>BSBM01000398.1:3600000-4280000 GCA_027924585.1 Larix kaempferi | reverse complement strand
CTCCCTCCCTCACTCTATGTCTCCCCCCCCCTTGTATTCTTTCTTTCTCTCTCACATCCCCCTTGCCTCCATCCATCCCCCCTTGTCACTGAAGTCTCACTTTCAACTTCTAACCCTATACATCTTCAGAACCTCTTCTACTCCTAATATTGATCTCAAGCTCAACTACCCTTCACCCCTGTAGCCCATCATGTTATCATTCCCTTCATCTCTCCCCATTCAAGCTTCCAACATCCTTCTAAGCCCTTGACCCTTTCCCACCCCTATTAAAAATATTAACCATAGATTCCCTTGACCCTTCCCCACCCCTTCTCAAATATTAACCAAAACTGCCCTTGAGTCTTCCCCACCCCGTCTCAAGTATTAAACATAGATTTTATGGTTTACATAATGATAGCACATTTTTGCACTACAGAATGCACATGTGTTATGTAGTTAGATAACGCGTTCGCGTTATGAAATTCTAAAAGTGCGGCAATATTTTTTGAATTTAAACAGAACACGCTCATGTTTGTTAGATCCTAAACAAAGGAAACTCACTTTATCGCATGTCAACCATAATCCTATGTGTATTCTTTGGAGTTTGCTTCGGTAATACCAAACTTGTGCTATGGTAATGAAAAACCAAAGCTAATTGGGTATATTTCTTCTAGTTTCTGGAGAAGCCTGTGCTTAGACACTCGTTACAGTATGCTACACACAATCATTTTTTACGAAATCTTAAACAAAAATATCATTTTTCTGCAGATTCCAAATATGTATTTTTTATTTAAAAATATTAATTTTTCCTATTTTATTTCAATTTCTTTTGTGTCCTACCTCCTTAACTCGTGAAACACACTATTAGTGTTTCTTCCATAAAATTTTCAATTCTTGATCATTTAAAAAAAACAATTGTATGGTGCACAAGTTGACACTAACCTCCATATTCTATCAAAACCCTATTTCATGATTTTTGCATTAAGACCTTCAAAGGTTGCACCCACAAAAGACGTATTATTTTCGAGGTTTGACCACTTAGACAATTATAAAAAATTTCATAAAATTACTAATTTAATTTTAGAAAAATAATGACGCACTAGTGATATATGTTCTCTACATGCATGCCCATTTTTGTAGATTTATTCCATCATTTAGGCCCTCAAAGGCTGCACCCACAAAAACATATACCTTGCCATTTGCCCATTTCTCTAAATTTAATTTATGAATATATAACTTTTATGCAAATTTTAAATACATAAAATTTATATATTCAAAAATTTGATTCAATTTCCTACATTTCATCCTTTTTACTCAATGCGAGATATTTTGCGTAAGTATCTCAAAAAATCCAAGTAAGTTGAGGGATGCCTAACTTTTCAATTTTCTATTGCATCTAACGCGCCAAAAGTGACCCTCATTATCTTGCATTGGCCCATCTATATTTATAGTGTATTTCCCATTGTCCAAGCAATGGTTTCTCATGCAATGTTTAATTTGATAGCGTGGCTCATTAAAGTCATGTATTAATTACAGTGTTTGACTTTTCACATGACTCATTTATTTTTCCTAAATCTCTTCCTAAAATTTTGGAAACTGAGTCTCATCAAATTTGAGGTCACCATATATTCAAACACATCCTCATATTCCTTATAGAGTTGTACTTATATCATTATATGTACAAAAAGCTCCAACATGGACAATTCATTACTTTCAATGTTTAGCGTGTCTATCTCTTGTACTTTTCTTAATGGAGATTCATTTAAATCTTCTTTCTTTATTCTGTTATAGGTGGGTAAATTTATCTCACCATTGGAATGGTGATTCAACTTGGAAAATATTTAATGGGAGGGAAAGAATCCTTTGTCTCCAATAAAAAAATGGATTTTATGGAAATACCTAAATATAGTTGTGTATATTTTTGGTTTCTTGTTGACCAATACCTTTTGACTAGTTGGCAATGTTTTGATTTTGATTATTCTTTTCACTTCGACTCATCATTATAGTTTAGATTTGATTACATTCCTCATTCTCTTTTGTAGCTCAAAGTATTTGATTTTTTCCATTCTTATGTGACTTCTTCTCCATCTCTCATGAAGATATTGATGATCAATTGATTTTTGACATAGTTTGATGTTATTTATATCTCCCATTCATTCTTCTTATTATTCTCTTATTTCCACTTGTAATCTTGTTTCCATTAATTCATTTTTCCAATTACAGTTTCTAGTTCTGAATTAATGGTCATGATCTCTTTATGATATTTCTAGTGTTAGTTTGTAGTCAAAGAAAATTTTAGGGGCAAAATTTATCCCATATGATACTTTCGATGTTTTTTTCTAAAAAAATATTCACTAATTTGTAATTTTTTTCTAATATGCTTCACCCAATTTCCATGGGATAATTGTTTTTACTCTAAAAATTGCCAAAATTGTCCAAAAACTATATAAAGTCCTTAGAAATTTGAATATTTTTATAAAAAAATCGCCAAACATTTTATGGTTGAAAATTTCAGAAGTAGTAAGATTCTCCAAGGTTTCTACACTTCAAGAAATTTATGGATCCTTAAAATTTTCGCTAGTTGTAGTTATTAAGGTTTTTTAATCTAGCTTGACAATTATCCAACAAATATTACGAAAACATTATTATATTTGTTGGAATATGTAATGATGACTAAAATGGTATTTGGAAAGTAATGCCATCTTCCTCCATTTTTCGTATTCTATCTCCCAGATATCATTATGGGGAAGTGTTGGAATATATAATGATGATTGAATGTATTTGGAAGGTAATAATGTCCAATATTATTTAAAAAACTTATCCCACATGTAATTTGTAATAATTTACTCTTATTACCTTTTATTATATAAAGAGGCAAAAACACATTTATCCCACATGTGTTATGGGATGTAATTATTCTATTACCTCTTAGTATATAATGAGGTGAGAAGGCATTGTAAATTCAACAAGAATTCAAGAATTCACATATGAACATAAGGATGTGTCATGTAATGTGATTATGGAGTGGGATGTGATACTCTCATGTGTGGGATATCTATTGTAAGATTGGATATTATTAATTATTAAGAATATTTCAACCTTCCAATGGATGTTTCCCCATTTGACATTTTACCGTGTATATTCTCTTATCTCCATTTTATTTATGTTCACGTTATTTGTTGCTTATTATGATAGAAGACTATATCAAATCATGATATGCATATTTTTTATTGTTGTATGACTTTATCATATTCTCAATATTCCAACATCGTATCAGAGTAGATTGTTGCATTATACCTTCTTTGGTAAAAATATTAGATTTTATTTTATTAAGCAAAATTTTCTCATGATTTCACTTGGGCTCTTCATATTTTGTAGTTTTGGGACCCGATCTACAATACCCAAGTGGTAAATTTTAAAATATAGGCTATATACTACATATTTGAATTTTTTCTTTCAAACCCTAACCCTTGTAAAGAAGTGTTTAAGGTAAAATTGGGTGGTGAATTTAGATTATTTTTTAACACTTTCTGTGGATATTCTAAAGAAAAAAATTGCAGATCTGAGTTCCTCTCGCAAAAATGCTCAATTTAAAAAAAAAAACATTTTGTTTGGAGTCCGGGCAATGGAGATATCATTATTTTAAAATTAGCTATTTTCTAGTTTTTTTTTCGTGATGGCTGCGAGGACTGCAAAGTGAATTTATTTTGATGGAGTGCTCAGATTTCGATTATGTTAGTGTGGGTGGATGCATAAAAACTTCACTAGTTCCGAAAACAAGTTATAAAAAAAATTATGAGAAATATTGACAGAGTTATGGTCATTTTAAATTTTCTACTACAGAGTTACATATTCGTCCTTTAGTAGTTGTTGGGATTTGGTTTGGGTGAGAAAGTTCATTTTTTATTCATCTCTTGTCTTGAAACTCTTATCATGAGCTTGTTGATCTCTTTGCATTAGGATTTTGTTCTTATTCATCATGTTTATAGAGGTTGTGTTGTTCCTGTTTTACTTACCTCTAACCTTCTTGTGTGGAAGATGTTTGACATTTTTAGGGACATGGATCTCTATTATGGTAATGGTGACATCAAGAAATGAACCTATGCTTAGGACTTAGTTGCTTAATGGCTATATTTTCATACCTATAAGTGATATCATTGTTTTATTTGATCATTATTTTTTTCTCAATATTCTAACATGGTCTCACTCTTCTAATAATGATGATATGGTATCATATCTTGCTCATTATTATTTTGTATACTTAGATGTTCCTTTTTTAATCCAATTTTTTAGTGTTTAATTTAACTAATTTGGACATCTTGTATATGCTTTTGGTCATTATCTTCTTGTTTATTTTGCATTAGAGTTTAGCTTCTTTTATCATGTTTTTGGAGCTTGTTCCTATTAATTTGTTGCTAACCTAATTGTGTGGTAGATGATTTTTTGACATTTTAGGAGCATGCATATCTAGCTTTTTCATGATAACAACAAGAAGCCATCTAATGCTCACTATTATAATAAGTGCTTAATGGCTATATTTTTCCATCTGAGTGATATCTTATAATATGTGATCATATTCTCTTGCTATTTTCTTCAATAAAATCAATCTCTGAATATATGTGATATCATGTCTTATATCATAATGGATTATCCTTTATTAATAGGGTTTAGATTATTTATCATGCATTTCATATCTAGTTCTTGTGTTGATTGTCTCTAACATTCCTATATGGAAGCATTGACATTTTCAAGGCATCATCTCTTGCATGTTAACATGAAAACAATAAATTAACCCATGCTTAATGACTAGTCTTTTTTTATAAGTGATATCATGACTTAATCCTAATTTGTTATATGTTGATCATGTTAAACATTCTTATCTATCTTTTAGTATCATGTCAAGTTTATTTTGGTCACCTTTTACTCAATATTTATATGGCCTTGAGAAATTTCATATTATCATTTTGTATATCATTTCTTAGGATTATCATGTTTATGCTTTACTCTTGAAAGTTCTTTGTGCATAGCCCTCTGTGTACTTCACTTCCTATGTATTTGTGAAGAGTTATGGGGAAGTTTGGCTCTGGCATCCCTTCCTATCTTAAGCATATTTTTTGATTATATCTATTCATTCAGCATTGTTCCTCATTGATCAACTTATCCTTGGAAGCAAAGTGTGATCCTATTTGCTTCTTTATCTGAGATGTTTGAAGTTGTCCTTAACGGGGAATGTAATGTAATCTCAATCATTATATTCTATATATAATGTAATGAAGCACAATCTTCTACTACTAAAGTCATGATGTAGCGCTCCGTTTTTCGACAGAGCCCAAAGTCATCTTCTATGTTACTTTTATATGTATTAAACTTATTCAGGTATATGTGAGTAATTTCTAATAAAATTTCTATGCTTCTAAATGAAATTTAGTATACAGTTTTGTCTTTCACAATCATACATTTGTATTTAAAAATAAACTAACATATCAATATTTTCCTTCAACAATTTTTTTTCAGCATAAGAATATGTTTCACAGTAATAAATCAGTAAATAGAAAGGTATATGTATGTTTCAGAGTATGTTTCAACATAATAATCAAATAAAATAAATAACAAGGAAATTACCTGATGGTGATGCTAGTAGACCGTAGGTTGTAGCAGGTTATGTTTATATTCACTTAGTCAGCCAAGACGATGTGTCCACCCTACCGACCAACTATTATCTTGCTGGCCCTTGGAAATCAAAGGATTTCCAAGCTCCCGAGCTCACAAACTGACAATCTCGAGAGCAGTATTTACTAGGTTCTCAAAACCTTTCTCTATTCTCAAACCTTTCTCTCCACTTAGAGATATCCCCTCGTGACCTTCAACTTTCTCCCAATATAATTTCTTCCCAAAATCCAACCCCTTCTCCTCCCTTCACTCTCCCCTATATACATTTCCTTCCTCGAGAAGACTTTGGGCTTACTCCACCACCCCAAACTCCCTCTCTCGAGCCCCTCAAACATTTACTCCCCTCACTTAGTTCATTCATACACGTTACATTATAAAAATATATTTTCACACTCAATGTACCAAATAATCAATTATACTCACAGTAAATTTATTGGATTTTGACTGTTGGTTGTAATTATTTATTACGGTGGGAATCATTACCCAAAGGTTATCTATTCGAGACAAAGTTTATTAATTACTAGTCTATTCACCACCTTTGTATTTAGTGTTATTAGTGTAAATAATAAAACAATATATAAATAGTTGACCTTTTCAACTTGGACAAGGTGTGTCTTAATGGTTTACCTCATCCGTCAAGATAACTTATCTTGAAATTTAAATTCTAAGATTCGTATTGAATAAATAAATAGTATTAAACCATTTTCCATCACATCACATCCATTCAAGAATTGTTATCCTATTATGTCTAACTTAGTAATGGAAATAATCACACTCTAATCATTTATTAATCAATATTTAAATTTCACCTATAGTCCAATTGTTATGACATGGATAGTAATATTATTAGAATAACATTGATTAAGTAATAATATTAATTAAATCACCACAAAGTAATAATAAATGGTGAATTAATAAAAATGTTTTTTAAATCATTTGTTTATCACATGAGTACCCTAAAATCAACATAGTATCCTCGTTCTTCTAAACAAAGCACCCTTAAGGGCTTAAACAATCTTACTAATTAATTAGACAGTACCATTACCTTATTTACAACAATTCTCAGATGACAATGTTAACTGATGACACTTGTTTCAATTGTTTATCACAATGTTTACCAACAAGTAATACATAGCTTAATTGACTTGTTTTACACATCTTAACTAAATTTATATTCATTATCTGAATTCGATCAATGCATGATTAACATAATTACTTATGACAACCTATACATTTATTCAATATGTTAAGTGTTTGTATATCGATACTAGTGTACATGTGCAAATTGTGCATGCGTGGCCAGCGTATGCACAGATCAGAAATGTACTATAGACAAACCCCATCCCACCTATGCATACCTGCTAACTAATAGTAGTATTTACCCCCATGTAGAAGAACAAGCATAATATATATAGTACAATTACTTTAACATCCTCAGTTATTTAACAGTTAATTCTTTACGATTTCACATCATTATCTTTATGTTTACATTAGTTTAATCAATCATGTACAAGGAAGGGTACCTACTACCACTAACTCGGAATCAAGGAATACCCAACTCTCAACAATACTAGCTAACACATCCTCCCATCATAACCTACGTCTTGCATCCTCCTTATCCTTCCTCTGCTAGTACAAAAGTGGATGTCGGACTCACTGACTTGACCACATAGAACTTGAGAGCGATAGCGTCAGCTGAACAACGGACCTATCCTCCCCTAGCAGGCATCCGACCATCGTCATCACAACAACATGGGGAGCATGTCTCAGCATGGCCCTGCCACGACCTCGAGTCTCATGGAAACATAGGGTGGGAAACACATCCATCCCTCTCAACATACTGGGCCTATGCCCTTATCGACTCATACTTTGCTGCTATCGAGATTATCAGTTTGTGTTATCATATCTTCATTTTTGGCTGCTAAGGTTTACTGTACGAACAAGTTCTTTTTTTTTGTCCCATATATCAGATCAAGTAACTGGCTATCCCATAGCCCTTGTGTCCTGTAGGTTAGTATTTCGCAAAATACAAATTTATAGAAAGCATTTCCCATTGATTGCCAATTGATCCATGTTATCAAAAATCATTTTATTTCATGTAACCTTTTTAGGTCATCATAGATGCGTATGACATATAACACTTCAATAATTCATATAAGAAGATGGCATCCACATACCGAATCATATATTTCACATCTTATTAATGAAAACATATAAACATATACTGTAATCGTAAAATAAAGAAATCATATGATAATCATGATATCGTAACCACATGACATAGTAACATCATAATCATAGTGAAATAATAAAACAAAGTAACATCATATAATGAGGTCCATAATATAGTAATATAGTTTACTCAGTCGAGTTGAGTTCAACAAAATATATAAGAAAATAAAGTATGGTGTGTCTAACTGATAAATATGCCTAATCAAAATATGGGCGTTACATACACCCCCCCTTCGGGAAACTTCGTCCCGAAGTTATGGTCAAAATAGTAAGGGAAAATCTCGACGCATGGTCTCTGCATCCTCCCAAGTAGTAGACCCTGGGCTATACTTGTCCCATTGGACCTTAACTTGGTCCACATGGTGATTACGGAGCTGTCGAACCCTACGATCAAGTATACGTAATGGTTCGACCTTGAAGGTTCCCTCGTCCGAGACCTGCAATTCCTTCCAATGAATTTTGTGAGTCTCATCAGCTATGTAATGTCATAATACAGAAACATGAAATACATTATGAGTTTTATGCAAGTGGGGTGGTAGCACAAGACGATAAGCAACTGGTCCGATTTTCTCAAGAATCTCAAATGGACCTATAAAGCGAGGTGACAACTTGGTACCCTTCCCAAATTGAATGGTACTTTTATTTGGTCTGATGCGAATAAATACATGAACCCCTACTCCATAACTTCTATATGATCTTTGTGCATCAGCGTAACTCTTTTTCCTATCCTGCGCTTCCTTCAACTGCTGCCTAATCTGTAACACTTGTTCCTCCATTTCCTGAATCAATTAAGGCCCAATTAAAACTCGATCCTCTTACTTGTCCCAACTGAGTGGTGTCCTACACGGCCTCCCATACAATGCTTGATATGGAATACCAATGGAGCTATGATGACTATTGTTGTATGCAAACTCCACTAAAGGAAGATATTTCTCCCACTTTGTCTGTTGATCCATAACATACATCCTAAGCATGTCCTCCATCACTTGATTCACCTTCTCTGTCTGTCCATCTGTCTCGGGGTCATAAGCTGAGCTTAAGTTCAACTGTGTCCCTAATGCTGGCTGCATGCTTGTCCAAAATCTAGAGGTGAAATTAGGGTCTCTGTCAGAGATTATCTTTTTAGGAACTCCATGAAGACATAAAATCTCATTTATGAATACCCTTGCCACATCTGTCACATCATAGGTGTCGCTGACTGGAATGAAGTGAGCGCTTTTGGTCAGTTTGTCGACTACCACCAAAATAGCATTATGTCTCATAGATGTGAGTGGTAATCCTACAATGAAGACCATGGAAATGACTTCCCATTTAGTCATAGGAATATCATGCGGTTGTAGGAGACCGACCGGGGTGACGATGATCTGCCTTAACTTGTTGACACTCAAGGCACTTCGAAACAAAATCCACTACATCCATCTTCATACCTGGACAGAAGAAGAGTTTCTTCATGTCAGTATACATCTTCTTCACCCCTGGGTGCGCACAGTAATGTGATCTATGGGCCTCTCTAAGGATTGTTTCCCTGATATCACCTTCCTTAGGAACATACATCCTTCCCTGATACCGCAACAATCCATCTTCCTCAAGATGGTACCCAGCATACTTCAATTCTTGTTCCTTTCCATTCTGAATAGCTGAGGTTACTTTTAGATACCAACTATCGCCCAATAGTTGTCCTAGTACTCTTTCCCTCAAGTCCACCTTCAAGGGAATTAAGGAGAAAAGTCTCGGTCTTCGGCTTGGAGCATCTGCCACCACATTCTCCTTTCCTTTGATGTAAGAGATACCAAAGTCATACTCACTCATGATCTCACTCCATTGCATTTGGCTAGCATTCAAATCCCTTTGGGTAAAGATGTACTACAAGCTCTGATGGTCTGTTTTAAGGGTGAAGCTTCTACCAACTAGGTAGTGCCTCCATAATTTTAGTGCCAACATTACTGCTGCCAATTCTAGATCATGCGTGGCATACTGCTCCTCATGAGGTTTCAACTTTCGAGATGCATAAGCTATTACCCCACCTTCCTACATCAACACCGCTCCTAGTCCTTGCTTCAAGGCGTCGGTGCATACCATGAAATATTTATCCATGTTTGGTACCCGCAAGATCGGTGCACTTGTCAACAATCTCTTTAACTCTGTAAAAGCAGCATCGCATTCATTGGTCCATTCATACTGGATTCCCTTGCGTTGCAAGGTGGTAATAGGTTTTGAAATTTTAGAAAATCCTTCCACAAACCTCCGGTAATAGCCTGCTAACCCCATGAAGCTGCGCACCTCATGAGCATTCCTTGGAATTGGCCAATCTTCAATGGCCTTTACCTTTTCCAGGTCTACAGAGAGCCCTTCACCTGAGATGATGTGCCCCAAGTAGTGAATCTCTTTTTGGAAGAAGGAACACTTTGATAATTTACCATAAAGTTTATGTTCCCTTAAGCATGTCAAGACTAACCGCAAGTGTTCCTCATGCTCCTTCTCATTCTTAGAATAGATAAGAATATCATCTAAGAAGACTTGAACAAAGCGGTCCAAGTATTTTCGGAAGACACCATTCATGAGGCTCATGAATACAGCTGGAGCATTGGTCAAACCAAATGGTACCACTACAAACTCGTAATACCCAAATCGAGTTCGAAAGGCAGTATTAGGAATGTCGCCTTCCTTGATCCTCAACTGGTGATACCCTGATCGTAAATCAATCTTTGAGAAGACTGATGCACCTTTCATTTGATCAAAGAGGTCATCAATTCTTGGTGTGGGATACCTGTTCTTCACTATGGCTTTGTTCAAATCACTGTAATCTATGCACAGTCGCAGAGATCCATCCTTCTTCTTAACGAAGATCACTGGTGCTCCCCATGGCGAGATACTAGGTCTAATCAGTCCCAAATCTAGCAACTCTTTTAACTGGATCTGTAACTCACGGAGCTCTAGAGTTGTCATTCTATAAGGAGTTTTTGAGATAGGCTCTGCACCAGGTTTTAGTTCGATTGTGAAATCGAGCTCTCTTTCTGGAGGTAGTCCTGGCAATTCCTTTGGAAAGACATCCTTGAACTCGGAAAGTACTGGGTAAGAATTCAAGGAAGGTCCTTTACTATCGCTCATGTCCTCCACTACGAACAACTAGCATCCTTGTCTTAGGCACCGCTTAGCTTTCACCATAGAGATGAAACGGAGGGGTACCTTCCTCTTCAATCCTTGGATTTGAATTGTCCTTCCCTCGTCATCGAGGCACAACACCTTCTTCGCATAGCAGTCTATGAAAGCTCTGTGGCCTTCTAACCAATCCATGCCAATAATGAGGTCATAAGTCCCCAAATTGGTGACATAAGCATCCAACTTAGTGGTGCACACTCCTAAGTCAACCTCACAACTTCTCACTTTAAGACCTACTATTTGCTTAGCTCCTGAAGCCATTTCAACCAGTTTGAAATCATCATGCTTGTAGGCTTCCAACCCACATTTATCTAATGCAAATGGTGAAATAAAACTATCACTTGCTCCCGGATCAAACAAAATTTTAAGTTTGACATTGTTTACTTTACCAGTGGATTCTACTATAGTAGACTAATGTTCTGCTTGGTGGTTATGAACCGCTGCATGAATCCGATGACTGTTACCCGAACTATCCATGGGTGCTTTTCCTTCCCTGTGCCTGCTGCTTGACTGACCCTTGGGACAGTCTCGCTGGAAATGAGGACCTCCGCATCCCCAATAAGAGAGATTGGGAGGGGCTTGCATGTTGCTCGGAGGAATCCTCTGAGATGAGTTCCTTCCCCTAGGTCCTCTAAAACCCCTTGATCCTCTATAGGAACTTCCTTGTGTACGCCCTTGGCTTTTGTGGGTTGCGGACGATGCCTGCGAGACTGAGTTAACTGAAGTATTACCCCTCGGTGTGAACCTGTTACCGTAAGGAGGAGGTCTAGATTGTCCTCCCCTAAAGCAAGGACGTGAGGCCTTCCCTGAAACATACTGATTGGTTCCTGTCAACTTACTACCCCCTTTTCCATTTGACATATCAGCTACATAACGAGCATACTCAACTGCCATGGCAACTGAAGTTGGCTTCCACATCCATACAGCAACCCTAATCTTGTAGTTAAGTCCATACACAAAACTCTCTACCTGGCAATCATCTGCATCTAGATAAGGAACATATTTTACTAGTTCCAGAAACCGAGATTCATACTCCTCCACCGTCTTGTCTCCCTGTACTAAGGCATGGAGTGCACCTGCCTATTCTTCCTTGTAATAATTTGGCAAATACTTCTTTTGGAACCTCTCCTCGAACAGTTCCCAAGAAGTCGTAAAAGGATTAAGGTGCAACTGCTTCTCGAGATCTGACCACCAATTCAAAGCATCACCTTTAAGCTGAAAGACGGACATCCTAGCCTTGGAACTAGATGTGTACTCATTCAATGTGAAGCATCTCTTCATGACTTCCAGCCATGCTTCGGCATGCTTACCGGGTCATCCTCCTGAAAACTCTGGAAACTTTATCTTTTGCAACTCCCTCGATATGTCTTGAAGCGGTTCCTGTCTTGGGCCATGTGCCCTTTTAGAGTTCTCTCGACTCACTTGAGTGGTTTCCACCTCGACGGCCCTTTTCGACTGCCTATTCATTTTGTTCATAATAGCCTCCAAAGACCTCATTATGATCTGCATTTCTAGTGTTGAGGTTGGTCATGGCGGTGTTGGCGGCAATGACGGTGGCGGAGGCGGTGGTGATGGTGGTCGACCTTGACCCCGACCTTTACCTCTGCGCGTTGTTACCATGATTGATCCTAATGCTGGAGTAAAACATCCCATTGTTAGTTTCTGAGGAGCGTGTTAGTTGATTTTCAAATAGATGCATTTCAGAAAATAAGTTATAGTTCACTGCGTTTTGTCTTGTACTAAGTCTACTAAATAACTCTCATAAATTTATGCATTGGATTCCATGTAATTTCCCTAATGTTCAATCTAAATTGACATTTGAAATAAAATTTCTATTGGTGCTAACATTTATTTAAGTTTAAAAGTTTAGGCTTTAATCTAATTTAATCTCATAATTATTATCCTTGTTAACATTATATTTTTAACTCTTAATGTAATCAAGATTAACTTTGTAATTAAAATTTATGATTAACTTTTCAATAAAACTTTATGATAAATTTTATACTTTTAATTTAAAAAAAAAAAAAAATTTAAATTTTATTTAAATTAATAGAATAATAAGAAAATAAATAAAATCAAATAACTAAAATAAGGAAAATCTATACTATAGGGTATTGATAGCAATTAGTTTTTTTTTTTGTTTTAAATTTCATTTATCCTTTAAACACTATCACCCTACGCGGCCTCTCCTCGGGTCCCGCTCCATGCTCGGGGTATACGTGTGAGTGCCATAGTGCCTCTCACCGCCATGAGAAGGAGTACTCTCCATGCAACCCACTGCCATGAGAAAGTGGGGAAACCCTAAATTGGGTCAATCCCCAAGGCGCGGCCATTTTTGCCTTCTCTTTTTGAGTTTTAGCTCTGCAACTCTATCCTAGCCTGCTTAGGGTTTTTTTTTTGAGACAGGAAGGAGCTTTCTATCCGTGGTGCTATGGTAGAAGCACTGGCCCAAGCCTAAGGAGGTGGTTTACAGGTATTTCCCAATCTGTCTGGCATTGTTGGCTGCGTGTTTGCGAGTATTTGCTGGTTGTAAAAAGAAAAAATGATATTTTTCTTCCAAAACAAATCTTTTTCCTGGATAGACACGATGCACACACATTCGACGTTGCAGAGAGTCTCCCTATAGATCTGTTAACAATGGCAGGTATTACTGCCTTATGGCTTTCTGATGTGGCTACTCTTACTGTAGGTTACATGGTTATATTTGGTCTGTTTTTTTTGTTATTTTGGACTTATAGCATTGATCCGCTATAAAAGGGGAGAACCTTTGATAGAGGGTTAGATCTATGGAATTACCCTATAGCGGAGGCTATTCCTTCTCTTGCCAGACAGTTTTTGTCTGGTGTAAACTATTTCATGACAATGGTGAGGTTGCTTTCCTTTTAGTGATTGAGCTGGGGGTTTTCCCTTTATTGTGTGGATGGTGGTTGGATTTTGTACTATTAGTCTGCTTGGAACAACAATTGATCAGCGGGTGGCTTTCTTCTGGACTTCACCACTAACAAGCTCTTTGTTACATTGGCTTGTGGGGATTCTATGCATGTTACATATAAGCATCTTTGTTAGCCTCTTACGTGGGGTTCTTCGTCCTGGAGTTTTGTACTTTCTCAGGGACCCAAGTGTAGTTCTCCAGCCGTAGGTTGTTATGGTACACGTAGGTTTTAAGGCTCAGCCAACTGATTACCCTTTTTGAAATTTGGATTTGTCTTTTGTTTCCAGCTTAGTGATATTCATTTTCTGGCTTTTGCATTAAACTTAACAGCGATGGTTTCTGATTTACAAACTTAATGGTATTCCCTTTTATTTTTTATTTTTTTTAGAGTGCTCATCCCCAACTCAGTCAGAGAGGGTGCAGCTCAACCCAGAGGGAGCGCAGCTCCGCTCAAAGAGGGCGTAGCCCTGTTTTATTGTTTCTCTCAAAGAGAACGCGGCCCTCCTGGTAGGTTCGCGGTTTGGATGGCCTAGTTGTGTAGTGCCTAGAC
The DNA here is from genome assembly GCA_027924585.1 of Larix kaempferi. Lineage (NCBI taxonomy): Eukaryota > Viridiplantae > Streptophyta > Pinopsida > Pinales > Pinaceae > Larix > Larix kaempferi. Next base: position 4,265,478 of record BSBM01000398.1, on the reverse strand, counting down.
GCGTTGCATTTTCAAATTCTCAATTTTTTAAACTATGTATAAATTCAATTGTCGAAATCCTGGCAGGTTCGGGACCTAGCATAAACTTAATAATTAGATTTTGAAGCTGCGCTAGGGTTTCACCCTTTTCTATTATTTGCACAAGTTTTTATATTTTTTTCTTCATTACAGCTTCAGGATTTCTCCCCTATGAGAACCGAATTCTTCTTCTTAATTTTTAGAAGGATTTATATGAGTCTTCTAATGCTATCATTTCTATTGCCCATATCTTCCGCACCAACCCTAAAATTGAAGTCGACGCCAAGCAAGCCTGGCGCAGATGGCTAGTAGGGGCTGCAAAAAAAATAAATCGTGGCAGCCGCCTTCGGGTTTAGTGTCTGCTGCATTGCTTAGTCCTACTCACATTATTTCCAACTTGATAAGTAAATCAGGCTTCTGATACTGTCTCTAAATCTCTATTAATGGAGCAAATTAAATTCTAACTTTCTTCCACCTCCACTACACTGCAAGATAAAATTCCGAAGTGACCCTCCGTTTTTGAATGAAGCGTGCACATTCCATCAGTCTAAATCAACCCGTAAAAATTTAGAGATGTGGTTGTGAGAGTTACTTTGGAGATTCATTTCAATCTTAGTAGGACGTGTGGGCTTTCAAATTTAATATTGGGTGGATACAGTTCACGGCTGAATTGACTACATGACGCTTGCTCTAGCAATTGTTGGATTGAGAATATTCGGGTTGAGATTATTGGACATTTAGTCTGGACAGTGAATTCATCTAGAGCAAAACTTCTTCGTGCAAATAAATTCCCTTTTATTTTCCCTTTTTTATATAATTGTTAAAACCTGCTGCTTCTTCGAGTGTAATTTTCCTTCCTTCGGCCTTACTTTTTATTCTCTGTGTTAAAAAAAGTTTATGCTGCTTCCAATATAGGTAAGAGTTTATTTAAAATGTAAGAGATTTGGATTTAGATAATGGCGTATGGATAAATTGACCTAGACTTCATTTAAAATCCCATAAATTTTATTAATTGTCAGGAATAGATGACAGTGATTTCCTCTAGCAATTTGCATTTGTTTTTTCAATATAAATCTCTGATTTTTTTTAAACTCAACGAATTTGCTCATTATTTTTTTTTTTGGGGGGGGGTTGCAGCAACTATCAATTTCAATATAAATCTCTTTTGTTTTTGTTGTAATTACAATTTAAATTTCTTCTTTTTTTGTTTTTGTTCATGGATTCCCATTGCTCACTTAGCCATCAGCTTCCATGAATTTGAATCAAGAGAAGCCATTTGGCTTGTCAGGAGTAAAGGTCGAAAACAGTAGTAGGACGAAAGGGGATAAATTGCTGGAAGCCCTAAATAATTTGCATTTGTTTGGTAGCAGATTAGTATATAAAAAGAATGAAAATATAAATATATATATATTTTTCTAATGTAATTCCTGTTATAGTTGTGCAGGTACCTTGGAAGATTACTATGGCTGGAGGTCAAGTAGGTAAAGTGTTAAGTAGATTTTCTAGTTAACCATGACTACATGAAGCATGAATAGAATTTTAGGTTCAAGAGTCCGAACAAGCGCTCTGATACCAAGTGTAGCGCTCCATTTTTCGACAGAGCCCAAAGTCATCTTCTATGTTACTTTTCTATGTATTAAACTTATTCAGGTATATGTGAGTAATTTCTAATAAAATTTCTATGCTTCTAAATGAAATTTAGTATATAGTTTTGTCTTTAACAATCATACATTCGTATTTAAAAATAAACTAACATATCAATATTTTCCTTCAACAATTTGTTTTCAGCATAAGAATATGTTTCACATTAATAAATCAGTAAATAACAAGGTATATGTATGTTTCAGAGTACGTTTCAGCATAATAATCAAATAAAATAAATAACAAGGAAATTACCTGATGCTGATGCTAGTAGACCGTAGGTTGTAGCAGGTTATGTTTATATTCACTTAGTTAGCCAAGACGATGTGTCCACCCTACCGACCAGCTATTATCTTGCTGGCCCTTGGAAATCAAAGGATTTCCAAGCCCCCGAGCTCACAAACTGATAATCTTGAGAGCAGTATTTACTAGGTTCTCAAAAACTTTCTCTATTATCAAACCTTTCTCTCCACTTAGAGCTATCCCCTCGTTACCTTAAACTTTCTCCCAATATAATTTCTTCCCCAAAATCCAACCCCTTCTCCTCCCTTCACTCTCCCCTATATACATTTCCTTCCTCGAGAAGACTTTGGGCTTACTCCACTGCCCCAAACTCCCTCTCTCGAGCCCCTCAAACATTTACTCCCCTCACTTAGTTCATTCATGCACGTTACATTATAAAAATATATTTTCACACTCAATGTACCGAATAATCAATTATACTCACAGTAAATTTATTGGATTTTGACTGTTGGTTGTAAGTATTTATTACGGTGGGAATTATTACCCAAAGGTTATCTATTTGAGACAAACTTTATTAATTACTAGTCTATTCACCACCTTTGTATTTAGTGTTATTAGTGTAAATAATAAAACAATATATAAATAGTTGACCTTTTCAACTTGGACAAGGTGTGTCTTAATGGTTTACCTCATCCGTCAAGATAACTTATCTTGAAATTTAAATTCTAAGATTCGTATTGAATAAATAAATAGTATTAAACCATTTTCCATCACATCACATCCATTCAAGAATTGTTATCCTATTATGTCTAACTTAGTAATGGAAATAATCACACTCTAATCATTTATTAATCAATATTTAAATTTTACATATATTGCAATTGTTATGACATGGATAGTAATATTATTAGAATAACATTGATTAAGTAATAATATTAATTAAATCACCACAAAGTAATAATAAATGGTGAATTAATAAAAATGTTTTTTAAATCATTTGTTTATCACATGAGTACCCTAACATCAACATAGTATCCTCATTCTTCTAAACAAAGCACCCTTAAGGGCTTAAACAATCTTACTAATTAATTAGACAGTACCATTACCTTATTTACAACAATTCTCAGATGACAATGTTAACTGATGACACTTGTCTCAATCGTTTATCACAATGTTTACCAACAAGTAATACATAGCTTAATTGACTTGTTTTACACATCTTAACTAACTTTATATTCATTATTTGAATTCGATCAATGCATGATTAACATAATTACTTATGACAACTTATACATTTATTCAATATGTTAAGTGTTTGTATATCGATACTAGTGTACATGTGCAAAGTGTGCATGCGTGGCCAGCATATGCACACATCAGAAATGTACTATAGACAAACCCCATCCTGCCTATGCATACCTGCTAACTAATAGTAGTATTTACCCCCATGTAGAAGAACAAGCATAATATATATAGTACAATTACTTTAACATCCTCGGTTATTTAACAGTTAATTCTTTACGATTTCACATCATTATCTTTATGTTTACATTAGTTTAATCAATCATGTACAAGGAAGGGTACCTACTACCACTAACTCGGAATCAAGGAATACCCAACCCTCAACAGTACTAACTAACACATCCTCCCATCATAACCTACGTCCTGCATCCTCCCTATCCTTCCTCTGCTAGTACAAAAGTGGATGTCGGACTCATCGACCTGACCACATAGAACTTGAGAGAGATAGCGTCGGCTGAACAACTGACCTATCCTCCCCTAGCAAGCATCCGACCATCGTCATCTCAACAACATGGGGAGCATGTCTCAGCACGGCCCTCCCACGACCTCGGGTCTCATGGAAACATAGGGTGGGAAACACATCCATCCCTCTCAACATACTGGGCCTACGCCCTTATCGACTCATACTTTGCTGCTATCGAGATTATCAGTTTGTGTTATCGTATCATCATTTTTGGCTGCTAAGGTTTACTGTACGAACAAGTTTTTTTTTTTTGTCCCATATATCAGATCAAGTAACTGGCTATCCCATAGCCCTTGTGTCCTATAGGTTAGTATTTCTCAAAATACAAATTTATAGAAAGCATTTGCCATTGATCACCAATTGATCCATGTTATCAAAAATCATTTTATTTCATGTAACGTTTTTAGTTCATCATAGATGCGTATGACATATAACACTTCAATAATTCATATAAGAAGATGGTATCCACGTACCGAATTATATATTTCACATCTTATTAATGAAAACATATAAACATATACTGTAATCGTAAAATAAAGAAATCATATGATAATCATGATATCGTAACTGCATGACATAGTAACATCATAATCATAGTGAAATAATAAAACAAAGTAACATCATATAATGAGGTCCATCATATTGTAGTATAGTTTACTCAGTCGAGCTGAGTTCAACAGAATATATAAGAAAATAAAGTATGGTGTGTCTAACTGATAAATATGCCTAATCAAAATATGGGCGTTACACATGATGATTATCTGTGGGCCAAACATTTCAATGAATAGATCTATGGTTCTTGTATTCATGATGAGGTCTATTATTCTTGCATATTCAAATTCATTTTGAATATTGTTTGTGTGATATCATTTTTGATGTATAGACCATTGGGGTCTTGTATTTGTGATGAGGTATTTTATAGAGTTCTTTCAACTATCATTTGATTTTTTGTTGTGATGATTGTTGTGGTGTTCTAGGAATTTTGTAGTTGGATCTAGTAGCCAATATGGCTTCTCCTTTAGATCTAGGAAAAGTTTTGTTGGATCTCTTGCCACATGTTCTAGGAATTTTGTTGTTGGATATATTAGCCACTAAGGCTTCTCTTTAGATCTAGGCATTCTGCAGTTGGAGCTTGTTGCCACATATTCTGTTGCATTGGCCATACACTGTTGCAGTAGAGTTCATTATACAATTTCATGGTTCCGTGAGAAGCAGTTGTTATCTTCATCTACTCCATGAGGAAAAGTGCGTTTTTATTCACAGCTTATGGAAACTATGGAAGTTTTCATCAAGGGGGGTGATATGTAATGCCATCTTCCTCCATTTTTGTATTCTATCTCCTAGTCATCATTAAAGGTGAGTGTTGGAATATGTAATGATGAATGAATGTATTCGGAAGGTAATAATGTCCAATATTATGTAAAAGAGTTATCCTGCATGTGTTATGGGATGTAATTCCTCTATTACCTATTGGTATATAATGAGGTGAGGAGTCATTGTAAATTCATCAAAAATTCAAGAATTCACATATCAACACAATGATGTGTCATTTAATGTGATTATGGAGTGGGATGTGATGCTCATGTGTGGGATCTCTATTGTAATATTGGATATTATTGATGATTAAGAAGATTTCAACCTTCCCATGGATGTTTCCCCATTTGGGGTTTTATCACGTATATCTGGTGTTCTCTTGTCTATTCTCTTATCTCCATTTTATTCATGTTCATGTTATTTGTTGCTTATTATGATAGAAGGATAGATCAGCTCATGCTATGCATGTTCTGTATTGTTGTATGAATTTATCATTTCTCAATATTCTAGCAAGATTAACTAACTTAAATTGACTCTTATGGAGGGTTACAAATCTATTGGTAAGTGAGCTTAATTATCCTAGCTTGGGGGGGAGGTGGATAAGGAAAAAGGGAATGAAGTAATTACCTATACATATTACTTATAATTACCTCTTTATTCGGGCACCAATGATTACTTTGTTAATCAACTTTCCTTTTAGATTTATCAATTGCACAATTCGTTCATTCAATAGCATAGGGGTCTAGCCAGGCTATCTCCAATTTTATGGGATTATCCTTGATTCTACTATCATACTTTTTCAAGTAGTTCATTCTACTATCATATAAAAGGACATGGTTACCTATTTAAAATTATTCTTTCTTAAGGTTCCTATCATGCCATGATTCATGTTGTTGTTTCTACACTTCTTGATGGTGGAGGGATATTATTCTTTCTTCTTCTAGCTTGTTGAGTTGGTAAATTCTATCCTCCTTAGCTTGCTTTGAATCAAACTTTAGTACACTATTTATTGCGTTTACATTTTCTATAAAATGATAGGGAATCGTTGCTTATTGACCATACAAAACCTAAAGGGTGTCTCTCTAATTCATATCTTGTAAGAAATTATATAATACCAAATAACAACATGCACTTTGTTATCCCAATCATCCATGTCAATGTTGATTATATTAGTAAGTCCTTTAGACAGAGTCTTATTGAATAACTCAAATACCCCATTTTCTTGTTGATTATAAGGGGATATTTTATGATGGCCAATAAAGAAATTCCTCATCAATATTTATATTATGTTGTTTACAAAATGTGTTGCTTAATCACTTATTATTACCATGGGGCATCAAAATCTTGTACAATGATATTCTCATAAATGAATTTGGATGCTGCTTCTTTGGTACAGTTGTGCACTAGTTTTTCCTTTTACCATTTCGTTAGATATTCAATTGTTGTAATGATGTATATTTCTCCTATCCGTTTACCACTCTTGGGGAAAGGTCCAACAAAGTTGATTTCCTAGATCTCAAAAATAAGGCTTGGGTTGACTGGAATTAGAGGCATATCGTGGGCATATCATCCCTTTTAAGTGGTGAGCTTAACATTTTATATTTATCACATTTATTTAATTTAGATATGTAGTCTCTATATAAAGTATGCCACGAGATGGGCAGACTACATTAATAATTTGAAGCATGCTGAAATTGTTTTATCCAACGAGATGGACACTCTTACGTGGTGCTGGCGTGAGGAGTGTGGTGATCCTACTACCTATGCTATTTACCTTGCTACTGCAAAAAAACATATCATGGGTCCGAGACATTGGTGGTATAATGTTGTTTGGTGGTGGAATGTACCACTCAAAGTTCGTTGTTTTATCTGGTTTCTTCTGCACAATAAAATTATGACTGTGGATAATTTTATTCGTCGGGGAGGATATGGTTCCAACATTTGCTATTTATGCTTACATGAGGCTGAGTCGGTTGAACAATTGTTTATTAAATGCCCGGTGACGCTGCAGCTGTGGGCTACAGGTTCTGAGATTTGGGGACTTTCAAACAGTTGGGTTTAGGATTCTATTGAAGGTATATTATCTTACTGGCATATGAAGCATCGATCTACTATCACCTATCCTTTGTATTTTCTGTGGGGCATCTAGTTATTGGAAAATCAAATTTTATTTGGTGATCTTGAATATAATTTTAGCAGTGCGCTACAGTTTATGTTGAGGATGCTTACACTAGCCTATGTGAGGAAGAGAGTCCACAAGACTAAGACTCTAACAGGTCCATGCTGTAATGGTCCCGGTCCATTTGGTTTTTTTGATGGAGCATGTCAACTGGACAAATGTGGGGCAGGTGGCATTATCATCATCTCCGCTACATAATACTATGAGCTAACATTGGGGTGTGGATTGGGGAGTAATAATTGTGCAGAATTACTCACCCTCTGGTGCCTTCTCAATTATCTAAACTTATTGCAGGTAGCAGAAGTACAGATTTTTGGAGACTCATCGGTCATTGTGGACTGGGTGTTGGGTATCCATACTTTCAAAGTGGCCTCGCTTGAACATCGGAGGGAAAAAGTCAGAATATTAATGAACCAGTTCGGTAATGTGATTATTAAGCATATCTCTCGATCATTTAACTAGCGGACTGATTGTCTATCCAAGAAAGGTCTTCTACTGGATGAAGGAGTCATTGAGGTGACTCATTACCACGAACTCAGGCCTCCGGATATCTTGATTATGCATATTTATTAGTGTTGATATCCCCATTAGTTTTTTTTTTTTGTTACTAGTGGATACCTCTTTTTTTTGTATTGGTCTATGCTGTGTTATTTCAGGGGTAGTATTGTCAACTATTAGCTTTAATGTGTTTGAGGAAGAAATAATGGTATTCTAATTTTGGAATTGGACTGGAGTAGGTATGGTTTTAGTTATTAATGACTGTTGGTTAACTATCCCCAGGATAGGATTTATTGTAAATTTCTTTGATTCAATCTCATGAATAGCAAGAAATTTCTTTTTTCTTTTGAAAAAAAAAAGTACGCCACCATAATCCATCTTGTAAAATATTTTTACTTGTAGTATCTATATGGAAATGTCCTCCTATAGGGCCCAAATTGGTTTCTTCTATGATATTCTCCCTTTTATGCTCCACTTCACATATTATTAATACATCATCTAGTCCAATTTTATATAAAAATCCATTGATCAATGTATAAGGTGCAACTTTGATTACAATAACCCTTTTATTTTTCTCTATTAAACCTTGGAGAGCCTACCTTTCTTGTAAGCATTGCACAATTTCAACTAGTTACTTAGGTGCAACTTCTACTTTAAATAGGTGGGTGTCTTGGAGGTCATCATTTGTAATGCCCCTAGAATGACTGTGGACTTTAAGGGCACCTGTCAAGTGAACTAGATGAATAGACTTCAATAAAGTGTCCCTTCGAGTTAGGATGTGTCTTAATAATTGAGAAGCACCTGATGATGTGAATGACGACAATTGATAAATGGACTAATGAATTAAATAACATATGTGGAGTTGGATAGTTGGATTAAATGAATAATTGCATGTTAATTAATGATTAGCTTGATTATGAAAAATGTGTTACATGTGTATGCAAATGATGCTTAACGACCAGCTGTATGATCAATTATGTAATGAGAACAAAAGAAGTACATATTGACGAAACACCTTGTTAATTAGAAGAATGTATGATGTTATGAGTAAAACTATAAATGCTTAACGATTAGCGGATTTGTGAATTGAATTATGGTAAATGAGGACAGGACTATTAATATGCATTTTTGAGAAATGTGTGTAGCGATAGGTGAAATGGTTCACCGACGGACACACAAAGGAATTGAAGGGTCGTAGAGTACGAATAAATCACACACGGAAGGACAAAGATGGTGTCGAATTCCAATGGATCCCACGGTCAAGTTCAAAATCCCTTATCTGCTTACTCGGTATCACGCGAAGTTGTACGATGTGGACCACGATGGAGTTGGTCATGTATGAGTTGGTCGGCGCGTAGTAAGAACGGACTTACTCCTCAGTGCCATTAGTCCCCAGTAGCATGTAGATGGAGGATTGAAGGTAACAGATCCTAAATCCCTACATGAATTTCCCACAAGTCAAATGAAAAGATATCGGCAGAAGGACCCGACGGTGTGGTACCTTGCCAAGAAACCAAAAGGATGGACGCAAGGACCCGATGATGTGGTACCTTGCCGAAAAATGGATACGACAGATAAATGGACCTGACGGAGTGGCACGATATCAAAAGATGAGCATAAAAGAGAGATGGGCCCAACGGTGTGGCACCTAGGTCCTAGAAGGGATGAATTGGTAAACCTTATGCATAAAAACCATAAAAAATTGCATTTAGAACACTTGCTCATGAAAATACTTTTTAGTATTAAAAATAATAGAAATAATTATTTTTAGGCATGTGCACATGTAAATACTTTTTAGTATTTAAAATATTAGAAATAATTATATTAGGAGAAAAATGGAATCCTAGGCTTCACTTATTAGCTAACACCACATGCACCCACAAAATAGAATTTAGAGTGAGCATATTAGAGACAAACTTGAGAAAATTTAGGAAAGAAGGTACATTCTTCTGGGAAACTTGACACATGGATTTGGGAGATAAATTACTTTTTGAATATTAAGAAATTGGGTATTTTGCATGAAGCGACATGTGTTGTAGGGGAATTTCCTATTTAAGGAATGCTTTGGGGATGGGTAAAGGACCCAGTTTTTGGATGGTTATCGTAGTATTGAAAAAGTGAGTGACTTGCTGCTATTGGGGTTTGGCTAAAAATTCTTGTGGGGGGGAACCCATTGAGGAGTTTCTTGAATGGTGTGTGTGAGCTCTATGACCTGAAGCTCGGGGGTGGCCATGCGACTGAAAGCATGAGCCTATGGTTGGGTGGCGAAGCTAACGGTTGCTTCACCAATGGTTAATCGAGCTTCGCTGGAGGGATCCTACGGAAGATGCAGACGACAATGCACAAGATGGATGATGATTAACGACAACTTCTCCTTCTACAACGGTCATGACCTATGGTCGACAGGTTATGGTTTTGTCTATATTATCTAGGTTATTCAGTTAATTTTTTTATTTCTCTAGTGATTATGCTATCTAATATGTTTTGTATTAGTCTGTTAAGTTTTAGGTTAAGTACGAAAGGACCCTACAGGAGGGGCCCTGATTATGCCCCACATCATTGATTCTAGTTGGTTCTTCCCCTGTTTTGAATTTTGAAAGATGGTTAGGTATGACATCAACTTTCCCCATTAAAACAATTACTCAGAGCTCAAATCCCTAGAATAATAGAATCCATCTACAACTTCTTCCTTTATGAATAGGTTTATTAATCAAGTACCTGAATGCATGATATCTAGGAAAAAAAAAAATGGATTTGCTAATAGGTACTGACATCTAAATTTCTATAAGGAAAATATCATCCATAATACCTCTCATTATGTAATTGAATAATTTATTTCCACTTCATTTAGTTTATGACTAGCATATGTGTTAGGGTGATCAACTCCTTCTTCCCCTGGTTGTGTTAATGTAACCTCGATTATAATTTTCAGTGCATCCATATTTACATGAAATTGCTTTGACTAGTCAGGAAATCTTGGGATGGGTGCTTAGACCAACTTTGTTTTTATGGTTTCGAGTGATTCATACTCTGTGCTCCAAGCAAACTCAAAATTCACTTTCAATAGTTCCTCAATTTGAAAATTTATATTGGAGTAGTTTCTAATAAATTTTTAGTAATACCCTATATACCCTAGAAACTTATTATCTACTTAAGGTTCACGTGAGGTTTTAGGTCAAGTATAACCTTAAATTCACCAAGTTGACCTTGATTTCCTTTCTTTATACAACAAGTCCCAACAAAAAAACAATGAGAGTAAGGAATGTGCATTTATTTATATTCATAAATAGACAAATTTGTAGACATATTTCTAGCATGAGTTGGAGGAAGTGTCTCTGATTATTCAATAAACTATAAATTGTCCAATTGTAAAACAATACTACCATTGTTTTATGGATATAATCTTGTAATGTTTTGACTACGATCCTCTAAAAAATTACCAAGGTACGTTCAATTTGAATGGAATAAATCTATAAGAAAATGATGCATACACACACAATCATTTAACTTCCATTTAACTTCTAAGCTACCTTTTTCATGAAACTACGTTTTTATTTTCCTTTTATTGGTCCTTGAACCTTTTACTTTCAAATCACCTTAATTTCACTTTTATATGCTTTTGGACTTGTTCCTTATATATATAAATATATACATAAATATTCTTTTAATGTACCTAATTTTAAAAATCTAATATACCTGGTTAATGGTGAGATTGGAATGGATGCATCTTCTACACATTCGAACCCTATGCGTCTATGACTTTCAAATTCAACATTGGAGCTATAGACACATGCACATGATGGAAACCTGATAAAACTCTATGATAGCCAGCTTGAGTGGCCCGAGTGATTGGTGATTCGGTTTAGGTGTGATTTCCACTTCCTTAACACAATGGATGTCAAATATTCTAGATCATAGTTATACGTCCAACGCATCCAGTGACTTGGATTGGCGGCTCCCCAAATTTTTTTGATTCGGTAAACATACAAAATGCATGTCATACATAAATCATGAATTGCAAGTGGTTGCAATAGTATGACAAAAGAGAGAAGTAGCACGTTAGACATAGTACAACAACCATGGCTAAAACTACTATACGAAACTTGATAGGTGTATAGATTTCTGACACTAGGCGTATGCAGTTTGATAGAAATTATGAATATGGAGTTCTATGATATGTATTCTTATGATCCTTCTTAGTTCCTAGTTGTGATTTCATTTTTTTTTTGCAGTGGAAATGATTCTCTTTCAAAATAATTCTGAATTTTTAATGGCCAAGAGCCTATTGGTCAAATATTAATTCAAAGAAAATTTGGTGAATGTGTGGCTAAGATCTTGGTCAGACAAATTCTAAAAATATATGGCCAAAGGTCAGATCAGATTAAAGGATTGATACAAGTTCATTTCCCAATGAATATCCAACACATGAATAATAACAAACAATAATCCATAGAAGACAATTAATATATATATATATATATAGATAGATAGATAGATAGATATAGATATAGATATAGATATATAATGAGATGAGATGAGATATATGAGATATTAAAGTGAGAGGGACCATATATAAATTCCCTAAAAGGCACCTTAGTGATTATTCATGAGTCAGTATCACGTTTTTTCATGCATTTCTTGTTTTCGGGGCAACGAGATCCATCAAAAGTATACCGAGTGGGTACTCTTTGGATGTAGAATTGAATTCACCATCCAACGACTAATCCCATAAACCAAATAGTGATGAATTATTTGTGGCCATGGATCTGTATAGACTTGGATCTCATGTTTATCTGTTGAACCTTGATTGCTTTGAAGACCCCTTTTAGCTTCCATCTAGATCTGCATTGGATCCCTTGAAATAATGTAGAGTGTTGCTAGACTTCGGGTCATAACCTTTAGATAACTTTTATACCTCCTTTAGATAAATAAATAAATGGAATCCAAAAATATGATGATGGTAATGGTATTTAGCATCCACTGATACCAACTCTGGTCTATTTGAACTTAAGAGAAATGCTTGAATTGATGTAAAATTTTATTTGGATGCTCAAAACTTGAATAGAGAAAAGTGTTCCTAGGTCGCCATAGTTTTGACATGTTAGAAGGTTAGGGAGGTTTGTATTGTAGCAAAGACTCTGAAACTACGATCTAATGTGGGTGTACGTAGGGCATTCTTAAAGAAGTGACTTTCATCCTCAACGCTTGTAGCCTCATAGAAATGGCATTTCCTTTCCACCCACGGTGTCTTAGGAATTGTCTTGCATCCTGTTTCACTATGAATATCATGGGAGTTCGTTCTTATCCTAGCTATATTAATTTTATTTTTCGAACTAGTTAACACAGAGAGATATTTTTGATCTTCTAGATAATATTTAATGACCTCCTTATAGTATCTTAATTTTCTTTTAACCTCCAATTCTTTCTTGCCCCACATTTTCTCTTGAAAATCAGATATGATAATATTTTTTAATGTTATTGCTATCTTGCAAAGTGACATTTTCGTTAGTTCCCCAATGATTTAACCAATCCATGGCTTATTTATACCATCCTCTCTTGAGACGAAGTTGGTATTGATTAGATTTTAAAGCAATTTTAGGAAGTCTCTAGTCTCTCATGTTATTTATCATGTACTTGTACATCAAGTACATGGTCATATAGATGCTCTTGATGGGGAAGACTCACTTCTATAAGGACAATAGGGTAGGGCATATTGATTTTAATTTTGAGTTTATATGTTATGAAACAATTCTAGATTTGTTCAATACTTAGCTGAGATTCTCTAGAAATGTTGCAACCACAAACTTCACAATCATACAAGATAACATGAGTTACTAGAGTTTCAAAAATAAACTTCTTTTATCCCACATCATAAGGTTTTTTGGTTTACAATTATTTTCAAGACCAAAATAAGTTTTCCACCCCCAATTAATCATTTTCTCAATGCTATAGTCCCAGTTGAGCTTGTGATGAATACCAATTCCAATATATTTTTAGGAAGAAACTTATTCCAAGTTTCTATTGTTCTATACAAAATTAGCATAAGTGACCTTCTTGCACTTGATAATGATAGATTTTTTTTTTGTCAGTGTGAACAGTCATCCTCATATTAGAGAAGAAATCCTTGAGAACTCTTAATTGATTATCAAGATGAAAGGGGGACCTTCCCATAAGAACAATATTGTCAACATAGATAAGGACAATGACATATATTCTAGCTAAGGTCATGCTAGTGCAACCTGCTCCTTCTAAAATGAATTCTAGCTTACCGATGCATATGGAGAAAAGGGTATGGGAGAAGGGGAGACTTTTCTTAAATACAATATTACAATTAACATCTTTCAACCACCCCGCAGTGGTCTTACATTTTGCATTAACAGTCTTGTACAACCTTATCGCAACATCTTTCAATTCGAAAATAACATTTAGCTCTTCTATGTTAGGAACCGGTGTCAACCCTTCTCTTTACTTTGTTAGTATATTGTTGTTGGACGCATATGCTTTGTAAGTCCTCCCATAGTATTTGTTGATCCATAGTTTGTATTAGCCCATGGTATTGACCCATAGCATTTGACGCATATGCTTTGTAAGTCGTCTCGTAGTATTATATGTCCCATGGTATTGACCCATAGTATTGGGCATAGACTTAGTATATAAGTGTGTGTTGAGGCCAATGGAGGTACCGTGAAGTTATTTGTATTGAGCTTTGCTCAAAGGAGGTTTCCCCCTCGAAGTGTCCTGCGATCAATAAAGTGATTCTGAGTTTTGTTATTTCTGATATCTCATGTATTTTCATTAATTAATTGTTGCAGGTCCTTCACATCTGGTATTAGAGCACTTTCTTGGGCTCACTAGTTGAAATTTCTACCAAATTGTTTTTCACATCTGTTGCAGGTTCAGATCTGGGAATAATTCCTATTCGCTTAATTGTGGGAAGTACTTGGGAATAATCCCTAAAACTCATTGTGAGGAGTACCACGGGAACCCCAAATTAGCTGGCCCATTGAGAGGACCTACCAGCGAAAAGGGCAACGACCCCATACCTGATTGACTAGTTCCCACCCGTGAGGTAAACCAAGAGCTGTCATTTGTGGGAAAGTGGTTATCAGTTTTACTTGAACCGTGGAGTGAGGGGTACTGCCCCAATACGCAAGTTGTCAAACAACATTGGTGGTCGAGTGAATCCCCTGAACTATTAGGAAGTCGAGCATACATGGGGTCCATATCTATTTTCAGCTGATAAATTGCAGATTTCCTTTACCCATAACTGTTGTCGGTCACATTCGCGCTGTTGTAGATCCATCTGTTTCCAATCACTTCTACGCCATTGCAGATCCATCTATTTCTGATCACTTCTGCACTGTTGTAGATCCATATGTTGCCAATCCCTTCTGCGCCATTATAGATCCATTTATGAAAAAAAACAAAACAAAACAAAAAACTTCCACCATATCTCCCTTGTTTTAACTTTGTTTCCCTTGAAACTTCCCTAACACCACTGCAATCCCATTCTGCATATTTCATTCCTGAGGACTCTATCCCAAATTCCACTTCCCAATGCCATAAATTCCACATTTGTCTATTTTTCGGGTTTTCCATAACTTCTTCGATTTTCACCCAATCGCCTTCAAATTTTACCACAGTGTTCATTTCATATTTCTGCTTCTTTGTCCCTCTCTGCCAAATTTTTCCATTCTTTTACCCCGCTTCTGAAATCTCCCTTTTCTGCTTCCATGTCCCTTTGAAAGTGTCCAGAACCTAGTCAAACCCAAATTACCCATCAAATTTTTTCCCAAATCCATATTTTCCTTTACTAGAACAGTTTTTGTTTTTGTGTATCTATCCACTCAAAAAAAAAAAAAAAACTCCTGGTTATGGTTGTCACCCACATATGAGCAAAAACCATGGAGGAAACACTTGCAGCCATCCAAACCAAACTCCAGGATCTGGATGAAACATTTCTCAGCCTCCATCTTCAACACTCAGCCATGAACAATAACCGACAACCAAAATCTTTTGCAACCACTAGGTTCTCTTCTTCCAACAATTTTCGTGGGCCGGAGCTTGATTTTCCTCGCTTCAATGGTACTGATCCGACTGGATGGATATACTAGGTAGAACAATATTTCATTCTGCATAATACTTTTGATGTCTAAAAAGTTCCACTTGAATCCTTTCATTTGGAATGGGAATCCCTTCAATGGTACCATTGGTACATCAAATCTCATCACGAGCCAAACTGGATAGATTTTTCCAACTCCTTTTGCAACGATTTGGTCCTAGTGCTTTTGATGACTTCACAAGAGCACTCATTAAACTTCACCAAATTGGCACAGTGAGAGAGTATCAGGCAGAATTTGAGAAACTAGCCAATCACACAGAAGGATTGTCTGATGAATTCTATAGGACTTGTTTTATCAATGGTCTCAAGGATGAAATCTGCTCAGAGGTCAAAATCTTCTGTCCCAACACAATGATGGAAGTCCTAGGGTTGGCTAAGTTGGAAGAGGACAAGATCGCAACCCAACAACGCTCCAAACCCACCTTTGTTCCCTTTAGAAATATGGGTTCCTAATGACCTCCCATCATGATAGCTCCTCGACCAACTCCTATCAAGCATTTGTCTGAACCAGAGATGCGAGCACGCCGAGAAAAAGGGCTTTGTTATAATCGTGATGAGAAATTCACTTTGGGGCATAGATGTGTTGAGAAAAATCTCTATCTCTTGGATTTGGATTCTTCGCCTGGATTTGAACTTGGTGAAGAAGCTCCAGATACAATAAATGATCAGGTCGACATTCAACACCCACCTGTTAACCCCCCATCTTAGGACAACCCACCAGAGATCTCTCTCCATGCTGTAACCAGCATCACCACCCCACAACCAATGCGGGTCAGGGGTTAATTCAAGAAGCTCCCTCTTACCATACTCATTGATTCTGGTAGCACTCATAACTTCATTGACCCTCGGATTTCCAAACAGGCTGATTGTTTTGTCCATCCTTGCTCCAACTTTGAAGTAATGGTAGCCAATGGGGGCACCTTACCTTGCAAGGGGAGGTGTCACAATGTGTGTATCTCTTTGGAATATTATAACTTGCGCTCTGACATGTTTTCCTTGTCTTTGGGAGGATGTGATGTGGTTTTGGGCGTTCAATGGTTACGCACTCTTGGCCCCATTTTATGGGATTTTGCTGAACTTTGGATGCAGTTTTCAGTCAATGGGAAATAACACAAATTTATGGGATTACAATAAGGGTCTCTTTGCATCATCATTTCACATCGCCTGGAAAATATCCTTAAAAAGAATTCACATGGTGTCATCACTCAGCTCCATTCCATTCAAATGCACTCATCAACAGTCTCCACTACTTCCTTGGATATATATGCATGTGTCTTTGCTGAACCAGTGGGCTTGCCACCTTCAAGAGACCTTTCCAGTAAGAATTTCACACATCTACATCTCATAAGGAACTGATGGCTATTTTGCATATAATACAGAAGTGGTATCCATCCCTATTAGGGAATTATTTTTGCATCAAGACTGATCTCCATAGTTTGGAAAATTTCCTGGAACAACGGGTCTCCTCCCTAACACACCTGAAATGGGTTATCTAACTCATGGGTTATTCCTATGCGATCACTTACAAGAAGGGTAAGGACAATCTGGTGGCAGATGCTCCTTCTCTCACACTTGATCACCCAGTTTCTCTTACAGCTATTTTTCTGCTCGTTCCACATTGGTTGCAATCTGATCAATAGGGATATCCCTTCTATGAACTCCATGCTTCTCCATCGGCAGGGCACTCTGGGTTCCTCAAAACGTATGACCAAGAACAATGTAACTTCTTTTGGTAGGGACTAAAAGTGACAATTCAACAGATGGTGGCTGACTATGATACTTGCCAAGTCAACAAGGGTGAAACAACACTCCTTTTGGGACTGCTCGAACCCTTACTCATCCCTACACAGATTTGGGCAACTATTTCTATGGATTTCCTTGAAGCACTCTGGTGGTACAATACCACATCTAAAATGACACCATATGAAGTATTCTATGGCCAGGCACTGCCATTTCTTCTTCCATACACCCTCAGCAATTCCCCATTCCAGGAAATTGACTCGATTCTTCGAAACCGCGATCAAATTCTTCTCATTCTGCAGGACAATCTTCACATGGCAAGAATTTGACTGAAACAACACGCTGATCAACACCATTCTGAGCGCCATTTTCATGCAGCTGATTTGTTTCTTATTCGTCTACAGCCTTCCAAGCAATCCTCCCTGAAACTCAAAAGGTGTTAGCTTCTCTCTCACTCTATCACAAAGGAATTAATTCAGTGGAACGGAATGCATCCCGAGGATGCTATAGGGGAACCACTCCTTTAGATTCCGCATCAATTTCCACATCTAAATCTTTGAGGACAAAGTTTTTTCTAAGGGAGAGGGGATGTTAGGAACCCATGTCAACCCTTCTCTTTACTTTGTTAGGATATTGTTGTTGGACACATATGCTTTGTAAGTCGTCCCGTAATATTTGTTGATCCATAGTTTGTATTATCCCATCGTATTGATCCATAGTAGTGGACGCATATGCTTTGTAATTCGTCCCGTAGTATTATATGTCCCATGGTATTGAACCATAGTATTGGGCATAGACTTAGTATATAAGTGTGTGTTGAGGCCAATGGAGGTACCGTGAAGTTATTTGTATTGAGCTTGCTCAAAGGAGGTTTCCCCCTCGAAGTGGCCTATGATCAAGGTCGTGAACAAGCAAGGACAATGCATAGGTAATAAAATCCAAACTTAATTAATAAGCTAATAACATGATATCATCATTTCCAAAAAAGCACCTGCTTAGTAGGAATTTATATGACAAATTGAATTCCATGTAGGTTCTTTTGGAATGTTTCCCTTGGTGATGTGAATAGATCCATGCTGTGGTATTATGAGACCATACCTTGTATGAGGGAATTACATTCTATTTAGAGTAAATACATGGGTGACATATTTTCCATTGAAATGAGGAAGTATGCTTGTTTTTTCAATTTTTGCATTGATGCAAATGGATGCGGGATTCATCGCTGTGAAAATGATGTATATGTGAAACCATGGAAATATGTCCCTCTTAATCCAAACGGATCACATCCAATTCCTACATGGAAAGAGATGCACACTGACGAGGCAGTGGTATCACTAGATCATGATCGAGTTTCTGATCAGAGTTCATTATATATTACACATATAGAAATCCTATAGAAATGCACATAGGACATTTGAATAATATTTTTAATTTCTCTTGCAGGAGATGTATTCGTTGCCATTGCACCCCCCCACAATCAATAAAATGTGACCTATTATTTGATGTGGTGCACACAAATTAAAAGCAGTTGGTGCGACCCTATCAATATGGAGAGTTAACATACCAAATTAGAGACCTCGTTTTGATGGGCCACTTTTTTTAAAGAGTGAAAAAATAGGGTGCTTATATTATTTATAGAGATTTCATGCCTGAATTAATATCATGCCAGTACAGTCATTTGGTGGTGGTGGCTCAGATACATCTAACATAAATCAAGGTGAAGAGAGGTGAGCCAAATAGATGGAAGATGGAAACAACTGACCATGATTTTATTATGGAGACTTGCATTACTATAACCCATTGGACAAATGAATGAATCACACATGCCACTTGCAACATTGACATAACTGTCACACTGACTTGTTGAAGATTTTATTGGAGAATTTTGTGGAAGTAGTTTTTTCCTCGTTTATATAGGTTGTTTTTGCAAGGTGACCATTAGTTTTATAAATATATAATTTTATATGCTTTAATGCCAAGATTAAAGATACTAGATGGGAGGTTTTTATGAAAATCGGGTCATGGCGCTCCAATGTGACAAGCACATTGATACTTTGAATACGCTTGGATGTACTAGTGCTCCATGAACTTCCTCCATAATAGTTTTATAAATATTTTTTAGATGCTTCAAAATCAAGATTAAAGATACTAGGTGGTTTCATATTAGATCAATATATAGGATAAACATGTGTTAAAGAGTAATAATCTCTAAAAACCAAGAATTATTAAAATACAACCACCTAACCTTATAAAATGGGTAAATTTTATTTGATAGCTGTTCTCGGAAACAAATTTTTATTGAAAGTTTATGTGGATACAATAGAAACTAAATCCTTCAAGAAAGATCCATAAGTTGCATGTATCCATTCATGGAGTCACTTAAGGGAGGGTCATACATCCTTAACTCCAAATAAATTTTTAAGAGTTGTAATGGAGGAGGTTGTTTCAATCTTGAGAGATCCACCATGAAGATGACGCAACAATGAAAGGGTTGAGTCCTTCAGTATGTTATACACAACCAAAGTAGCCATCTTCCATATGCTTACCAATAAATATCAATCCTCACTAGCGCATGGTTATTCCACCTTAACTTGAATTAAAATCTTTATAGTAACAAAACCATAATAATGTAAACAAATTACATATATGTATCACTTCAATGCCTTGTCCACACTCCTAACAATTAAAGAATGCTTTGTAGCGATCTTGACTTTATGAAAGATGTTGAATGGTAGATGTTCCCACTTCTATAGAATGTTCCATACACACCACAAACATGCTTCTATTTGATAGAAATAAGGATATGCAACACCTATACAACCTTAATATAATTGTAATTTAAATTTTAAATTGTAATGTATTTGAATTTTAAATGTTGATTTCAAATGCAATTGTAATATAATTGAAATTGAACTTTTAAATTGTAACTACACATTGAATTTTCAATTGAAATTACACATTAAATTTGAAATTTGAAATTGTAATTGAATTGCAATGTGTAAATTGTAATTGAATTGTAATGTGTAGACTGTAATGTAATTGTAACTAAAATTTTAAATTGTAATGTAATTGAATTTTAAATTTCGAATTTGCAATTATAATGTAATTAAAATTGAACTTTTAAATTGTAACTACACATTGAATTTTCAATTGAAATTACACATTAAATTTTAAATTGTAATTGAATTGCAATGTGTGAAATGTAACTGAATTGTAATGTGTAGACTGTAATGTAATTGCAATTTAAATTTTAAATTGTAATGTAATTGAATTTTAAATTGTGAATTTGCAATTGTAACGTAATTGAGATTGAACTTTTATATTGTAATCACTGTACATTAAATTTACAATTGAAGCGTCAAAACATCTGTAACTATAATAACTATATCTAGATGTAATATAAAACACAATTGATTTCAAATTAATACAAAATACACATGAAGGTCAATATGATAAAATATACAAAATATATAACAAAATATCCAAAAGTCCATATCCAAAGTCCATATATGATAAAAGTCCGTATATATATATATATATATATATATATATATATATATATATATATATATATATATATATATATAAGTCCACCATTAGGCCCTTGATCGTCCCTATGACAACCTCCACTTGCAGTAGACCCCTGGCCTTGAGGAGGTAAACTATGAAAGAAGGCATCAATCTCAACACACTATAAGTGAAAATTTGTAATGGATGGATGTGAAACCCACTTGAATCGACTCTTAATTTTGATATATGGCACCTGGGTCAGAACCTGGTTCGATGGTCCCTCATCAAGACCATGTGGACGAGATCCATCCCAATCATCTGAGAAAGTGATGGCAGCATTGATGCCCACCTATAATGATTCCTGTGTAAAATGCCATTACATGTAATAAGTTAGAAATTAAAAACTAAAACTAAAACATAAACTATAATTCAAGAATTAAAACATAAAGTATAAATTGGAATTAGTAAATGGGAATTGAATTGGAACATAAATTAAAACTTACCTCTGTGTCTGGGTCTGTGTTTGGGTCACATGTATTATCTCAAGAAACAGTGTTGCCTCTACCCTGTACAATTTGAACTTTAAAGTTAAGACCTAAAACATAAAATATCGAATCAAGAATTAAAACATAAATTAAAAATCGAGATTAATAAACAAAAATTGAATTGGAACATAAATTATAAATTACCTCGATGATTGTGCTCGGTGGGTCAGGACGGGCGAACAGACCTCACTGACGACCAAAAACTGATGGTTCACTACGAAAGAGCTCATCCATGAATGTGGTCCCTTGCATGGAGCAATAAAAAACACCCCTTAAGTATTAGTGAGCATTCAATTTATGACGTCTAATATGATGTAACATGAAATCATACATAATTGTACAAAAATATACATGTCCTAGAGCACTGCATCCACCATACAACCGAAAGTATGCATCTCGAGCTAACTAATCATACCCCCGTAAGGCCTCTTCATCAAGAAAATTCAATAGATCATCGTCCACCCACTCTATCTTTGGTTGTGGAGGTGCAGGGGGTGGTATGGATGTCTCTCCCTGCATAACAACAATAACACTTCCCATGGCAGTGAACATCGAGTCTGCAATACCCTTCCTAGCCTCTATAGCAAGCTGGGATGGTTGGGCTACGTCCCTTGACCTGGTAACCATCTTGTCTGGAATCGGTACAAACCTTAGAGGGGGTGGCATGAAAGCGGGGTCTTTGCGAGATCCAGGATTTTGGTAGCTGCGTTCCCTACTAGCACCTAGGAATTCAGATCCGGTGCAAGTGTAGTCCATGTGCATATCTAGAACAAATTATGTATATATATGTTTTTCAAAGTATAAAGGGACCTGGTCATTATGGGGGAACAAGTCCCATGCACCAATGAATCTATCATAAGCATATGGTTCTGCAGCCTCAAGCTTAAACTCCTTTAGTATAAG
Source organism: Larix kaempferi (assembly GCA_027924585.1). Lineage (NCBI taxonomy): Eukaryota > Viridiplantae > Streptophyta > Pinopsida > Pinales > Pinaceae > Larix > Larix kaempferi. The sequence goes on along the minus strand of BSBM01000398.1, from coordinate 4,243,000 downwards.
CGGTTGACCTACAATGCGATCAAGAGGGATGTCGAACAAAGTTCCCTTGACATCATTCCCTCTTATGGCGGATTTCACATCGTCCAATTTATGGGGACCCATAACATCATGTCTTCTCCTCTAGCATGAAAAATTCCAGATGTCACTAAGAGGTCCCACTTTCCTATAGCGGAACAACATATCATCAACTACTGATAACATCATGAACAATGAGCATCTGGTAGGAGAATCCTCCGTTAGTGTGCAAACACATGAGTGCACCCAGTCTTGCTGGGTGGTAATATTAGTAAGGGTGATACGAGAGACCTCATCATCATACAATCCTCTTGAGGCACCTACGATCCAAAGAAAAGCACAAATGTTAGTGAAAATACACATTATAACTTGCAAGTGAAATTGAATACATTATATATTAAAACTTTAATGAAAGTGTATCTAAAAAACTAAATATGCACTTAATGTACATGTGTCCTGACACACATCCTCCTCCTTGGGATCTATATGTATATCATCAGGATGAATCGATGCACTATCTCTCCTACTACTACCACTAGTGGAAACTGACCCTGGCATGGCCTCGTTCCTCGGTGAATGAGAACGATGACGATGGCCACCACGTGGGGCCACCTTGGATCCTCTCATGCTCTATCGAGCACAAAGCAATGAAAGTCGCTATTGGGAACTCTCTGCATCACATTGCATTGTGACACACTTAATCACTTTTATATTCATTAAACTTAGGAGCATGTGCTAAGTATAATCAATTATATCGAATCATTAACATAGGTAAATAATTACTTTAAAATAACTTTATGCTAATTTATTTTAACATAGGAGAATCATGCTAAGTATAACATAGGACAATCAATTTCATTTTCATTTTCAATTTCAATTACAATTTCAATTTCAAATTTCAAAATTCAATTTCAAATTCAATTTCAATTTCAAATTTCAAATTTCAATTTAAAAATCAATTTCAATTTCAATTTCAATTTCAATTTCAATTTTAAATTTCCAATTTCAATTTCAATTTCAATTTCAATTTCAAATTCTAATTTCAAATCCAATTCCAATCCCAATTTTCAATTTCCATTTCTATTTCCATTTCAATTCCAAATTTCAAATTCCAAATTTCAATTTCAAATCACAATTTCAATTTCAAATTCAAATTCAAATTCAATTTCAATCTCAATTTCAAATATCAATTTCAAATTTCCAGTTTCCAATTTCAATTTCAATTTCAATTTCAAATTCCAATTCCAATTCCAATTCCAATTCCAATTCCAATTCCAATTTCTAATTTCTAATTTCAATTTCAATTTCCCATTTCAATTTCAATTTCAAATTCAATTTTCCATTTCAAATTCAATTTCAAATTTCAAATTCAAATTCAAATTAGAATTTCAATTTCAATTTAAATTTCAAATTTCAAATTTCAATTTCAATTTTCAATTTCAAATTTCAAATTCAAATTTCCAATTCCAATTCCAATTCCAATTTCATTTTCAATTTCAAATTTCAATTTCAATTGCAATTGCAATTCCAATTTCCAATTCCATTTCCAATCTCCAATTCCACTTCCAAATTTATTTTCGATTTCGATTACAAATTTCAGATTTCAAATTCAATTTTCAAATTTCAAATTCAAATTCAAATTTGATTTGACGTTTCAATTTGAATTTCAAATTTCAAATGTCAATTTCAAATTTCAAATGTCAATTTCAATTTCAATTTTCAATTTAATTTCCAATTCCAATTCGAATTTCCAATTTCCATTTCCAATTCCAATTCCAATTTCAAATTTCAATTTCCAATTTCCAATTTCCAATGTCCAAATTGCAATTTCAATTTTCAAATTGCAATTTCAATTCAAGTTCAATTTCAATTTCAATTTCATTTTAATTTTCAAATTTCAAATTTCAAATTTCATTTTCAATTTCAAATTTCAAATTCCAATTCCAATTCCAATTCCAATTTCCAATTTGAATTTGAATTTTCAATTTTTAATTTCAAACTTCAATTTCAATTTCAATTTCGATTTCAATTTCGATTTCAAATTCCATTTCCATTTCCATTTCCATTTCCATTTCCATTTCTATTTCCAATTTCCAATTTCAATTGCGATTTCAATTTCAAATTTCAATTGCAATTTCAATTTTAATTTAAATTTTGCAATTGCAATTGCATTTTCCAATTGCAAGTTCAAGTTCAAGTTCAAGTTCAATTTCAATTTCAAATTTCAAATTTCAATTTCACTTTAATTCCAATTTCAATTGCAATTTGCAATTTCATCAATTTGAAATTAAAATTGCAAACTGCAATTAAAATTTGTAATTGAAATTGAAATTGAAATTTAAAATTTCAATTTCAAAGGGTTTCAAATGTTTTTTTTTAATGCTATTGGTTCTTGTTTATGTTGTCGTTTTATTTTCAAAGGTGTAGTTTTTTTTTCATATTTTTTTCAATTGCAATTGCAAGTTCAAGTTCAAGTTCAAGTTCAAGTTCAATTTCAAATTTCAAATTTCAATTTCCAATTCCAATTCCAATTCCAATTCCAATTACAAATTTCAATTGCAATTTGCAATTTCATCAATTTGAAAATGAAATTGCAAACTGCACTTAAAATTTCAATATCAAAGGTTTTCAAATGTTTTTTTTAATGTTATTGGTTTTTGTTACATGGTTATATGAGCTTATTGAAATTTATTGGAAAAAAACCGGCAATGTTTATGTTGTCGGTTTTATTTTCAATGTGTATTTTTTTTTCAATCCTCCCAGCATTCTCAGAAGATTGAAAAAAAACAAGCAGCATTTATGCTTTCCAATACACATTTTAAAATAAAATCAACAGCATAAACAATGTCAGTTGATATAAACATAGATATTTAGAACTTAAATAAATAAATAAAACTTAAATTTAAAATTTAAAACATATTTAACCTAATGTAATTGGTTTTGTTAAACATGTTTTCACTCGGTGTTTTCAATCAGTTTTCACATGTTTATTGGTAATTCAATCAGTTTTCTCATGGTTCTTGGTTTTATTTTCAAATGCATGTTTTTTTAATTTTTTTCAATCCTCCTGGAATTCTTAGAGGATTGAAAAAAGTAGGGTAGCGTTTCTGCTTGCCAATACACATTTTCAAATAAAATCGGTAGCATAAACATTGTTGGTTGATATAGACATAAATAAATAAATATTAAATTTAAAACATATTTAACATAATGTAATTGGTTTTGTTACACATGTTTTCACTCAGTGTTTTCAAAAAGTTTTCACATGGTTCTTGGTAATTGATACGTTCATAGGTATAAAACAATTAGGTTTCAATGGTTGTTTTTACACAATTTGGTTAAATTTATTGAAAAATAAATTGAGGTTTTTATCCACTTACCTAGTGGAGTTGATGACATGGTTTGTTGGTGAGGTGGTGAGTGTCTCGGGTCCTCGGTTGGGCTTCTGCTTCAATTGTTGTGAGTCACAATAAGCCTGGCCAGGCCCACGGGTTCCTTTTTTTTTTTCAACAGCTTGATCGAGCAATACCTCAGTTGAAGGTTTAACCCAACCCTCAATCGAGTTTTTATTAGCTCGATCGAGAGGTCTATGTTAAAACTTAGATCGAGGTATTTGAAATCCCTCGATCGAGGTAATTTCAATCCCTTGATCGAGGTATTAAAATCTTGATAAAGGGTTTAAAAATACCTCGAGCGAGGGTCTGCTACACAAATTTTTGGCGCCCCGCTTGCCAAAACCCGTGAAGCACATTTATGGAATCACCCCTATTATCCAGCATAAATTTACTACACTTTGGTGATACCGACATAGACAAGACAGTACTGACTACCACACAAAAGTCATATTAGGATTACTACTTCTTACATATCTATTACATCTTGTTTATAGGTGCAATATAGATAACTACTCATTAATGGTGGTCCATAACCTCCTATGGAATATGGTTATTATGTTACAACTTCCTTTACCCATTAATTGTAGTCGACTATTTGTTGAGATTCCAGATGTACATGTTACCATCGAATTCATGCTTCGTTAACTTCGATCGACTAGTCATTTTTTTTTTACCAAACAACTTATCTGGTCAATCGACCAACTAATATTCCACCATCTATTGCCTTCAACTCTAGTCGACCTATACCAGTCAACCATCTCATGCAAAGAATATAAGATTCCCAACATTATCCAACTTATTATCGTTTTTTCATAATCAACATATATAAAGCATCAATTCATTCCAATAGGGATGCCAAGCCCATTGTTTCCCTACACCAAGAAAACTTCTTTGTGCTTATCGACTTCGTGAATGAGTCTGTATCATTATTCACTGTGTCTACCTTTCTAGTAACACCTTACTGTTTTCCACCATATCCTTCATGAAATTATATTGAACATCAATGTGTTTCATCTTTGAATGATATGCTAGATTCTTCGCATAGAAAAATGCACTTTGGCTATCACAATCCAACCCAACAACATTTATCCCAAACCCAACATCTAAACACAATATCTACAACCAAACAAATTCTTTGCATGCATGAATAACTGCCATGTATCCAACCTTAGTATTCAATAGTGCAATGATTGACTACGTTCTACTCATCCAACTAACTACTCCGTTGAATAACTTGAACACATATATGCTAGTAGACCATTTATGGTTGATGTCTCCAGCCTATTCAGAATTGAAAAAACCGTGTACATTGATTTTATTGTTGTCCACGGGATCTTCTCCATAATAGATTACAAAATATGTCATCTTGCACAAATACTTGAATATTGTCTTGACTACAATTCAATGCTCCTTTCTAGGTGTCGACATATACTTTCTTAATACTCTCACTGCATGGGTAATATCTAGACGTGTACATAACATGGCATACATCATAAAACATACAACATTATCATATGGCACACGTAACACATGTACTACTTTTTGACTTGTGTATTTGGATTCTGTTAAGTAGATAACTTGACTCCCATAGGAATAGGCACCTTCATCGGTCGACTATCTTGCATGTTGAAATGTTTCATAATTATCTCAATGTATTTTCTTTGGCTTAACTAGAGTTTTCTACCCACATGATCTTTGTATATTTCTACTCCAAGAATGAAATATGTTGCTTCAAGATCCTTCATGTCGAACTTAGAGGATAACTGCAATTTCACCTCCTTTATCAGATCCATGTTACAGTCCCAACCAACAACATGTCATCAACATGTTACAAAGCCACATATACAAAGTGATAATAGACTTTACACATAGTGATCCATCTGACTTCTCAAAAATCCCAGCTGTTGGATATACTTATCGAACTTTTGATACCACATCCTAGGTTATTTCTTTAGACCGTAGAGAGACTTCTTGAGATTACAGACCAACTCCTTTTCTCTACCTACTATAAACCCTTCAGGATATTCATATAGATTTCTTCTTCAAGATCACCATGAAGAAATGTTGTCTTTAAATCCATCTATTATATATCAACGTCAAATTCTATAGCTAAGGACATTAGTACTTTATGGAAGTTAGTTTAGCAACAGGTGAGAAGATTTCACCAAATTCAACTCCATCAACCTAACAATATCCTTTCGAGTTGAGCCTTTTACTTCTCGACCTGACCTACTGCATTCAAATTTTTCTTGAAAACCCACTTACTTTCAAGGATATTTCTTCCATTTGGTAACGTGACTAGATCCCATGTTTCATTCTTCTTCAAAGACTCCATCTCTTCTTCCATGGACCTTTTCCATAGTTTTCTCCCTCTCTCAGGTCGATCACTTCCTTTAGCAATATGGTATTATTGTCTCTGGAAAATAACACAAAAGATGACTGAAAATTGGCTAGACTAACCTTTCTAGTTGTTGTCTTTCTCAACCAGACCTCCTCACATCTAGAGGTTTCTATTCTGCCTCGTTCCCGAATTCAGTCAACTCTTTTGAATCTAGATTTTCATCATTCATTATAAACTCTTGCTTTTCTTATTTCTTTTCTATCTTGACCTCTTCAGTCCTAGAAGTGTGTTCAAATTCCCTAAATATTACATCTTAACTATAAAATTCCCTGCTTATCTCTGGGTTTCCTAGATTATAGCCTTTCATCTCGTTGTTGTATCCTATTGAAAGATGTTTTTTTACTAAAATGCCCACCCCAGAAAAATGGTAAGAAGAAAAAAAATAGTAAAGTTGTATAGAATTTCAAGACCTTTCCAATGGTCCAAAGTCTACCCAATTACGATCTATGAGTGAAAAGGTACACCCAAAATACGAAAGATTCCAAAAATCTTTTGGTTTTTTCTTAAATAGGATACATTTTGGGCATGGTTGTTTCTTATGAACTCTATGACTTGTAGTCAAGTTTAGTTCTTTCCTCCTTTGTGACATGCACAAAGGAATCACACCACAACACTATGATATGTGTACGAGAGTGATTCTTACCATCCCATTCCTCATATGGAGTCTTATCGAACAATTTCGTCGATGAGGACCTATTCACTAGGTAATATGCCATGTCGACTACCTCATCCTAGAATTCTTGTGCAACTCTTGCACCACTGAGCATGCTCCTTGCTTTCTCCATCAGTGTCCTATTCATTCTTTTAGTAAGTCCATTCTGGTTAGGCATATAGGGATTTGTGTTTTTCCAAGCTATATCATGTTGTCTGCATAAGTGGTTGAATGTTTTTCCAAAGAATTACCCTCCATTATCAATTCTCAGTACCTTGATCTTTTTTCTAGTCTAATTCTCCACAAGAGCTTTGAACTCTTGAAATTTCCCAGAAACCTCTTATTTCTTCTGCAGAAAATACAAACATGTCATTATGGAGAAATCATTTATGAAAGAAACATAATACTAAGATCCTCCTAATGAAGGGACTATTAAAGATCCAAACACATCACTATGTTTTAACTCCATTATTTCTTTAGCTCTAGTAGCACCAGATGAGAACCTAACATGACTATTTTTACCATAAAAAAATGTTCATATAAATCAATTTCTTTAGGACATTCATGAAGACCTTCAACAATACCTTTACTATGAATATCATGAATTCCTTTCTCACTTATGTGTCCCATTTGTTGATGCCATAACATGGTTGATTCGACTATAAAAGCAGATGTTTCGTTAGACTCAGGACATACCACATTAGCATTTCCATCAATGTTTGTTCTTACCAATAGTTTGTTCAGAGTTGCAGTCCAAACACCTCTCATCATACCATTTATCCTCGCACCATATTGTATGTATCTTTCCAAATTACAGACTACACTCCTACATTCCCCATCTTACTTACTGAGATCAGGTTTCGAGCCAAACCAGGAATATGCAAAACTCTTGGAAGTGTTCCTATCCTCCCATCTTTCATCTTTATTCAAACTTTGCCTTGTATGACTATATTGGTAAGTGAGTTGTCTCCTAGTAGGATATCACTGTTTTCGATCTTCCCATACTCATGGAACCACTCTATGCAAAGTGTCATATGATATGGCGTTCCTGATTTGACCAACCAAGAGTAACGATCCGACTAGGTACTTGTGGAGTCCAAATACGCATCACCTTTATCCTCTTGTGAAGCCATTTTATCGGCTAACTAAACTTTCGTAGTCCCCTTTCCTTTCTTTACTTCCTTCGATTTATACTTCTATGGATAGTGCCTGACCTTACCGCATCATTAGCAGGTTTTTACCATCTGACTAGGGGATCTTGTCTTAGATCTACCCCTTAACTTCGATCTTCTACCAGAGTTTTTTCCTTTTCCTCTGTATACTAGTCGACCTCATACCATTAATATATCATGCATCGAGCCTTCCATTTTATTTCATCTTTTTTATTTTGTTAACAAAGATGCGACCAAATCGTTGATTTTCAATGTGGTACTATTTCTTTCAATAGCCACAACCAGGTTATGCCATGAGTCTCGAGAGGAATACAGTATACTGATGCACTTTTCCTCCTTGGTCATTTTGATATCCATGGATAACAGCTAACTGATAATAGTGTTGAATGCATTTAGGTGCTCTATAATCGAGCCACCTTTTCCCATCCTCAGAAGGTAAAACTTCTTCCAAAGAAACAACTTGTTAAGCATCGATTTCAACTAGTACAAGTTTCCCAACTTTTCCCACAATTTTTTTGCAATTCCTTCCTCTGAGACATTCAACAATGCAGATTCTGCTAAACAAAGTAAGATAGTACTCCTTTCCTTTCTGTCAATATTTTGTCAGTCCTCCTTCAACGCACCATCCAGATTCATTCATGGGTCAACTACAATCCATTGTTCTTGATCTACATGGATATCTTCCATTTTAAGCTTATAAAGGTCAATTTCTTTTTCTATTAAACTTTTGAATTTCTATCCTTGATGTGCTATCCATTCTTAAATATAAATCAACGTTCTGGAACTCCCACTGTAATCGGTATTTCCTCAGGTCTGGGACCAAGCCAAAAACCTTAGCAACAAGGGCACCCCCCTGTAGCCAAATACGGCTTTGACACAAACTGTTGAGTTCTAATATTGATTATGAGTAGGTTTTCAAATTTATTCATATACTTAACACATTAAAAATTAAGATAACAATGGAATACAAAACACATCAACACATAACACATAAATTACCATAGAAACCTAAAATAATGAAAACCAACAAACTAGTGATCTCTCAACTCATCTATTATCAAGAATAAATTTACTACACTTGAGTGGCACTGACATAGACCGGTCCATACTCACTATTACACAACAATCCTCTTAGGATTACTACTTCTTACATAGCCATTACATCTTATTTATAAGTGAAATCTTAGCCATTAGAATGAATATGCATTCATTTATATTACAAACGTTTCAAACATTAACAATAATAGACAAAACATATGAACATACACACTCTCATGAATTCCTAAGATCCAATAATAATTTTAGACCAAGATCCTAATAAAAGCACATTTTAAACAATTGGGTCAAATTTAGTTTGAATATATAAAAACCATGTGGCGTCTCTCCCATCACAAGTAGCAGACACTAACAACGTATAAATGTCAATTGATGGTTTAAACACAAGGCATAAAATAAAACTTATCTTCTGAGCTCTATAATACTTTCATGAAACCATTACTCCTAGGATAAATTAAAACTCTAACAACATCGAATGAGCCCAACGAATCAAGAGGGTTGTAGAATTCAACATGCTTAAAAAGAATCCATGATAAAAAGCATGATAAAAGACAAATTTTCAGTATAATAATATATTCTAGTTGCGGATAAAAAGCATGATAAAAGGCATACTGCATTAATTATTGGATAAAAAACATGATGCAAGTTTGTATTCTATGATAAATTGCATGTGCAGCATGCCCCTTCAAGACTTGAGATTTTGGAAATGGAGATGTTGCGTGAAGATTAAAATGTTGAGAAAACTAAGAATGAAAAGTTGAATTACATAAACCAGAACCTTCACCTGGCTAGTGATATCCGATGTGGGTGAATCATGAATCGTTGCAACCTTTATATAGGACAAAATCACCCCTCATTGGCCCTCCAATATCCGAAATCAGGGGCTCAAAGAAGGTATCAACATGAAATTTACTAAAAATATGGGAGAATGCAACCGTATGCTTGAATTATAGGGAAAATGGAGGGTGAAATAAGCCCTACGAGTCTCCATTACTGAAAATCGGGGGCAAAGGAATAATTCCACTAGATTTTCTCTAGAAATCAAGGGCGAAAGATAGACTGGAGTGAGATTTCGCTAGGGTGAAAAATAGTTTTTTTCATTTTCCTCATTAACATATGGGAGGCTATTTGTTTTGGATTTAGTTTCTTTCGAATAAATATTGGGTGAATATATTTTAGTTGAAAAAAACATTTCCATATAAGAAAATAGCCGACTAAATTTTTCTAACCCCTTTAATTTATCCCCTAAAATGATCCATGTTCATAGGAAAGAGGTTCAACTACACCTAGGGGTATTATATGCTCTCATGTATGGGACTATGGCTAGAAGTTACTAGAAAGTGCATAACCCCACTAGTACTTCTAATTGGCTAATAGCTTATCTTTTTTGAATGTAAGGAAACATGTTAATAATCCAAGACCCAGAGGCATTTGATAAGAGTGGAAGTATTCCCCCTTAGAGACCACCAATCATTTATTTAAGTTGTTTAGGCTTTGTATACAAATAATGATGGGACTATGGCTAGATGTTACTAGAAAGTACATAACCCCACTAGTACTTCTAATTGGCTAATAGGTTATCTATTTTGAATGTAAGGAAACATGTTAATAATCCAAGACCCAAAGGCATTTGATAAGAGTGGAAGTATTCCCCCTTAGAGACCACCAATCATTTATTTAAGTTGTTTAGACTTTGTCTACAAATAATGATGGGACTATGGCTAGATGTTACTAGAAAGTGCATAACCCCATTAGTACTTCTAATTGGCTAATAGCTTATCTTTTTTGAATGTAAGGGAACAAGTTAATAATCCAAGACTCAAAGGCATTTGATAAGAGTGAAAGTATTCCCCCTTAAAGACCACCAATCATTTATTTAAGTTGCCTAAACTTTGTCTACAAATAATGATGTTGTCACATGTGGTAACCTTGAAATTGTATCACAAAAGGTATAATCATTATTTATTTTTTTAAATTTGCTACTCAAATCCTCACATCCCCAAAATTAATTTCACTCTTAAACCAATTTTAAATAAACCATTCCTCAACAAAAATTTCCCTTACCATATAATTATGTAAACTTTGACTATATTAAACTTTACGAATATGAAAGTTACTTATTATAAATTCTTAGGAAGTTGCAGGTCTAATTATAGTTTAGTTTCACTATGTAATTAGATCCAGGGAACAACATGCTTAGAAATTGTACAGAATGAACAAAGTCCAAAATCTTGTTTTCCATGCCTATATACATTTAGTAAGAAAGAAAGAAAAAAGACTTATGCTAAACTGAACCAGAAGAGAAATTAGAAATTACTTTACATCAGTGATTGAACATGGCTGGACAGGGGAAGTATATTTATTACTTTGATAGAAAATTTACAGAAGACGCAGGTCCGATTGATATACATAATGCCCTTTACAGTAAAGTATTCGTTGTTTTTCAATAATACGATCAATATTTAGTTCCAGTAAGAACTCCGAGACATTATTGAAATCCACCATGCACATGCCGTTCAAATTTCTGGCGATCTTGCAACGAGCTCACGTACCCATTGATTTTCTGTTATCTCTACCTCTGATAAGTTATTTTGAGAGGCGCGCCTTCGTAGATATCGTCGGTGTCTTGGATATGGGGGTTGTCGAAGAGAATGAAGGGGGCGTTACATTTCTCGCTGATTGTCTGCAGAGTTTCTCCTTCCCCAACGATGTATATCTCCCCGCACGGCTGTTCCTTCTTAACGACGGGCCTCATGGCCGTAGCAAGAGCTGTCATAAACACAATGACAAACAAGAAGGAGAAATTCAAAGCGAAGGATCTATTATTTACTGCAGCAGCTTCCATGATTATTGAAAATATATGTCCCAACGAGGAATGGATATTAAAAAACGAATGTAACTGCAAACCTTCCTGAAATCAGTTGTAGAGGAACGATGGTGGCCAGTAGTATTTGTAGGCAAATAAGATGAGACAATATCATGGATCAATATGGGCGGAATGGAGACGAAAATGGCGGAGTTGAATGCGTGGACTGAGGAGGGGAGGTTGGCAAATCAAATGGAAGAAGTTGACAATTGATGTCACGCCTTTGTCTTCTCCGCCACCACCAAAGGGAAGAAGTTGAGTTTAGGGTTTGCTTTGTTTGATGGGTGGCGGTGAAGTTGAGTTTAGGGTTTCCTTTGTTTGATGGATGGGGCTGGGTATTCAGGAAGGAAATTGATTACCCACGACACCACAGGAGAGTGATTGGAATTGGTATACTCTCCACCCTAAAATCTACATATCAATTTCTCACCTACTTCGTGAAGGCCAGAAAATAACAGATGGAATTGTGGACCATGTATTTCGTCTTTTTGCAAAATGAAGTTTGCTTATATTTTCGTCATTCCTTCTATAAAACAATCCAAAAACTGTTCTATCCCTTTTCGTCATTCCAGTGGAAAACTTTTACAATCCCAAAACCGGTCTATGGCTTGAGGAATCTAATGACATATTCTACTTAGAACCAAAAAAAACGTAACTTTCTCCATCCTCGCCAACCCTTGTATAGCCATACCACGTCTTAATTGCTAAAGGCCAATAAAAAAAACTAAACCAAACACAAATCCATGGACACAATCGCAAGGTACCAAACACAAAGCCATGGACACAATCGCAAGGTAGCAAAGGCAACAATGAATAATTAATTGGATAAATCCAAGAGGAGCTTATGACGAGCTTGAAGAAGCTTGGCAAGACCCACACTCCTCTAAGAGATTTTACTCCTGTAACATCCAAAAGCATCACAAATCACCTTGAAGAGTTGTAAAGTTGGATTGCAAGACGCTATTATTACATCAACATTCATGTCATAAAAATAATATTAAAAATATATAAATGTGAAGTATATCCTATATAATAAAAACATATAAAAATATACACATATATATAAACATAGTGTAGGTTAGGTCATTGTCTAGAACATTTGCAAGTTACTTTTCTCGTGCTTGATCTCATCCTTTCAAAAAGAAAGGAGCCAAATCAAAACCAAAGCAATGGGGTTTTCTAGAGGAATAAATTTTGAGTATTGAACTTGATCAAAATAAGGTAAATCAAGATTTACAAATGTCGATTGAGAAATCCAAACCTTTCTTGGGGATAGAGTATATGAATGGATATAGTTATTTCCACCTTGAAAGAAGTTGTGGTAACCGATAGTCTCCTAAGTGAAACCAAATGACATCATGAAACTGATACATTTGATTTCTAGATGAGGAGGAGATTCATTCAATGGATTTTACTCTCCCACCTTCCCATTCACAATTAGTTCCCATGGTTATTAATTCAAAAATGTGGTACAGAGTTAAAAAGAAGAAAGGGAAAATGAGAAAGATCAAATATTATTTTATAAATAGTAGGAAATGAATTATAATTACTAACCTAATTTTATTCTTGTGAGAGCAAACTACACTACTTATACTTGTGTAAGTGCGATACTTTATTTTCTTTGCATTACATTTTGAGTGTAACTGAAAAAATGTATTTTTTTCTAAAATGGAATAGAAATTGCAATTTTTTTTTGGAAAGAAAATGTAAACCATTATATATAAAAAAAAACAAGAAAGGAATGATCAGGCTTCCCTCATCTCAATTGAGTTGTAAATTTATTGATAATGATTACCTTAGTTATGAAAGTAAGATACAATTTTCCATCTTCATTATTGATAATGGTTAACTTAGTAGTGGAAGTTTGAGTGAAAGTTCTCTCACTTAAATGATTAATTACTTCTAGGGAAAGTAATAAAATTAGTTAAATGGATGTATTTTATGAAAATTGAATGAATAAAGAAACAACTATCTTTTTATAGAATATCCTTACTTAGTTTAGATGATCCTTACTTAGTTTAGAAGATGCTTGGAGTGGTTTCATTTTGGGTCATAGGAGGTGATATAGAAATGTAGTGGTAAAATTTTACAAAGTATTGCTTGCTATATTAGTTTATGGTATTTGGTTAAATATAAATACAAGATATTTTGAAGATAGATCTACATTTCATTTTCAAAATGTGTACGATAAACAAGTTATTCAATTTGATAAGAATTTAACATTGTTTTCGTTTTTTGGGGGTCAATTTTAGTAGCTCTTTTTATCTCTGTTTCAAAAAGTGTGTATACTATTAGCACCATTTTTTATTTTGAATCTTTTTTGTGGTTTTGAAACTTATTGGTCATAAGAAAACTATAACTTTTATTTACAAGGGCGTTTTTTCAAAGTTTACTAAAAACTATACATTTAGTAGCTACTTATATTGAAAAAACATATACATTTAGAAGCTAGTTAGAATGAAAAATATATACATTTTGGAATTTTTTTCTTTAAACTTTTCTCTTAAATAAGTCATTTTTGGGGGCAAATTGGTAAAAAAAATGAGAAAATAAAGACATTACAAACCATTTTTAACATATTTGCAACTATTTTATGTTTAAAAATGATTGTATTTAACATTAGTTTCTATAAAGTGTTGATTCACATAAAGTGAACAAAAAGTATACCATATATTTGTAAGATGTTTTCCTCATAATCGCGTCGCCCATTGGAACGATGTTTTGGGCACTCAAAGAGGGCTTAGGGGAGAAACAGAGCTTTTCCCCACATCCCAAAGGGGCCTGGCACAACAAAGTAAAAAAATAAACTTTTAAAAATAGAAATATGAAAAAACCAAAATAAGAAAACATATTTTTTTTTTTTGAAAAAGTAAAAAAATTATATAAATTTATAAAACAAAATTATAAATTTTATGAACAATTTCAAAACAATTTTTTTTAACCAAAAAAAAAAAATATATATATATATATATATAATCCAAATAAAATCCATACCTAAAAAAATTAAAACAAAAACAACTTTTTAAAAACATTTAAAAATTATAAAAACTTAAAAAAATCAATTTTAAAAAATTTAAAAATTATAAAGAAAACAAATTATAAAAAATAAAAAAAGACATTTAAAAAAAAGCCTAACCTATCTACCCCCGCCCCCTCTCCCTCCTCCCTCCTCCCCTCCCCCCGCTCCCCCATTCCTTCCCTCACCCCTTCCCCTCCTCCTTCCCCTCCCCTCCGCCCCCATCCCCCTTCGCCATCCTCCTCCCTCTCACCTCTCCCCTTCCCCTCCCCATGACCCTCCCCCTCTGTGCTCTCCCCCTACCGATCCCCCTTGGCCAACCTTTGGGCGCACGCGGGGTGGTGACACCCCTCGTGCGCCCAAAGGTTGTCCAAGGGGGATGGGTACGGGGAGAGTGGAGAGGGGGAGGGGCACGAGGAGGGAGGAGAGGGGAGGGGAAGGTGAGAGGTGAGAGGAAGGAGGATGAGGGATGTAGAGTGGGGCCGGGGAGGAAGGGGGGAGGAGGGGAGAGGTGAATGGGGAAGGGAGGAGGATAGGGGAGCGAGGGGAGGGGAGGGAAGGAGGGAGAGGGGGTCGGGGGAGAGCTGTTAGGGTTTTTTTGTTTTATTTTATTTTAAAATTTTAAAGTGTTTTAGAAATGTTTTTTTTTAGTTTTTATAATTTTTATAAAAAATTAAATTTTTTTTTATTTTTTATTTTTTATTTTTTAATTTTTAATTTTTTTTAAAAATGATTTATTTATAAAGTTTTAAAAAAATGCTTTTTTGGAAGAATTTATTAATTTCGTTTTTTTTATTATGAATATTATTAGAAATTCTTTTATTTTATGTAGAAAGAGTGGTGAAATAATATCTTGTATAATTTGTGTTAAACAGAGTGCAAATTTTATATAGCATTACTAAGAGATTTAATAAATACAATTTTAAATTATGACAAAATGATATAATAATGCCATTTTTTGAAAAAGTGATATACCGGTAGCATTAGTTTTTAATTCAGGGCTTGATTTTAAGGTTTTTGTACACAACAATAAGTATTGTTTTGGTCAGTGTCTATATTTTTAACCACATAAAAAAATGGTGCTACCGCTAGCACCACTTTTTGATTCAGAGTTGTTTTTTGGTGTTTTTTATGCAAAAATATGAGTTTTTAAGACTAGAGTTCTTGTTTTGAGTATAAATTTCTCGTCAAGTTGTATAACTTGTTGATAGAGCCTTAGCATTTTAAGTTTTCTTAATAGGAAAACAAGACAAGCTTTTAACATAGATAGCCATTAAGACTATCTATAAATAGTGATTGAAACTTGTGTATAGGTAACCATGGGATTATTTCGATTGGGGATTATTAGGAAGAGCCACAAATATGTGGAACAGGTGGATTTATAAAAAAAAAAAGATGACTACAACCTTAAATATAGAGATAAACTAAGCTTGGGAACTAATAATTTTGTAGAATTAATGGCTCTTAAACTAACTATTCTTGTTGTTGACTATTAAGAAAGGGATTACAAGGTTACAAATTTATGGTGACTCCATGCATGTGATTAAATCGATGAGAAGGGAGTAAACATTCTCAAACTTTTTTTTATCCTATTTGGAAGAAGTTTGGAGATAGATATTGTTTCAACTTGTAGGAAAGGTACACTATTGCAAATGTCTTATCAAAATTCAGAGTGCAAATGTCTTATCAAAATTTAGAGAACAAATGAATTATGATTAATGGCTCATTTTGGAAGAGAAGGGGTGATATTTGAATATTACTATCCACCCTTTCATGAATTTATCCAACAAGTTTGATTCTTCTCTCGTGGGTTTTTTATCATTAACTAAACTTTTTTAAATATGTCTTTTGTATAAACTACTTTATATTATTTTTTCAACCATTTTAACTAGATTTTGTATAATTAAGGATGGAATCCTACCAGACGAATTTAAGTTTTATATTAAATTTTTTTTTATTCTAAACAATATATCTTCTTGTTTTAATGAACTTTTGTTTTAATATTAAACTAAGATGCTCCTACAAAAAGATAAGCATTTGAAAAGTCTAAATTTATTTTCTATTAAAACAAAGTTATATATTTTATGAAAAATAAAGTAATTAAATTAATTATAAAAATAAAATCATACATTCGATTAATATATAATTATTTTTTATTATTAAAAATATTTATTGTTTACTTAATTTATTAAATTAAAATAATAGTTAATATTAAATTAACAAAAGAATTTAAGGAACGAAAAAAGCTAATGATTTCTTACAAGATCACATATTCACCTTTTATATTGCAAGCTTAAAATACATTATATCTACGACTAGGTTAGAGGACATGTTAAGTTCCATAATCCTAATCCAAATATTATATGTCATCAAATTATTAAAAAAACATTGCATATGGTTAAGTAAGTCTTGCAATATGAAGAAGATTAAATTGACAAAGAGGAGCATTATCGACTCATGAAACGTTAGTAACAATCAACCAAGTTAAGATTTACATTTAAATACCAATTAACGTAGTTACTCAAGGATTTTGATATGAGGTGTTCAACTTGGTGATTAAGGCTGCATTGAATTCGATCAAAGACATGTACATTTTAGCATAAAGGATGTATAACCAATATTAGCATCAATAGATTATTTTCCAAATCCTCTTGATGAGACAATGGACAACATTATTTTTTATTCACAATAATTTTTTTTATAGATTCAAGTTCCATGGAGATGGCTCATTTTTTTTAAAATTATTTTTTTATAAATTATTTTTTTATAGATTAAAGTTCCATAGAGATGGCTAATCTTTTTTCCCAAAATCCTTTGCAATTAAGGAAGAAAAATCCTAGCTCTTTTGTTGTTTTCAAAGATCTTGTTTTAAAGAATGAGACTTTGTTAAAGTCTTGGTTTAGAGACCTATAAATTGGCACAATGGGAAGAGGTTTTATACTATACCAAAACTCTAGTATATATCACCATGGGGATAATGCTCCACATCACTCTCATCATTTTTACAAACAATTGGAAGACTTAGTTTTGACTTTTCCTTTTTTTTCTTCATCCATTTCTCCTCCATTTTCAATGCTAAAAACAAGCCTCTTTTAATGAATGCATCTTCTTTTTCATCCATTTCTTCTCCATTTTCAAGGCTAAAAACAAGCCTCTTTTAATGAATGCATCTTCTTTGCATAAATCTTCTTTTTAATGGATAGCTACGAAACATGATCTATAAATTTCATAATTTATTTATCATTATCTTTTAGAAGACTAGTTGTTATGGACACTTTACGATATTCATTAAAAATAATTCTCCATGCATCTATTTTCTACTCAATTTCTCTAATTATCTAAACATCTTCAAATTTATCAAATTTCCATACACTTATTTATTTTCCTCTTCTCTATTTCTGTTTACCATCAAATTTATCCATTATCAGTCCCTTCCTTAACTTGTTACTTTATAATATTCATGGATTATTAAAAGCATCCTCTAGAGAAAATTATACTTCTTCCTTACCTTTCTACTCTCCTTGAATTCTGAAAGTGGTAAAAAAAAATCTGGTTCTTCTCTACTTTTCTTCATCTGCTTTCTTACCATCATTGCGATTTCCCCCCTTTTTTCTATTGGTATTTGCTCATCAACTATTTCCCTTTTCATTGGCTTGACTTTTTTAGATGGGTCGACCCTTTTGTTACTTTCTTCTCGAGTTTTTATTCTCCTTTTGACTCAATTTGTGGTTGTGATTAAGTATTGATGGAATCATGATGCGACACTTAAATATGTATATTCAATATTGTTCGAATCATTGTTTGCATCATCTTCTTTGTAGTCGGTTGTTGGGTTGGTTCTTCCATAGTTAGTTTTTGACTCCACTACTTTGTAGTTGGTTGCTGAGTTGGTTGCTGAGTTGGTTTTTCTACAGTAGATTTTTTATGGTCGACCTGGTATTTTCCTTCTCCATTTGTATCATCCAGGTCAAGAAAATTATGGTTAATTTCTTGGTCTCATTCCTGATTATCAACTTCTTTTTTTGTAGGTGTGCCACTTGGTGGTGAAGGGACTTTCATAAAATTTATAGGGATCTACTATGCTCTAATATCCATCATTTTCAATTGAGTCATTATTTTGACCGTAATTGTTCCATCGGTCTTTTTCTTCTTTTCCTACTTTGTTACATACTTAGTTGCTTGTAAATTTTGTTGTCAAAGCCTATCTAGATTTGTCTGTTGCTTCTTCTCAATATTCATTTTGTTCTTAAGGGATTCATCTAAAATTTCTTTTTCCCTATCCATTACTTATGTGTATTCTAGGCTCGCACTTGATTTGAGTACTTTCTTCCTTTTCTTTGCTTTTTCCCTTGTGAATTTTTGTTTACCTTCCCTTTATTCTGTAAGCACTTATTGAGACACCTCATACAATTTATTTTTGAGTTACGGATATTCAAAATATTATTTTTTTGTCCCTTTCATTAAGACTTATAGGTCGTCCCTAGTCACCTATCTTTTCAATTCAGTCTCAATTTGTTCAATCTTTTGTCTCAACTTTCTCCCAACTATATTATTTATTGAATGGATGGCCAAAGTTCCTAATTGTGCCACAAAAGGGATTGTAAATACTATATTTTCCTCATTCTCGTCTTTCAATTTTCCATTTAACAAAGGTGTAATTATTTGGGCATTCATTTAATTTGTTGTTGTTGGTACTGGGTAAACAATGTTGTATTTTCTTGACACTTTTGCAAAAATTTCCTCAACTATTGGATAATATTATATTTCCATAGGTTCTCCACCTACTCCTTTTACATACCATAACTTGGTGAATTATAAACTAATTTGAATGTGCATTGTTAGTGGCATATTTCTCTTCACAATTTGTAGTACTCTTCCATATATTCCATGTTGATATCATCAACTTAACCCATTCTTCAAACATGTATGGTGGTGTGTGGCCTTTTAGTCAACCTTTCCATTACAGTGTAAAGCATTGAAAATTCCACATGGTCAATGTGCTTGGTAATGTGAACATCAACTCTCTAACCATGCATGCATGCGACATATCAATACAACTCAATAATGTTGGGTATATTATGGATTTGCTTGAATCCTAGAATTCTTCACATTTGGTATTAATTAGAATTTTTCCTGCATGCTATAAACAATTATATAAATTTCCTTCTTCAACTATTATTCCATTTTCTTCCAACATGTTCAATATGACATTTGATTCCCAACCAAAACTAATTAAGCTCAGAGCGACTATGATGCATGTCCATTTAACATGGATTTCCTTCACTTGAATTATTACAAACCCTTTTAATTATTTGTTGTGATTCCTCCAATGCATTTCTATATAGAATCTAATGCATTAGTTGTCTTAGGTATGGCGTCTCCAATATTTGATAGTCCAATTGCTATGTGAATTAAACCTAGGGTTATAGTGACAAATTCATCTAAACAAATATTTCCCTTGTGGTATTGTCTGATGATGAAATTTGTGGCTTATTCTTTCCATCCTTGAAATCCTACTAATTTAGGAGCACTCACATGCAGCCAGTTTTTTTTTCTTTCTCTAGATTTAATGTTTCATTTCTCCATTTCTCTTTGATTATAGATCATTGTTTGTCATTAAGCAAGTGTTTTTCCTAGTTAATCTCATCCATATTTTTCAATCAAATTTTATCCTTTCTAGATTTGAATTCGATCATATGTTGATTTTTTAATCACTTCATTGTTTAGGAAATGATTTTCTTATAGGTGGAAGTGTTTCCAAGTGAAATTGATCCTTTCAATTTAGGTGCCATGTCTTTCGTGGAAACATTTCCCAATTTTAATCGACCATGATTTAAATTCTCCTTTTCATAGTAAATTCTTAGTTTGGCCTTAGCTCTAGTGCTTTGTTCCATGTGTGCATCTATATTTATAGTGTATTTCCCATTGTCCAAGCAACTGTTTCTCATGCAATGCCTAATTTGATGGTGTGGCTCATTAAAATCATGTCTTAATTACAGTCTTTGACTTTTCACATGAGTCATTTATTTCTCCTAAATATCTTCCTAAAAGTTTGGGAACTGAGTGTCATCAAATTTGAGGTCACCATATATTCAAACACATCCTCACATTCCTTATAGAGTTGTATTTATATCATTATATATACAAAAAGCTCCAACATGGACAATTCATTACTTTCAATGTTCAGTGGGTCTATCTCTTGTACTTTCTTCATGGATATTCACTTAAATATTATTTATTTATTCTCTTCTAGGTGGGTTAATTTATCTCACCATTGGAATGGTGATTCAACTTGGAAAATATTTAATGGGAGGTAAAGAATATTTTGTCTCCAAGAAAAAAATGGATTTTATGGAAATACCTAATAGAGTTGTGTATATTTTTGGTTTATTGTTGACCAATACCTTTTGACTAGTTGGTGATGTTTTGATTTTGATTATTCTTTTCACTTCGACTCATCATTATGGTTTAGATTGGATTACATTCCTCATTCTCTTTTGTATCTCAAAGTATTTGATTTTTTCCATTCTTATGTGACTTCGTCTCCATCTCTCATGAAGATATTGATGATCAATTGATTTTTGACATTGTTTGGTGTTATTTCTTTCTCCCATTAATTATTCGTATTATTCTCTTATTCCCACTTGTAAATCTTGTTTCCATTAATTCATTCTTCCAATTACAGTTTCTAGTTCTAAATTAATTGCCATGATCTCTTTATGATATTTCTAGTGCTAGCTTGTTGTCAAAGAATATTTTAGGGGAAAATTTTAGCCCATAGGATATTTTTTGATGTTTTTTTTCCAAAAAAAGATTCGCTAATTTGCATTTGTTTCTAATATGATTCACCCAATTTCCATGGGATAATTTTTTTTACTCTAAAAATTGCCAAAATTGTCCAAAATCTATATAAAGTCCTTAGAAATTTGAATATTTTTATAAAAAAATCGTCAAATCCTCCAAGGTTTCTACACTTAAAGAAATTTATGGATCCTTAAAATTTTCCCTACTTGTAGTTATTAAGGTTTTTTAATTTAGCTTGACAATTATCCAACAAATATTACTGTAATTGACTATTTATTTTGCATGCATATATATATATATATATATATATATAGTAGTCAAGGTGAGGAAAACCATTATTATATTTCTTGGAATATGTAATGATGACTAAAACAGTATTTGGAAAGTAATTCCATCTTCCTCCATTTTTTGTATTATATCTCCCAGACATCATTAAGCGGGAGTGTTGGAATATGTAATGATGATTGAATGTATTTGGAAGGTAAAAATGTCCAATATTATTTAAAAAAAATATCCCACATGTAATTTGTAATAATTTACTCTTATTACCTTTTATTATATAAAGAGGTGAAAACAAATTTATCCCACATGTGTTATGGGATGTAATTCTTCTTTACCTCTTAGTATATAATGAGATGAGAAGGCATTGTAAATTCAACAAGAATCAAAGAATTCACATATGAACAGAATGATGTGTGATGTAATCTCATTATGGAGTGGGATGTGATGCTCTCATGTGTGGGAGCTCTATTGTAAGAATGGATATTATTGATGATTAAGAAGATTTCAACTTTCCCCTGGATGTTTCCCCATTTGGGGTTTTAGCATGTATATTCTCTTATATCCATTTTATTCATGTTCATGTTATTTGTTGCTTATTATGATAGAAGACTAGATCAACTCATAATATGCATATTTCGTATTGTTGTATGACTTTATCATATTCTCAATATTCTAACATGGTATCAAAGCAGATTGTTGCATTATACATTCTTTAGTAAAAATCTTAAATTTTATTTTTTTAAGCAAAATTTTCTCATGATTACAGTTGAGCTCTTCATATTTTGTAGTTTTGGGACCCAATCTACAATACCCAAGTGGTAAGTTTTCAAATCTAGGATTTATACTACATATTTGAATTTTTTTTTTTCAAACACTAACCCTTGTAAAGAAGTGTTTAAGGTAAAATTGGGTGATGAATTTTAGATCATTTTTTAACACTTTATGTGGAGATTCTAGAGAAACAAATTATAGATCTGAGTTCCTCTCGCAAAAATACTGAATTTAAAAAAAAAAAAATCATCTTGTTTGGAGTCCAGGCGGTGGAGATATCATTATTTTAAAATTAGCTATTTTCTAGTTTTTTTTTTGTGATGGCTGCGCGAACTGTAGAGTGAATTATTTTGATAGAGTGCTCAGATTTATATTATGCCAGTGTGGGTGGATGCATAACAAATTCTCTAGTTCCGAAAACAAGTTATAAAAAAAAAATATGGGAAATATTGACCGAGTTATGGTCATTTTTGTAGTGTCCCATTTTAATAAATTGTAAGAAAACTAGGAAAAATTGCAATTTTTTGGTGAATTCGACCCTTGGACCAGTAATGACTCAACTGCTTCCAAATGGCTCCAAATGCTTCCGAATTGGATCTGAATGAGTTTGGAAGGTATTCAGACATATAAATGAGGTTGATGGATTCTTGGACACTCTAAAAACACTTCTGCAACATCCATTTATGATCAGGGGAAAATAGGGAACTTTACTAGTCAAATCGAGGTTCAAAACCCCCAAGGGTAGGGGACAAAGATGGCTTCCCAAACACTGTAATACCTTCCCAAATTTCAGAACAGAGACATGGTAATGATAAAGGACTTCAATGGGCTCCCCAATTCATCATCAATTAGTTTCTATAGGCTTCTGCAACTTCCATAAATCATATGCCTTGTATACTAGCTTTAACATAGGGGGGAATGATAGTAAATCTTCACAAATGGTTATGAAACTTAAGAATATTGCTCCCAATGCTTCTATAATCAATATGAAACTTATTCAACATATTAATGGCGCTCCATACAACAATAATACATCATATTTTGACTAAACCATTCGAATTTGATACCACTTCAAGTGCAAATAACAAGGTATTGGGGAAATGACACCATTTATTCATAGTTTAGCATTTATACATGAAATCTCTTGGAGTTTCGATATGAAAGTATTCTAAGCAGTAAATACAGAGTATATATATCATATTACAAATATATGGGGCCTCAAGAACTATCCCAAAGAGATCATCACCTCACCAAGTGCGCCTCTCCTCAAGGAGCAAGAATATGACAAGAAATGGAAGAATGGTTGTAGAAGCAAGATGAAGGAGATGTGACCACAAGATGGCTTGTAGATTCAACCTGTAAAAAAGGACTCCATTGTATCTCCAAATAAAAGGTCTGAATGGCCTCTCCAATTTCCAATTAGGATGGGAATCTTTCACCCTCAAAATTGGTGCTAAGGCAAGTAGAATAGCACTCTACTAGCTCGAGCCTCTCCAAATGCAAAATGTAAAATGATCAAAATTTGATCTATTTATTTGTTCCTGACTTTTATAAAATTCATAAGGCTTCCTAAACTTGAATTCCATCCATGATATTCACGCGAACTCGAATTGGGAAGAGATTCCAAAGTATGCCACTTGTCCCTCCAATTCTAGCCTCCGCCTTCACTCAATTCGAATAGGTGTCTCTTTGGCTTCCCTAACTCCCTTGTGCGCCTTCTTGGAGGCTATTTTTATCCCTTACATGTCATGTATGTCAGATGGCATCCATCAGGTCTGATTTTGTCATAAGTGTCATAGGCATCTTCATCATTAGTGTCATAGAAGCTAGGGAATCTAGCCCAAGTGTCCCACTAGCTCCAAAATGCCTCTTCCTCTTCCATGGGAGTTACTCTTCCTCTACATTTCAACCTCATTGAGTCATTCCAAGTATATATTCCCTTCCAACTCCCCCAATATTAGTGGACTCCACCTTGGATTCAAATGGGTGAGAGTGGAATGCCATGTGGCATGGGGAATATAGATTTGTGTGGGTCCCACACAACCAATGTGTCTCTATGACCAAGTGCCATCTTATTTTCTCATCATAACTATTTATTTATCCCCTCTTAATATATTTATTTAAAGGTCCATTTGGGGTTTATTATACTCCTTATTCCAAATTTAATGTCTCCACCCCAACCTAGGAAACTAGTAGATTGGTGGGATTTTCTCTTCTTGAGATTTATTTGAATGGGGACATTACAATTTTAAATTTTCTACTACATAGTTACAGATTCATCCTTTGGAAGCTATTGGGATTTGGTTTTGGTGAGAAATTTCAGTTTTTATTCATACCTTATCTTGAAATTCTTGTCATGAGCTTCTTGATCTCTTTGTATTAAGGATTTTGTTCTTATTAATCATGTTTACAGAGGTTGTGTTGTTCATGTTTGACTTATCTCTAACCTTCTTGTGTGGAAGATGTTTTGACATTTTCAAGGACATGGATCTCTAGTATGGTAAGGGTGACATCAAGAAATGAAGCTATGCTTAGGACTTAGTTGCTTGATGGCTATATTTTCATACCTATAAGTGATATCATTGTTTTATTTGATCAATTTTTTTTTTATCAATATTCTAACATGGTCTCACTCTTCTAATAATTACGATATGGTATCATATCTTTCTCATTGTGCTTTTGCATATTTAGATGTTCCTTTTTTTAATCCAATTTTTTAGTGTTTAATTTAACTAATTTGGACATCTTGTATATGCTTTTGGTCATAATCTTCTTGTTTATTTTGCATTAGAGTTTAGGCTTCTTTTATCATGTTGTGGAGCTTGTTCCTATTAATTTGTCACTAATTGTGTGGTAGATAAATTTTTGACATTTTAGGAGCATGCATCTCTAGCTTTTTCATGATAACAACAAGAAACCATGTAATGCTCACTATTCTAATAAGTGCTTAATGGCTATGTTTTCTCATCTGAGTGATATCTTATAATATGTGATCATATTTTCTCTTGTTATTTTCTTGAGTAAAATCAATCTTTGAATCTAATAATGTGATATCATGTCTTATATCGTAATGGCTTATCCATTATTAATAAGATTTAGTTTCTTTATCATGTATTGCAGATATTGTATCTAGTTCCTATGTTGATTGTCTCTAACATTCCTATATGGAAGCATTGACATTTTCAAGGAATTCATCTCTTGCATGTTAACATGAAAATAAGAAATTAACCCATGCTTAATGACTAGTCATTTTTTTTATAAGTGATATCATGACTTAATCCTAATTTGTTATATGTTGATCATGTTAAACATTTTGATATATCTTTATATATCATGTCATGTTTATTTTGATCACCTTTTACTCAATATTTATATGGCCTTAACCAATTTCATATTATCATTTTATATATCATTTCTTAGGCTTATCATGTTTATGCTTTACTCTTGGAAGTTCTTTGTGCAGATTAGCTATATGTGTACTTCACTTCCTATGTATTTGTGAAGAGTTATGGGGCATCTTGGTTCTGGAATCCTTTCATGTGTTAATCATATTCTTTGATTATATATATTCATTCAACATTGTTCCTCATTGATAAACTTATCCTTGGAAGAAAAGTGTGATCTTATTTGCTTCTTTATCTCAGATATTTGAAGTTGTCCTTCAAGGGGAATGTAATGTAATCTCAATAATTATATTATAGATATAATGTAATGAAGCACAATCTTCTACCACTAAAGTCATGATGATTATATATGGGCCAAACATTTCGATGAATAGATCTGTGGTTCTTGTATTCATGGTGAGATCTATTATTCTTGCATATTCAACTTGGTTGTGAATATTGTCTGTGTCATATCATTTTCGATGTATAGACCATTGGGGTCTTGTATTTGTGATGAGGTCTTTTACATATTTCTTTCAAATGTCAGTTGATTTTTGGTTGTGATGATTTTTGTGGTGTTCTATCCATTTTGTAGTTGGATCTAGTAGCCACTATGGCTTCTCCTTTAGATCTAGGAAATTTGTTGTTGGATCTCTTGCCACATGTTCTAGGCATTTTGTTGTTGGATCTATTAGCCACTAAGGATTCTCTTTAGATCTAGGCATTCTGCAGTTGGAGCTTGTTGCCACATGTTCTATTGTATTGGCCATACACTGTTGCGGTAGATTTCATCATACAACTTGGTTCAGGTGCAATTTCATGGTTCAGTGAGAAGCAGTTGTTATCTTCATCTTCTCCATGAGGCAACGTGTGTTTTTATTCACAGCTTATGGAAATTATGGAAGTTGTCATCAAGGGGGATTATATGTAATCCCATCTTCCTCCATTTTTGTATTCTATCTCCCAGTCATCATTAAAGGGTTTGATGGAATATGTAATGATGAATGCATGTATTTGGAAGGTAATAATGTCCAATATTATGTAAAAGAGTTATCCCGCATGTGTTATGGGATGTAATTTCTCTATTACCTCTTGGTATATAATGAGGTGAGGAGTCATTGTAAATTCATCAAGAATTCAAGAATTCACATATGAACACAAAGGATGTGTCATGTAATGTGATTATGGAGTGGGATGTGATGCTCATGTGTGGGATATCTATTGTAAGATTGGAGATTATTGATGATTAAGAAGATTTCAACCTTCCCATGGATGTTTCCCCATTTGGGGTTTTACCACGTATATCTGGTGTTGTCTTGTATATTCTCTTATCTCCATTTTATTCATGTTCATGTTATTTGTTGCTTATTATGATAGAAGGATATATCAGCTCATGCTATGCATGTTTTGTATTTTTGTATGACTTTATCATATTCTCAATATTCTAACAATATTAACTAACTTAAATTAACTCTTATGGAGGGTTACAAAGCTGTTGGTAAGTGAGCTTCATTATGCCTAGCTTGGGCGGGGGGGGGAGGTGGATAAGGAAGGAGGGCATGAAGTAATTACCTATACATATTACTTACAATTACCTCTTTAGTCGGGCACCAACGACTACTTTTTTAATCAAATTTCATTTTAGATTTATCAATTGCACAATCCGTTCATTCAATAACATAGGGGCCTAGCTAGGTTATCTCTAATTTTAATGGGATTATCCTTGATTCTACTATCATATAAAAAGACATGGTTACCTATTTCAAATTATTCTTTCTTAAAGTTCCTATTATACCATGATTCATGTTGTTGTTTCTACACTTATTGATGGTGGAGGGATATTATTCTTTCTTCTTCTAGCTTGTTGAGTTGGTAAAGTCTATCCTCCTTAGCTTGCTTTGAATCAAAATTTAGTACACTAGTTATTGCGTTTACATTTTCTATAAAATGTTAGGGAATCGTTGCTTCTTGAACATATAAAACTTAAAGGGTGTCTCTCTAATTGATCTCTTGTAAGAACTTATATAATACCAAATAACAACATGCACTTTTTCATCCCAATCATCCATGTCAATGTTGCTTATCTTAGTAAGTCCTTTAGACAGAGTCTCGTTGAATAACTCAACTACCCCATTTTCTTGTTGATTATAAGGGGATATTTTTTGATGGCCAATAAAGAAATTCCTCATCAATATTTATATTATGTTGTTCACAAAATGTGTTCCTTAATCACTTATTATTACCAAGGGGCATCCAAATCTACTTGTAATGATATTCTCATAAATGAATTTGGATGTTGCTTCTTTGGTACAATTGTGCATTAGTTTTTCCTTTTCCCATTTGGTTATATATTCAATTGTTGTAATGATGTATCTTTCTCCTATCCTTTTACCACTATTGGGGAAAGGTCCAACAAAGTTGATTTCCTAGATCTAAAAAATAAGGCTTGGGTTGACTAGAATTAGAGGCATATCATCCCTTTTAAGTGGTCAACTTAACTTTTTATATTTATCACATTTGTTTACTTTAGATATGTAGTCTCTATATAAAGTACACCACCATAATCCATCTTATAAAATATTTCTACTTGTAGTGTCTATATGGAAATGTACTCCTATAGGGCCAAAATTGGTTTCTTCTATGATATTCTCTCTTTCATGCTCCACTTCACATATTATTAATACATCATCTAGTACAATTTTATATAAAAATCCATTGATCAATGTATAAGGTGCAACTCTGATTACAATAACCCTTTTATTTTTCTCTATTAAACCTTGGAGAGCCTCCCTTTATTGTAAGCATTGCACAATTTCAACTAGTTATTTAGGTGCAACTTCTACTTTAAATAGGTGGGTGTCTTGGAGGTCATCATTGATTCTAGTTGGCTCTTCCCCTGTTTTGAATTTTGAAAGATGGTTAGGTCTGACATTAGCTTTCCCCATTCAAACAATTACTCAAAGCTCAAATCCCTAGAATAATAGAATCCATCTACAACTTCTTCTTTTATGAATAGGTTTATTAATCAAGTACTTGAATGCATGATATCTAGGGAAAAAAAAGGGATTTGCAAATAGGTATGGACATCTAAATTTCTATAAGGAAAATATCATCCATAATACCTCTCATTATGTAACTAAATAGTTTATTTCCACTTCATTTAGTTTATGACTAGCATACGTGTTAGGGTGATCAACTCCTTCTCCCCCTAGTTTTTCTAATGTAACCTCGACTATAATTTTCAGTGCATCCATATTTACATGAAATTGCTTTGACTAGTTAGGAAATCTTGAGATGTGTGCTTAGATCAACTTTGGTTTATGGTTTCGAGTGATTCATACTCTGCGCTCCAAGCAAACTCAAAATCCACTTTCAATAGTTCCTCAATTTTGAAAATTTATATTGGAGTAGTTTCTGGTAACTTTTTAGTAGTACCCTATATACCCTTGAAACTTATTATCTACTTAAGGTTGAGGTGAGGTTTTACGTCAAGTATAACCTTAAATTTCACCAAGTTGACCTTGATTCCCTTTATTTATATGACATGTCCCAACAAAAAACCAATCAGGGTAAGGAATATGCATTTATTTATATTCATAGATAGACAAATTTGTAGACATATTTCTAGCATACGTTGGAGGAAGTGTATGTGATTATTCAATAAACCATAAATCGTCCAATTGTAAAATAATACTACCATTGTTTTATGGATATACTCTTGTAATGTTTTGACTACTATCCTCTAAAAAAATTACCAAGGCACATTCAATTTGAATGGCATAAATCTGTAAGAAAATGATGCATACACACATAATCATTTAACTTCTAAGCTACTTTCTTCATGAAACTAAGTTTTTATTTTCCTTTTATTGGTACTTGAACCTTTTACTTTCAAATCACCTTAATTTCACTTTTATATGCTTTTGGACTTGTTCCTCTTATATATATATATATATATTCTTTTAATGTACCTAATTTTAAAAATATAATATACATGGTTAATGGTGAGATTGGAATGGATGCATCTTCTACACATTCGAACCCTATGCGTCTATGACTTTCAAATTCAATGTTGGAGCTATAGACACAGACACGTGATGGAAACCTAACGTGATGGAAACCTAATAAAACTCTATGATATCCTGCTTGAGTGGCCCGAGAGATTGGTGATTAAGTTTAGGTGTGATTTCCACTTCTTTAAGCCAATGGATGTCAAATATTTTAGATCATAGTTATAGGTCCAACACATGCAGTGACTTGGCTTGGCGGATCCCCAAATTTTTTTGATTCGGAAAACATACCAAATGCATGTCATATAGAAATCATGAATTGCAAGTGGTTGCAATAGTTTGACAAAAGAGAGAAGTCGTACGGTATAAATAGTACAACAACAATGGATAAAACTACTATACAAAACTTGATAGGTGTATAGATTTTTGACACTAGGCGTATGCAGTTTGATAGAAAT
The DNA here is from genome assembly GCA_027924585.1 of Larix kaempferi. Lineage (NCBI taxonomy): Eukaryota > Viridiplantae > Streptophyta > Pinopsida > Pinales > Pinaceae > Larix > Larix kaempferi. The sequence continues at coordinate 4,212,719 of BSBM01000398.1, read as the reverse complement.
GGTGAATATGGAGTTCTATGATATTTATACTTATGATCCTTCTTAATTCGTAGCTTTGATTTCATTTGTTTTGTAGTGGAAATAATTATCTTTCAAAATAATTCTGAATTTTTGATGGCCAGGGGCCTATTGATGGTCAAAGATTAGTTCATAGAAAATTTGGTGAATGTGTGGTTAAAATCTTGGTCAGAAAAATTCTAAAAAGATATGGCCAAAAGTCGGATCAGACCAAAGGATTGATACCAAATGAAATGAACAAAATTCATTTCCCAATGAATATCCAACACGGGAACAATAACAAACAATAATCCATAAAAGACAAATTATATATATATATAATGAGATCATATGAGATAGATGAGATATTACAGTGAGAGGGACCATATATAAATTCCCTAAATGGCACCTTGGTGACTATTCATGAAGGCTCATAACCTTTAGATAACCTTTATACCTCCTTTAGATAAATAAATAAATGGAATCCAAAAATATTATGATGATGATGATAACGGTAGTTAGCGTCCACTGATACCAACTATGGTTTATTTGAACTTAAGAGGAATCCTTGGATTGATGTAAAATTTTATTTAGATGCTCAAAAAGAATAGAAAGAAGTGTTCCTAGGTCGCTATAGTTTTGACATGTTAGAAGGTTAGGGAGGTTTGTATTGTAACAAAGACTCTAAAACTACGATCTAATGTGGGTGTACGTAGGGAATTCTTAAATAAGTGACTTTCATCCTCAACACTCGTAGGCTCATAGAGATGGCATATCCTTTCCACCCACGGTGTCTTAGGAATTGTCTTGCATCCTATTTCACTATGAATCTCATGGGAATTCGTTCTTATCCTGGATATATTAATTTTTTTCTTGGAACACTTAACACAGAGGGATATTTATGATCTTCTAGATAAGATTTAATGACCTCCTTATAGTATCTTAATTTTCTTTTAACCTCTAATTCTTTCTTTCTCCACATTTTCTCTTTAAACTCAGATATGATAATATTTTTTAATGTTATTGGTATCTTGCAAAGTGACATTTTTTGTTAATTCCCAAATCATTTAACCAATCCATGCCTTATTTATACCATCCTCTCTTGAGACGAAGTTGGTCTTGACTAGATTTTAAAGCAATTTTAGGAAGTCTCTAGTCTCCCATGTTATTTATCATGTACTTGTACATCAAGTATATGGTCATATAGATGCTCTTGATGGGGGAAGGCCCACTTCTATGAGGAGAATAGGGTAGGGCGTATTGTTTTTAATTTTGAGTTTATATGTTATGAAATGCTTCTAGATTTGTTCAATCTTTCACCAGGATTCTCTAGAGATTTTGCAACCCAAAACTTCACAACTGTACAAGATAACATGAGTGACTACAGTTTAAAAAATAAACTTATTTTTATCCCACATCATAAGGTTTGTTGGCTGACAATTATTTTCAAGACCAAAATAAGTTTTCCACCCTGAATCAATCCTTTTCTCAATGCTATAGTCCCAGCTGAGCTTGTGATGAATACCAGTTCCAAGATATTTGTAGGAAGACACTTATTCCAAGCAACTTTTGTTATATACAAAATTAGCATAAGTGACCTTCTTGCACTTGATAATCATAGCCTTTTTTTTTGTCGGTGTGAACAATCATATTGATATTAGAGAAGAAATCCTCGATAACTCTCAATTGCTTATCAAGTTCAAAAAGACACCTTCCCATAAGAACAATATTTTCAACATAGAGAAGGACAATGACATATATTCTAGCTAAGTTCATGCCAGTGAAACCCGCTCCTTCTAAAAAAAAGTCTAGCTTATCGATGCATATGGCGAAAAGGGTATAGGAGAAGGGGAAACCTTGCTTAAATACAATATTACAATTAACATCTTTCAAACACCCCACATTGCTCTTAAATTTTGCATTGACAGTCTTCTACAACCTTCTTGCAACAAATTTCAATTCAAAAAGAACCTTTAGCTCTTCTAATATATTCCACAAGTTATTTCTATGCATTGTATCAAAATCTTTACTAAAGTCCACAAAGCAGCAAAAGAGATTGAATTTACTATTACAAAACTCCTCTGTAATGATCCTAATCATAACATGGTGGTCCATGGTAGAGTGATGTCTTCTAAAGCTTTCCTGACCTTTAGCCCACTTACTTGGACATTATAGCCATTCATTGATTTTCTTTTCTAAAATGACGTACCATAAAGCTTGGCTAAGAGATGGCTAATCATAATGTTATAATAATTAGAGGGGTTATTGTAACAAATATAATATTAAATAGTTATCATTAATAAATAATAATAATATAAACATTAATAAATTAGGTTAAGTAAGGGATATATCCCTTTAGTGAATAGTCACCATGTAAAACCTATATATTCGGGCTACATTACCATTGTAACATCATCTGTCATATTATTTCAAATATTATGTTATTTTATTATCCAACTATGGATTTCTTGCACTATTCCTTCGGATAATTTCTTCTGCACCAGATTCAGAACACAACATTAGTATCAGAGTCTCGTTTCCTGATCCGGACTTTGCCCATTATTTTTAGACTTTGTCTAAACTTGGCATTTAGCCATCATTTCCAGGTTTCCCTGAAATCTAGGACCTTGTTCAGAATCACGCCTTTGGCCCAAATAAGATTCAGTCACAACTTTGAAGCAAATCAAGTATATATATATATATATATATATATATATATATATATATATATATATATATCCCATCTGAAAAACATTCCGCTGCAAAATTCAAAGACAACCATAAATCAAGGAACCCAAGTATATGAGAAGGGAAATAAAAAAGTAAAGAAAAAAAATATATATATATATATAAAACCAACACATGGTTTTATTTTCCAACCTCTTATAAGATTCATTAGGTTCTATAAACTCTTGATATATATATAATAATTTCATTCAAACTTTTTCCCTCCATTACACTTTCAACATGTCCCTTCAAATTTGTATATAATAATTTTTATTATTATATACCCTGATTCCATTGAATTCAAAAAATATATTATAATAATAGTGGTTGAATTGTAATATTTTTAAACTCTATTCTACAATTCAAATATAATTATAATAATAGTATTATTTTTTATAATAATACATATTATTATGGTTTAAAACCCTAAATTAACCCAAGGAAGAGTTTTACATAGGACCATTTTAGGGGTTCCTTGCATTTTTCGTGCCCAATTATTGTAGAGAAGTAACAAATAGAAGTTGAAGTCGAAGGACATGGAATCCAGATTGTAATTACAGATAAAAAATTAGAAAATGATCTAGTACGTTATCGAAATGGCAATAAAAAATTGCAAATAGCGATTAAATTACAGGAAATTCAAATGGAATCTAGAGGACAGAAAATTTTCAACCACAAAAATCATATAAAAGGTTTATCTCACAAATTGATGAATTAAAGGATGAAAAGAATTTCAATCAAAGATTACAAAACCAATATATCAAGAAAGAATTTGACGATAATAAAGCGGAAATAACGTGCTTAAACAGAAACCTTAATGATAAGGATAAATAAATTGCACAAAACCAAAAGAAATTAGAATGCCAAGAGTCGGAGGTTTTTCAACGTCAACAACAAATAAAATAGTTCCACCAGAAAAAATAACGACATTAAAAACATGCAAAAGTTAGAGATCACAAAGATGAATAAAACATTATCAAACAACACTAGAGAAATATTTCGGCGAAGAAACCATAATAAGACTCTAGTTACAAAAATCAAGAAGTTAAAAAATATTCGAAAAACAAAGCAATCTAATAAATATATCGAAGGAAAATTACTATAAAAGCAAGAAGGGAATTGCCACCTTAAGAGTCATAATCAAGATCTAAAGGAATGGATTAAGAAGTTAAAAGATGACGAAAAGTCACAAGAAGAAACATTCAAGAAGATTCATAATGATAACAAGATGTTAAAAAAATAAATTAGAACAAATCCAGAATGAGGCATCAAATTCTCCAGGAATAAATGTCCAAGTTGTGGAAAACAGAACAATTATAGATCCAATCCAGATCACAACTCAAGAAGATGACGATCCACTTGAAAAAAAACATACACAAAAGTTAAGCCAATAAGACACTACAAGCAAGATAAAGGAAAATAATATTATAAGAATTCCCTATCGACATCCAAACCATAAAAGTAGATATCTTAAAAGTTAGGAACAACTGACGAAAGATACTGATACTAATGCAATCAAATCTCATGATGTCAGTTCATTGTGGAAGCGAAATGTTCTACAAAAAATCGAATTAGGATGAATCGACCCTTTTACATCTTGGAAGTTGTGTTCAACACTTAGAAGTTTATATAGGCACATATCATCAACTACGACACAACAAAGACACATGAGAAAACATTACAAGCACATGGCATAAGTCTTGTTCATCAATATGCTTTGAGGACAAAGCATTTCTGAAGAGGACGACAATGTAACAAATATAATATTAAATAATTATCATTAATAAATAATAATAATATTAATATTAATAAAATAGGTTAACTAAGGGACATGTCCATTTAGTGAATAGTCACCATGTAAAGCCTATATATTTGGGCTAAATTACCATTGTAACATCATCGCCTATATTATTTCAAATATATATTATTTTATTATCCAACTATGGATTTCTTGTACTATTCCTTCGAGTATTTTTTTGTGAACTGGATTCGAAACACAACACTTATTTAATCATTGCTTTTAAAGATAGTAATAATGAGGCTCTGAGTCTAAGGATTAGGGAATCCTTGCGTGACCTCTAAATTGAAGAGTCTTTCGATGTGATGAATGAGAACCGGCCCTTCAATTTTTAAGATTTATGCTTGGTATCGTTCAATGTCCCTAGCTTTTCCATTTGCAAGGTGCTTAACCCCAAAATCAATGTCATCTAAAGAAAAAAAAAACTTCCTCTGTAAGGAGGTTTTGCATGTTATCAATGACATCTGGGGACTCATAAAGTTTTTTAGGATAGGAATTCCAATCTTCCAAATAAGTCCTATTATTATTTTTAGTTTTACTAGTTAGAATTTGCCTCTAGAATTTTCTAGGAACTACCATAGAGAGATGCAAAATATTTTCCTACTTTTTTATTTATATAATGTATTTTTTTTTCTTTTAATTAGGGTTTTGTATCTATTTATCTTGTCATTGTTTAGAGACTCTTTGATAGCTTCCTTAATGGCTCTTCTTGCAATTTTACATTACTTATCATACCAAGGGCTTGTTATTTGATTTTTCTTTTTACTCAAAACTTCAATGGAGAACTTGTTCATGGAAGACGAGAGGACCGTAGTAAAATTATGATAGAGGTCTTCTATATTGTCCATTCTTGATAGAGAAAACAAGTCATTCTTAACTCATTTATAAAAGATCATCCTTATTTCTATCGAAGATCAAGTGCTTTTTACTGTGAGAATTTTCTTTGTGGGATCATTATTCATGAGAAAATTGAAGGTTACAATTAGGGGTCTATGATCTGAGTTAGACTCATGGTTGTTTAAAATGTATAGATTTATCATTCTATTGTATAAAGGGATATTAGATATCACATAATCTACCACAATGTTGCCATACCCATGAATACAAGTCATCTGACTAGAATTTGGCTACTTCATTAGATTGTTACAAATTATAATATATTGATCGCTATAGAGCTTGATTAGCTCGGAGAGAAACAAATTTTCACCTAGATCTACATAACTTCTTTTGTATTGACTATCTAGAACTTGGTCTTTGTCTAACCAAAAAGGATTAGGATTAGAATAATTATTTGTTTACTCGAAACTCGAGTGTTAAAATCATCGATTAAAAAAATATTGCCTTCATTCCTTAAACTGGAAATATCATTTTATAAACTCATATAAAAACAATTTTTATCCATATTACTTTTCATAGATGCTCCCTTTTCTTTTCTTAGAATTAATATTTCTTTTCATATATATATATATATTGCAAATGGAATCCATCTACCGAGTTCACCATCGTTGACCCTTCTTCCAATGAAGCTCCCTCAATCGCCATGCGATTCACTTCTAGGTTATTGGCCTACCGGAAGGAAACATTCAAAATTTCAATGATTTAAATTGGTGTGTAATTACGAGGAGCCTTTTCGAGATGCTGTCCATATTTCGTAGAATATGACGATTAAGTCGTGCCACTTTATTAAAATAGGGATGTTATTTTCCAACATGTTTATGTATTATCTTTTCATTAAAATTTATATTGAGAAAATAAATCAATAAAATATTTTCCCTATTTTATTAATAGTAATGTAATGTTATAAGATGAGAATGATTATATTTTAAAATTTATATTATTAAAATTTGACATGCACCTTTTACAATTGGAAATATAGCTTTCTATTAAAAATAAGAAAGAGTTATGGTTTGCAAATGTTCAAATACATATATGAAGATTGTTCCTTGAAAAAATAAAAAGTTTAATTGTTTACGATTAGAAAAATCTAATGGTACATAGATTCACTTTATTGATATAAAATATAATGACTCAATAATATTATAAATAAATATAAATTTTTTATTTTAAATAAGAATTTTAATTTTAAATGATTATTTAAATATTAAAAAAATAATTTAAATTAAAAATTCTTAAATGTATAAGTAAATAAGTAAGAGGAGAGTTTATAGAATTTTAGGATTTTATTTTTTAGGACAAGGTTGTAATTTGCAATTGAGTTTGGGAAGTTTAGAGATCAAATTTTAGATGGGTATAGTTAAGGAAAACAACCTTAAGTAACATAGAAAGAGATCATATCACTTTCTTATATGTATTGACGAGATCATGCATAGAAGCTAGTAGTTGTAAGGCTTTATATTTGTTGGTCATCATCAAAGTGTTGGTCATCATCAATAGGGATCACAAGGATGACTTGGACAAACTCCGGAAGGAATGGTGGTTGACATTGAGGTTCATGTTTTTCTTCATGAATAGGGATTGTGATCGCCAAGAGGGTCACCATATTTTTTGCTAGTTTTATAGTGCATAGGGATAAAAGATACATGGATGAATGTGATGCAATATTCGAAGAGTTTGTTGATATTTTGTTATACTCTTATGAGTCCTCCAACAAGCCTATTTAGTTGTGAGCATGCTAGATCATGTCTGAGTCATATCAACTTCTGATTGTGAAACAGAAAACCAAAGGTAGGAAAATGCTGTCCTCCACAAAGTAGAAATAAATAATAATGGAAAAGTTGTGGTTCTTGGTGATGCTGAAATTATTTGCAAATTATAGGTTTGAATTTCAATTTAGGATGGATGCCAAGTGTTTTATAAAATGCGTGTATTACAAGTATTTGAAAAAATTCCTACACCCAAGTGTTTGATGTAATGCTTGATACCAAAAACATTGTTGGGGTTTAAAATGAAAGGGTTATGATATCAAAGAAAAATTTCAAATCATAGTCAATTCTCATCTTACTATAAAAATGTGTATCTTTTGGGATAACTTCTTTGACTATGTGCTAGATGTAAAACATAAAATGGCACTCGTGTAGGGGATCCTTGCTGACTAGTAGTGTCTTTTGTTTGAAGCTAAAAAACGTGTTAACTATTAGTTGTTCTTTAACTATAAGATTGACAAATATTCAAATTAGGGAAAAATTTAAGTATCCATAATTTTCTTGAAGTGTAGAAACCTTGGTGAATCTTACTAATTCTTAAATTTACAACCATAAACTATTGGGGAATTTATTTTTGTAATAAGATTCAAATTTCTAAAGGTTTTATATAGTTTCTAGACAATTTGACAATTTTTAGAGTGAAAAAATGTTATCCCATGGAATTTGGGAAAATCAACTTAGAGAAAATGGAAATTGGCAAATATTTTTATGAAAAAAGGTCGAGAATCAGCCCATGGGATAAATTTCACCCCTAGAAATTCCCCTGATTCAAATCTCACAAGTTTTGGTTACAGATCACACGTGTGGTGGAGAAGTGATCAATGGAGGACTTTCATCTTCAAAACATGTTAGATTTAAATATATATTAAAAAAATAACCCTCTACTTTAGTTATTTCAATCAACTGGATGTTACATATCTTCTTTACTTTTATAAATCAACTCTAGTGATTTGTAGATCCAATGGTTCTATCCTCTTACACCAAACATGTACTAGTGGATCTATTTGACCTAGACAAAACAATATGAGGTATATATATGCTCCAAGGGTTTCTTTATTATTTGATTTTAAGACCTTGTTGATTATCAAAAGTTTTTGAGGAGGGTCCCTAGTCTCAAGGAAGGGATATATTTTATGTTACCCCGTGGTTCCAAAATTTAGAACTTGCTACTATCTCAATAACCAAAATGCCAATTTGGATTGTCCTCCGAAATCTACCACTTCAATTTTGGCATTTATGAGTTTTTAAATATATTGGGAATATTTTGGGCAGTGACATAAAATGGATATTGCGTGGATAAATTTGGGTTTTTTTGACATATTCTAGAATATGCATTTAGATCAACATCAAACATCAACCATGGTCTATTAACAAAATATTATTACAAAGGGAAATTTTTAGCTTAACTCAAGCTTTGGATAATGAGAATACAAAATTTTGGTGTCAAATTTGCTAACAAAAAGGGCATCTTTAGAATACTTTCCCTCAAATGTGAGCTCACTAAAAAATGGTTAAAGGAAATAAGCCAAAGCTAAAGAGATACATATCATGTGTGAAATCATACTCAGAGGATGAGATAATCAAAATAGTTACAATCAACAACTTATAATATTAGAGAATGATAACATTGCTCATCTAGAAGTCTAGACTAAGGAATCAGGCCCTTCCTTGAAGGATGGAGAAGAAGACAAGAATATTGAGCTTTCCTCATCAATGGTGACAATATTACATGGAGCCCCACTAAATTGAATAGAAATACCTTACAAATATGTCACCTCAAATTTTGATGATGGAGTAGCTCTCTCTATAAAAATAAAATGTAAATGATATATATAACATTATATTTATAAATATAATATAAATTTAAAAAATTTAATTTCCATTTAATAATTTAAAAATAACAATTTTGTCTTTGCATAATTTCCATTCCATTTTGGTTGACTTACAAAAACATTCTTTCATGTGTGAGAGAGAGCACTCAAAGATAATAATTTAATTCAATGATATATTTTAATTTAGTAGATAAATATTAAATAGTTAATTTTGTATAAGTATTTGTAATTAATATCCTTAATAAAATGTATTAGCATACATTAATCATATTTTTAGATAAAAAAAATTATAAATAAAATTAATTTATATTTATTCAAACAAAGTTAATCATTGGTTATTTTAAATTTATTATCTTTATATTTAAATATTATGTAATCAAGACAATGATTACTAAATAGATTTGATAGAATATATATCTTTAACAACCTGACATCAAGAAAGAATCATATCATGTAAGAAATTAAAATTTATTTATTCCTTGACTATTATCATAATTTTCTCAATTATATTACCCTAGATGGGGTGATAAGGGACAAGAATGGTGAAGGGCTATCGCCCTCCTAATGTCAACCACGTCGGAGTCGATCCTCCACATATGCTATGATATTAAGTTTTTAGGATACCATGTAATGTCCTGATCAGACATGAGGACATTACGATAACAGCTTGCCGGGATGCGATGATAATTACATTGAATTAACAAATCAGTGGATCGAAATCATGAAGCAGGAAGGGGAGCTGATGAAAGCTCATCTCAAGCCGAGCTTAAATAATCTGACAACCATAAGTTTACTAATATTTATTCGAGCTTGGAGGGAACAGCTCTAGCTGCACCGGAAGTTGCTTTTAAGCCCAGGAGCAACGTGGTGGGCGAACATAAGGGGCTTTTCTCCAATTAGTGTGAAGGTGGTCAGTGGGCAAGAGTCTACTCAGGTGAAGTTCGATATCGGGGTTGAATACAGAAAAGCACAGGTAGCAACTTGCCCTAAGCGACTGGTTGTCGTGGTTCTTGAGGTCATTCCCGGAGGTGGAAACTCCAACGTTAAGTGACAAAACTTTGAGACTAGGCTCGGACTTTGGATAGTGGAAGACAAGTGCGATGAAGGATAGAAGTTTGAGGGTAAGTGGGATAGAAGTTTGAGGGTAAGTGGATTTTCACTCCCTATTGGTGGGATGAGGCCATGGTCGTGAAGGACATAGAGGAGGTGTTCAGATAGGCCCCACCCAGATGCAGGAGGAAGAGCATAGGCAGAAGCAGTCTACCAAGAGATATCTCTAGAGATTCAAGTGTTGATAGCTCGTGTTGAGATGTGGGTGAAAGAGGATTAACAATTGCAAACACATAGGAGATTGAGGAGGAGATGCATCCTTGGGTCTGAGATACTAGCCTACTTCGATTTTATGGTGGGTTTTGGTGTGAATACGGTAAATATTTTTTTGGTAAAATCCAAATTTGGAAGTGTTTAAATTGAGTTTTTGAATGCATAAGTAAATTCAACACCCTCTAATACCCCATCACACCCGAATTATACAATTTTCATAGCTAATATGTGTGATTCTAATTATTTTTTAAAAATTTCCAACCTAACCCCAAACAAAATAAGACATAAAATAGGCTTGCAAAAGGTTGAAAACATAGAATATTTAGACTATACTTTAAAGTACATGCATTGGACTAGCTCTTTTAGAAAAAATTCACCTTGATACCAACAAAGAATGCAATGAGCTCTTGTTATTCATAGATAAATTGAATATCAAGATGGATTGACTAGAATTATCTAATACCAAAGAGGAATGCAATGAGCTCTTGTTATTCATAGATAAATTGAATACCAAGATGGATCGACAAGAATTATCTAATGATGACCATGCTTAGAAACTTCTTACTTTTGGACATATGTATTTTGTTTTACTACTAATATAATTTCCAAGCTTTACACATTTTTTCTCAATTATATTTATTTTATATATTTTGATTAATTAATTTAATAAAATTCAATAACCTAAATTAAATCAAAATCAAAATATCATTATTATAATAATTAAAATATTATTTAACTACATAAAATTTATTTCAAATTATTATTAGTTTATTGATCTATTTATTTTATAAAATTTAACAAATTTTAAATAAAAATAAAAGTAATATTATTATAACAATAATTAATATCAATTTTACTCTCTTAGAATTGCTTTATTTTGCTTCCAATATTGGTATTCCTTCTGTAAAGATCCTTGGCGATTCAATGGTTATTGTAAATTGGACAAACAAAGTGTCAAATTTTCAAATATTTTCATTACAACATTGATGTGATAGGACTAATATTATTTTTGCAATATTGGTATTCCTTATCTAAAGTTCCTTGGTGATTTAATAATTATTGTAAATTGGATAAACAAAGTGTCAAATCTTCAAATACTTTTTTTGGAACATTGGTGTGATAGTCCTCACTAATATTCTTCTTGCTTCTTTTGTTTAAGCTAGTATCAATCATGTTTTTAGAGAGCACAATGAAGTTATAGATTCTCTCTCTAAAAAGGTTATTGGGAAGACTGAAGGTATATTATATTTTGAGGAATATTTGGAGAATGAGCTTTGCAATGCAAGTTCTTTCCATATCTTTTAAACTTGATATTTTTCATATAACCGTTATCATCTCAAAACTGGAGTTTTTTCTCTTTTGATATTTTTGAGTAGTTTGGTTTTTTGTATTGCCTAGATATAAGTGGCTAGTATGTGAACAGTTTTCTCTCATTATGGAGGGAAGCATTTTTACTTATCTATTGAAATAGTACTTCTAATAGATTAGTTTTTTTTAGATAGGGGACATTTTGATCTTCTTTGTAATGAATTGTGTTTACTTTAATTCTTATCATTATATCTATATTTATCATTTTCTATTTTATACATATATCAAAATTATATAATTATAAGATTAATCAAATTATTATTAAAATTAATTATATATATATATATATATTTTAAATTATTTCATTGAAGTAAATTGAAGTAATTTACTGTATAAAAATATGTATAACTTATAATTCTAGTTTGCCTAATTCTTTTCTCTTATTTCATAAACAAGAGATTTCATGCACCAAATTGTTTTGTTTAAAAATATATATATTATTTTAAAACAGTCATGTCATGGATAGCAACATTATGGACAGCAACGTTGACAATTCAAAGTAAATAATACAAAGGCTTGGAAATTTAAAAAAATGTTGAGTGGTTTGCTGAAGCAGAACATTATTTCTTAATCAATAAGTAGGTCCATAACAATTAGAGTGCTAAAATTGAAGTAACTCCATAACAACTTCCATATAGTGTAAACAACACTCTGAATGTATGAAATTTAAAATTCTTGTACTGGGTAACGTGTTTATTGAAAACAAGGCAAACCAAGAATACCTGCAGATGTTTCTTAAGCAAAAGCCAAACCAAGAATACCTGCAGAGCAAAAGCCGAACCCTAACCTTTCCATTAAATATATTGATATCCAAAGAGTCATCACATTGAACGATCATCGATTCTGTGGTGCGAAATTTGCAAATTACAGGTTACCCTCCTGCGAAATTGAACCTGTCATTTATTCTTCTGCAATACTATGATTATGTCATTGCGTTATTGAAGGATGTTCAAAAGATCGTTGAAATTCCTCCTGTAAATCAATAATTCACCATGCAGATTATACATACAATTCAAATTTCAGGCCATCTTGAAACTACCCTACTGTTCGATTTTCTCTTACCACTGAGTATCTTCTTCTTCTTCTGTTATCTCTTCCTCTGATAAGTTATTAGGAGTGGCAGGCCTTCGTAGATATCGTCAGTATCTTGGATGTGAGGATTGTCGATGAGAATGAAGTCGGCGTTACATTTCACGCTGATTGTCTGCAGAGTTTCTCCTTCCCCAACGATGTATATCTCCTCGCAGGGCCGTTCCTTGTTAACAACCGGCCTGCCTGTAGCAACGGCTGTCATAAACAAAATGGCAAACAGGAAGGAGAAATTCATTACTGCAGCAGCTGCCATGAATATTGAAAATATATTACTTAACAGGGAATATGTAAAAAGCAATGGAACTCTAAACCTTCATCAATTCAGTTTCAAAGCAACAATGGGCGGCCAAGAATGTAGACCGATGGGATTGGATGATGAGTATAACTTGAATGTCTGGTGAAGAGATTATAAAAGCATGGATCGATTAGGGTTTTGCTTTGTTTGGTTGGTGTTGAGTCCGTGTCTTTCTTGCGTGTGGAAATTGTTCAGTTTGGTGAATACTTCCGAGTTGCCGTTCTCTTCCGTTACAATTTTATAATTAGGTCGCGAATCAAATTGCATCTCGACTCTTCAACAACCCTAATATTAAATGTAAGACGTTACTTCATTCTATTAATAAAAATGGAGAGATTAATATAGATAATGATAAATTAACAATAAAAAATATTATTTTTAGCAAGAGTAGATAAAGACGGTGGTATCATGTGACCCCTTACAGAAAAGAAAATGACTAATTAGCTAACTCACAATTGACCAACTTGCAATTTCTTGATTATTTACAATAATATAATTAAATAAAGACGTATAATCTCAATCACAATGAAAATAGCTTAACCGAACTAAATTATTAAAATGCCTCAACGTATCTTTCTGTATATACGGAAATATTCCATTACTTATGTCATTGGTATTTTATAATATTTTTTTTAAATGGATGATTTTCACTTATGTTATTGGCATTTTATAATAATTTTTTAAATGGATGACTTTAATATTTTGATTTTTTAATAGAATTTAAGATACATGATTGTTGAATTTTGTTTATTTAATAAATTTGGGAATTTGTCTTATTGGTTAAAATGATTTTTTAATAACACAAAGATATTTTACAAAGTTGACTTTATGTAATTATGTTTACTTTTATGAAGTAGAATTTTTTGGACAATTGAATTTCATAAAAATTTAAAGAGTTATATATATATGATCAAATTTGAAACATTAATTATCTTGACTTCAATTTAAAGAGTAGGTATTTCTCAGGTAAAACAAAGTTGTATTTTGATAATAATAAATATACATTTCATTAAAAAAATTAAATAAGAAAATGTTATTTTATGCAATTTAAAATATAACGCTGTGATAGGTCAAAAATATATCTATATTTAATAAAAACATTTACACTTTTTGCTAAGAATTTAAAAGTATTAAAACTCTCAATATAAAGTTTCAAACTTTTTTTACATGATTCGTTTTGTGTATCCACGAACGTTTAAAAATGTGCAAATCATGATATTATTAGGATAGGATACATAACAAATATTTAAGGAAAAAATTAAATAGACATATAAATACAAAAAACATGCAATTTTAATTTTAAAAAAATAAGATTATACATAAATCATTCCAAATTTTAATACATTATTCATTATTCATTGAAAACAATTTGAAACATATTTCAAATTCAAAGTCCATACATGGCATATCATATAATATAACAATGTTTATGATGTCATCATCCCCATTCTCTCACCAAACCTATTAGAATTACTAAATAAATAGTAAAATCATAAAAATAAAATTTAAAATAACAACGAAATAGTAAATATAAAATAACTTGAAACTTAAAAAATAAAACTTAAAAGTTTACATAAATCTACTTTTATACAAATGACTTAAAAAGATGAAGAACAGAGTAACTACCTAAATACTTTTATACAAAATGACTTAAAAAATATAGCAAAGTAACTACCTAAATACGAAGAAATAAAACATAAAAACAAAATTCAAAATAACAATTATATAAACAATAAAACTTAAATAAAATACTACATGTAGCCATGTACTAGTAAATTGGTATACTAGTAAGTTATTATTAGTAATTCAGATGGTATAAAAGTCTAACTAATAAATTATATGTACCGAACTCATATCATCTTAAATGTTAACTGTATTTTTAATTTTGTTTAAAATCAACTTCTACTACTACTAATACGACCACCGTATTTACTCTGATGGTGCAAATCTAACTTGATAGCTTCCATAGATGATTATTTAGGATAATATGTCCATAGAAACAACATGGCATCATAATTTAACAATTCTAGTCAAAGGATGGGTAGCCATTAAATAAAAACAACATGGCATCACAATTTAATAATTTTAGTCATTAAATAAGGTAGAATATGGATATTCGTCGGAAGTTGATGATCGAAAAAGTGGCTATGTGAAATTCAGGGACATGTTCAAGCACGAGCATTCACGCGTTCTTTAACATGTGTATGTGCTCCATGTCACAAGTTGCTACATTTTCTTCTAAATAAGCATGCACAAGAACGTGTATGGACTTTAGGAACACACATGTGATAATAATTTATGTGTATTTTAAAAAGCGTGCACAATATTTTTAATATTAAAAAATATTTTAGTAATTTTTTTTTTAATTTTCTATGTCGGCATTATTTTTTGAGTTATTTAGTTCATTTGAAAGGTTTAACAGAGATCTACATGTTTATTTTATTATACTTTGTGTTTATACAAAAATAATTGCTTATTTTGCAGAATAATAAAAAATGAATGTTTAAGCTATGATTGATACCTCAAATCACCACATAGTCTCTCTAAGGAGGATATTTGACCTTCAATGATAATTTGGATGTTTTTAAGAGATTTTTTACATGAGTTTTTTAAGGCTCGAAACAAAGCATCTAGGGCTTATGGACCATGAAAAAGGATTCAAACCATTGCATGGGCCCTCTAAAGGAGATATTTGGTTTCCAAGTGGAGTATGGTTTCTCCTATAATGCCTTGGATAGTAGGGATGGGTCTCAAGGAATTAACAATGGGAATGGGAGGAAAATAAGACTATTAGGCCCTAAATGAAGCATTGAGGGACCAAGGACAATGAGCAAGGCTTCAAACCACAAAACATGCACTATATATGGGATCACTATCTTTAATGTGGGAGATGGGTGTCAATACGAGGTTTTTTCCACTAGGTATGGGTCTTGGACCATGGTTAGGAAAGAAATGGAGAAAAATATAACGTAATATTAATGAGTTGATGGGCCATGATCAAGGCCATGAATGATAGTTTTAAACCTTAACAGTGCAGTAAAAACTCATATAGATTCTTAACCAATAATAGAAAATACACAATGGCACACGCATAACATAGAGATTTTCACCTGGAAACCCTTAACCAGGAAAAAACTAGCAAAACTTAGAGCTGCACAACTCTTTTCATTATATGTTTTCTTAACCATTTACAATACAATATATAGTATTCGCAGCATCTAAAACCCTAATCCCTTTACCGGGATTAGAAAGAATACAATGGACCGAAATAGCAAAAAAGCAAAAACAGCCCAAAAAAATTTTGCGCTCCGTGTCGTTTCGGAACCTAACGGTCCGAAACGAAGGGGGGGGGGACTAGAGGGCTACCCCCCCTCCTGTCACGCTCGGTGAAGAGATATAACACACCCAACAATGAACCCTAGCACACACCCCTTAAAGTGTCTCTTTGACATACAAGTCGTTAATGTGCACAATCAAGAGTTTTTTCATAGTGGGATGAGTCTCAAGGCCTTGACCAAATTCACGACAAAAAACAAGGCCCTTGCACAACAAATGGATCTTTAAGGCTCATCGACCATGAACATAACCTAAAACCACAACATAGGTCCTTAATTAGAGATGATCATTGACATCCAGGTGGACTGTGGATACCATTATGAAGTCTTGTGCACTAGGAATGGGTGCATTAAATAAATAGTCATGGTCAAGGGAGAAAAATGAGGCCCTTGGATACTTAATGAATACCTTGAGGATCAAGGACCATAAATCATGCCATAAACCACATAATATGCTCTCTACAGAGCATCATTATCATTTTAGTGAAGTATGGATACCATTACAATGTTGTGTGCATTATAGATGGGTCTCAAAGCCTTAATCATGGTTGGGGGAGAAATCCATGGAATTAGATCCTAAACGAAGATTCTTGAGCTAATAGGCAATGTTCAAGGCCTTGAACCACAACATGGACCATCTAAAATGTATCTTTTGCATAAGATGGGTCTCAAAGCCTTGACCGTGATTGGGGAGGAAAATAAGTTTCCACATCCCTAAATTAATTTTATAGGTCTTATGGGACATGAAATATTTCTCAAACCACCAAAAAATCCCTCTGGAATGTACCTTTGTCCTTGAGTTGAATATGGGCACCATTACGAGGCTTTTCATACAAGAGATGGATTTTGTGAATTTATCCCAAACTTAATCTTCTAGGATCCTAGTCCTTGAACTAGACCTCAAAGAAACATACATACCCTGAACATTGGCCTCTAAGTGGGATATGTGAATAATTATAATTTTGTATGTAGTTACCACAGATTTCAAGGCCCTGAACATGGCTAATTAAAGAAAATAAATACCATATGATCAAAATATCCTTGTAGGGATCATAAAATTTGGCCTTCGAATGAGATATGGGAACAATTATAAAGTTTTAGATAAGATGAATGGTTCTAGAGACCTTAACCATATTCATGGGAGAAAATAAAGGGGTATTAGGACTTAAATGAATATTTTCAGGCTTGTGAGCCATGAATAACTCCTCAAGCCACTACAAATGTCCTTTAAAGGGGATATATGGCCTTTTGTTGGAATATGGGCATCATTAGAAGATTTTATGCACCAAGGATGGGTCTCTAGGTCTTGAACATTGTAAGGAGGGTGAAGAAAGAGGCTCTATTATTATCTAGATTTTGTAACGATCTGATACACAAACATGGCCTCAAAGCACTGTATAGTCTCTCTAAAAAGGATATTTGATCTTTGAGTGGCGCATGGGAACCTATTGGATTTTTTTAATATGAGGGAAGGATATTGGGGTCATGACCATGGTCAAGTATCCATATTAAAATCACATGAAAAAAACTACCCCTTTAAGGTGCTTTATGGTGAATTGAGGACACATAGATGGCTTGTGAGACCCTACAAAAAATTATATGGTACAATAACTTCATTTTTCTCATGGAATTGTGGATCGGTCATCGAGAACCATCCCAATTTTCTAAACCTTAAAATTGACACTATATCCAACTCACAGGATAAATATTACCTATGGATGGCAAGCATCATGTTTTGAGGACCTACACATAGACCATGAGCTCAAGAGAAACATTTTATTGAATTATATCCTCACTTTATTTATATACAATTAAATGGGACTCAATTACCATCCTTGTCATTATATCCCTCAATATGTTGACCACATCCCACCCCTACACAAAATTTTCCTTATGTATGGTTTATGTGATAGTCTAGGGAATAAGGCATGCAATGTGATCCCTAGTGGAATTTTTTTTGGAATCATACCTTGAATTTTTACCATGAACCATCCCTATATTTAAACATCTTGAAACAACAATAATAACATGCTTGGAAGACAAATATTTCTATGATGTTTACATATATTTGTACATATACACATTGTAACCTAATCCATATCACTAACCCCATACTCACTAACATAATTCCCATAATCCAATTATACCCTCAAACTCCCTAACTTCATACCATCTAAACCCACAACCCCATAGCCCCTACCCCTATTCACACATCCCTTGAGAATATAACCCCTAACTTACTCTAAACCAATATGAAAAACCCCTAACATCCTTAGCCATTTATTGAGTTATAATAACCATCCTTATTGTGTGGAACCTCATAATCATCACTATATATTTCTGGCAGGGCTAGATATTTCATTGTTTCACTTGAAGCCTTACCATGGCTAATACTTCCTTGGTGCAAATATTCCATTGCTCAATTATTCTTGTATTCTAGTTTTTTCCAATAACTATATGTAAAGTTGCACATATAGACACGAATATTTCATGGTTGAACTGTGTCTCTACAAAAATATCTAATGAACCATCTCTCTTTATATATGAATATAAAATATTAAATGGAATGAACTGGTTTCTCTATGGTGTTATAGAAAAGGTTCAATTTTGTTACTTGATGTTTTCTTTTAGGTTTTCATCAATTAATTAGTAGTTCATAAGTTAAAAAAATATAGGTAGTGAAATGCTTATTGCATTGTAAGATTTATTTCACAAAAACCTTTTTCAGATTCCTAAAATGATGGGTGATTTGCATGCAATGAATTTTCCAAAATGGAAGTTTTTCAAACAACCTATGTTTAGAGTGAAGTTATGAACTGCTTAGTAAAATGCACACCACATTATTCACATTGGACAATAATTGAACAAAAACCACATGTCTGAAGCTAGATACATTATTCTGAAGCTAGATACATTATTCATAAAAACCTCTCTCAGATTCCTAAAATGATGGGTGATTTTCCCACAATGAATCTTCCAAGACGGTAGTTTTTCAAACAAATTATGCTCAAATCCAAGCTATGGACTACTTAGTAAAATGCACACCACATTCTGTATATTGGTCAATAATTGAAAACAAAACCACAGGTCTAAAGCTAGATACATTGTTCACAAAAGGATCTTTCAAATTCCTAAAATGATGGGTCATTTTCCTACAATGAATCTGCCAAGATGGCAATTTTTCAAACAACTTATGCTTACAGTCAAGCTATGAAATGCTTAGTAAAATTCACACCCACATGTTCCCTTCCCAAACACACCTGCATTGGATGGAAGAATTTAGTTATGCTTCCCAGTTCGAATTCTATGCCTTGGGCTTGGATTTACCATGTGTCCCTAAAATGCTTTAGGTTGTAACTTGCAACTGGCCATAGAATGATGACCTTGGATCATATTAACGAACCATTGCCTATGTTGGATTCTTGACATCAAAATAGTGCTAGGGGTACCTCTTTCCCATGGTTCCATGACCTAGAACTTGTCTTCTTTGATGATCCCAAAAGCTAGGGTTTTGGTTGGTGAGAGGCAATGCAATTTCTACATGAAGGGGTCAACTTGGTAAATACCTCAACCAAGAAATTGTGGGTAGAATTCCCACATGGGCCTTACCCAAAAACATTTACAAGAGTTGAAAAAATCCAGTTCTACTACCTAGTTTGAATTCTATGCCCCGAGCTCAAATTCACCATGTGTCCCTGAAAGGCTTTAGGTTGTGACTTGCAACTGACCATAGGATGATGAATGTGTCTTAGATCGGTGAACCATTGAATCCATTGGATTCATGACATCGAAATAGTCTTATGGTTTCCTCTCTCCTGTGGGTCTGCATCCCAAAACCTATCTTGTTTGATGATTCCAGAAGCTAGGGTTTTGATGATTTGAGAAGCTAGGAAATGCAATTTCTACACTAAGGGGTGAACTTAGAAAATATCTCAACTAGGTGCTTGTGGGCATGCCCACATGGGACCTACAAAAACACACATGTATTTGACATAACTCATTTTTGCTACCCGATTCGAATTCTCTTCCCCAGGCTCAAATTCACCATGTGTACCTAAAAGGATTTAGGATGTGACTTGAAAATGGCCATAGAATGATTATTGTGGATTAGATTGGAGAACCGTCGAATCCATTGGATTCATGACATCATAATAGTGGAATGGGTACCTCTCCCATGTGGGTCCATGGCCCATAAATTGTATTGTTCGATGATTCCAATAACTAGGGTTTTGGTTGGTGAGAGGCAATGCAATTTCTACACTAAGGGGTCAAATTGGGAAACACATTGCACTTGATATTATTCATTATTCAATGATACCATTGGGAGCTACAATTTAGAGTTTCTAGGGATTAGAATACAAAATAGGGTTTATGCTATAAACTAGGGTTTCTAGTGTTAAGAATACAAAGTGGGGTTTAGAATACAAATTAGGTCTTCTACTTACCAAGGAATTTGATAGTAGTCAATGGTCAATGATGACATTGAAAAATCATACAACATTATACCTAAAAAATTTCTTTATCAGTGTATAACAATAAGGCAAGTAGGATATTCTTATTGAGCGGCACTCGTGTTCTTATGAAGGTCCATAAAACCTATGCAAACAAAAGGGAAATAGTTGTTCTTGGCAGATTCATTATGGGAAAATGATGATGACTAGTGGTTTTGTTTTGATAATTTCCCAATGTGCAGACTGTGGTGTGCATTTTAGTAAGCATTTCATACCTTCACTCTAAGAATAATTTATTTGAAAATTTTCCATCTTGGCCGATTCATTGCAGGAAAATGACCCATCATTTTAGGAAATTGAAAGATTCCTAAAACCTAGATACATTGTTCACAAAAACCTCTTTCAAATTCCTAAAATGATGGGTCATTTTCCAACAATGAATATTCAAAGATGGCAAGTTTTCAAACAACAGGCAGTAAAAAATGAAGTGTAAATTTGCAAAAATGGGATTAATAAAATGCACACCACAGTCTGTAGATTGGTCAATCATTGAAAGTAAAACCATGAGCCCAAATCTATTTACACTGTTCACAAAAAACTCTTTTAGATTCAGAAAACCATAGGCCTAAAGATAGTTACATCGTTCCAAAAAACCTCTTTTAGATTCCTAAAATGATGGGTCATTTTGCTGCAATGAATCTCCTAAGATGGCAATTTTTGAAACACCAATCAATAAAAACAAAGCGTAAATTTGAAAAATAGGCTTAGTAAAATGCACACCACGGTATGTACATTAGCTTAGTAAAATCACGGGGTTGAAGCTATATATATTTCAAAAAAAAAATCTTTCAGGTTCCTAAAATGATGGGTCATTTTCCAACAATGAATCTGCCAAGATGGTAAGTTTTCAAACAATCAATAAAAAAACAAAGTGTAAATTTGTAAACATTCGCTTACTAAAATGCACACCACAATCTGAAGATGGGTCAATCATTGAAATTAAAACCACAGGCCCAAATTTATTTACATTGTTTACAAAAACCTCTTTCAAATTCCTGAAAAGGTGGGTCATTTTCCTACAATGAATTTGCAAGATGGCAAGTTTTCAAACAACATTCAGTAAAAAAAGTGTAAATATGCAAAAATGGGATTACTAAATTGCATGACATAGAATGTACATTGGTCAATCATGGAAATGAAAACCATAGGACTGAAGTACGTTTCATTGTTCATAAAAACCTCTTTCAGATTCCTAAAATGATGGGTTATTTTCCCACAATGAATCTGCCAAGGTGGAAGTTTTTGAAACAATAGTCAACAAAACGAAAGTGTAAATTTGCAAAATTGGCCCGCTTAGTAAAATGCATGCCACAGTCTGTACATTGGTTAATGATTGAAAGTAAAAACATGGGGATGAAGCTAGATATATTTTTCACAAAAGCCTCTTCCATATTCCTAAAATGATGAGTCATTTTTCCACAATGAATCCGCTAAGATGGAAGTTCATTGAAACAACAATCAATAAAAAACAGTGTAAATTTGCAAAATTTGGCTCAGTAAAATGCATGCCATATCCTATAGATTGGTTAATGATTGAAAGTAAAACCACACGGCTGAATCTAGATACATTTTCCACAAAAACCTCTTTGGGATTTCTAAAATGATGGGTCATTTTCCCACAATGAATCTGCCAAGATGGAATTTTTCAAAACAATAGTCTATAAAAACAAAGTGTAAATTTGCAAAAATTGGATTACTAAAATGCACACCACATTATGTATATTGGTCAATGATTGAAATTAAAACCATGGGCCTGGAGCTATTTACATTGTTCACAAAAACCTCTTTCAGATTCCTAGAATGATGGATCATTTTCCCACAATGAATCTGCCAGGTGTTTAAACATAATGTCTTGATGGTTCATCACACCTCTTGATCTTCTGGAGACAATTAGTCATTGGAAGACAGGTGACTAGTGGAGTAGTTGATGGGAGGCTCAACTCGAAAAGTAAGCGGAATGAATAAACAATTGAATGGATGGTCGGTAAGACTGCGGTCAATGCAACTACAATAGTCAATTAAACTTCATGACGTTGTGGATTTTGTGGAAACAGTTAAGACCAACAATCCCAATTTGTGGACCAGATCTTCCTCACTTTCAGGGAGTTGGTTAGATCTGAATACTATAAAAGAATGAACCTATGGGTTGTACTATTATGATTTTTTTGATATATATTTCATCTTCAATGCATTATGATGTATGATTACAATGTTATGTGCTAAAGTGTTGTAATGGTGTCTTTAGACACCACCTCTCTTCTTCGAATATTGTTCCTTTTTGTTATCTCTTTTATGTTTTATGGTTCAAGGTTACCCAACATGGTATCATAGTTGTTGGTTTTGACCTAGCCCCGTTGTCTGTAAATCGTGTTGAGTTGGATCTAGGGTTGATCGACTCTAGGTTGAAGATTTGTTGACCGATACATCTTCTTTAAATTTGATCAAATCTATTTGATCGGAAGGATGACTTCAAGGATAGAAATTGTTTTTCTTAATGGGCACAATTATGAAATATGGGTGACAGATATGGAGAACTTGTTGAAGATAAAAGGACTATGGAAATAAATGAAGACTATTATTGTTGATCCGATGGATGGAAATGCTAAGTTTATCATCGACGTTAAGAAGGATTAAGCTATGGGTGTTATCACAACCTACATTTTGAGGGAGATTCACATTCATACAAGTGGGATTGACTATCCTCATATCATCTGCAACAAGCTGAAGACTCTATTCAACAAGATAAATGAAGGTGAAGTTATGCAGATAGAGAAAATGTTTATCTCTATCTAACCTCTTTCCTTTGATCGAATCAAGGACTATTTAGCTCGCATCAAGGAGATACAAATGAAATTAGGGCAATGTATTAAGGATTTTCCGAAGAATGATGGATAGCTCATTGAGCTAGTTTTGATGAATTTGAAGACACCATATGATGTTTTCTATTTTTCCTTTTTTGCTAGTTGGATGTCAAGAAAGTAAGATGGCAATGATTTTACCTTTGATACATTATGTGATTTGTTGATCAAGGACAAACAAAATTTGATTGAATAAGGGAAGCTTGGTAGAAAACACCACACTCACTTCCTGAAAAGCAAGGTCAAGACAAATATTAAAGAACATGGTCAAATGGATCACCGACCATAATGTATAAACCAACCTACAAATGGGAAGACTGAAGAGTCTTCATCAACAAAGAAGGATCGAAAGAAGAAGACATGTCGGTATTGTACAAAGGTGGGACATGTTGAGAAGAATAGCAGGAATAAGATGAAGGATTTATAAGGTAAGTTCAAGCACCTTGAGGATAGTGCATCGACTAGATAGTCGAAAAAACGACCTACTAAAAATTATACCTTCTTTGTTAGTGCTTCCCAAGAATTGCATGCCCACACCAATCAAACCGAATGGATAGTTGAATCTGGATGTACTCATCACATGGCGAAGGATTTGCTTTGTTCTCCTCCTTAAGTGGAGCTCCTGAACAAAATATTTATGTTTTTGATGATTACTCTCTCATTATTTATATAAATGGCGATGTTGAATGTCAGCATGATCGCATATCCAACGTCTATCATGTACCTAGGTTGAGTGCAAACTTGTTGTCCATTGCTCAACTGACAAAGATGAATAAGACTATTAAGTTTTGGTCGGATCACTTTATCATAAAGGATCTGAGGCTTAGGGGGGGGACTATTTCTTAAGGGTATTTGGATCCCAAAGATGAAATTTATAAGTTATGTTATTCTCCCATGAATGTTTCCCAGATGACTAGACCGACTACACTCCTCGCTCAGATCGATGACAGAACTCGAATTTGCATGAACAACTTGGACATCTAAAATTTAGAAGTTTGAAGATGATGGTAATTCAAAATACGGTTACTAGTATCCTAAATATTGTTCCACGTGATGGATTTTATAAAGGATGTATACTTGGATAGCATCAGTAGGCACCCTTTGATAGGGGGAATGCACGACAAGCATAAAATCGATTGGAGCTTGTTCACATTGATCTATGTTGCATGAAAACACCCTCATTAGCAAGTGTGCAATATATTTTGAACTTTATTGATGATTTCACTAGATTTATATGGGTATATTTCTTGAAGAATAAAATTCAAGTCTTCAAAAGATTCAAGGAATTTAGAGCACTAGCTGAGAAATAGTGTGATCGACACATTAAATGTTTGATATCAAAAAATGGTGGTGAATATGTGAACCAACAATTTGAAGAATATCTATTGCACAATGGTATTTATTGGCAGAGATCTATCCCTCACACCCCTCAGCAGAATGGCATCGCATAGAGGAAGAATCAAACTTTGGTAGAAATGGCTAGGTTCCTACTGCAAACCAAATATCTTCTGATGAAGTTTTGGGCATAAGTTGTTTAATGCTCCAATTATCTACTAAACCTTGTTTCGACCATAGAAATCACTAACATGACTCCAGTCGAGAAGTGGAATAGAAGGAAACCCTCTATTAGGCACCTAAAAACCTTTAGATGTGTTGCTTGGGTGCATATTAGTGACAACTACAGAAAGAAGTTGGATCCAAAGAGTCATGCTTGCATCATGATGGGATACTCCGATGAGTCGAAATCCTATAGATTGTTTGATCATGTCGAATAGTAGAACATCTTAAGAAGAAGTGTAATCTTCGATGAGACAGTTTCAGGTAATAATCTATTGAATTCCTTCTCTAGTCCATTGAATAGTGATCCATTTAACATTATTGAAGAGTTTGAATTGACTGTTCACGTAACTGCAATCACGACGGAACCAATGAATTATATTCATGAGTCAACTAGTAGTCAATCTACTGTGACTGTTGAATTCAAAATCCCAACTTCCCTAAACCACATAGCTTGGTATAGCCAACTTGAATCATCACCAATTTGATTATCAAAATAAAATGTGAAGATGATTTCAGGTGTTGGATTGAATGTTGACGATGCTATCATTATTCGACAAACTCGTAGTAAAAAAAAATGTGGCATTGTTTCCTTGATGGCGTGTGTTCTTGACACATGTGATCCTGATATGTATGTTGATGTTGATGGTGTGCAAGAATGGGAACATGCTATGACTGCCTATGTTTATTCTTTGAATAATAATTAGATGTGGGAACTTGTTCCCCGACCGCAAGGAAATAATGTCGTGAAGTGTCAATGGGTCTATAAGACCAAGTTTACCTACGACAGTGTTATTGAATGCCACAAGGCTCATTTTGTCACCAAGGGATTCTCTCAACAAGAAGGCATTGAATACACTGAAAAAATTTTCCCCTATTGAAAAGATGAATTATGTTCTACTAATCCTTTCCCTTCCTGCTCGTTTGGGATGGAAGCTTTATCAAATGGATGTTAAAAGTGATTTTATTCATGGAGATCTGACTGAAGAAATCTATATGGAGAAATATCCCATATTTGTGACAGATTTTGGTCTTGCTTGTCGACTAAAGAATTCGTTGTATGTTTTGAAGCATGAACCTCATGCTTGGTATGAGAACATTGATCATTTCTTTGTCAATATTGCTTCAAGCGTTTTGAATCTGATCACAACATTTATGTATTACATGTTCATGGTGATACGTTATGTCACGTCCCCTCCCATTGATCCAATGCAAGGGAGGGAACATGACTACAGATCTTGGGCTTTTTCCAAATAACTTAGCCCCATTCATTAGATTAATACAAATAAAATACATATGTGTACATATGCATAATCAAATAAACATGCACAACAGAATTTAACTATCCACACACATTTCACATGCATTTATCAACATAATCATAATTGTTTTCAAATAAAAACAATGCAGAAGTAAAACACATAGAGAATACTTATCTTTATTGTGAAGCTGCCCCGAGTAACTTGCTACACAACTGCAACGTTCCACCCAACCATAGGCCAATTGTGTTCATCAATCTCTCAACACAATTTCCACCCCCGAGCTGGGCATGATTCCTACAAGGAAAGGGGACACTCAAGCTCATACATATCCAAAGCAATGGATACCCATATCAACCCCAACATTCTCTTCTGTTTGACGAACAATCCACTTGAGCGGACGCGAGCCGGATCTCCCTAGCTCAATGTGAGTCTAGAACAAATAGTATAGACTATAAACCACTTTGCTAGATCTAGTTAAGGATCAAGTTATCAGATATCTTACCTTATGTTTGTAGTCCCTTTTCCTGATGTTGTTCCATGCCTCGCGGTCGTCAGATCTAAGCTACAAGACCTGCCAAGATACACAAAACAAGACAAACAAGTAAAAGAATCCGAACGATAACAAATCTAAGTAAACAGTTAAGCAAGTAAACTACACAATATCATCAACACAACTATATTGGTGGAAAGCGTTTATATTACTGTAAAAATAGGGAAAGTACATAGAAAAGAACGACTACAACCAGAGCTTAACGAAGTAGCCCCTTCTCCATCCAAGCCAATGCCATGTCCTCCCAAGGAAGTGTGAGTCTCTCAATGGATGAGTAGAGATCTCTCTAGGATGATTTCACCAGCATGTAGACACTATAGACTTCCTCCCTTTGGAGATGGATAGAGCTTCATTTATATAGGACTAAGTGGATAGGGTATGGATAGGGTAGGTTGAGATATGGTAGGAGAGAGATAGAGGATCCTTCCAAGAGGTTAAGAACTGAGTGCCAGCTCTCCCAAGAGATCAAGGATAAGGGTCCATGTCAGCTAGCTTCAAGAATGGGCTCGAAGGAGCTATTTTTGTCCATTAACTGACATCATCACACCCTGTAGGAGAGCAAGCTGTGACGTCGTAGGTTGCATGAGGGAAGCCTGCGACGACCTATCAAAACCTAGTGTAAATGGGTTAACACCTTTTCCAAGTTAATAACTTAGCCAATGAAACTTTAGGGATGTATACACTAAATCTCATGATGGTAGGATTTTAGGTGTAACAGAATGCCCCCCAAAGCATGAAGCTATTGAAAGATTGGATAGGTGAAATGCTTTGATAGAAGGAATGGAAATGGCTTATCGGACGAAGGATGTTGCTGCAATATAACTGACTCTGAGTACACTGTCTCATATGACATACAACATGGTTGTCGACCAATACATTACAGAT
The DNA here is from genome assembly GCA_027924585.1 of Larix kaempferi. Classification (NCBI taxonomy): domain Eukaryota; kingdom Viridiplantae; phylum Streptophyta; class Pinopsida; order Pinales; family Pinaceae; genus Larix; species Larix kaempferi. The sequence continues at coordinate 4,184,666 of BSBM01000398.1, read as the reverse complement.
CCATGGTAGTAATGACCGACTAAACACAATCATGGCTACTAGACACAAGCGTAGATCCATGATGAGATGATAACACAGCCATGACCAATACAAAAGTGGATCTGTGTAATATGACTCAATACAATCTCCATCGCAACCTAGGTAAAACATGACTCCCTAGGGTCTTCAAGCTGAACCCGCAATGATATGAATCTATCCATGTGATTACAAATGTCTTGACGTCGAACATGGTAAAAACCACTTGATTACTGGTCATTGATGTATACCGTTAACAAGCACGAGGGAGATCACCATTAATGTCAATGATTCCCAAGGTATCACAGTACATATCATCAAGCGTGAATAAATGAATTGAAGTTGAATGCAAGATGAAATCTTTCAATCAAGAGTCAATGATGTAAACTCATGCTGAAAGCGAGGTAACCTGCCATTGAGGCATGCAGGACCAAGGTACTTGGTTGGCTTCTAGATTCAATCCTTGGATGATGATTTGAAGTCGACAAGGATGAATCTGTCAAAGGAGGGCCATGATGAATCCCCCATCATAGACACGAAACATGACAAAGGATGTGTAGAGCAGATCGGATTGTACAGTGACATGCAAGACTGACTCAGAGTAAACCGACATGATGGATGTAAAATCTGAATCATAGCAGAACCTAGCTACTATGGATTCCTCACTAGTGAAAAGATTGCAACACATTTACAAGCATGAGCATAAATCTGTAAAAATGAAGAACAATACACATGAAATGGGTGAATAATGTAAATATTATTAACTGTCCAACCTCAAAGTAGGTTAAGAACATCCATATATACAAATATGGAACAATTCGAATCCATCTGGAGTGTTCACACTGATCTAGCTTAGAAATAGCTCAAACCCCCCTAGGTTGACCAAAATATCCCAAACCATCCCAAACTGGTTCGAAACTGTTGTGTGAATGCTGGAAATGACTGGACAAGCCCATGTGACCTCACACATGTGGAGAATCTGGTTGGTTAGAGGTTAGGCAGCTAGAATTGGCTAAAAATGGGCAAAGGAGGTAAGTTTGTCCACATTCTAAGCATGTGCGCCCTTGGTCAAAGAGAATCCCACAAAACAAGGAGCAAGAGCGCCCTAGGCATGCAGGAATCAATAAATGACTGGGAGGGCGCACCCAATAGCTAGTTTGACTTAGCACAATGCTCAGTTTTGTTCACATTGCCAACTGGTTCAAGCTAAATGACCATTTACTCACTAACCAACTTGGGGATGCAATTATTAAGTAGTTTGGTACTAATTAACCATCAATTAATAAATAATTAATGTACATAAGTGTAATAATGTTCTAACACCCCCCCTTAAGCTAGACTTAGTGAAATATCAAAAATAAGGCCTTGGCAACTAGGCTCAAGTCACCTTTTACATCATAAAAATTTATTTGTCCATGTAACCAAGGTAAGGAGGAAAACCACATGGGAAATAAAACCTCCCCTCTAAAATGGACATGTGGCATATATAAGAATACACCATGCATCACTCACCCCAAGCAAAGATCTAAGGTGAGTGAAGGTCTTCTCGGTTAAACACTTGGTGAAGATATCAGCAGTTTGCTCATTGGAAGGGTGGTACTGCAATGCTATGGTCCGGTCATGCACCAAGCCCCAAATGTAATGCATGTGTATCTCTATGTGCTTAGTCCTTTGCCTCTGAATTGGATCAGTAGAAATCTTGATTGTACTTTGATTATCACACCAAAGAATAGTGGGTGAATAAAAAACAATCCCGAACTCTGCAAGAATACCTTGCAACCAAACACATTGTGTGGCTACATTAATTGCTCCCCTGTACTCGGCCTCAGCTGAAGATAAGGAAATAGTATTTTGTTTCTTGCTTGACCAGCATATAGGTCCATGTGCAAGCATACAAACATAATCGGAAGTTGATTTCCGATCGATACAATCACCAGCCCAATCAGAATCTGTAAATCCTACTAGTTCAAGGGATGAACCAGCAGCATAATGGATACCAAAGGACTTAGTACCCTGAACATAATGAAGGATCCTCTTGGCTGCCTTCCAATGGATCTCATGAGGTTCTTGCATGTGCCTAGCAACAGCTCCAATAGCATATGACAAATCTGGTCTAGAATGAGTAAGATATAGCAAGCTTCCAACAAGCTGCCTATACAACGAGCTGTCAACTAGTGGAGAAGAACCCCACTCATTTAGCTTAACTCCTGAAAGAAATGGAAATTTTTCAAACTTACATTCAGCCATCTTAAATTTCTGCAGCAAATCTGAAGCATACCTTGACCAAAATATACAAATTCCATTCACAGTTTGGTCTATCTCCAAACCCAGAAATTGTTTTAGCGATCCTAGATCGGTCATGGAGAATTCACTGTGCAATGCTCTCTTAACTGAGTCAAGTTCTTTGGTGCAGCTACTAGTGATCAAAATATCATCAACATACAGTACAATAATCAATATCAGATCACTCACATGCTGCATATAAACATTTGGATCAGACTTACACCTCTCAAACCCCAAAGATAGCAGAAAATTGTCCATTTTTGCATACCATGCTCTAGGAGCTTGCTTGAGCCCATAGAGTGACTTGTTCAACCTACAAACAAGTGTATAATCAGAAATAAAACCTTCAGGCTGCTGCATATATATCTCCTCATTCAGCTCCCCATGAAGAAAGGCACTTTTTACATCCATGTGATGAACCTCCCATCGCTTGGAAGCCCCAATGGCCAAAACTAGTCTTACGGAGTCCATCTTTGCCACCGGTGCAAATGTCTCTGTATAGTCCACTCCTTGGACCTAAGAGTAACCCTTAGCCACCAACCTGGCCTTATACTTCAGATCAGATCCATCAGATCCAAATTTGGTTCTATAAATCCATTTGCATTGCACTAGTTTCCTCTTGGGAGGAAGAGGGACCAAATCCCAAGTTTTGTTCTCGTGGAGTGAGTTCATCTCTTCTTGCATGGCTGATTGCCACCTTGGGTCTGTACATGCTTCTGAATATGACATTGGATCAGATCCAACCATCAAATAACATGCCTCACTCAGATCAGAATTATCACATGCAAAGGAATTGTGAAATTGAGATCTAGTTTTCCTAGCATCTTGGGGATCTCCCACAAGCTCTCCAGCACTTTGAATTGTTTTCTCTGCCCACTTGGGCCTTGAGGGAGGGATATGTTCAGAATCCATATCAACATCATCAATATCAATATCAGAATCAAAAATATTAGAAGAAGAATCACTACTTACTTCATCATCAAGGAGAGGAAATGTGCATTCCCCATCACCTTGTTCACTAGCTTGCAAAAACTCTTCTTCTTCGAATTTGACACTTCTTTCGATGAAATTTTTGAGAGTGGATGGATCAAAGAGCTTGTAGACCTTGGAATCCTCTGCATATCCAACCATGATTGACTCCTTGCTTTGGGGCTGCAAGGCCTTTCTCTTCTCCGGTGGAATTCTGGCCCAAGCCCTTGAGCCAAAAATTCTAAAATGTGAAACATTGGGTTTGTGGCCCATCCATGCTTCAAATGGAGTAATTCCTTGCAATGCTTTGTGTGGTGCTCTATTCTGAACATATGCTGCACAATTCATATCTTCATCCCACAATTTAGGAGACAAATCCCTTGCTTGCAACATGCAAGTTGCCATCTCTTTCAGTGCTCTATTTTTGCGCTCTGCAACACCATTTTGCTGTGGTGTGTAGGGCACTGAGTGTTGCATTTGAATGCCATGCTCTTGATAGAGCTGCTGTAGATTCTTATTGACATACTCTCTACCATTATCAGTCCTCAAAACCTTCATGGCCTTCCCATTGAAGTTCTCAACCATACTCTTGAAAATTTTGAAACATTCAAAGACTTCAGATTTTTGCTTAAGGAAAAATAACCAGCAGTACCTTGAGTAGTCATCGATGAAGGTGAGCACATATTTGCTGCAGCCATAGGAGGGAGTGGGGAGTGGACCTATCATATCAGAATGCACTATTCCAAGTGGCTGATCATCCCTCCTTGCCTTCCCTTTGTCATACTTATTTTCAGGATGCTTCCCAACCATGCAACCCTTGCATGTTCCATTGGAAAAACTGATTTGTGGCAGCCCTTCTACCATCTCTCCTTTGCTCAAAGCTTGAAGATATCTATAGTTTAGGTGACCATACCTCTGATGCCATATCTTGCTGGTATCATTCCCATGTGACAGAAGTACACTTGGTGAAGAGAACTCGAGAAAGTGGGAGAACTTGTACATCTTCATATCTTGGTCTGCAACACCCATTGCAACAATTTTTCCGGTGGAAATTTCTGATATCTCCACATCATCCTGAGTGAAGACAACTTTCTTTGCTGCTCCAGTATGTGTCATTTGATATACAGAGAGCAAGTTTGCTGCAAGATTTGGTACATACAGCACATTAGAGAAGAACCCATTCTCCATAGAGATTTTCCCAATGCCATGAGCAGGGATTTCTGAGTCATCTCCCATTCGAATGGAGAGACCACTATAGGGTGCAAGTTCAGAAAATGAATCTCTTGAAGAAGCCATGTGCCTTGAGGCACCTGAATCAATGATGAACAAGGGTGAATGAGATGAACAAGCCACCAAAGCATGGAAACTCTCCTTGTCTTCAGAAACGCACTCCTTCTTCTTGGAACTTTCAGGAAGAGGAATATTGTTTTTCTGTAGGAGATGAGTAATGATGTCTATAGTTTTCTTCATGCATGAACTCTCTGGGTGAAAACCCCTTTGATAGTAGCTGCATTTTGTCTTCTCAGCCTTCTTTCCCTTGTTCTTGACAGGATTCGAAACCCCCTTAGAGGATTTGGGCCTCTCATACTTCCTCTTCTTCTCTTGAGGTTTCGGCCCCTTGGGTTTTTGCTTGCCTCTTCCATATTTCGAATCTCTAGCTGCAAGAACTTGGTCTTTTTGCTTGATGGATCCCATCAAGACCAGCTTGTCTTGCTCTTGAGTTAGCATCTCCATGAAGTCAGCTAAAGGTGGCATCTTCCAACCTCTAACTGTGAGCCTTGTGGAGTTGAAGGAAGACACAAAAACTGAGTATTCAGAACCCAGTTTGGAGAGAATGGACAACCCCAACTGTTCTTCTTTCTTCTCTATGCCACATTGTCTTATCTGCAAGACCAAGTTCTTGAACTTGGTGAAGAAGTCCTAGATGGAATTGAAATTCCTTGGGCTCAGTGAAACAAGCTCATTTTCGAGTTGGTGGCTTCTCATGTCATCAGTCTTTCCAAACAAGGTCTCAATCTTGAGCCACACTTCATTTGGAGTAGCTAGACTTTCTACATGAAACAGGAGGTCTCTTGAAATGCTGAGACAAAGGAGGCCAAATGCCTCATCCATTCTGTTGAAAAACTTGGATTTCTCCATAGCTGAGTTTGGCTCAACCTCAGTGCCCATCGTAATTCTGTAGAGACCCTTATATCTCAGCAAAATCACCATTTTTGCCTTCTAATCGAAATAGTTGAAGGGAGTGAGCACATTTGGGTGAGATGGCTGCATTCTTCTCTGCTGCTCACACACTTGCTGACAATGTTGATCTTCAATACCTACAAACAACTCTCAAATCACTCAGAAGGGATCTACACTAACAGATTCGAACCCTGTTTGATAGTGGGTGCATTCGGGAGAGCATCACACCTGAGAAGAGCCAGTAGATTTCTCCAATGAACTCAGGCAATGGCCTCAAGAATTATGTGGTTTCTCCACTGCTTCTAGCAATCCACTAAAACAGTCTTGCTGGTTCGAATGGTAGCTCCAAGAGCTCTGATACCATGTAAAATCTAAATCACAGCAGAACCTAGCTACTATGGATTCCTCACTAGTGAAAAGATTGCAACACATTTACAAGCATGAGCATAAATCTGTAAAAATGAAGAACAATACACATGAAATGGGTGAATAATGTAAATATTATTAACTGTCCAACCTCAAAATAGGTTAAGAACATCCATATATACAAATCTGGAACAATTCGAATCCATTTGGAGTGTTCACATTGATCTAGCTTAGAAATAGCTCAAACCCCCCTAGGTTGACCAAAATATCCCAAACCATCCCAAACTGGTTCAAAACTATTGTGTGAATGCTGGGAATGACTGGACAGGCCCATGTGACCTCACACATGTGGAGAATCTGGTTGGTTAGAGGTTAGGCAGCTAGAATTGGCTAAAAATGGGCAAAGGAGGCAAGTTTGTCCACATTCCGAGCATGTGCGCCCTTAGTCAAAGAGAATCCCACAAAACAAGGAGCAAGAGCACCCTAGGCATGCAGGAATCAATAAATGACTGGGAGGGCACACCCAACAGCTAGTTTGACTTAGCACAATGCTCAGTTTTGTTCACATTGCCAACTGGTTCAAGCTAAATGACCATTTACTCACTAACCAACTTGGGGATGCAATTATTAAGCAGTTTGGTACTAATTAACCATCAATTAATAAATGATTAATGTACATAGGTGTAATAATGTTCTAACAATGGAAGGTGTACTGACTGTAGATAATGAGCGGTGATAATATTCTTGAACATGGGCATGGGATGTCTTGGCAGTATTGACCTAACGAGTTATGATACCAACCCCTAATGCAACTGATGATGGAGGCATTCTTTGAATGACTCAAAGGAGTGACAAGACTTAGGGAGTAGGTGAAACTTGAGGACAAATAGATGATCCAAGTGCAGTATGCAAATGCAAATGAGTGCCATGTTCAAGAAATGATTAGGTAATGCCACTGATAAAGGGTGTAACATAAAATATTTCCTTTTTTCCTATCATGAACGATGAGTGCCTCATGTGTTTTTTACGATCTTGATTGAGGGTAACCAAATGTTTGGTTTAGCTCATCTCATAGATGATTCCAATCGTAAATATTTCCGAACCTAGGATAGGAGGGATTCGTCCCATGGTGGTCCCTTCAATGTGAAAGTTTAACGAGTCCATAGAAGGTAAACTCGGTCGTCATTTCATGTTTAGAGAGTCTGAAAAGAACTAAAAAAGACTCCAATGGTCCTTTTTCGTAAAGTTAGCATCATCTCTCGAAAAAGGGTAAAATAATGCGGGAGAGGACTCTTCCAGTCATGATTGGCTGGAGTATACCTTTTTCATAAATAGTGCCCCCTGGTCCAAAAAAGGGGTAAACTATCACCAGGGAGACAACCATTCAAATACTTTAACAAGCGTGAACGTGAAAAGTTCCCTTGGAAATATTTTTGTATTTCGGGAGCCTAAAAAGAGCTTAAAAATAGACTCCGAGGGGGTTCCTTTTCCGTAGGAGTTTAACGAACCCGGAAAAGTGATAAATTGTAACTCGGTAACTTATTCTCATGGTTTGAAGAGCACGAGAAAGAACAAAGAGTAAGCTTGTCATCATAAAATAATTATAATCTAACGGATACAAAAAATAATGACAAAACATTCAAGGGGTTGTTCATACATGAGATGACCGTTATAACGCGAGAATGGTGTACAAATAACACTTAACAACTCTTGCACACTTGAAAACTAAGTCAAAAAGTCAACCGGGTATTCAAATGTCATAAAAATAATCCAAACTATAGCAAATGACCTAAAAAACATCAAACATTTGATAAAGAATATGCCTTTTTCCTATAAATAGAAACAAAAAACCAAATATAGTTACCAATGTTCATTTGCCAAATTTGGGAGAAGAAGTGCCATTTGGAGCCAAAACTTCACTTATCGATTTCGAGAGCTGTGAGCAACCATTTCACCAACCCTTCAAAGTAGGTAACTCTAAACTTCATCTAGCATGTTTTCAGTGGTTTACATTTTTTATTTCGGTTCATTTTTTTGGGTTTTTAGGTGGTTTGTGGAGGGATATTGCGTCCTTGGGTCGTCGCAAGTCTCCCTTTCGATATCTACAATGAACCCTGGTCGTCGCAAATCCCGCAAAAGTGGACTGCGATGATGTCGCCCTGTCAGAATTGACGTGGTGCGACGACGAAAATGTCCAACTCAACGATCAAACCTAGCCCAAAAAATGGCCTTCCAATGGTTGAAGTGAATGTTAACAATGTTTAAATGCTCCTTTTGGTAGGTTAATAGCATCCAAAATGGTCTTGGAGTGGCGTGAACGAGAACATGAGGTAGATGACCTACAAGTTTCCAATGACCCACTATGTGTAGAAGCACTAATGAATTGTGGTATCCTAAAGCTCTTCCATATCTAGGGCATGAGGGACCAAATCCCATTGCTGACACATATGCTTCGATGTTGGGATGCGGCTCAGCAATATTTTGTGATCGGTGAGCATATACTTATTATGGATGTCGAGGACATCTGATTTTTTACTGGATTGTCTCGGAGGGGGGACAATGTAGCTCTTACTGGATCACGAGGGAGTGATCGGATCGTGGATGACATGATCCTACAGTACTATACTCCTCATGCCCATGCTTCTAGTGGGAAGATTCCCATCAAAGAAGTACGAGAACATTTGTTGCGTGCCATACTTTTTACCATCACGAGGATAGCAGGGAGCCAACCTCCTCACCTAGCTACCATGTCTCAAATGCTATATGCGGAGGACTACATATCTCTGAAGATCTTCAATTGGTCCGAGGGGCTCCTCGCGAACATTCGAGCTTAGCTGACCAAGTGTCGACATGGGGAGCTCAAACAGTTCGGATACGGGTCGATAGTGATCTCATTTCTATTGGAGTGGGTCCCCCTCTTGCGCCCGTAGGTACCGTTGGATGACAGGGATCCTAGGGATCCTCACATGGCTAGATGGACAGAGGTGATGGCCCACCATGGTGGGGGCCCAATCATCGGATATGGTCCTAAGTTCTTCACCTGGCTAGAGGGCCAGTTTCTCATGGTAGAGGACTACCCGTACAATGGTACGGATTATAGAGATGACCTAGACTTGGCACTACCCAAGGAAGCAGTATGGGGAGACATAGGTAAGAACAAAAACCCTTATAATTTTTAGTTTTGTATATTTATGATTTTTTTGTTATAGTGCTAACAGGTTAACAACATGTGTGTGCAGATGTGGGGCCCATGCGACCGGTGGGAGTCTCTCTTCTTGCGAGGAGAGAGAGAGGAGATGGAGCAGTCATGGCTCTAGCCGTACATGTTGCCATCGCGGAGATGGAGGATGTCTACGCGAACCTGAGTACGTTGATGTTAGACATTCCAGAGCCGATAGTGGATGAGTTACTGCGGCCTATGCAGGGGTACACGGTAGGAGCATCTGCATGCTTCAACGCGTTGCTTCGTAGGGTCGCGAGAGCAGTTGAATACTTCCATACTCAACAGGATAGAGCTGCTAGACCTAGGGGTGTACGGGCTAAGCGTTAGGCCTTCTATCGTTATTATGTATGTACTGAGAGCTTAGAGGCCTCAGATTTTGTACTTACTGAAAGCTATGAGGCTTCAGATTTTTGTACCAACACTACTTTTTATGATGATATATATATATACAGACATTCTGGTGGTTTTATACATTATGTGTTTTAAAATGGATGAATGGTGTGGTCTCGTTTATGTGTTTGCTTATAAAAATGAGTTATTTACATGTTATGTCTACTTTTAACAATTCATGAATATGCTTATGTGTGTGTAATGCACCAATCTAAAATGAAGTTGGCCATAGAGTCGGAAACTGTGTTCACGTCTCGTGGAATGTGCAGGTACTGAATGGACTTGAAGGACCTTTCCAGAATACGGACTCATCTATAGAGACGAAGTAAGGTAGGATCGCGGATGGCATAGACTCGGTTAAGATGAGAGACCACTAGTTGAGAATCCAGGTGCATGACAACGTGGTCCATACCCAAAGAAATGGCATCAATTAGGGTTCCAATGACTTCTTGATATTCTGCAGCATTGTTGGTCGTGAAACCTAGACACATTCCCCTTGAGCTGATGAGCTTGCCAGTAGGTGAATAGAGTACCCAGGCTACTAAAGCAAGGTTGTGGGTATGCTGGCTAGTGTCATCCGTGAATCCGTAACAAGTTGTCATCTGCACACGTAGACAGAACATGGTATAAGAAATGAAACAAGACCTAAACACGCAAAAAATCAAAGCGTCACACCACACAAAAAAAACACACGCACGCCATGTACATTGTATACAAAAGTACTTATGCATGAAAAACACAGGCATAGTACCTCTTCAGGTAGAGCCCATTGTGACGCTCACCCAAAGATATCCCATCATAGTCTTCAAGCTCATAAGCTCCCTTCTCTAAGACGTGTGTCACTACGTAAGGTCCATGCCACATGGACTCAAACTTTCCTGCCCCCAACTTATCATGTTTCTAGTCATATGTAAGGACCAAATCTCCTTCACTGTAGGCACGAGGTTCTACCGAATTGTCGTACTGCACTTTGATGTGTCTCTTATGAGCCTCGTTGGAAAGAGCAGCATCTCGGCAAGTCTCGTCGAGCTTAGCTAGGTAGAGGAATCATTCTTCCTCGGCAGTAGTGTTGGGGAGAAGTTCGATGGCGAGCTCGAGGGACAGAATCTTGCACTCAATAGGAAGGACCTCCTCCAATCCATACACTAGTTGGAAGGGAGTAAATCCAATGGCAGTTTTAACAGAGGTTTGATAATCCCATAGTGCAGAAAAGAGCATATTATGCCAGTTGGACTTGTGCGTACCCACCATGTATTGGACCATAGTTTTCAAGACCCTGTTAATGGCCTCGACCTATCTGTTTGACTGTGGGTAGTACGGTGTTGAGTTTTCATGGCGAAAACCCAATCTATCGCTCAACTCATCAACCATATGGTTCATAAAGTGAGAACCATGGTCAGTAACTATCGCTTGAGGAACTCCAAACCATGCTATAACATGATTAAACATGAAGATTGCGGCGGTCTTACTGTCATTCGTGTATGTAGGAATTGCCTCAGCCCACTTCGTAAAGTAGTCCACAGCTACAATGATGTAACTATGCCCCCCGACCGAGGTAGGATTACAATGCATGAAATCGATGCCCCAGTTAGTGAAGGGGCCAATGGCAATAACCGGGTGTAACGGGGCAGGATGGGTGCGCTTTTTCATATAAAAATGTTGACATGGAGGACATTTTTTTACAGCCTCGATACAATCTTTGAAGATAGATGGCCAATAATATCCTGCGCGCAAAATATTCTGGGATGTAGCCATTCCAGAGAGATGACCACCAAAATCCCTAGCGTGACAATCATTTAGGACTTGTTTAGCCTCATCATGAGTCAGACAACGTCGAAGAATAGAAACGATACCAAGGCGGTACAATGTATCACTGATAATCAGATAATACTTTGCATGGTGGTTTATTCGACGGCGATCATCACGAGACAATTAAGGACTGAAACGTTGGGTTTGAAGGTACAAAGTGATATCTCCATACCACAGATTAGACGTACTGATAAAAAATAATGACTCATCCGGAAAAGAGTCATTGGGCTCAAATTCTACATCAGTGCGGGGAAGGTCACAAATAAGCTCAACAAACACCAAAGACTTTTTAGACTTGGCTTTTTCGAAAAGAAGATCAAATTCTTGCAGTATCACGATCCAGCGTGAATAGTTTCCCCCAAGCACCTGACGAGTCAGAATGTAGTATATGGGGTTCAAATTGGCGATGATGGTGATTGTGCAAAGAAAAATGTAATGTCGGAACTTCTGCATGGCTATGACTGCCGCGAGAGTGAGCTTCTCAACATGTGAATAGCGAGTTTCAATGTGAATAAGACCTCTACTGGCATAGTATATCACATGTTCTTGGGCGTTCTTGTCTTCCTATACCAAAACCATGGCGATAGGGGTGCCGGAAGTGGCAAGGTATAGAATGTAATCTCGATAGTAATTTGGCGGTTGGAGCACAGGGGCATGCGTGATGGCATGCTTCAAGCTATCAAAATATTGTTGAGCTTGATCATCCCAAATGAACGGGACGTCTTTTTTCATCAATCTCATGTAACCCTACGTCTTTTGTGCGAAATTACAAACAAAACGCCTTAAATAAGTCGCACGTCCTTGCAGACTCTGAAGTTCCGTAATATTAGTTGGAGGTGGAAGAGTGACTATGGCTCCCACCTTCAAGGGATCAATGCGGATCCCATATTTCGAGATGATAAACCCTAAGAGGCGTCCAGACTCGACACAAAAAATAAACTTATGAGGATTTAGACGGATATTGTACCGTCTGCATCTAAGGAAGACAGTCGTCAGATGATCTATGTGGAACTCACGCTGTTTTGAGTGGGAAGGGAGGTCATCCAAGTAAGGTTCCACAAAGTCCTTCACCTCATGGAAGGCGTACGACATGGCCCGCTGGAATGTGGCACCAATGTGTTTAATACCAAACGGAAGTTTACGACATGCAAACGTTTCCCAAGGGCAGATGAATGCAGTCTTGTGTTGGTCAGCAGGGTGGCTCTCAATCTGGTTGTATCCGGAAAATCCATCCATAAATGAAAAAATGACACTTCCGGCACAATTGTCGATAATCTGGTCAATAAAGGGAGTCGGCTAGTTGTCCTTAGGACAAGCTTTGTTAGGTCCCGATAATCGACACAGACATGAATGGAACCCTGTGTTTTAGCAACGAGGACCACGTTTGAGACCCATTCTGTCAACGAGATAGGATAGATGAAGCCGGCCTTCAAGAGTTTCTCTATTTCTGCCTTGATTGCCGCAGTCTTCCGAGGGTGTACCGATCGCAACTTTTGGAGGATAGGTTTGACATCGGGATAGGTTTTAATTTCGTGTAAAACAATGGTGGGGTCTATCCCAGGAATCTCCTCGTAGGTCCAAGCGAACACGTCTCGGAATCGCTTGAACAAGGACATGTAAGCAATGACTTCTTCAGGGGAACACTTATGGCCTAAATGAATGTGTTCCACTACATTAGGAGTAACCGAAATGTCTATCGAAGTGGTAGGCTCAATGTTGGCTAAATTTCCTTCGAAATCCGTTTGACACGTGAGTATCAAGGATTGAGAGCCAGAATAGACATCCGGTATAGAGATGGTGTTCATGTTATTCTCCACAGTATAAACAATGGGAAGTAAAGACGAACGATGATGAAGGTCTTCCCATGGAGGATCATCCGCACTCATGATTTCCATGATGGACTTGTCGGAATGAAAAGTCCATAGCAGGGGATCGGATGAAGTCTATTTTGGAGAACAGGAGGCTATCCAGTGCTGACTGGATAGCCTCATATGTAAGTTCGACGGGTGACAGAGGCATAACCTTTCCAATCAGGTGTGTGGTGGCTTCATCCGGTACAAGCCACGAATCAGTGGAGTTGGGGATAGATGAAATCTACGAGGAGATCATGTTCATCGTGGCAACATGATTTGGGGGATCCGAAGTAGGAAAAACGCCCATAAGGGATGAGTCCTTAAGGATTCCGACCCCCACGCTCTCATACTGATGTGAAGATTGTCCAATCGAAGCAACGTTATCGCCTAGGTGAGTAGCAGTGTCAGGTGTGCAGAAATCTAGTTGGTCGACAGTGACAATTCGGCCTTGATGGGGGAATTGTACTATGCGGAAGATAGATGATGCAACCATAGTCATGGCGTAAAACCAATTACGACCAAGAAGAATGTTATAATCTAACGGGGTAGTGACCACTTCCATGTTAATGGTGGCGGTCTTGTCCCCCAGCTCGACTGCTAAAGCTTGTAACAGCCCATGAGGTTGAAAGCCACGTCTAGCGAAGGCTCTCAAAGTGGTAGGAAAACTGTTCAACTTAGGAGAACCAATGCCTCTCCAGCATGAAATCGACATGACTGAAGTAGAGGCACCTTTGTCCAAAACGGTACGATGGATTATCTTCCAAACGATGTTTGTGGAAACTTGAAATGCCAAATGATGGGAGAGCCTCGGTTTGAAGTATTCCAATCAGAACATGAACATGATGGTATTCGATGAATCCGAGTCAACTGCACCGATGGCAACGAGGAGAGTCTTGCACTGATTAGGATAGTTTTGCAAGACTTCAAGCGTCGACATGGCACAAGGAGCTTGTGCTAGGTCCTCTACAATGTTGTAGTTTTGAGCAGCCCGAGCATTAGGATTGAAAACCGATTTTCTAATTGTGCTCTTGGGTGGACGCAACACTAACTCGAAAGAAGGCTTCTCTATGGTGAGAGGAGCAGCCGATATGGTGACATCAGGTATCGAAGTGGAAGCTTTTTCAGTATTACTTCCAACGGGTTCCTTTGCCGAAACAGAGTCATACGAACGAGAATGGTTGTTCAAGTTGATGGTCTCGCTACGCATCATGAGAACATGTGCGGTGGTGGATGCTTCTCCTTGGGAAGAAGAAGTGTGAGCGATCGACTGCTGATTTTGAGCAAGGAAGGGATCATTGAGAACTGCGGGTGTGGGTTTTCCCTTAAGAAACTTTTGAACTTCGTCTCTACAGGGGCACTCTTTATAAAAGTGGTCATCAGCACACAATAGACAAGGATACTTTAACTTCCTTTTCTATTTGGTATCATCAGGGGTGCTCTTTTGGTCCTGCTGGGTGGAAGATTTCTTAGGTTTCCCTTTGTTCTTCTTCTTACCACCATACTTTTGAGGTGAAGCTGATGAAACATAATTCACTTCTTCGGTGACAGCAGGAGTGGATTACTTGGTGGTGCTATGGCCAGCCTGTGTTGGTGATGGGGAAGAACCCTGGGGGTTCAATGAACCAACAGTTTGAGAATGAGGCTGGGTGTTAAGGGATCTAATGATGCCATCGGCTTGGGGTCCCTTGGGTAGTTTCGCAAGGTCGTAAGTGTTGCGGGGTGCATCGGGAAGAATATCAAACAACGTGCCGGACTGAGCATAGACTAAGTCTAGCAAGTGGGCACGGGCGATGGCTTGTTCTTCAGTGACAGCGCCTCCCATGGCAACATATCATGCTATGGTTGGTATGAGACACTTCGTAAACCAGTCCGCTAGGAGTTGATCTGGAATAGGGGCCTTAATGAGACGTCGCCTCCTCTGCCACTCATGTATAGGATCTGAGATGTGAGTAGTGGTATTTTGACGGAGCAAGGTTAAAAGCTCTATACCAGTTTCATACCGTATAGGCAGCTGGAAATGAGTCAAAAAATTCATAGCAAGAGAACCGAAATCAGGGAAAGAATGGGGTGGTAATTCAATATACCACTTGGCAGCCGAACCAGTGAGAGTTCATTGGAATATCCTAAGAAGGTTTGAATCGTCCATCAAAGAGTTGGATGAACACCATAAGTGGTATATCATCACATGGATTTTAGGATCCTCACCTGGCTTGCCATCAAATTTTGGGATATCTGATGGAAGTTTCACCGGAATGGGTGGCCAATTAGTTCCGTGGTAGATGGGGTCGTTCATGAGATGAGATAGGTCAGGTGTTGATGTATATGTAACTTCGGAATGTATTTCATCCATGTATTTCATTTATATATTATTGTACTCCTATAGAGATGTGTCATTCCTCTATACGAAAGTGTCGTCATGTGTATTGACAAGTGTTGCAAGTGTGTGAACTTGCTGATGGGTTATTAGACAACCATGTGTGGGTTTGGCCCTTATTTTATGTAATATATGGTTGATGTACCTAGCTAGACAAGTCGACCCCATAAGGTCACTGGGAAAACAGAACAAGTATAAATAGAGATTGGGAGATCTCTATTTGGATCACTCGGAAACTCATTCTTCCTTCACTCAAAAAGTGGCGCACTAGTGAGGAGGAGGATCATATGCTACTAGGAGACTATCTCTGTGTATTTTGGTTGTACTTTGAGCCATTGCTCTCTCTATCTCTGAGGAAGTTGTGGGGTTTTTCACCTTAGGGTTTTCCCCACGGAAACTCTGTGTCTCTTGTCTCTCATGATTTTGCTTCTTGTGATGATTGACATGTTTGTTATGGTTGATATGCATTGATATACTGTACATGTTATTCTCTCAGGAAAGATCCTAGAGTATTGTGAATTAATGCTCAAAATTTAACATGGTATCAGAGCTAACCTGAGAAGAAGACATTGTGTAGTGACGAAAACCGGGGTTTCTTGTTTATTGGGTTCTCTCCACGGATTTTGGAAAAGAAGTATAGTAGGTTGACTCTACTCATCAAGGAGAATCTATCTATTCAATAAGAATTCAATTCTGATCATTTTCAGATTTGGCCCTAAAAATTAGGGTTTCCACAAAAATAGGAATTTCTGGAATCTGAAGACATAGCTGGAAGCTCCTTGCAAAAATCAAAGTTTAGAGCTTTGGATCGAGATTTTTGGCTGGGTAGATCTCCGGGAAACTCAAACCCTAATTCAGGGTCCTCCTTCATGAACCCAGGAAGACAAAAAGGAATTTCTGAAGGGTGTAGCTTTGCAGATCTCAAATTTTGAATACACCAATCTGATCAACTCATCAAGGCGCATCTTTCTATCCTTTCAGAAAGTTGAAATTCACATTTTGAATTTTTAGGGTTTCTCTGACAAACCCTAATCCGGGACGAGATCCAGTTTTCATCAAATCAAGTGGTAAGATCTAAATCTTTTCTATTTCCATTTGAAGTACTCTTTAAATATGTCTCACCACACCAAGCTTGAGGATAAGCTTGAAGGGGCCGATAACTTCCGAGCCTGGAAGTATAGAATTGGGTTAATCCTGGAAGAGAATGAGTTGGACTCATATGTAAAAGAAGACATCCCTATCCCAGAGGATGAAGAAGCTAAGATATTGCATAAGAAGAACTTGGTCAAGGCAAAGAGAATCATTGCATATTCTATCAAGCACCATCTCATCCCCCATGTGTCATCTCTGAAGACACCCAAAGAGATTTTTGATTAACTATCCAAGCTATTTGAAGGGAAGAACATAAATCGGAAGATGACTCTGCGGAACCAATTGAAAGGGGTAAAACTTCAGAATGGAGAATCCATTCAATCTTATTTTTCTAGGGTCTCCCAGATCAAGGAACAACTAGAAGCAGTGGATGAAATGGTGGAGAATGGTGAAGTTGTCATGACCACTCTGAATGGCCTACCTAGGTCATGGGACTCCTTTATTCAAGGAATCTGTGCAAGAAAGAAGTTGGTATCCTTCAGCAGACTACGGAAAGAATGCTCACAAGAAGAAGCAAGGCTTGTGGCTTGAGAAGAAAATATTGGGAATGAAGATCAAGCTCTCACAGCTCACACCAAGAAAGGGAAGTCCAAGAGAGAGCCATCTCACTCCAAGAAATCTCCACATCACTATAAAGAAAAAAGAATATGCTTCACCCATAATGAAAAAGGACATATTGCCATAAATTGTCCCAAGAACAAGAAGGACAACAACAACAACAAGAAAGGTAGCGAAAGAAGGTATCATGCTCATGCTACCGAGGATGATGAACCTCCCAAGAAGAAGGCTAGAGCAGAAAGCAATGATGATAACTCATCAAGCAAAGAAGAGTATGTTCTAATCTCTGCTCTCACAGGTACTATCTCTCATGGTTGTAATGATTGGCTTATTGACAGTGGGGCTTCAAAACACATGACTAGGTTTAAAGAATCCTTTGCTAATCTATCTAAACATGAGTCACCCCATAAAGTGAAACTTGGGGATGACTACCAATACCCTATCAAAGGAAGTGGTGAGGCCTCCTACAATCTAGACTCTGGGAAGTCTTTGAAGATGAAATATGTTTTGTATGTACCTGGGCTCAAGAAGAATCTACTCTCCATATCCACATTAGATGCAAAAGGTATGAGGGTTGCATTTGTGGATGGCCAAGTTCTAATGTGGCCAAAAGGTAAAACTATTGATGATGCAGTAGTGATTGGAGAGAAAGAGGGAGGATTGTATAAACTAAAGGGACAACCTGAACATGCCATGGTGCATGAATCCATGGAGCCAAGTGAACTTTGGCATAGAAGACTTGCTCATATGCACTATAGGGCACTTCCAATTGCAAGCAAGGTTGTAGAGGGTCTTCCTAAAATCAATACCAAACATGAAGGTGTTTTCAAAGGATGTGCAAAAGGTAAGAACATTAAGAAGGCTTTCCCAAGCAGTGAAAGAAAGGCAAAAGGTATCTTGGAAATTATCCACTCCAATGTATGCGGTTCGATGTCATCCAGTTCTCTGAGTGGGTATTTTTACTATGTCTCTTTCATTGATGACTTCTCTAGGAAGACTTGGGTTTACTTCTTGAAGAACAAAGATGAAGTATTTGATAAGTTCAAGGAATTCTAAACCTTGATGGAGAACCAAACTGATAAGAAGATCAAAACATTCAGATCCGACAATGGTGGAGAATTCACCTTAGGTGACTTCAAGAAGCTATGCAGTGATTCAGGGATTAAGAGAGAGTTGACTGCTCCTTACAATCCACAACAAAATGGAGTTGCAGAAAGAAAGAACAGAACAATCATGGAAGAAGCAAGGGAAATGTTGCATGACCAGGATCTACCTATGCATCTATGGGCAGAAGCAACTAAGATAGTTGTATATGTGCAGAACAGAACACCCCACAAGATATTGGACAACAAGACACCAAAAGAGGTCTTTTCTGGTAAGAAACCTGAAGTCATCCATCTCAGAATATTTGGTTGTCTAGTATACACACATGTCCCAAAGGAAAAGAGGACCAAGCTAGATCCTTCAGGAAAGAAGGGTATCTTTGTGGGTTACAGTGAAAGCTCGAAGGCTTACAGAATATACTTTCCAGGGTTCAAGAAGATTGATGTCAGCAGGGATGTGACATTTGATGAAAACTCAACATTCGTCAAATCAAGAAAGACACCTGTTGAAGATTATGAAGAACCTAAGGAAACTAGATTTCAAGACACTACCATGACTGAAGCAATTCCAGATGTTGATCGTGAAACTTAAGATCCGCAGCAACCTATAGATCCACCACGAGAGGACAAATCTCACAAGAGGAAACCTGCATGGGCTAGAGATCTCATTCAAGATGCAGAAAGATTTGGCATTCCAGAAGAAGAACATAGAGCAAAGAAGAGAACTAGATCGCACACCAGCTATGTTGCTTTACTTTGTGATATCATGAACAAAGAACCTTCCAATTACGAAGAAGCAGCGGAAAACAAAGAATGGAAGGATGCCATGGTCGAGGAATACCAATCAATAATGAAGAATGATGTTTGGGATGTTGTCCCAAGACCTGAAGGGAAGTCTGTTGTGACTTCCAAATGGATCTACAAAATCAAGCATGCTGCAGATGGCAACATAGAAAAATAAAAGGCAAGATTCGTAGCTCATGGCTTCTCTCAAAAAGAGGGAATAGACTATGAAGAAACTTTTGCTCATGTAGCCAGGTACACTTCCATCAGATCAGTACTTGCCTTGGTTGTAGCGATGAAATGGAAGATACACCAGATGGATGTCAAGACTGCTTTCTTGAATGGTGTAGTTGAAGAGGAAGTGTATGTGGAGCAGCCACTCGGTTTTGAAACACATGACAGGGAGTCACATGTGTGCAGATTGAAGAAAGCCTTGTATTGCTTGAAGCAAGCTCCCAGAACTTGGTATGGTAGGATGGACAGTTTCCTATCTACTTTGGGCTTTACCAAGAGTAAAGCAGATTCCAACCTCTACTACAAGGTTGAAGAAGGTAATCCTGTGATTCTACTCCTGTATGTAGATGACCTGTTTGTAACAGGACATGATAGATTGATTGCCGATACAAAGACGAAGCTTGCTGCTGAGTTCGATATGAAGGACTTAGGGATGATGCACTATTTCCTAGGTATGGAGGTGTGGTAGAGTACAGATGGGATCTTCCTTGGACAAGGGAAGTATACTTTAGATATCCTGAAGAGGTTCGGGATGATGGATTGCAAAGCCATTGCCACACCTATGGCATCGAATCTGAAGCTTCTTTGTTATGCTTCATCTAAGCCGGTGGATGTCTCTATGTATCGTCAGATGATTGGGTCCTTGATGTACCTAATGAATATGAGACCATATATTTGCTTTGCGGTGAACACCTTGAGCCAATTCCTGACAGATCCGAGGAGTGTTCACCTGGTTGCTGTAAAGCATATTCTGAGGTACCTGAAGGGTACAGTTGATTATGGGCTCAAGTATGATGCGAATCAAAAGTTTAACCTACAGGGTTATGTTGATTCAGATTGGGCAGGCAGTGCTGCAAATAGGAAGAGCACATCTGGGTGTTTCTTCAGTATGGGATCAGGTGTGACCTCTTGGTTTAGCAGGAAGCAGTCCTGCATAGCATTGAGTACAGCCGAGGAAGAGTATGTTGCAGCTTGTTCGGCTAGTTGTGGGGCAGTATGGCTAAGGAAGCTACTGACTGATCTATTTGATCTACCATTGGAGGCTACTGGTATCTTCTGTGATAACCAGAATTGTGTGAAGCTGTTTGAGAACCCGGTGTTCCACGACAGGTCGAAACACATAGAGATCAAATATCACTATATCAGGGATATGGTGCAGAGGGGAGCAGTGAAGCTCCTGTATGTTGCGATAGATGACTAGATTGCAGATGTATTGACGAAGCCACTAGCCAGAGTGAAGTTAGAGTACTTTAGAGAGAGGCTTGGTGTTCTTCGGATCGACGACACTTCGAGGAATAAGTGATGGAGACATTTGCTGTAGCCATTCCTAGCATGGAGGAAGGGGGATCCTTCACATGGCTGAGGATGTAAGCGATGGATGATGAGCATTAGGATGATGTTCTAGTTTCTGCTTTATATGATTAGTTGGATCATTTACATTTTTATGTATGTGTATGCATCATGTTGGATGCTAGATATGATCAGTTGGATCATTTATGTATATACGCATCATGTTGATCAGTTGGATCATTTATGTATGTACGCATCATGTTGGATGCTGGATATGATCAGTTGGATCATTTATGTATGTACGCATCATGTTGGATGCTGGATATGATCAATTGGATCATTTATGTATGTATGCATCATGTTGGATGCTTGGACCATGTATTTGTATATGTATCAGGTGGATACATTGTATGATCAAGTAGATCATGTATGTTGATATGTATCAGGTAGATACATTGTGTGGATCATGTATCTATGTATGTATCAAGTGGATACACTGTGTATGGTGACATGTATCAGGTAGATACTTGGTATGCATCAGGTAGATGCATTGTATGATCAAGATGATCGTGGATGACGCGCTTCTCCAAATGACATGCATCAGGACGATGCAGTGATGATGATCAGGATGATCATGTATGGTGAGTATCAAGTTGATACTTTGTGGCCATGGATCAGGTTGTGCAAAGGAGCATGTCTGGGAGATCCTATAGGTCGGAGTTGTGTACCCATAATAGCCTAGGATTCTCTTTCAAGACAGTGCTCTGGGAGGACATATAATTTGTGCCCTGGGAGATCTTCAGGTCGGAGTTGTGTACCCGTAACATCCTGAGATGCTCTTGTGAGGTTTTTTCTTATGGCATGTAATTTGTTCCTGGGAGATTTGGAGAGGATGAAAAAGGCCTCATATGCTTCAGCGAGCTTTTTCCATGACCACATGTAATTTTCTCCTGGGAGATCTGGACAGGATGAAAAAGGCCTCAAATGCTTCAGCTAGGTTTTGTGGTGGACCACATGTAATGTGGTCCTGGGAGATACGACAGGTAGAGTTGTGTGCTTGTAACAGCTTGGGATGGTTCAGCCAGGTTTTGTGGTGAGATCACATGTAATGTGCTCCTGGGAGATCCAACAAGTAGAGCTGTGTGCTCGTAATAGCCTGGGATGCTTCAACCAGGTTTTGTGATAGGTCACATGTAGTGTGCTCCTAGGAGATCCGACAGGTAGAGCTGTGTGATCATAATAGCCAGGGATGCTACCACCAGGTTTTGTGACGCACGTAATAAGTCCTGAGGATTCCACAGTATGGCCAGTGATGAAGACCTGCAGGTAGTGGGCGTACATCCAGTATGAAAAAGGACTGGCTCTGTAGAACTTCCTATGATGAGTAGAGTCATAGATTTGTTGAGATAGCAGCAGTAGTGACAATGACGATGATGATGATCCAGAGAAGAAGACTTGTGCTAGCAGATCTGTGTCGAGAAATAACTTCCTAGTTAAGAGGGAGTCTTGATGTATATGTAACTTTGGAATGTATTTCATCGATGTATTTCATTTATATATTATTGTACTCCTATAGAGATGTGTCATTCCTCTATATGGAAGTGTCGTCATGTGTATTGACAAGTGTCGCAAGTGTGTGAACTTGCCGATGGGTTATTAGACCACCATGTGTGGGGTCGGCCCTTATTTTATGTAATATATGGTTGATGTACCTAGCTAGACAAGTCGGCCCCATAAGGTCATTAGGAAAACAAAACAAGTATAAATAGAGATCAAGAGATCTCTATTTGGATCACTCAGAAACTCATTCTTTCTTCACTCAGAAAGTGGCGCACTAGTGAGGAGGAGGATAATATACTACTAGGAGACTATCTCTGTGTATTTTGGTTGTACTTTGGTTGAGCCATTGCTCTCTCTATCTCTGAGGAATTTGTGGGATTTTTCACCTTAGGGTTTTCCCCACGGAAACTCTGTGTCTCTTGTCTCTCATTCTTTTGCTTCTTGTGATGAGTGACATGCTTGTTATGATTAATATGCATTGATATACTATACATGTTATTCTCTCAGTAAAGATCCTAGAGTATTGTGAATTAATGCTCAAAATTTAACATCAAGTAAGTCCAAAGTATCCAAAAAGGGCAGCTGCAGATTAGGATGTAGGTACTGATAGTACTGATAAGGCATGTAAGGACCTGTGGGACCTTGTATCGACTGACCATAAGGTGTTCCAGGATGAAACTGGCCATAGGGGTATGGGCCGCTCGGACCAAATGTAGGTCCGTCGCCATAGTAAGGTGGTCCATTACCATAATAAGGTGGCCCATTACCATAAGGTGTGGGACCGCCTCCACCGCCGGGAGGGGTTGGGCCGCCTCCAAATGGTGGGGGTCCACCACCACCGCTAGGGTAGGATGCGCCGCCATCGCCTCTGTGATGTAGGAGCATCGGGACCTGGGCAGATCAGTCGAGGTTGATCGACGAGAGGGAGCCCACCAGTGGGAGTGCCGACGACCACTGGTGCGGGAAGCAAGTTGACTTGTCGAAGTCAACAAGTCAACTAGAAGCAGTCGAAGTGCGACCAAATGGAGTAGCACAACGGATGTTGCGATTGGTCGAGAATCGACAGGAATTAGTCAATAGACGACAAGTGAAGTGAGTAAGACGTCAGGTAGTCGACGAGTGGTCGAACTACGACGCGACAGGTTTAGCGGAGCCAAGCGTGGAGGAAGGGGAGGACTGGCGAACCACAGAAGATGAGAAGCAAATCGACAGAAAAGTCGAGACGTGATGGACTACTGTAGCAAGGTCGAAACGGCGGAAAGTCAAGGAACTATACTTGGTAGCTGTTCAGAGTTGCTGAGGAAGTTATTGCAGTTATTGTAAGTTGGTGAAAAACATGACAAGTGACGCCATGGATAGAGGCTGTGCAGCAAGGCCAGGAGCTGACAGTTGCAGGTTCATAGGATTTGGAAGGATCAGCGAAAAGGAGGTTGCGTGTCTCGGGGATTGTAGTAGTCTCGGGAACAGCAGCAACAGGGTAAAAGATGTGGGAAAGGAAAATCAGGGGGAATCTTCAGTCTTTGATCAGCAATATTAGAGAACAGGGCCGAGAGAAGTTGTGAAGAGTCACAGCGGCTGAAGGGAGAGAGAGTTGAGATCGAGCCATAGCTCAGAGTTCCAAGTTGAACCAGGAGAGGGTGAGGTCGACACACAGGGGGAACACACCACGGTTACTTCTAAGTTGTAACAGTGGAGGCCGATTGTAGTTAGTTATTTGTTTACAGTTATTCCGCATTGTAACCGAATTCAGAGAAGTAATATAAAGCCACTTCTTGAATCCTGTTTTACACCTGTTTTGTGTAAGCATTGTGGTTTGTGTCGTGTGTATTGTTAAGCAAGAAAGTATCCCAGTAAGGTGACTTGCGTCAGTTGGTATTAGAGCACGAATCATAGCATATCAGAGCGGGATCAAAGAGCCGGAAGAAAGTCTAGTTGAGGAGACGACCATACCAGCCGTGACTTGTGTCTGTTGGTATCGAAGCAGAAGAATCCGTCAAGTTTGTGATATTGAGCCTACAAGTGAGTTGGACAGCTCCAGCTGCGGTTGGGTAGAATTGTGTATGACTTGTTTAAGTCTGATTGCGATTGGACGCGTGAGAGTTTCAGCAGAGGTTGGAAATGGCTCATAGAGGCATTAATGTCAAAGGATTAAGGGCACATGGCACAGCAACCGTCACAGTGGATCATGAGATGTTTGACGAATGCGTCAGAATGATGTGCACTTTGACAAATGAAGTCGCAGTGATCCAAGAAAGCCAGAGGCATGGTTGTATTCTTGAAGCACTAGACCACAGCGACGAGGAAGTCGAAGAGGTGGAAGTTCGGGATGAAGTAGCAGAGGAACTAGAGGAAAAACTAATCAAACTCCTGATGGATATGAGAGGTCGGGAAAAGATAGACATGCATACGTACTCAGGAAGCCTGGACCCAGAAGATTTGATCGAATGGTTCGGAGAGATGGAGAAATACTTCGACATAGAGCAGATCGAGGATCCTAAACAGGTTAAGATTGCATGTCTAAGGTTGAAGGGTCATGCCTCGTTGTGGTGGGACAATGTACAGGCTGACGGACTCAAGAAAGGCAAGGAGAAAATCAAGTCTTCGGACAGAATGGTTTCCAAGTTGAAGGGAAAGTTCTTGCCAAATGACTATGTGATTTCCTTGTTCAGGAAGTTACAGAACTTTCGATAGAAAGAGATGACCGTAAAAGAGTACACGGAGGAGTTCTACCGATTGCTGATTTGGTCGGGACAAACTAATGAAGGAGAAGAAGCTATCGCCAGGTACGTGATGGCTTGAAATATGCTATTCAGGATGAACTTAGCATGTTGAGATTTAGAGCAGTCGTCGAAGCCTACCAGTTAGCCCTGAAGGCAGAAGAGAAGCTGTCAAGAAAATCCACAGTGACCAGGGGAAGGATGACTGGTCAGGGTGTGTAAACTATCTCTGCAAAGGGCCAAAGTAGCGGGTATAGAAGGGAAAGTGTCGAAGATAGCTGACACACGGAAGGGACATTGACACGGGAGAAAGCACAAGAAAACCGTTACAATGGTCGTGAGAACCACGGTCGAGGTGCAGATAGTGGAAATCGTCCATCCGACAAGAAATGAGCTAACAGACTAGCCATAATCTATTACAAGTGTCGAGGAACGGGAGACAAGGCATATGAGTACCCAAAGAACCTACATGCTGCAGAGGATTCGAAACCCAGATGTCAAAAGGATGAGCAAGTCGACGAGAGGGAAGAATCGGAATTCGACAGCAGTGGAGGTGAAAAGAAGAAGATCCGAAATCTGACTATTCAGAGAGCCTTGATCCAGGAAGATCAAGGTGAGCCGATGGAGCCAGCACAATGGAAGGCGATCTTTCGAACAAAGGTGTAGATCGAAGAATGGTGTTGCAAAACCATAGTTGATGGTGGAAACATGGAGAATATTGTGTCGACAGAAGTCATCAACAAGATTGGGTTGAAGTGTCAAGAAAATGCACACCCCTACAAGATCTCATGGTTGCAGAAAGGACACCATGTCAGGGTGACCAGACAGTCCCTGATCAACTACGGAGTTGAAGGATTAGAGGAGAGCATACTGTCCCATGTAGTTCCCATGGATGCATGCCATCTATTATAAGGAATACCATGGCAATATGATCGGAAAATGATCTATGATGGTCGAGCCAACACAGTCACAGTGTGGAAGAATGGCGTGAAGAGGACTCTTAAGCCGAGGTGAGAAGAGCAAGCCAACAGTAAGCACGACGAGAGCAATCTTTGGGAGAAGCGAGTGTCAATGAGCACTGCGAAGGAATTCCTAGCATAAGAGGAGAGGCAGTCGGGATGTTTTGCGATCATTCCAAAAGGACCATATGTCAAAAGAAAGACCAGAGAGGAGAATATTTCGGTCGAGATCGAGGAGCTGCTCGAAGAGTTCAGGGACATAATGGTTGATGAGAAAGCGACGGGATTGCTGCCGACTAGGAGCATATCCCATTAGATCGACTTGATTCCAGGGTCGAGTCTGCCAAACAAAGCACCATATAGGATGAGTCCGACAGAGGGACAGGAACTAAATTGACAGGTCCAAGAGTTGTTGGACAAAGGGTTAATCAGAGAACGTCTAAGCTCGTGTGCAGTACCAGCAGTATTGACACCGAATAAGGGTGGAGAATGGAGAATGTGTATCGACTCCAGAGCAATCAACGGGATCACGATCAAGTATCGGTTTCCATTGTCGAGTATGGATGACTTGATGGATTGCCTGAGTGGAGCGACATACTTCACAAAAGTAGACCTAAAGAGTGGATATCACCAGATCAGGGTCAGAGAAGGAGATGAATGGAAGACGGCATTCAAGACAAAGGGTTGTACGAGTGATTAGTCATGCCATTTGGGTTGTCTAATGCACCCATCACATTCATGAGATTGATGAATGAGGTGTTGAAACCATTTCTAGGAAAGTTTGTTGTAGTTTATTTAGACGACATTCTGATTTTCAGTCGAACCAAGGCAGAGCACTTGGAGCACGTTCGACAAGTATTTGCAGAAACTGCAGGAAGAAAAGCTGATGGTGAACCTGCACAAGTGTTTCTTCATGAAAAAGGAATTGGTGTACTTGGGGTTTGTAATCTCGAGCAAAGGGTTGGTAATGGACCCAGAGAAGGTGAAGGCAATAGTAGATTCGCCGGAACCGACAAGTACGACTGGAGTGAGAAGTTTCCATGGACTTGCTAGTTTCTATCGGAAGTTCTTTCGGGGATTCGGTTGAATTTGTGCACCATTGACAGAATGCATGAGAAAGGATGAGTTCAAGTGGATAGACGAAGCCCAGAAATCTTTCAACGAGTTGAAGGAAAAAGTCACTGAGAGCCCAGTATTGGCACTCCCACAATTTGACAAAGTTTTCCAGGTCGATTGTGATGCGAGTGGAACGAAAATTGGAGCAGTGTTGAGCCAGGAGGGCCAACCAATTGCATTCTTTAGTGAAAAGATGAATGGAGCGAAGCAGAAGTATTCGGTCTATGACTAGGATTTTTATGCTATCATTCAAGCACTGAAGAAGTGGAGGCATTATTTATTGCCTAAGGAATTTGTGTTGTACACATATCACCAAGCACTGAGGTATTTGAACACTCAGTCGAAATTAGATCAGAGACACATGAAGTGGGTGGAGCTACTTCAGAGATATACATTCGTGTTGAGACATAGGTCAGGAAAGTTGAATAAAGTTGCCAACGCATTGAGCAGGAGAGTTGCACTATTGAGCACGACAACAGTTCAGGCAATAAGGCTAGAGTCGATAAAGAGGAATTATGAGACCGATGAGGATTTTGCGAAAGCATGGAAGGGTTGTCGTGAACCTTGGAGTATCGACAGGACTCCATATTTGAGTTACTTCATCCAATAAGGCTATCTGTTCAGGGGAATTCAGTTGTGTATTCTCAGAGGATCAGTAAGAGAGAACCTAATCTGAGAGTTTCATAATGGTAGGTTAACAGGACACTTTGGCATCGACAAGACCAAATCACTGGTTGACAAGAAGTATTTCTGGCCAGGGATGTCGACAGATGTCAGAAGGTGGGTTCAACAATGTCAAGTTTGCCAGTTGGCAAAGGGAAGGAGTCAGAACACAAGGTTGTATACACCATTGTCGGTACCAGATAACCCTTGGGAGCATCTTAGCATGGATTTTGTGTTAGGATTACTGAAGACTCATCAAGGAAGCGACTCAATATTTGTTGTAGTCGACAGATTTTCGAAGATGGCGCATTTCATACCATGTAAGAAGACGAGTGATGCCACAAGGATTGTTGTACTATTCTTCAAGGAGATAGTCAGATTGCATGCATTGCCAAAGAGTATCACATCGGATCGGGATACCAAGTTTATGGGGCATTTCTGGAGAACCCTATGGAAGAAACCGGACACGAAGTTGTAGTTTAGCTCGGCATACCATTCGCAGATAGATGGACAGACCAAGGTGGTCAACAAAAGTTTGGGAAACCTTCTGAGATGTCTAGCAGCCGACAGACCCAAGCAATGGGAGAATGTGTTGGCACAGGCGGAGGTTGCATATAACAATTCTATGAATCTGTCGATGGGGTTGAGCCCATTCCAGATTGTTCAAGGGAGAAGCCCACGCGGAGTGGTGGATTTGGTCGAGTTTCTGACAAAAAATACGAAGAGCGCGGATGCAAAATCGTTCACAGAGCATATGCATGAAGTTCATGAAAATGTACGAAAGCGCATAGAAAAGAGTAACGCAGCGTACAAGTTGAGGGCCAACAGGAAAAATAGGCTACAATCGTTCCAAGAAGGGGACTTAGTCTATGCATATTTACGGAAAGAAATATTTCCAACAGGAACATACAACAAGCTGAAGCTGAAGAAGATAGGACCATGCAGAATTCTGAAGAAGATTTCGAACAACGGTAATGTGTTGGAATTGCCGGAAGACTTGAACATTTCAGCGACGTTCAACGTTTCAGATCTGTATAAGTTTGAAGAGGGGTCAAACAGTGGAAGCGAGGAGGTGATAAGCATCGACTGGACAGACCAAATTCCATATCGACACAAAGACGAGATCACAGAAGTGATCGAAGAGCGCGAGGTTGGACGAACGCGTAGTGCACGGAAGCAGGAATACTTAGTGCGGTGGGAAGATGATGAGTTGTAGGAGGTGACATGGATTTCCGAGGAAGATTTCAGGAGACTAACAGAGCAATCGAATTATTTTTCACATGGGGATTCTGATGCAGGAGCATCGGGGCCTAGGCAGATCAGTCGAGGTTGATCGACGGGAGGGAGCCGACCAGCGAGAGTGCCAATGACCACTGGTGTGGGAAGCAAGTTGACTTGTCGAAGTCAACAAGTCGAGCAAAACCAGTCAGAGTGCGACCGACTGGAGCAGCGTAGCGGATGTTGCGATTGGTCGAGAATTGACATGAATTATTCGATAAACGACAAGTGAAGCGAGTAAGACATCGGGTAGTCGATGAGTGGTCGAACTACAACGTGATAGGTTTGGCGGAGCCAAGTGTGAACAAAGGGGAGGACTAGTGAACCACAGAAGATGAGAAGCAAACCGATAGGAAAGTCGAAACGTGACTGACTACTATAGCAGGGTCGAAAGGGAAGAAAGTCAAGGAACTGTACCTGGTAGCCGTTCAGGGTTGCTGAGGAAGTTATTATAGTTATTGCGAGTTGGTGAAAGACATGATAGGCGACGTCATGGACAGAGGTTGTGCAGCACGGCTTGGAGCTGATAGTTGTAGGTTCACAGGATTTGGAAGGATCGACGATCAGGAGGATGCGTGTCTTGGGGATTGCAGCAGTCTTGGGAATAGTAGCAGTAGGGTAAAAGATGTGGGAAAGGAAAATCAGGGGGAATCTTCAATCTTTGATCAACAGTATCAGAGAACAGAGCCAAGAGAAGTTGTGAAGAGTCACACTAGCCGAAGGGAGAGAGAGTTGAGATCGAGCCATAGCTCAGAGTTCCAAGTTGAACCAGGAGAGGGTGAGGTCGACACACAGGGAGAACACACCACAGTTACTTCTAAGTTGTAACGGTTGAGGCCAACTGTAGTTAGTTATTTGTTTACAGTTATTCCGCATTGTAACCGAATTCAGAGAACTAATATAAAGCCACTTCTGGCATCCTGTTTTGTGTAAGCATTGTGGTTTGTGTCATTTGTATTGTTAAGCAAGAAAGTATCCCAGTAAGGTGACTTGCGTCACTCCGCCAGGAGGAGGTGGTGGTCCACTACCACCACCGAAATAGGATGGGCCTCCGCCACCTCTGCCAAGAGGGGGTGGTGGGCCACCGCCGCCGTCGGAAGGGTAAGAGCCTCCTCCACCACCTCCGCCATAGTAGGGTGGTGGTCCACCACCACCACCACCAGGATGAGAAGGTCCTCCACCACCACCACCGGGATGGGATGGTCCTCCACGACCACCACCGGGATGAGATGGTCCTCCACCACCACCACCAGGGGGGAGGTGGGCCATGATGATTGAAATGAGGTGGTCCTCCATCGGAAGGTGGAGGTCTGCCTCCTCCAGAGTTATGTGAGGGCCTGCCACCTCCAATGGGAGGTGGGGGTGGACCAAACGGGGGTGGAGGGACTTGAGAGACTATAAGTGGGGGTCCATGTTGTAAAACATTTTGCTGTCCCCATAGAGTGTAAGGGTTTCCAGGGTAGGGTACCCCGTAGAGTGCGTTTTCGGGGTTAAGTTGACCCAGCACAGGGTTAAGATGACCTGGATACGCTTTACTCGATTGAGGTTGAATTATGTTTGACGGTCCCCCAACATGGGATAGTCCCGAAGTGGAAGGTCCGGGAGGTAAGGAATTTCCAACAGAAGGCCCGATGGGAACTCTTGCTACAGTATTATGGTTAAGAGATGAGGGCTTCCCCCCATCAACAACTTGTTGACCACTAAGTAAAGGTTGACCCAACACTGGTTGTTGATCATTCACCATAGGATTACCATTACCTGTAAAGAAGGTAGGGGGTTAAGAGTATCCTCCCCTCAAAGTTTGGGGTGGGGGAGCAGCAGGTGATGTAACCGTGGTAGTCACAGGTGTTTTAGACTGTTGTGCTTCAACAGGTTGGGTCAGTAGAGGTACTGAACTGGTATCCTATTTAGGGGACGTATGTGTAGGAACAGATGGTTGACTAGTTTCAAAAGTGGTCATGTGTTGCGTGGATGATTCTGGTGACTCAAAAGATAAAGAGCGACCTGGGATGGGTCGG
The DNA here is from genome assembly GCA_027924585.1 of Larix kaempferi. NCBI lineage: Eukaryota > Viridiplantae > Streptophyta > Pinopsida > Pinales > Pinaceae > Larix > Larix kaempferi. Next base: position 4,153,772 of record BSBM01000398.1, on the reverse strand, counting down.
TAGGGTGGTAACGTCGGGTATTCAACCCTTCGTTGGAGACTTGATCTCCGACACCTCTCAGCCATAGAACGAAAGTGAGCCAATTGGTCACGATAGTAAGCTAAGTGGTCATCCGGAGTAGTCCCACTGGGTGGGGATGTAATGGAAAAATGGGCCACTGGGTGGCCCAAAGAAGATGTCCAATAAGCTGCTGAAGGACCAGTAGCTGCTGTGGGGTCATCCTGGGGTTGATTTATCCATTCCAATGATCCAGGTTCTCTCGGTGCAACGGGAGGTAAGTCTTGTGAAGTGGAGGTCGGGGCCTCTTCACCCTGCAGGGGGTGGGAAGCAGGTGAATTTGGAGGAGTGTGAGGAAACAAGAGTCCTCCAACATTCAACGTAGGGTTTTCCACTTCATGTGACCCGACCCTGGCTTGTGGGTCCATCCTTACCCTCAAAATTACCTCCTGGTTAAGGGGATATTCGGGTGGAAAGTTCTGAATCCTGGGAGACCTTCTCCAAGGAATGTCAGCCAGAGTGACTGAAATGAAAAGTTTCTCCTAAGGCAAGCTAAACAAAAGAAAATCAAACCAGACAAACCCTACACAAACTAAGGCCACAAGCAAACTTATGTTATAAGAGTGGATTCAAAGGTCTGGAACCTCACAGGATTGTCAAGGCTTCGTAAATCGCTATATACTGCAGGGTCCAACAGTAAAACGCGACAAGGAGGATTGGGACCGTACCCTTTCCGGAATACCCGATTACCTGGATGGTGCGTGCGTAGTAATCTCCCCAAGTGTTGTTCTCGGTGTATTGCTCCTCCAAGACGGCCAAAAGGTTAACTCAGTTGGTTTCAAGAATCCTAATGGTGTCTTCCGATATACGCAAGGTACATGGGAGCTCAAATCCGTAGTGGTGTTGTCTAATGCACAACCGTTCGGCAAGAAACCTTCCGATATACTACCTAGTACGTGAAACACCTTTCGATATACGCTAAATACGTGTGGTACTTGGTGGGTACATGAAAGAGCTCGATATACCGATAAGTATGTAGAAGACTACAATACCCCCAGGATACAGTGCTGAAAAATAACAATAGCTGCCATGCTTAACGACGCCAGAACATGTCTCTAACTTATACACAAGTTACTAAAAATTTTACCCTAGTTCTACCGTTAATTTTATTTGGACGGTTAAGTGGATGCATGAGGTGAGTACATAATCAGAAACATAATGCAGGCCCTAACTACATGCAAAAAGTATACTTTTATTTTGATGAACTCTATGTATGGGAGGGAGAAACTTGTTTCCAACTTTTTACCAAAACAACACAATGCACACAATCCCAAATCTACCAAAAAAGGACTACGAAGTATTCTTTTCCTTTTTTAGGCGAAACACGAAAAATAACACAACACTACTAAGCCAAATCAAAGGATGTTTTTTCTTTTCTTTTTCTTTTATCTTTTCAAAACAAAAATGATGCTAAGTAATGAAAGGGGAGAGTTTCTAAGTAGAGTATGCAAGCTTTTCACTTTCGCCTAAAAGCATAAAAACCAAAAGATGCATTTAACTTTCCCAAGCATGGAACTACTTTTGCAAAACTTGATATCTATTCGAATTTTTCAAGAATATGAGCAATTCCTAATTCGTGAAAAACACAAATAATCCAATTTTCTTTCAACTTTTCCAAAAGTTCTACAAATGAGACATTCCAATGCATATGCAATTCTTCAAATGAGCTTGAGAAATGATGGAAATAAAGTACTTTTAATTTTTTCAATGGATGTATCAAAATAACGATTTGATGACAGCGATGCTTTTAAACACAAATACTAAAATGAAAAGATCACTTGCAGCACTTCAATAACTTGGAAAATATCAAGAAAAGACGAGCACTCAATGGATTGAAAGTACATGCAAACACTCAAAAATCAATCAATAACAAGCAACACTAAAGCAAGCAAAGCTCTAAGATGAATGCGAATGAGGTCTGGAAACCGATCCAAAGCAGTGATCAGATCTGGCAAGGAGAGGAGGGAATGCAAGGGTGAGTGGATGCAGGGGGGGAGACAAGAGTGTCCACCACTACCAAATATCAGACTTGTCCAAGATGGAATCCAAAACAACTCCCAATAAAACCAAACAACTCAATACACAAATCGAAGATGGGGTCTCTGACTGGATCTTGCAGTACAGAGGGAGTTTGCACATAAACCAAAACTCAGAACAGAAATGGAGAAGGGATGCTTGTGTGGAAAATTTGGCAAATCGGCGCAGTCTGTGCTTGTGCACAGTGCAACGTCGTAGTTTACCAATGCGGGAAGTGCGACGGTGTCGCAGGTAGACCAATGCAAAGGTTGCGACAAGAGGCTAACAGATAGAGAACATAGATCATAAATAACACAGTGTCGCTCTGAGTCCACTGACCAGGTGCGACAGGCGAGATCCAAGTTCAAAAATGAACAGATTCTCCAAACAATGAGCAATGAAAAAGTTTGCAAATGAAAAGTACAAACTCAAAGGAAGGTAATCAAACTCTTCAAAGTGAAGATCCGATGGTGAAACCAGCTTAAGAGGCAAATGACAAATAATATGGCTTGCAACAAGAAATCAACCAAAAATGACATTCAGATTGACAACTATAAAACAATATCCTTCCCCAGTATGGTTGCTAGATTTGTTTGATGGACAATCCACTCGAGCAGACGCGAGCCAGATCTCCCTAGCTCAATGTGAGTCTAGAACAAATAGTACAGACTATAAACCACTTTCCTAAATCTAGTTAAGAATCAAGTTATCAGATATCTTACCTTAAGTTTGTAGTCCCTTTTCCTGGATGTTGTTCCACGCCTCGTGGTCATCAGATCTAAGCTGCAAGACATGCCAAGATACACAAAACAAGACAAACAAGTAAAAGCATCTGAATGATAACAAATCTAAGTAAACAGTTAAGCAGGTAAACTACACAATATCATCAACACAACTATATTGGTGGAAAGCGTTTATATTACTGTAAAAATAGGGAAAGTACATAGAAAAGAACAACTACAACCAGAGCTTAACAAAGTAGCTCTTCTCCATCCAAGCCAATGCCATGTCCTCCCAAGGAAGTGTGAATCTCTCAATGGATGAGTAGAGATCTCTCTAGGATGATTTCACCAGCATGTAGACACTATAGACTTCCTCCCTTTGGAGAGGGATAGAGCTTCATTTATATAGGACTAAGCGGATAAGGTATGGATAGGGTAGGTTGAGATATGGTAGGAGAGAGATAGGGGATCCTTCCAAGAGGTTAGGAACCGAATGCCAGCTCTCCCAAGAGGTCAGGGATAAGGGTCCATGTCATCTATCTTCGAGAATGGGCTCGAAGGAGCTATTTTTGTCCATTAACTGACATCATCACACCCTATAGGAGAGCAAGCTGCGACGTCGCAGATTGCATGAGGGCAGCCTGCGATGACCTCTCAAAACCTAGTGTAAATGGGTTAATACCTTTTCCAGGTTAATGACTTAGCCAATGAAACTTTAGGGATGTATACACTGAATCTCAGGATGGTAGTATTTTGGGTGTAACATCTTCCACTCACAACAATCTCAAAAATGGGCATGGATACACATTTTCAACAAAGGGATTTACAAAACAGGGTCCATGGGTTTCCCCCAAATCGTGGGCACACCAAAAACGGATTGTGGGAAGAGGAAATCAACCACAGGGAAGAAAATGATTTATCCCATGAGTATGTAAGCATTCGGATGGCCAAAACGGCCTCTATGGAACCCCAAATCAATTTTCCCTCTTCCCCACTGTTATACAATACAAAAGCGCCCTTCCCCGGCTAGAAAAATGAAGGAAACCACAACAAAAACATGGGGGAAGACACCCAGCAAGCTCCAAAATCGTGAGAGAGCCAAAATAATGGGTGAAGAATGGCTTGGGGGGGGGATTCATGGATCTTTTATTGCCAATGAAGCCAAGCACATTTTTCCAAAATGGTGGATTTCCCATACTCGAATTTGGATAGCCATACCTCCCCATTCCCAATGCATTAACTACCTCAACCAACTCTTGGAAGAAATAAATGATTGGGTACAAAAGTCAAAATGGGTAGTGAGGGTTTATGGGTTCTCTCATTGACACTTGGCTTGACTTTATTATCTCCAAGGGTTTGAATATTTCCCTCCCAATTCATTGTAAAAATCATGCCCCCATCTCTTGTTTCATTGCAATGCATAGCTAGTTGTGGGTATTTTATAAAAATGCATATTTACATGATATTTTCAATTCCATTGTGCCTGGATAGCACGAAAACCATATGCATCACTAAATCAATGGTGGGGCCTTGGCCTTGATCTCCTCACCACGATTTTATAACAATATTACATCATTTACATTTTAATGCAATGGGGTCAAAATTGGGATATTACACGTTCATTGTGGCATTGTATGTTGATGATTTAGTAATAACTGGAAATAATGTCAATCTAATTTTGGTTTTGAAGAAACAACTTGCAGATACTTTTGAAATGACTGACCTTGGTATTTTCCATTTATTTCTTTCCATTTAAGTTTTACAAATGGATGGTGGTATCTTTCTTTCTCAACATAAATATGCCTTGTATATTTTGAAGTGATTCAAGATGGAAAATTGTAAGTCATGTGATACACCTTATCACCAGGCATGAAGTTGTTGAAAGACTATGACTCTCCACAAATTGACGCCAAAATTTATCAACACTTGGTCGTTAGCCTGATTCATTTGACGCATAGTTGACCGGATATTTCCATTGCTATTAGTGTGGTTTCCCAGTTCATACAATATCCTCAAGAAATCCACTAGAAGGCTGCAAAGAGAATTGTTCATTACAATAAGGGAACTTATCAGTATGGTATTTAGTATTGTCACAGTACAAAAAAAACTATTCAAGTACATTGAATCCAACTAGGGTGGTGACATTGACGACTAAAATTCCACTTGTGGTTATGCATTTCAATTGAGTTCTAGACCCTTTGTTTGGTTGTGTACAAGAAAAAAAAAAGTAGTATCTCTTTCGACTGTCGAAGCCAAGTATCATGGTGTTGTCAATGTAGGTACATAGGCAAATTGGATTCATCAGCTTCTCAATGAGCTTAGGTTTACTATTTAGATCTCCACTATAATTTACTACGATAATCAGGGTTCTATTCAAGTTGCTTATAATATTGTTGCTCATAGAAAGATGAAGCATGTTGAACTTCATATTCATTATCCGAGACAATTAGTACAAGAAAATGTTGTCTCACTTGTTTATTGTAGGACAAATGATTAGATTGTTGATATCTTTACAAAGCCAATACCAAAAGTTAAGTTTGTAAAACTTTGGACTATGATTGGGATTTAGGAAGATGCAATTATGGGGGGGTGTTCAGAGCAAGTAATTTCACCTTCTAAATATCTAGAGTGTTATGCTGATGGGGGTTGTTGGAATGTAAGGTCTTGATGGTTCATCATAAATTTGGATCTTCTGGAGACAATTAGTCATTGGATGACAAACAAATAGAAGAATAGTCGACGGGAGATCTGACTTGGAAATTCGGTGGAACGACTAAACAATTGACTGGATGGTTTGTAAGACCGTGGTCAACGCAACTACAACAACCAAATCAACTTCGACACGTTGCATATTTTCGGGAAATGGTTAGGACTAATGACCCTGATTTGTGGACCACATATTCCTCACTTTTAGGGAGTTGGTTAGATATGAAGACTATAAAAGGACAACCCTATGGGTTGTACTAGTATGATTTTTTGGAGATATCTTTCATCTTTGATATGAAATGTTACATTATGGTCACAATGCTCTATGCTTAAGTGCTATAATGATTTCTTTAAACACCACCACTCTTCTTGGAATATTGTTCCCTTATGTTATCTCTTTTATGTTCTATGGTTCAAGGTTAAGAGGTTCCCCAACACCAAGATGGAAATTTTTCCAACAACATTCAGTAAAAAAAAAGTGCAAATCTGCAAAGATGGGCTTACTAAAATGCACACCAAAGTATGTACATTGGTCAATCATTGAAACTAATACGATAGGACTGAAACTAGTTACCTTGTCCAAAAAAACGTATTTCATATTCCTAAAATGATGGGTAATTTACCCATAATGAATCTTCCAAGATGGCAGTTTTTTAAACAACAGTCAATAAAAACAAAGTGTAAATGTGCAACAATGGCCTTACTAAAATGCATGCCATAGTCTGTATATTGGTCAATCATTGAAAGTAAAACCACTGGCCTGAAACTATTTACATTGTTCATAAAACCCTCTTTCAGATTCCTAAAATGATGGTCATTTTCCACAATGAATCTACTAACATGGTAAGTTTTCAAACAACATTCAGTAAAAAAAAGGTGTAAATCTACAAAAATGGGCTTACTAAAATGTACGCCACAGTCTATACACTGGTCAATCATTGAAACTAAAACCATAGGCCTGAAGCTAGTTACGTTGTTCACAAAAACCTCTTTTATATTCCTAAAATGATGTGTCCTTTTCCCACAATGAATTTTTCAAGATGGAAGTTTTTGAAACACCAATCAATAAAAACAAAGTTTAAATTTGCAAAAATGGGCTTACTAAAATGCACGACACAGTCTATATATTGGTTAATCATTGAAATTAAAACCATGTTCCTAAATATATTTACATTTTTCAAAAAAAAACTCTTTCAGATTCCTAAAACGATGGGTCATTTTCCCACATTGAATCTGCCAAGATGGCAAGTTTTCAAACGACATTCAGTGAAAAACAAAATGTAAATCTGCAAAAATGGGATTACTAAAATGCACGCCACAGTCTGTAAATTGGTTAATCATTGAAACTAAAACCATAGGCCTGAAGCTAGTTACATTTTTCACAAAAAACTCTTTCATATTCCTAAAATGATGGGTAATTTGCCCACAATGAATCTGCCAAGATGGTAGTTTTTTAAACAATAGTCAATAAAACGAAAGTGTAAATTTGCAAAAATGGGATTGGGCTGGTGCAAGGTAATGATACCCAATTATGACACGTTAGTTGCAATTATATTATGGAAAAACAGAAATATTATCATTAAAATCAATTATTAGAGGTACCTACAAAAAATTTTCCGATTAGGTGTAAAAAGATGAAACGTAGAAAAACGGATGACCTTCCGGAATATGTAACTTTTATTTATGGAAAAGTGGTATAACCACCCCAAAATGTCATTATTCGAAGATTGGTATGTTATTTTTTTTCTAAAACATAATGCACATGTTTTTGTTGACCCACCTGTTTGCTATGTAAATTTTCAATTTATGAGAAAAAAAATATGTAGAGGCGTAGGCAACAGACAAATATTTTGCGGAGCTATTTTTCCATAATTTTAAAAGTTAATTTTATATTTTTTTTAAATTACCAAAGTCAGTGAAGCCCTAGAAGGACATGGTCAAGTTTTGATCCACCATATCATGGTCTAAAAATAATCAAAATACTTTTTTTTTTTAGGTTGTAGGTATTTTCATACTCTTTTGCGGGTTCTTTTTCGTTTTCGAAATAGGTAAGCCAATCAAAATTTATAGGCAAAATAAATGACCTATGTTTTTTACAAATTTGACATGAATGCAGTTAAAAATGAATTAAAAATTGAAAACAACAAAAGATCTATTCAAAAATTATATATTTAGAATCTGCACACAGAGCTCGACAAGTGTGTGCAATTTCCTCTGTAGTGTACTCGTGGAGCATATGCGGAACTAGTTGTGAAAAACATGAAGTTACAGCATTTGATGTGTTCTGCCATAAATTAGACCGAGCCTCAAGGTGCAATCCGAAGCTAATTCCAAGACTACAAGGGCGCCAAAAACAATTTAAATTTAGACACGCGTGCATGCATATGTGGCACGCACGCGTAACTGCACGCACACGTGTATATAGGCACGCACGCGGATTTACATGCGCACACGCGTAGTTGTGCGTGCACGTTATTTGCACACACATTTTATTTTTCAAAAACAAGGTATCCCTTTATATGTTTTCTTTAATTTCCTTTCTCATGATGGTGATGAGGATGATGATGGTGATGATGAGATGATGATGATGACGATGGTGATGGTGATGAAGATGTTGATGATGATGACAATGGTGATGAAGAAGAAGATGATGATGATGGAGATGTTGATGAGGAAGGGGGAGATGACAATGATGATGAAGATGTTGATGGTGATGATGATGGTGATGGTCATGAAGATGTTGATGATGATGATGATGGTGATGAAGAATATGATGATGAAGATGAAGATGTTGATGATGATGACAATGGTGATGAAGATGAAGATGAGGATGAGGATGATGACAACGACGATGATGATGATGATGATGATGATGAAGACGATGATGGTGATGAGGATGATGATGGTGATGATGAGTTAATGATGATGATGATGGTGATGGTGATGAAGATGTTGATGATGATGACGATGGTGATGAAGAAGAAGATGATGTTGATGATGATGAAGAAGAAGATGATGATGAGGAAGGGGGAGATGACAATGATGATGAATATGTTGATGGTGCTGAAGATGGTGATGATTAGATGATGATGATGGTGATGAGGTTGATGGTGATGAGGATGAATAAGATGATGATGATGGAGATGAAGATGTTGATGATGTGACGATGGTGATGAAGATGATGATGATGATGATGGAGAAGATGATGATGGAGATGTTGATGAGGAAGGGGGAGATGACAATGATGATGAAGATGTTGATGGTGATGTTGATGGTGACGATGATGGTGATGATGATGATGATGATGATGAGATGATGATGACGATGATGATCGTGATGATGATGAAGATGTTGATGATGATGACGATGGTGATGAAGATGATGATGAGGATGATGATGGTGATGATGATGATGATGACGATGACGATGGTGATGATGATGATGATGACGATGACGATGACGATGGTGATGGTGATGGTGATGAGAATAATGGTGATGAGGATGAAGACGATGATGGAGATGTTGATGAGGAAGGGGGATATGGCAATGATGATGAAGATGTTGATGGTGATGTTGATGGTGACGATGATGGTGATGAGATGATGGTGACGATGATGATGGTGATGATGATGAAGATGTTGATGATGATGACGATCATGATGAAGATGATGATGAAGATGATGATGAGGATGATGATGATAATGGTGATGATGATGATGATGATGACGATGGTGATGGTGATGAGAATGATGGTGATGAGGAAGGGGGAGATGACAATGATGGTGATGAAGATGATGATGATGATGATGATGAATATGATGATGATGATGATTCATATGCATCATCATCACCATCATCCTCATCATCATCATCGTCCTCCTCTTCATCATCATTGTCATCCCCCCCTTCCTCATCAACATCTCCATCATCATCATATTCTTCATCATCATCATCTTCATCACCATTGTCATCATCATCAACATCTTGATCGCAATCACCATCATCATCACCATCAACATCTTCATCATCATTGTCATCTCCCCCTTCCTCATCACCATCACCATCATCATCATCATCATCATCATCTCATCATCACCATCATCATCACCATCAACATCTTCATCATCATTTCCATCTCCCCCTTCCTCATCAACATCTCCATCATCATTATCATCTTCCTCATCATCATCAACATCATCTTCATCACCATCGTCATCATCTTCTTCATCCTCATCACCATCATCATGGTGATGAATTGATGATGGTGATGATGGTGATGATGGTGATGATGATGAAGATGTTGATGATGATGACAATGGTGATTAAGATGATGTTGATGATGATGAGGAAGATGATGATGATGATGGAGATGTTGATGAGGAAGGGAGAGATGGCAATGATGATGAAGATGTTGATGGTGATGATGATGGTGTTGATGAGATGATGATGATGATGATAATGATGGTGATGAGGAAGGGGGAGATGACAATGATGATGAAGATGTTGATGGTGATGATGATGGTGATGGTCATGAAGATGTTGATGGTGATGATGATGGTCATGGTGATGAATATGTTGATGATGATGATGATGGTGATGAAGAAAAAGATGATGATGATGATGATGTTGATGATGATGACAATGGTGATGAAGATGATGATGAGGATGAAGATGATGATGGAGATGTTGATGAGGAAGGGGGAGACGAAAATGATGATGAAGATGTTGATGGTGATGTTGATGGTGATGATGATGGTGATGATGATGATGACGAGATGATGATGACAATGATGATGGTGATGATGATGAAGATGTTGATGATTATGACAATGGTGATGAAGATGATGATGAGGATTATGAGGATGATGATGATGGTGATGATGATGATGATGACAATGACGATGGTGATGGTGATGAGAATGATGGTGATGAGGATTATGATGATGATGGTGATGAAGATGATGATGATGATGATGATGATGATTCATATGCATCATCATCACCATCATCCTCATCATCATCATCATCCTCCTCTTCATAATCATTGTCATCTCCCCCTTCCTCATCAACATCTCCATCATCATCATATTCTTCATCATCATCATCTTCATCACCATCGTCATCATCATCAACATCTTGATCACCATCATGATCATCATCTCATCATCACCATCATCACCATCAACATCTTCATTATCATTGTCATCTCCCCCTTCCTCATCACCATCACCATCATCATCATCATCATCTCATCATCACCATCAAAATCTTCATCATCATTGCCATCTCCCCCTTCGTCATCAACATCTCCATCATCATCATCATCTTCCTCATCATCATCAACATCATCTTCATCACCATCGTCATCATCTTCTTCATCCTCATCACCATCACCATCATCATCATCATGGTGATGAATTGATGATGGTGATGATGGTGATGATGATGAAGATGTTGATGATGATGACAATGGTGATGAAGATGATGTTGATGATGATGAGGAAGATGATGATGATGATGGAGATGTTGATGAGGAATGGGGAGATGGAAATTATGATGAAGATGTTGATGGTGATGATGATGGTGATGATGAGATGATGATGATGATGGTGGTGGTGATGGTGATGATGATGATGATGATGATGATGATGGTGAGGATGATGGTGATGAGGATGAAGAAGATGATGATGATGGATATGAAGATGTTGATGATGATGACGATGGTGATGAAGATGCTGATGATGATGATGATGATGAAGAAGATGTTGATCTGATGATGATGGAGATGTTGATGAGGAACGGGGAGATGACAACAATGACGAAGATGGTGATGGTGATGATGAAGATGATGAAATGATGATGATGATGATGATGATGGTGATGATGATGAATATGTTGATGATGATGACAATGGTGATGAAGATGATGATGAGGATGATGAGGATGAGGATGAGGATGATGATGGTGATGATGATGATGATGATGAAGAGGATGATGGTTATGAGGATGACGATGGTGATGATGAGATTATGATGATGATGGTGGTGATGGTGATGGTGATGAATATGTTGAAAATGATGATCATCATCATCTTCATCATCATCACCATCATCCTCATCATCATCATCCTCCTCCTCTTCATCATCATCATCTTCATCTTCATCATCATCATCACCATATTACTCATCATCATCACCATCATCATCATTATCATCACCATATTCATCATCATCATCATCAGTGTCATCAGGATCGTGATCATCATCATCACCATATTCATCTTCATCATCATCATCATCACCATATTCATCATCATCATCATCAGCGTCATGAGGATGATGATGATTATGGAGATGAGGATGATGGTGATGAGGATGATGATGATGATGCTGATGAAGATGGTGATGATGATGATCACGATCATGATGGTGATGATGATGAACAAGATGATGATGATGGAGATGAGAATGATGGTGATGAGGATGATGATGATGATGATGATGATGATGATCACGATCATCATCATCAACATATTCATAATTATCATCATCATCACCATCACCATCATCATCATCATCACCGTCATCCTCATCATCATCATCATCGTCGTCCTCCTCTTCATCATCACCATCATCATCATCATCTTCACCATCATCATCATCATCATATGCATCGTCCTCCTCATATTCATTGTCATCTCCCCCTTCCTCATCAACATCTCCATCATCATCATCATCTTCATCATCATCATCACCATCGTCATCATCATCTTGACATATTCATCATCATCATCATCATCATCTTCACCATCATCATCATCATCTGCATCCTCCTCCTCATCTTCATTGTCATCTCCCCCTTCCTCATCAACATCTCCATCATCATCATCATCTTGATCATCATCATCACCATGTCCTCATCACCATCGTCATCATCATCTTGACATATTTATCAGCATCATCATCATCATCATCATCTTCATCTTCACCATCATCATCATCATCATCATCATCTACATCATCCTCCTCATCTTCATTGTCATCTCCCCCTTCCTCATCAACATCTCCATCATCATCATCATCTTCATCATCATCACCACCATGTCCTCATCACCATCATCATCATCATCATCTTGACATATTCATCATCATCATCATCATCATCATCTTGACATATTCATCATCATCATCATCATCATCATCATCATCATCATCATCTTCACCATCATCATCATCATCTGCATCATCCTCCTCATCTTCATTGTCATCTCCCCCTTCCTCATAAACTTCTCCATCATCATCCTCATCTTCATCATCATCATCATCACCATGTCCTCATCACCATCGTCATCATCATCTTGACATATTCATCATCATCATCATCATCTTCACCATCATCATCATCATCATCATCATCATCATCATCATTGTCATCATCCTCATCTTCATTGTCATCTCCCACTTCCTCATCAACATCTCCATCATCACCCCTAAACACCTAGAAGCACTTAAATGCACTTAGGATTATGGGTTAGAATAGGGCCTAAAGGATTTTATGGGGGAGGGGCTCTAGGAATAAACCAACACATTTACATTTGTTGGGTAATAAATGCAGTGAACGTTACCCACCGAACTATACAACGTTCAGCAGAGGCGCACACGCACCCCTTGGCGCGTGCGCGTTCCTGCTGAAGATGAAATTTAGAAAAACACCCATGCTCTTCTCCCGCATTTTCTACCTGCTTCATCGCATTTTGTTGGCTCTTTTCACGCACCGTCTGACAACTATCACCATTTTATGTTGAATTCAATCACCATTCGGTGCTTCCTTGATCATTTGGATAGAATACACAACATTTGGGGCTCTATTTGGCTATTTGGATTGAATACACACCTCTTGGGCTCTATTTGAATCATTTGAGTGAATACACAACAGTTGGACTCTATTTGGCTCCTTGGATTGAATTCTCATGCTACTTGGACACACATGAACTCTTCTTACATATAGTGGACACATCAAAGGAGCATTTTACATTTGAAGCAAAGAGCAATCATAATCCTTGAGGTATGGTGACAATTTTATCTTGTTAAATGTATTTTAGTCTTCATTCACTTGTTTTGAATGGCATCTATTTTGGTTTTTCTTCATGAATTGTATGATAGATCTATTTTAGTCTTCTTAATCTTCAACATTGAGACCCCAGGCCAAAAAGATTGTTGGGCCTTTGTTGGTAGGTTACCTCGTTCAGACATGAAGTTCATTGATGATGTTAAAGAACTAGTGCAAAAGTTTTGGCATGATAACACTAGACCGTCATCGAATCAAAGAGATGTTTTAAAGTTGAGAAAAGGTGTTAGGGTGAGTGAATCCCATGTCAAGCACTTCCTTCACATGACACAAACATAACTCTATGAGAGGTTCAAGAATGAGCACACACAATTGAACTTGGGCCAAAGTTCTTTTGAAAAATGCAAACCCTAGTATGTTAGAATTTGCATTGATCGCAATACATGTTGTTGTAGATACCATGTAGAATTTGAGTACTATTATGATACATATAGACATATATTTTGTGGTTTGCATACTAACATTGTGCAGGATTTTCCATCATTACAACCACCGAATGCATCCAGAGAATTTATACAGAGCATAATGTGTCCAAGACCTGAAGGACAAAAATATTATAAAAGATCATGTTTATATGGGATATGTTCCAGTTGCAGTGGATTTGCATTATTGAGCCGCTGCATCCACGCAACCGCGGAGCACGATTTTGGGAGGATGTCAGTAGAAATGCAGAACTTCCAGTACATAACATATCAAGTAGATAGTCCGAAGGAAAGCAAAAAAATTGCATTAGTGAAGTCACAGGTAATCTAAGTTTGCATAATTTCATACTGTACATGTTGAATTTGTACATATATATTTAGATTGAAAATGTCACATTGTATTAATGCCCTTGGTTTTGTGGCACCAGGTACAAATTTGCAAATTCATGAAGGAATTCTACCAAAAGACTGAGCAATATGTACAGCACGTCCATGTAGCACGATAGATAGTTTATTTGATATTGTTATCTTATATCATTTATTTGATGTTTGAGTTATGATTAAGTTATGATTTATAGCCATGTGATTGTTTATTCATGCATGATTAATCCTAGAAGCACTAATATAACCCTACAAACATAATCTATCCCTAGAAATCCTAGAAAGCTAAACTAACCCTAGAAACACTAATCTAACCCTCAGAAACTAATATACAACCCTAGAAAGCTAATCTCGCCCAATTAACCTAATCTAGCCCTAGAATCCGTGAACCACCACACGTACCCTCAATGCTTGAATTTTAGGAGCTCGACCTCCCACCCCACATGTCCTCTTCAAAAAAATTTGTTCTCTTGGTTTTATGCCCACCCAAACTTCATCATCATCATCAATATCATCATCATCTTCATCATCATCATCATCATCATCATCATCATCATCATCAACATCATCATCATCATCATCTTCTTCATATTCTTCATCTTCTTCGTCATCATCATCATCATCTTCATCACCCTCACCATCATCATCAACGTCTTCATCATCATCACCATCTTCATCATCATTGTTATCTATAGGTTCCTCATCAGCAACTCCATCATCATCATCTCCATCATCATCTTCTTCATCACCATCTCCATCATCATCACCACCATCTTCATCATCATCATCATCATCTTCATCATCATCACCATCATCATCAATGCCTTCATCATCATCACCATCTTCATCATCATAGTCATCTCTAGGTCCCTCATCACCATCTCCATCATCATCACCATCTTCATCATCATGGTCATCTCTAGGTCCCTCATCACCATCTCCATCATCATCACTATCTTCATCATCATCATCATCATCATCATCTTCATCACCATCGCCATCATCATCAACGCCTTCATCATCATGGTCATCTTCATCATCATCACCATATTCATCATCATTGTCATCTGTAGGTCTGTCATCACCATCTCCATCATCATCACCATCTTCATCATCATCATCTTCATCTTCATCACCATCGCCATCATCATCAATGCCTTCATTATCATCATCACCATATTCATCATCATGGTCATCTCTAGGTCTTTCATCAACATCTCCATCATCATCATCTTCATCACCATCACCATCATCATCACCATCACCATCACCATCACCATCATCATCAACGTCTTCATCATCGTCACCATCATCATCATCATCACCACAAGTGCACGGTGGATGATTTTGCAAATTTGACCCTCGTGTGCAAGAATTGCACACTCCCTTACTAAGCAAAACCCTAGTTTCCAAGATGGACCTACAAGGTGAAACCCAGGCCACAGGACCGGAGGAGAGGGGCACCCCTAGCACTATCCCGGCTTCCTGAATCCAATGGAATCGACAGTTCATCAATCGGAGCCACGGTCGTCATTCTATGGCTCGCTCCGTCTCGCATCCAAAAGGCCTTTAGGGCACCTGCTGGATACCTGGCGGGGGCATAGAACTCCAACCTTGCAGCAAAACCGATTTTCGGGGTGTCCTGCAAGTGTGTCTGGGGAGGTTCCGACTAGGAATGCTGGCCATAAGTGCTTGGTGGACGGCTTTCCAAATTTGACCCCAATGTGCAAGAATTGCACACTCCCTTACTGAGCAAAACCCTAGTTTCCAAGATGGAGTACAAGGTGAAACCCGGGCCACGGGACTAAAGGAGAGGGGTACCCATAGCACTATCCCGGCATCTTGAATCCAACAGATTCGATGGTTTTTCTATCGGAGCCACGGTCGTCATTCTATGGCTCTCTCCGTCTCGCATCCAAAAGGCCTTCAGGGACACCTGCTGGATACCTGTCGGGGGCATTGAAATCCAACTGTGCAACAAAACCGGGTTCCAGGGAGTCCTGCAAGTGTGTCTGGGTAGGTTCTGGTTCGGAACGCTATCCAAAAGTGCCCGGGAGGATGAGTTTCCAAATTTGACCCACGTGTGCAAGAATTGCACACTCCCTTACTGAGCAAAACCCTAGTTTCCAAGATGGACGTACAAGATGACACCGGGGCCATAGGACCAGAGGAGAGGGGCACCCTTAGCACTATCCCGCCATCCTAAATCCAATAGAATCGATGGTTTATCGATCAGAGCCACGGTCGTCATTCTATGGCTCGCTCCGTCTCAAAGTTTGCTAAGCAGTTCCTGGATGTAGTATCAAACTCAACAAATAGTAAACTTGTTATCACCACTGCACATTTTTTGCACTATTCATCTACAAATAACTACATCTGGCCCGAAGAGCTTACCAGTCTTTGCAAGAATATTCCCCTAGTAGATGAAGGTGGAAAAATCATTAGGGTACAAGGCTCTCTAAAGTTTCTCCAGCCTGCATCCACGAGTAATTGAGCCAAGGTGTCCCTGAATGGCCCTGGGGTACCTAACTAGAATTCCCGTAGCACCCGAACCGTGGCTCAGTTCGTGAATCCATCGATTCCGGTGGGTACGAGATGCCGGGTTTCAGCTAGGGGACCCCCCACAGCATCCCTCGAAGACTTAGAAGCGGTGCCAACGGGCCATCTCCGGAGCTAGGGTTTTTCTCAGTGAGGGCCATTCCAAATTCGCTCAAGGGGGCCATTTCTCGTCCGAAGGTCCCCGGGCATGCGTGGCCATCGTGGACAGGTCCATAACTTCCATATGGACCTATGGGAGGTGACAAAATCCAAGTCCTCTCACTGGTTTGGGTTCTGTGGTCGCAAAGCAAATCCTCCAAGTGTCCCTAAATGGCCCCGGGGTGCCCGACTATAATTCCTGTAGCACCCAAACCGTGGCTCGGTTAGCGAATCCGTCGATTCTGATGGGTCCAAGATGTTGGGTTTCATCTAGGGGACCCCCCACAGCGTCCCTTGAAGGCTCGTAAGCGGTGCCAATGGGCCATCTCCGAAGCTAGGGTTTTTCCTCGAGGCCATTCAGGGACACTTGGAGGATTTGCTCCGGGGCCACGGAACCCAAACCGGTGAGCGGACTTGGATTCCATCACCTCCCACAGGTTCACGTGGCCATTTTGGACCTATCCACAGTGGCCACGCACACCCGGCGGCCTCTGGATGAGAAATGGCCCCCTTGAGTGAATTTGGAATGGCCCTCACTGAGCAAACCCTAGCTCCAGAGATGGCCCATTGCCACCGCTTCTGGGACTTCAAGGGACGTTGTGGGGGGTCCCCTAGCTGAAATCCGTCGTCCCGAACCCACCGAAATTGACAGATTCGCGAGATAAGCCACGGTTTGGGTGCTACAGGCATTCTAGTCCGGCACCTTGGGGCCATTCAAGGACACTTGGAGGATTTGCTCCTGGGCCACAGAACCCAAACCTGCGAGCAGGCTTCGATTCCGTCGCCTCCCACAGGTCCACGTGGCCATTGTGGACTTGTCCACGGTGGCCACGCACGCCCGGGGCCTTCGGACGAGAAATGGCCCCCTTGAACAAATTTGGAATGGCCCTCACTGAGAAAAACCCTAGCTCCGTAGATGGCCCATTGGCACTGCTTTCGGGTCTTCAAGGGATGTTGTGGGGTGTCCCTTCGCTGAAACCCGGCATCCCAAACCCACTGGAATCGACGGATTCGTGAACTGAGCCACGGTTCGGGTGCTACGGGCATTCTAGTCGAGCACCCCAAGCCATTCAGGGACACTTGGAGGATTCTACTATGAATTGTGTTTGGTGATAAATGATTTTACTGTGGATGTGCATTTTCTGATGGAGCTGATTCAGGTAATTACTAAGTTACAATTTTAGTAGTCATTTTATAATCTTATATGTTTTCTCTATTTCCATAGTAAGATTAGTGTTTTGTTTTGGGTGCAGAATGCAGAGGACAATGACTATGAACCACATGTGGAACCTTCATTGGAATTTGTCATCACAACTGAAGATGTCGTTGGCTAGCGTTCCCAGTCGAAACCTCCCTAGACACACTTGAAGGACTCCCCGGAACCAAGATTTGCTGCACAGTTGGAGGGCTATGCCCCCGACAGGTATCCAGCAGGTGTCCCTAAAGGCCTTTTGGATGCGAGACAGAGTGAGCCATAGAATGACGACCATGGATCCGATCAAAAAACCGTCGACTCCATTGGATTCAGGACGTCGGGATAGTGCTAGGGGTGCCCCTCTCCTCCGGTCTCGTTTCCCAGGTTTCACCTTGTACGTCCATCTTGGAAACTAGGGTTTTGCTCAATAAGGGACTCTACAGTTATAGCACATTGGGGTCAAATTTGGAAAATCATCCACCAAGAACTTATGGCCAGTGTTCCCAGCCGAAACATCCCCAGACACACTTGTAGGACACCCCGAAAACCGGTTTTGTTGCACGGTTGGAGTTCTATGCCCCGGCAGGTATCATGTAGGTGTCCCTGAAGGCCTTTTGGATGTGAGATGGAGAAAGCCATAGAATGATGACTATGGCTCCAATCAACGAACCTTCGACTCCGTTGGATTCAGGACGTCGAATAGTGCTAGGGGTGCCCCTCTCCTTCGGTCCCGTGGCCCAGGTGTCGCCTTGTACGTCCATCTTGGAAACTAGGGTTTTGCTTAGTGAGGGAGTGTGTAATTTTTGCACATTGGGGTCAAATTTGGAAAATCGACCACTGAGCACTTATGGCCAGTGTTCCCAGCCGAAACCTCCCCAGAAACACTTGCAGGACACCCCAGAAACCGGTTTTGTTGCACGGTTGGAGTTCTATGCCCCCGATAGGTATCCAACAGGTGTCCCTAAAGGCCTTTTGGATGCGAGACGGAACGAGCCATAGAATGACGACTGTGGCTCCGATCAATGAACCGTCGACTCCGTTGGATTTAGGATGTCGGGATAGTGCTAGGCGTGCCCCTCTCCTCTGGTCGCGTGGCCTCAATGTCACCTTGTAGGTCCATCTTGGAAACTAGGGTTTTGCTTAGTAAGGGAGTGTGCAATTCTTACACACAAGGGTCAAATTTGCAAAATCATCCTCCGAGCACTTATGGCTAGCGTTCCCAGCCGGAACTTCCCTGAACACACTTGCAGGACTCCCCGGAACCACGTTTTGCTGCACGGGTGGAGTTCTATGCCCCCAGCAGGTGTCCTTAAAGACCTTTTGGATGCGAGACAGAACAAGCCATAGAATGATGACCGTGGCTCCGATCAACGAACCATCGAATCCGTTGGATTCAGGACATTGGGATAGTGCTAAGGGTTCTCCTCTCCTCTGGTCCAATGGCCCAGGTGTCACCTTGTAGGTCCATTTTGGAAACTAGGGTTTTTCTGAGTGAGGGAGTGTGCAATATTTGCACACGGGGGTCAACTGTGCAAAATCCTCCACCAGGCACTTATGGATAGTGTTCCCATCCGGAACCTCCCCAAACACACTAGCAGTACACCCCGGAAACCGGTTTTGTTGCACGGTTGGAGTTCAATTCCCCGGGTAGGTATCCAGGAGATGTCCCTGAAGGCCTTTTGGATGCGAGATGGAGCAAGCCATAGAATGACGACCGTGTCTCTGATCGAAAAACCGTCGACTCCGTTGGATTCAGGACGCCAGGATAGTGCTAGGTGTGCCCCTCTCCTCTGGTCCCATGGCCTCAGTGTCATCTTGTACGTCCATCTTGGAAACTAGGGTTTTGCTCAGTAAGGGAGTGTGCAATTCTTGCATACGGGGTCAACTTTGGAAAATCATCCTCCGGGTACTTATGGATAGCCTTTCGAGCTGGAACCTACCCAGACACACTTGCAGGACTCCCCGGAACCCGATTTTGTTGCACGGTTGGAGTTCAATGCCCCCGGCAGGTATCCAGTAGGTGTCCCTGAAGGCCTTTTGGATGTGAGACGGAGCGAGCCATAGAATGACGACCATGGCTCCGATCGACAAACCATCGAATCCGTTGGATTCAGGAAGCTGGGATAGTGCTAGGGGTGCCCCTCTCCTCCAATCCTGTGGCCCGAGTTTCACCTTGTATGTCCATCTTGGAAACTAGGGTTTTGCTCAGTAAGGGAGTGTGCAATTCTTGCACATGGGGGTCAACTTTGGAAAATCATCCACCGGGCACTTATGGCCAGCGTTCCCATCCGGAACCTACCCAGACACACTTACAGAACTCCCCAGAACCCGGTTTTGTTGCACGATTGGAGTTCTATGCCCCCGGTAGGTATCCAGCAGATGTCCCTGAAGGCCTTTTGGATGCGAGATGGAACGAGCCATAGAATGATGACCGTGGATCCGATCAACGAACTGTCGACTACGTTGGATTGAGGACGCCGGGATAGTGCTAGGGGTGCCCCTCTCCTCCAGTCCTGTGGCCTCAGTGTCACCTTGTACGTCCATCTTGGAAACTAGGGTTTTGCTCAGTAAGGGAGTGTGCAATTCTTGCACACGGGGGTCAAATTTGCAAAATCATCAAGCGGGCACTTGTGGTGATGATGGTGATGATGATGGTGATGATGATGAAGACGTTGATGATGATGGTGATGGTGATGGTGATGAAGATGATGATGATGATGACGAAGAAGATGATGATGATGGAGATGTTGATGAGGAGCCTAGAGATGACAATGATGATGAAGATGGTGATGATGATGAAGATGGTGGTGATGATGAAGACATTGATGATGATGGTGATGATGATCATGATGAATATGATGATGATGATGACGGAGAAGATGATGATGATGGAGATGTTGATGAGGAACCTAGAGATGACAATGTTGATGATGATGAAGATGGTTATGATGATGGTGATGGTGATGAAGATGATGATGATGATGATGGAGAAGATGATGATAATGGAGATGTTGATGAGGATGATGGAGAAGATGATGATGATGGAGATGTTGATGAGGAACCTAGAGATGACAATGATGATGAAGATGTTGATGATGATGATGATGGTGATAATGATGAAGACGTTGATGAGGATGGTGATGGTGATGAAGATGATGATGATGATGACGGAGAAGATGATGATGATGGAGATGTTGATGAGGAACCTAGAGATGACAATGATGATGAATATGTTGATGATGATGATGGTGATGATGATGATGAATACGTTGATGATGATGGTGATGGTGATGAAGATGATGATGATGATGATGGAGTTGTTGATGAGGAACCTAGAGATGACAATGATGATGAAGATGGTGATGATGATGAAGATGGTGATGATGATGATGAAGATGGTGATGATGATGATGAAGACATTGATGATGATGGTGATGGTGATGAAGATGATGATGATGATGATGGAGAAGATGATGATGATGGACAAGATGATGATGATGGAGAGGTTGATGAGGATGATGGAGAAGATGATGATGATGGAGATGTTGATGATGATGGAGAAGATGATGATGATGTTGATGTTGATGATGAAGATGATGATGATGGAGATATTGATGATGGCACATATTTGTATCAATGTGTAGATAAAAGTTGGTCAACATGAAATACTCATGCAAGCCAACATGCACAGAGCATTGATCATGTGAATATTTCAATTATTGGCAATGGCATTTCGCATTGGAATTCCATTTCATCTCCTCCCTTCAAACTAAATTTTTTTTACGTTTTGAATTTTTACATTTCCCTTGACACGAAGTTTTAGTGACAAAATACCCCTTCAGCAATGAAGTTAGACTTAAAAAAATATCATTTAATAATATTTTTTTTATTAAAGAATAATTTGTGGAATTTAATGTTTGACCACATGTAATGCAACAAAACAAAACTTTCAATTTGAACACATTGCATTAATGGTATAATTGAAATTGTGACATTCTATTCCAAATGACTTGGCTTTACATACAAGATAAATATAGTATGCCCTTTATAGAGGCTATTCATTAAAAACACATTGCTATTGAGACTGTACTATGATGTTCTCCCCCTTCCTTAGTCAAAAGAAGATTAATAAGGTTGTTTTTCCAAGGTATAGGATGTTTTGGATTTCTCAACTATTATTGTATGTGAACTGGCATGTATACCAAGCTACAACAAATCTTTCACGGAAGTGGATTTGTCTATGTGAATAGACAAGTGAAAAGCTTTTGGCAACAAGACCTATAAATTTTAACTTGGAAGTATTGGAAATGTACAAAGTGGGACTGAGAGGCTTGATGGTGATTGTAGTAGTGGGCATGGTATTGGTGAGAATGATGTCGTGATACTGGAATTAAACATTAAGATGGTGACCCTAGAGATTGGATCCTAGCCTAGAAACATGAGATCCTAGCCTAAAAACCCTAGTTGGTAGCGTAAACCCTAGTCTGTATTCTAATCACAATGAAACCCTATTATGTATCCTAATATCTAGCCCTAAATTATAATACATATAAAAATTAAATCATTTTCATTGTACATGTATATCCATGTGCATACATTTGAATCCAAATCACTATACACATATATGCATAGTATCTCATCTATATAGCAAGGGTCCATCATCAACTAGAAAACCGTTGTACCTAGCACTGAATATCTAATTTAGAAACCTAATGGTTTGAAATTGGTTGTACCATGAATATTTTTATATGGTGGATATGCACACCTATGACAACCTTCTCAATGGATGGAAAACCTAATATTATCGTAACATTAGTAAAGCTTAGTCCAACATGTAGTAATGCTTACATGTTCTAGTGTTGATGGCGCACTAATGGATGCATGCAACTTGATGAGGGTGTGTGTGTGACTCTATTGATGCAATGCAAGTCCTAAATGTCTTTAACAAGTGTCTAAGTGTCCAGTAGATGAATTAGGATGTCCTAATACCCCTCAATCCCTTCCAGAAAGATTTCGAAAGCCTTTGGGGTATTGGGGTAACAAGTTGGTGTGTTGAGGTGGATATAGCCTCACAAATACACCTCATAGTAGTCATTTATTGTAATGTCAACTATATGTGTTTAAGTCAACATGTCTACATAATATTAGATCGTTGTCACATAATGATAAATTAACGAAGTCCTAATTGTAAATGGTAGTGGATGTGATGGTCATCAAATCAAAGGTGGCTATATCCGTGAGTGAGAATTAATGAGCTAGCTATACATTGTGCTCAAGGTTGTCCTATTTGTATGGTGACAATTGATTAAGAAATGATTCCATAACTTGGTTATTAATTTGTTTCATGATCTTAAGTAGACAAAATGGTCAATATAAATACTAGTGACAACATTTCATTATGTAGAGTATGGACATTTTGGATCTCATTATGTAGAGCTATTAAAAATCATGTTGGATCTCATTTTAACCTTTTGACAACAATGGACATTTTCTATTTTTAAGTATTCTTTTCCTAGTACTCAAGTTCCCAATATATATCTTATGTTCCATGAGGTGTGATTTGTCCATCCATTTATTCTGTTTGTTTTTAGATTAATTCTCACACATGATTTTGTTTCAGTTAGCCTATGTTTATAATGTTTTCTTAACATATATACCATTACAATCTTTTACACGTGGAAAGATAAACCAAGTTGAACTATGATATCCAACTTCTCTTCTAATATCTAGGTAAGCTTCAGGTTGATTCACATTATCAACTAATGCATGGACATCATTGGTACCAAAACTTAAGACAACATGCCATGGACGGATAGAAGTAAAAACCAAATTTAGACAACATCACATCATGATACACACAACATGAGACAACAACATTAGACAACAAGATACTAATATAGACAACATCGATATAGATCACATAACTGAAAATCCATGTACATCAAGGAGACAAAACTCATCCAAACATATACAATTCCTGGAAAATAGTGGAACAGGGTTCCCAATGTACATACAATGGCAACTCGTGCCCTATAGAAAATGTGACAACTCATGCCGTAGATCCAAAATACATGGCAACTCGTGTCGTATATACAAATCACATGGAAACTAGTGCACAAAAGTGCCACCTCTTGGATAGTGTACATAACATGGTGTGTCAAGCATTGTGACCACCCCCATCACTACCAGGCACATCTCCAAAGTCGATATTCCTACTCTTCGAGCTACTAGTGCCTTGGGTCTTGCTCCGTCTAGGAGTAGACTGTCTCTTTGGGCTCTAGATCAAATGATATAAGATACCATCATTTTCAAGCATTTGCAACATTTACCACATTTATAAAACAAATGTAGAATTCGAATCTTAAATAAATCACCTCTGATACAAGTGGGAAACGTGAGGCAGGTGTCTTGGATCTGCGGAGCCTCTCAGCAATTCCAGCCTACAACATTTACAACAATCATTTCATTGAAAAGTAATAATTGCTTAAATTAATTTTTGTTAATGCATCAAAATATTTTCATAAATTAGCTTGATTCTCACCGTGAACACCTCCGACGATGGGCATGATTGGGCTTCTGGGCTAGTAGGTGGAGCAGATGGCTGGACAACCAGCTCCAATGCAGTCATGGGGGGGGGGCACAGATGTAGTGGCGGCCACCACAAGTGCAACCACTGGAGGTACAGATGAGGGTATTGGAAGAGTAGATGCCAAAATAGTGGTGGGAAGTGGGGATGATATGGTGGGAGAAGACATGGGGGTATGGGGTGGAGGAGGACGTCGTGGATGATGAACCCCTACCTGTTGTACGATAGAGGGTATCGAACGAAAAGGACTAGGGGGGATGTTGAGGGATGGTGAATGGGAGGGCAGTCCTGCATGGAGGGAGGATGATGGAGGAATGGGAGGTTGTGGACGAAGAGGGGAAGGTGGAAGGAAGGGGGGGCATGGACAAATGGGGGAGGATAGATAGACATGGGGGCGTGGATAAATTGGGGAGGATGTATATACAGGGGGGCATGGATGAGTGGGGGAGGATGGATGGAGGGGGGAGTATGGCCGGGGAGGGGGGGATGGATGGAAGGGAGGGGTTGGACGGAGGAAGGGGTCTAGATGGAAGCAAGGGGGGGGACTCATGTGAGAGGGTGGAAACACGGGACTAAAATGGGCACCTACAGCTCTTGGTGGCACCTACATATACATTTGTAATATCACAATTTAGTAAACAAACAATAAATTAAACCATAGTAAGTCGTAACAATTCAAATTAAAAGCGTGCTTTTAACTACACATTGTACCTGTGTATATGTTGATCTGCTAATCCTTGGCGGGGATGGTTGATCACCATAGTCATGGAACACCTGTGGTTACCAAAATGCATGCATGTTATGAACATGTTAAACAAGTCATTATTTAGGGAATCAAGATATTCAAAAACATTGTACGAACTATCAACGTGTATTCCATAAATGTAAATACTTAAGTAATATAAATGACATAAGTAATAACAATATTGTGTGAGGTAATGAAAATACCTCCGTGTGAGGTGCCGCAATTTCAGTTGCAGCTGCCATTGTTGCATCCAAGTTGGGAGATCCTACGTTCTCCCATGTTGGTGTATCAGCTCTTTTTAACTGTACATTGAAATAATAGTTTAAGTCAAACAAAAATACTTTAAAAATACTTTACAAGTTATCAAGTGATGATTGAAAACACATTAAAAAAATTGTTGACCTGATCCATATAACAACCCTCGATCGGGCCAGGGCACGCAATGAGGACAAAGATGTGGCACTGTCCTCGTCGAACTAGAATGCCTAGCATGGCTACCACTGGTCACGAGTCTATCCTGGCCCTATCGTGAAGGCCATGCACCTGGATCTCTATCAAGGTCACCCAACCTCTCCACTGTAGTTGTTGCTACAAAGGAGGTGTGTCTGAGGAGTCCACGTGTAACATTCCTCATTGCCTCCTCGATCTGATCAAGCTTGTGGGGTAACTAAGGTGGCTGGGGAGAGGGGGTGGGGTCGCACCTAGGAGCTAGTGGCCCTCTCCGTGGGTTCCTTCTGGAAGCAGGTCAATCTTGGGCAGAGCCACACCCAACACCTTGGAACTCGGTTATGTCAAAATAGTTGACATGTAAACCGAGGCAAAACTTAGCCTACAGCTACCGAAGGAAGTACTGTGGAACCTCCCTATTATTGCAGGGAGGTTTATCGTACACCATGAACCACCTCTGCATCCAATTGTCCCTCCACAGTTGGTAATGACATCAATCCATACAGACACATGGCTTTCTAGTGTTTGGTGGTTCGTTTGTTTTTGGATCGGTGAACATACTATATAATTGGGATTTTGTAATGTTCAAATCTTTTATTGCTTCCTTAGAGATGCCCATGGAGTAATACTCCCGCATCCTAGCTCTAAATTCAGTCATGTCAGTCAATTGATGGTGTGTATGGATGAGGGAGTCAATTGAGTTCTCAATTGACGTGGCAAGAGACAATCGAGATGGTTCCCCTGAGTTTCTTAGTTCGTGAATGTGTACACGCATTTCATTTACATAATGGTTAAAGTCATCTTGTTCGAAATTTGGTTGGGGGTTTTGGTTTTGTTCAGCATTTGGATTTTGTTCAAGGTTTTCTTCGGCATTGGGTCCAAGGTTTGGGTTTTCTTGTGTTCCACTGGACTCGGGGTTAACATCTTGTTCACTCTTTGTCTCAGTTTACAATCTGCAATTGAAAATTGGTTCATTGTTTTCAAAATTTGGGAATTATTAACAATTAAATAAACAAAAAAAATCAAAAAATTGACATAAAGAATGAATAAAATGAAAAAAAAATTGATATTTACCTATCAATCGATGTGTTGATGAGTTTGTGGGTATTCTTGGGTGGTTTTGGAGTGGATTTCACCTCCTTTGGTGGTTGAATCGACACGCACGCGGGGGTGGAGGTCGTGCTCGGCCAAATAGCAGAATGCGGAAATTGTGCTTTGTTTTTTTTTTTAACAGAGGCGCGTGCGCGCCACCATTGCACGCACGCGCCTCGGTTCGATACCAAACCTAGCGGCGTGTGCGCACGGCCTTAGGTGCATACACATCATTTTTTTTCACCGCTAGCGCATCCCCATTGCAACGGATTTGGGGACCATCTTCGTGCGCCCCGCCCGATTACTAAAATGCACACCGCAGTCTGTAGATTGGTCAATCATTGAAAGTAAAACAACAAACTTGAATCGATTTACCTTGATCACAAAAACCTCTTTCAGATTCCTAAAACGATCGGATCATTTTCCCACAATGAATCTGCCAAGATGGTAAGTTTTCAAACAACATTCCGTTAAAAAAAGTTTGAAATCTACAAAAATTGGCTTACTAAAATGATTTCCGAAGTTTGTACATTGGAAAATCATTGAAACTAAAACCATAAGCTTGAATCTAGTTACATTTTTCACAAAAAACCTCTTTTAGATTCCTAAAATGATAGGTCATTTTCGCACAATGAATTTGCCAAGATGGCATCTTTTGAAACAACAATCAATAAAAACAAAGTATAAATTTGCAAAGATGGGCTTATTAAAATGCATGCCATACTATGTGCATTGGTCAATGATTGGAAGTAAAACCATAGGGCTGAAACTATATACATTTTTCACAAAATCCTCTTTCATATTCCTAAAATTATGGGTCATTTTACCCCAATGAATCTGCCAAGATGGAAAGTTTTCAAAGAACGGTCAGTAAAAAAAGTGTAAACATACAAAAATGGGCTTACTAAAATGCACTCCACAATCTGTATATTGGTCAATAATTGAAAGTAAAACCACATGGTTGAATCTAGATACATTTTTCACAAAAATCTATTTCATATTCCTAAAATGATGGGTCATTTTCCCATAATGAATCTCCTAACAGCGCAAGTTTTCAAACAACAATTAGTAAAAAACAAAGTGTAAATTTGCAAAAATGGGCTTAATAAAATGCACGCCACATGATGTACATTGGCTAATCATTGAAAGTAAAACCACAGTCCTGAAGCTAGTTACATTACTCACAAAAACTTCTTTCAAATTCCTAAATGATGGGTCATTTTCCCACAATGAATCTACCAAGATGGAA
The DNA here is from genome assembly GCA_027924585.1 of Larix kaempferi. Taxonomy (NCBI): domain Eukaryota; kingdom Viridiplantae; phylum Streptophyta; class Pinopsida; order Pinales; family Pinaceae; genus Larix; species Larix kaempferi. The sequence goes on along the minus strand of BSBM01000398.1, from coordinate 4,125,330 downwards.
AATTTTCAAACAACATTCAGTAAAACACAAAGTGTAAATTTGCAAAAATGGGCTTACTAGTAAAATGCATGCCACAGTCTATACATTGGTTAATATTTCAAAGTAAAACCATAGGCCTGAAGCTAGTTACATTGTTAACAAAATCCTCTTTCAGGTTCCTAAAATGATGGGCCATTTTCCTGCAATGAATCTAAAAATATGGTAGTTTTTAAACAACGGTCAATAAAAACAAAGTGTAAATTTGCAAAAATGGGCTTAGTAAAATGCACGCCACATTCAACACATTAATAAATCAATAAAAGTAAAAGCATGGGGCTGAAGCTAGTAACATTGTTCACAAAAAAAAAAATTCAGATTCCTAAAATGATGGGTCATTTTCCCATAATGAATGTGCCAAAATGGAAAGTTTTCAAACAACATTCAGTAAAAAACAAAGTGTAGATTTGAAATAATGGTATTACTAAAATGCACGCAACAATCTGTACATTGGTCAATCATTGAAACTAAAACCATAGTCCTGAAGCTAGTTACATTGTTCAGAAAAAACCTCTTTTAGATTCCTAAAATGATGGGTGATTTTCCCACAATGAATCTTCCAAGATGGAAGGTTTTGAAACAATAGTCAATAAAAACAAAGTGTGAATTTGCAAAAATGGGCTTAATAAAATGCACCATCATGAGAATTGAATTTTTAGAGGCAATTATTAAAAAACCACCTCCAAAAGTAAAATTCCCATGACTTTGCAGGGGAGGTTGTCAAACAACTGTCCCCTACAATCCAATTCTTGTGACTTTTCTTTGGGGCGTTTCTAAAAACCCGCCTTGAAAAATACATTTAGCGGCAACCTTTTTAAGCCACCCCCCCCCCAAAAAAAAATAATAATAAAGTCATCATAATTGGATTTTTGGGGGCAGTGTTTAGACAACCGCCCCAACAATTCCAATTCTCACAACTTTGTTTTGGGGTGGGGGGTTCTAAAAACCACCCCTAAATGCATTTTTGAGGGCGGTTTCTAAAAGAACCCCCAAAAAAGTTATGAGAATTAGTATTTTGGGTGCATTTGTCTAAAAACCCGCCCCCAAAAGTCCAATTCTTAATACCTTTTTTTGGAGGGGGAGGGGGTTTCTAAAAAAAGCCCTCAAAATAGATTTAGGGGAGGTTTTGTTAACTCATCCCCCCCCAAAAAAAAAGTCATGATAAATGGCACTTTTGTCGATGGTTCCTAAAAACTACTACCAAAAGTCCAATTCTCATGACTTTTTTGGGGTCGTGGGTTTACGAACCACCCCTAAACCCCTAAAAAAGAATTGGGGGGAGGTTTCTGCAAGACCTCTTGAATCCAAAACCATCGCTAAAGGGGTAAATTGTTGTAGTGAATGCCTTGTCCCTAAGATGTATAGGTTTGGAAGGAGTTGGACAATTGAAATGGTATTGGTGGGAGTTGGACTGGATCTATCATTGAGGAAGGGATAACAAAATGGTGTAGTGATTCCTAAGTGAAGAAGATAAAGGATTTTCTTCAATTAGCTCACAATGCTTTAATATTTGAAGACAAATTAGTCCATCCACTGCAATGTGTTGAAAAGGGGTTAGCTATTTTGGATGGCTTCAATCAATTTAAAAAAAAAAAAAAGAGAAAAGTTATATGGTTATGCAAGAGGAGCAAATCAATGAAAGTGGTTTGTGGGTTTATTTTGATGGTGCAAGTCAAGTGTATCCTCCTTTAGGTGGAGTTGGAAGGATACATAGTTCATATTCTGAAATTTAAAGTAGGTGTGGGTCAGGGTTTAGACAATATGGCTGACCTAATTGCCTTAAAATTGTTGTGATTTTGGCAGCTAAAAAAGTGCATCAAATATCCAAATATTCCGGGATTCACAACTAGTTATAAATTGGATGAGTGGGGCATACCAGGTAGCATATTATGTTTTAAATCCTTTAGTTGAGGATATCAAATTATCATGCTCTTCTTTTAACAAAATATCCTTTATTCATTTTCTTAGATAAAGAAACCAGGAACCTAACACATTATCTAAACCTGTTCTGCACTTAGAAACTAGTCACTGGCACATTTAGGAATTGGAGGATGGCCAAATTCCTGGTTATTTTCATGAACCTTTTCTCTAACTTCTAATTTTGGAGCCATTTTTTATATGATATGATAGTCCTGGCAGTGTAATATGATTGGATTGTTATTTTCTTATTATGTCAAGGTTCTATTTTGTTTATGTAGTTGTATAGGGTGATATAGGACTGATGAGGGTTAATTTTGAGAATTGCTAACAAGAATGTAATATTTTCTTACTTCATCGCAAAATTGTGAATTTTTTTCCTGAAGAAAGAAAAGGGTCTACATGGAGAGAAAAATTATTCAACCTTCCAAATACCTCTCATCCATACATAGCATGCAAATTTGGCATGGGAGCAATAGTTTGTAATTACTCATTACAAATAGGAAAGATTTGTCATAATAGAAAATTATTGTTATGTTCCCATAAAAGCACATTTTTTGCAGTTATACAAAGCAGTGTGATCAAGTACTTACAAGGTAGTAATTAAGGGGCAGAAATTTAGAGTTTGAAACAAATTTCAAAACTTAGAGTTTGTTAGAAAATTCATGAATGGAGAAGCAAAAATTTTTAAGCTCAAGAGAAAATGTTATTCATGAAATCAACAGTATAAGTCTCATGGAACAAGTTCAAGAGCATAATTGATTCCTATGTTCAAGGTTTGGCCAATGAGGTTGTGTTTAAGCAACGAAGATGGTGATGTGTCAAGCCACTTATCAATGTTTAATTTTCCATAGACACAAATAAGCAGCTAGGAGCAGGTCCAAATCCTATTGATGGAAGAGTACCATCTTGTTAGGACAAATTAGCTAAAGAAAAGTGCAGATGTGATTATTGATTTTCCCTCTGAGGGCCCTCATGCCCATGAAAACGGGTCCCTTGTGGTGCTTGAACTATTTGGATCAATTGTAATGCTTCCATAGTTTAAAGGAAGAGCCTTCAAATAACAAAGGTTCGGAGCCCAAATTTTGAAACAAAAATTCATAAATTCGGGGTATAAATGAAATCCATGTATAAAAGGAATCTATAAATCCAAAGGTAGGAATATTGAGTGACAAATGTTAAAAGGAAATAGTGTTAGGGTTAGAAATAAAGACAAACCCAAAAGAAATTAGGCTAAGTTATTGAGACCATAAATAAACTAATCAATTCAAAGTCCAAAATAAAGAATCAATGTATGAGCAGAAATACATCCAAAACTAATGGCATAAATACATGGTAAATTGTGAAGAGAAACTATAATTCATTCGTCGTTGTTTTAAGAAAAATCCAAAAATTTTAAAATATAATATTTGGAGCAAATTCTTAATTTTTAAAAGTATAAATAAATTCTAAATTATGGGTACATTCATGAATTTTTCAGTAAATCCAAAAATTATAAAGTATAGGGTTTGAAGCAAAATTCCAAATTTTTAAAAGTATAAATAATTCTTAATTTTCTGGGTACATCCATGAATTTTCAATTTTCATGGGTTGTTTTATTAAACAAAATTTAGGACACTAAAATTTGTATATACTCTTAATGTTTGATATGGGAACAAGAATTTTCAAGTAATCATGAATACCTCAAAAGGGTTAGTGGTGAATACCTCGTAAGGATTTTTGAGTATCCGAGGCCAACCGAACCGTGTTGCGATTTCGTTCTTTCATTCTTCCACCCTTTTTTTAGCTTCTATGTTAGGGTAAATATGCTTAAGCCCTACAACAAGAACTAGACAACATATAGCAACACTAATCACGTATAGTATCAATTTATGTGCAAATGAAGTTTGCTTCCGCGCCATGTTAGCAATCCAACTATGAATAAATGTAGGGTTTTATAGTGATACGATCCCATGTGTAGATGTCAATATATACATAATATCTCGGATGGAGTATATATGCTTGTAAACACCATATGTTTTGCTTCGAGAAAGAGAAACTACTAAGTCTACAAAGCATTTTTTATACAATGAGGGCATCATTGTTGTGTTAGTAGTTGAAGGAGGAAAAGACTAATAAATTAAGTATTTTATATAACTAGTGCTTCTCAGATGACTGAGCGACCATCAATGCAACATATGAAATTGCATCCTAGAAAGAATATTCCTACTCTGTGTTCTCAACTCCTTCCCAATAATACTCTTCATCCAAACAACCTTTCATGTATAAATCCCCCACGGGGGCTTCACTCAATAAACCGCTATCATAGCATGTTCGTTCGTGGCATATGAAACAATACCCCTAATTTCACTAAATATTGGAAAATACCTTCCAAAATCATTTTTTTAACCCCTTCCTAATATGCCTTCCTAATTTTTAAAAACCCTTATTTTTACTAGATATTGTATGTATCAATTTGTTTCATTAACATTTTTTATACCCCTTTATATTTCTACCTAGTATATTGATATGATACCCCTCTTATGACCCCACATGCATTCTATAATGCACCTTGCTTCTTTCGATGTATATTGTGGATGCACATTACTTCACCCACAATGCAATTACTCAACTACATATCATTATGATTTGCAACATCTAATGGTCTAATGAAGAGATAGGAGATCACTTCTTATATGTCACTAGAGCCAATGCACATTGTACAACATTTAGATTGCATGTTGCAGTTCCCCAATCGCTGACTAAGCCTGCTGTGGTCTAGGTATCCAAGCCCCCGGGGCCTATAACAAGCTCTAGGAGGATGACTAAACCTCCCAAGGCCTGTAATAGGCACAAGTGGTTGGGTATTCAAGCCCCCAAGGCTCATCGAGGGACTATAACAGGCCCTGGAGGCTTAGAGCTTCCAAAGGCTATTGGTAACAACTGGCTAAGTGCTATTGGTAACAATTGGCTGTCAATGACCACTCTCTCTCGACTATGATTGACTAGAAACCCAATTCGCCACGAAACCCCTGGCCTCAAGCATGCCTCAAGATGCGATTTCCCTACGTACTAGTAAGCCCGAGCCTTTCCTCAACCCGATTTCTCATCCAGTCGTGATCCCGCCATCTCCATTTGGCTGATATTTGTCAGCCCGCCCATATAAAAAATACCCCAAAGTATTTTTGTATTGTTACATTAAATAAAAAAAACCCTTTGCCCCTTAATATATAAGCAATATAATTTTTAGGTTTTCATGAATATTTAATACCGCAATATGAATGAACGTGATATTATATTGCCTTCTAGTAAATCCCCTGTGAAATCCCCATAGTCGGATTCCTTCATTGCCCGACAATCAAATCTCTCATCCTTTGGGATCTTTCCCTTGGATTCTAGGTTCTTTCCTCCAATTTCTATGGTCTTTCCATCATTTTTCATGGATTTTTCAGTAAGGTTAAGGAAATAAGGGATTCAATCCAGTAATCCTTGCAATTTTCCTTATGTTTACATGCAAATTTTAGCAGGATTTAAATGCCAATTGAATAAGTAAGGAAGGATGGATGCATATTCGTTGATCATAGGACAGAAGGATGGCTTGATAGAACTAACTCCCTCTAATTTTTGGTGTTGCTTCATTAGCCCTAAGAAAAGGGTCGGAAAATGACCTACAAATTACAATCACACATATGAACTAGAAAAATCAGTTTCAATCAAGGTAGGCTAACCCTAGATTATGATAAAATTGTGAACACACAACTTACATTTCACCAAGCCACACTAGGATATCCATTAGGGTATCCATTGCAAGTCTGTGAATCGTATATTGAATGCCAATTTTTTTTGCCAGTTTCTTCCCCCAATTTTTATTTCTCCCCATGCGAATTGAATTTTTCAAATTTGTAAATATTACTATATTATATATTCATATTAAACATTTATATATTAAAAACATGTCCTGGACTAAATTAGTAATTTTTTGTTTCTGTCACTTATTATTTAGTTAAGTAGTTTTTCACCCGTGAATAAATTAGTCATTTTTAGTTGTGTTGCTCAAATTTAATAGTATTTAGCTTAAAAATACTATCGTGGCTAACAATTTTAGTCACATAATCATTTAATTTCCAAATTCTACTAGTGTGAGTCATATTATTCACCCTCCAACTCAAACTCTCTTTTCTCTAGTCCTTTTCCTCTAGAAAGACTTCCTATTTGGGAAAATGTTTAACCTCTCTAAATAGACATCCCAACTTTAAACAATCTTATTAATTACTGGGCTTCAAAATTTAAAACCTTTCACACCATCTTTATAACCAATAACGATAATTTTTCCATCTTTATTATTATCCATCTTACTCTTTTTTTCCTTTGAAACATGTACATAAGCATCACACCAAAAAAAAATTATATGTTTATGAGAGGCTTTCTTAGCAGTACATATCTCATGCAAGTTTTTTCAACCATTGTTGATGTAGGTGATCGAATTACCAAGTAACATGTAGCGTCTACTACCTCTACCCAGAAGTCCTATCCTATCCTAACACCACTAAGCATGCTCCTTGTCTTTTTCATCAACATCTTATTCATTCTTTATACAATTGCATTATGTTGAGGCTTATATGGATTAGTTTTATACCTTGCTGTTTTTCAATTCTTACATAAGTCCTCGAGTTCATTTCCATAGAACTCTCCACCGTTATCTTTCCTCAATACCTTTATTTTATTCACTATATGATTCTCTATAAGAACCTTAAATTCTTTAAATTTATTAAGGACTTAAAATTTCTTTAAGAGGAAAGAAATATATATGTTTTCCTTGATAAATCATCTATAAATGAAATGTAACACACGAATTTACCTAATGATGGAATAGGAACAAGTCCAAACACATCAATGTGTATTAACTCTAAGATTTCATTTACTATTGCAACAATAGATGTGAATTTTATCCAATTATGTTTATAATGCAATGTTCACATAAATTTAAATATAGTATGCAATTAGAAATACCTTCAACCATAACTTTACCATATAATCATCATAGGCCCTTCTCACCAATATGTCCCATACTTTGATGCCATTACATTTTCTTTTCTCTAAAGATAGTAGGGTCTCTCTCTATTTTATTTGTATCTTCATGAACAACAAAACTATTACTCCCATTGGTGATAGTCTTCCCAAAAAATTGTATAGGGTTTCATTTTGGACTCCCCTAATTAAGGTCATTGTTCTTCGAACCATTTTTCATGTTTCTTTTCCAAACAAAGTTTGGACACCTACATCACTCATCTTACTAATGGATATCAATTATCTAGCTAGCTATAGAAGGTGAAAAACCTTAGGGAGAGTTCTAATCCTTCCATCATTGAGAAATAAATTAACCCTTAGACATCCTATGATTATGGTCATCAGTTCATTTCCTAAGAAAACACCATCTCCATTGTACTTCTCATATTCACAAAACCACTCCTTGTGAGGATTCATATGGAAAAAAACACCAAAGTCAATCAACTATACACCATGATGTAAATGGGTACTTGTAAAAGCTAAGTAGACATCCTCTCCTTCTTTTGAGGAGGTATTCACCTCCATGGAAGGGAAATCATCAAATCCCTTCCCTTTATCAATATTTTTGTATTTTCAATCCTTCTTATAATGCCTATATTTAACACATTTCCATCATTTCCTCAAACATTTTACTGGATATTTAGATATACCTTTAGATTTGGATCTCCCCTTCGAAGAATTATTTTCATTTCTATGTTGCAGATGGCCACTAACAAACAACGCATATTTGCTCTAACTATCTTTGGTATTCCACCTCATTTCCTCTTTTAACAAGGATTCCACTCTACTATCAAATTTTAATGTGGATTGAGTATCACTACTAATTTCTACACCCATATTATCCCAAGAGTCTAGCAAAGAACATAACAATGTGATATACTTACCTTCTTCCTCCATCTTAATATCAATAAAGGAAATTTCACTTACCAAAGTATTAAAAACATTAAAATTATTTGTTTTTGAGTCATTGTCATCCATCCTAAGATGATATAGTTTCTTTTAACAAACAACTTGTTTACCAAGGAATTTGACTGATACAAATCCCTAACTTATCCATAGCTTCTTTGCGCTATCTTCTTGAGTGACATTCAACAACACCAAATCTGATATTAAAAGTCAAATCATACCTATCACCTTCCTTTATAGCATCTACAAGTCTTCTTTCACCATAGTAGTAGGTTGTGTACCCAGATCCACACTAACCCATTATTCTTAATCTACAAGAATATCTTCCATCTTCATCTTCCATAGCTCAAATATTTTACCATTAAATTCCCCAATATTTATTATAGAACTACTTTCCATTCTATTTCAATACATGAATCACCATTGCAAAGATCTCACTAAACTTAGGTTTATCACAGACCAAGATAAACTTGCTCTATTAAACAAGCCGAACCCTTAGCAATAAAGGCATCGCCCTGAAGCCAATAATTGAGGTCTAGTACCACATGTATTTTTTAAACCTTTGAAGTGAAACAATGCATATACATTCTTAAGAAAAATAGAGATTAAATAATCGCACTCACACAGTACATATATATTTACCCTTGAAACCCTTAACTAGGAAAACCAACAAAACATAGAGCTTCCAACTCTCACTTTCTCATTGTATTTTCTTAATCATTCACAATACAATATTTAGGTATTCTACAAAACCCAAAATCCTAATCCGTTAACCTAGATTAGATTAAATTACAAAACACATACTTTGGAATGGATTGTAGGGTGGATTAATCCATGTGTAAAGGATATAACACATACCCAACACTAAATAAGTGCTAAAGTATATATCTAAGATTTTTTTAAAGGAACCTATGGCAGGAAATAAACAAAATGGTATTCAAAACTAAATCAATCAATATTCCAAAAATATAGAAATCCATCAAAAGATAGATAGTTGAAACTATTTACTCTCAACACTAGTAGGGAGACGACAAACATTGCACTCTCCCAGGGCTTGAATCAATACTCCCATTGGATATCATCCTGAATAAGCTCAATCTTAGAAAAACCACTAATCCTCAACAAGTCATCTCCCCAATTACATGTCCCTACCCCCTAACAGACTTCATCAAATTGAAGTTTAGTAGGGTCTCCAAAGGAAACCTAGGTTTGGAAGGTGCAAGAGGAACCCTCAAAGATCACTCTAGTAGGATCCTTTGGGTATACATGGTGTTTGACGAACAATCTACCGAGAGCGGACTCAAGGCCTGATCTCCCTAGCTTAACGTAAGTCTAGAACAAATAGGACAGAACACAAAATACTTTCCTAGATCAAATAGAAGTGCAAATGGAAAGATAGATCGTTTACCTTAGATTTGCAGATCCCTTTCTCCTTTGTTGATCCAATGCTCCAGTGCTGCCAGATCTTAAGCAACTAGATCCTGTTGAACATATAACATACCAAGAATAGTGAAAGCATACATTTCATATGATGGATCTAAGTTAACAGTTAAGGAGGAAAACTCTAAACATCATCAATGCGACAACATTTATGGAAAGCAATTGTATTAACTATATTGAAAAGTGGAGAGTAGAATAGAAAAGAGGATTACAACCATTTCCTTAACGTTGCAAGCTCCTTCCGACAAGCCATGCCAAAGCTTCTAGAGAGAAGTGGATGTCTCCCAAGCTAGAGTGTTAAATCTATTAAGCCTAATTTCACCAACATAAGAGTACCATAAACTTCCTCCCCTTGGAGAGGAGCAAGCCCTCACTTATATAGGGCTAAGTGGATAGGATATGGATAGGGTAGGTTGATATATGGTAGGAGAGAGATAGGGGATCCTCCCTAGAGGTTAGGAACCGAAGGCCATCTCCCCCAATAGGTCAAGGATAGGGATCCAAGTCAGCAACCTTCGAGAATGAGCTCGAAGAAGCTATTTTTTTCCCATTAACTGACTTCGTCACACCCTGTAATGGAGCAAGGTGCAATGTCGCAAGTTGCATGAGTGCATCCTACGACGACCTCTCATAACCTAGCATAAAAGCAGTGATGTCCTTCCCAGGTAAATGACTTTGCCAATGGAACTTCAAGGGTGTATACACTGAATCATATGATGGTAGGATTTTAGGTGTAACAGAATGCCCCCAAAGCATGAAGCTATTGAAATATCGAACAGGTGAAATGCTTTGACAGAGAGAATGGCAAATGACTTGTCGGATGAAGGATGTTGCTGCAGTACAACTGACTCTGAACTGACAATCTCATATGATGTACAACATGGTTGTCGACCAATACAATGCAAATCCATGATAGTAATGACTGACTGAACACAATCATGGATACTAGACACAAGCATAGATCCATGATGAGATGATAAAACAGCCACAACCAATACAAATGTGGATCCGTTTAATATGACTCAAATACAAACTCCATCGCAACCTGGGTAAAACATGACTCTCTAGGGTCTTCAAACTAAACCCGCAATGATACGAATCTATCCATGTGATTACAAATGTTTTGACGTCGAACATGGAAGAAACCGCCTGATTACCGGTCATTGATGTATACCATTAACAAGCGCGAGGGAAATCACCATTGATGTCAATGATCCCCAAGGTATCACAGTACATATCACCAAGCGTGAATAAATGAGTTGAAGTCGAATGCAAGATGAAATATTTCAATCAGGAGTCAATGATGTAAACTCATGTTGAACGTGAGGTAACCTTCCATTGAGGCATGCAGGGCCAAGGTACTTGGTTGGTTTCTAAATTCAATCCTTGGATGATGAGATGAAGTCGACAAGGATGAATCCGTCGAAGGAGGGCCATGATGAGTCCCCCATCATCAACACGAAACACGACAAAGGATGTGTAGAGTGGATCGGATGGTACAGTAACATGCGTGATTGACTTAGAGCAGACCGACATGATGGAAGGTGTACTGACTGTAGAAAATGAATAGTGAGAGTATTCTTGAACATGGGCATGGCATGACTTGGCAGTATTGACATGACGAGTATGACACTAACTCCTAATGCAACTGATGGTGGAAGCTTTCTTTGAATGACTCAAAGGAGTAACAAGACTCAGGAAGTAAGTGGAACTCGAGGACAAACAGATGATCCAAGTACTGAATGCAAATGCAGATGAGTGCCATGTTCAAGAATGACTAAGTAGTGCCATAGATAAAGGTGTAATACAAAAACTTTCCTTTTTCCCCATCATGAACAATGAGTGCCTCATGTGTTTTTTTACGAGCTTGATGAGGGTAACCAGATGCTCGGTATATCTCATCTCATAGATGAGTCCAATCCCAAATATTTTCTGAACCTGGGATAGGAGGGGTTCGTCCCATGGTGGGCCCTTCAATGTAAGAATTTAACGAGTCCATATAAGGTAAACTCGGTCGTCATTTCATGTTTAGAGAGTCTGAAAAGAACTAAAGAAGACTCCAACAGTCCTTTTTCATAAAGTTAGCCTCATCGCCCGAAAAAGGGTAAAACAACGCGGGGGAGGACTCTTCCAATCATGATTGGTTGGAGTATACCTTTTTCGTAAATAGTGCCCCCTGGTCCGAAAAAGGGGTAAACTATCACCAGGAAGACGACCATTCAAATTCTTTTACAAGCGTGAATGCGATAAGTTCGCTTGGCAATCTTTCGTATTTCGAGAGCCTGAAAAGAGCTTAAAGATAGACTACAGGGGGCTTCCTTTTCCATAGGAGTTTAACAAGCCCGAAAAAGTAATAAATCGTAACTCGGTAACGTATTCTCATAGTTTCAAGAGCACGAGAAAGAACAAAGAGTAAGCTCACGATCATTAAATAATTACTATCTAATGAACGAAAAGATAAATGACAAAAATTCACAAGGGGTGTTCATACCTGAGATGAGCATTCCAACACGAAAATGGCATACAATGACACTTAATAACTCCTGCACACTCGGAAACTAGGTCAAATAGTCAACCGAGCGTTCAAATATAATAAAATCGATCCAAACTATAGCAAATGGCATAAAGGCATCAAATATTTGAAAAAGGAATATTCCATTTTGTTTATAAATAGAAATAAAAACCAAATATAGTCAACATTGTTCTATTTGCCAAATTTGGGAGGAATAGTGCCGTTTGGAGCCAAAACTTCACTCGTCGATTTCGAGAGCTACAAGCAGCCATTTCACCCGCCGTCCGGAGTAGGTAACCCTAAACTTCATCCAGCATAATTGTAGTGGTTTACATTTTTTGAATTTCGTTCATTTTTTGGGGTTTTGGCTTGATTTGGGAAGGGCCATTGCGCCCTCGGCTCGTCGCATCCTGCCCTTTCGGGAATTGCGACGAGACCGATTCGTCGCAAATGTCGCATAGCTGGACTGCGACGACGTCGCACTGTTTGCAAAAACGGGGTGTGACGACGGCGACATCCATCCCCAAATTCAAGCCAAGCTAAAAAAGGGACTTTTGGTGGTTGAAGCAAGTTCTAACAATGTTAAAATTCCCCTTTTGGCAGTGTCCAAGCATCTAAAATGGTTCTGGAATGGCGAGAACAGGAGCATGAGTTGGATGATGAACAAGATGCAAATGATCCATGATGTGTGGAAGCATTGAGGAACTATGGGTTCCTCAAGTTCTTTGAGATTCAGAGGATGAGATCCCAAATCCCACTACTGACCCATATGCTCCAATGCTGGGATGCGGCCCAGCAGTAATTCGTGATCGGTGAGCACGTGCTTAACATAGATGTCGAGGACATCTACTTTCTTACCGCATTGTCCCGAAGAGGGGAAAATGTGCTTCTTACTTGATCACGTGGGAGTGATTGGAGTGTGGATGACATGATTCTGCAGCACTGTATTCCCAACACCCGTGCTTCTAGTGGGAAGATTCCCATAAAGAACGTGCGGGAACGTCCATTGCGCGCCATACTCTTTACCATTATGAGGATGGCAGGGAGCCAAGCTCCTGACTTAGCCACCATATCACAGATGCTTTATGCGGAGGACTTTATGTCTCCAAAGATCTATAACTGGTGCAACGAACTCCTCACAAACATGTGAGCTCAGCTTACCAAGTGTTAGCAGGGAGAGCTCAAACAGTTTGGCTATGGTTCGATTGTGATCTCGTTCTTGTTGGAATGGGTTCCCTTCTTGCGCCCTTAGGTACTACTAGATGACAGGGATCCTAGGGATCCACACATGGCCAGATGGACAAGGGTGGTGACCCATCATGGTGGGGGTCCCATTATTGGATATGGTCCGGAGTTTTTCACCTGGCTGGAGGGCCAGTTACTGATGGTGGAGGACTTTCCATACAGTGGCACGGAATTTAGAGATGACCCAGACTTGCCGCTGCCAGAAGGAGAAGCATGGGGAGACCGTGGTAAGAACAATAAATCCTTCTACTTTTTAAGCTTTGTGCATTTATGATTTTTTTGATGTAGTGCTGACAAGTAAACAACATGTGTGTGCAGACGTGGGACCTGGACGACCGGTGGAAGTCTCTCTTCTTGCTAGGAGAGAGAGAGGAGATGGAGCAGTTGTGGGACCTGCAGTGCATGCCGCCATTGCAGTGATGGATGGAGTTTATGCCAACCTGAGTGGGTTGACACTAGACGTTCCTGATCCGATGGTAGATGAGGTGCCGCGACCCATGCAGGTGTACAAGGTTGGAGCAACTGCGTGCTTCAACGCACTGCTTCGCAGGGTTACGAGAGCAGTTGACTGTTTCCACTCTCAACAAGCCAGAGCTATTAGACCACCTAGGGTTGTATGGGTTAGGCGCTAGGCCTTGGTTTGTTACTATGTATGTACTGAGAGCTTAGAGGCCTCATATTTTGTACTACTGAAAGCTGCGAGGATTCAGATTTTGTAGAGACTCACTGAAAGCCATCGTGCTTCAGATTTGTGTACCATCACTACTTTTTGAGATATATATATATATATACAGACATTCCGGCGATTTATACATTATGTGTTTCAAATGGATGAATGATGTGATATTGTTTATACGTTTTCTTATAAAATAAATTATTCACATGCTATGTCTACTTTTAACAATTCATGAATATGCTTATGTGTGTGCAATGTACCAATCCAGGATGAAGTTGGCCATAGAATTGGAAATTGTGTTAACATCTCGTGGAATGTGCAGTTACTGAATAGAATCAAAGGACCTTTCCAGAAGACAGACTCGTCGATAAAGACAGAGTAAGGTAGGATCACGGATAGCGTAGACTCGATTAAGATGAGGGACCACTAGTTGAGAATCTAGGTGGATGACAACATGGTCCATACCCAAAGAAATGGTGTCAGTTAGGGTTCTAATGACTGCTTGATATTTTGCAGCATTGTTGGTTGCGAAACCTAGACACATTCCCCCTGAGCTAATGAGCTCGCCGGTAGGTAAATAGAGTACCCAGGCTGCCGAAGCAAGGTTGCGGGTATGCCGACTGGCACCGTCCGCGAATCCATAACACGTTGCCATCTGCTCACGCAAATAGAACATGGTATAAGAAACGAAACAAGACCTAAACACACAAGAAATCAAAGCGTCACACCAAACATAAAACACACACGCACGCCATGTACAATATATACAAAAGTATCTATGCATGAAAGACTCAAGCATAGTACCTCTTTAGGTAAAGCCCATTGCGGGGTTCACCCAAAGATATCTCGTCATAATCTTCAAGCTCATAAGCTCCCTTCTCTAAGACGCATTTCACTATGCAAGGTCCATGCCACATGGACTCAAACTTTCCCGCCCCCAGCTTATCATGCTTTTGGTCATATGTGAGGACCAAATCCCCCTCGCTGTAGGTGTGAGGTTCTACCGACTTGTCGTACTGCGCTTTGATGCATTTCTTATGAGCCATGTTGGAAAGAGCAGCATCTCGACGAGTCTCGTCGAGCTTAGCTAGGAAGAGGAAGCATTCTTCCTCGGTAGTAGTATTTGGGAGAAGTTCGATGGCGAGCTTGAGAGATGGAATCTCGCACTCAATGGGAAGGACCGCCTCCAATCCATACACCAGTTGGAAAGGAGTAAATCCAATGGTGGTTTTAACAGAGGTTCTATAAGCCCAAAGCGCAGAGAAGAGCATGTTATGCCAATTGGCCTTGTGCGTACTCACCATACGTTGGACCATAGTTTTCAAGACCTTGTTAATGGCCTCGACCTGTCCGTTCGACTGAGGGTAGTACGGTGTTGATTTTTCATGGCGAAAACCCAATCTGTCACTCAACTTGTCAACCATATGGCTCATAAAGTGTGAACCATGGTCGGTAACTATCGCTTGAGGAACTCCAAACCGCGCTATTACATCGTTAGACATGAAGAGTGTGGCGGTTTTTCCATCGTTCGTGTATCTAGGCATTGCCTCGGCCCACTTTGTAAAGTAGTCCATAGCTACAATAACGTAACTATGCCCCCCGGTCAAGGTAGGCTTACAATGCATGAAATCTATGCCCCATTTAGCGAAAGGGCCAACGGAAATAACTGGGTGTAACGGGGAGGGAAGGGTGCACTTTTTCGCATGAAAATGTTGACATGGAGGACATTTTTTTATGGCTTCGATACAATCTTTGAATATAGACGGTCAATAATATCCTGCGCGCAAGATCTTCTGGGCTGTAGCCATCCCAGAGAGGTGACCGCCACATGCCCCAGCGTGACAGTCATTCAAAATGCGTTCAGCTTCATCATGAGTCAGACAACGTCGAATGATAGAATCGATGCCACGACAGTACAAATTATCACTGATAATCAGATAATACTTTTCATGGTGACGTATTTTGACGACGGTCGTCATGAGACAATTCAGGGCTAAAACGTTGGGTTTGAAGATACAATGTGATATCTTCATACCATGGATCAAACGTACTGATAAGAAACAATGACTCATCTGGAAACGAGTCATTGGGCTCAGATTCTGCATCAATACAAGGAAGGTCGTAGATGAGCTCGACGAACACCAAAGATTTTTTCGACTTGGCTTTTTCAAAAAGAAGATCGAATTCTTGCAGTATCACGATCCAGCATGAATACTTGCCCCCAAGCACCTGACGAGTCAGAACATGGTACATGGGGTTCGAATCAGCTATGATAGTGGTGGTGCGGAGCAAAATGTAATGAAGAAACTTCTGCACGGCAATGACTACCACGAGAGCGAGCTTCTCAACATGTGAATAGCGAGTTTCAGTGTCAATGAGACCTTTGCTAGCATAGTATATCACATGTTCTTGGGCGTTTTGATCTTCCTATACCAAAACCATGGCGATAGTGGTGTCGAAAGCTGCGAGATATAAAATGTAGTCTCGATAGTAATTCGGTGGTTGGATCACAGGGGCATGCGTGATGGCATGTTTCAAACTTTCGAAAGATTGTTGATCTTGATCATCCCAAATGAACGGGATGTCCTTTTTCATCAACCTCATATAACCTTACGTCTTTTGTAAGAAATTACAGACAAAACTCCTTAAATAAGTCGCACGTCCTTGCAGACTCTAAAGTTCCATAATGTTGGTTGGAGGTGGAAGAGCGACAATAGCTTCTACCTTCAAGGGATCAATGCGGATCCCATCTTTCGAGACGATGAACCCTCAGAGGTGTCCAGAATTGACACAAAAAATACCCTTATGAGGATTCAAATGGATATTGTACCGTCTGCATCTGAGGAAAATGGTCATCAGATGATCTAAGTGGAACTCGCGTTGCTTTGAGTGGGTAGGGAGGTCATCCAAGTAAGGTTCCAAAAAGTCCTTCACATCGTGGAAAGCGTACGACATGGCCCGTTGGAATGTGTCACCAACGTTTTTAAGACCAAACAGAAGTTTACGATACAAAAATGTTCCTCAAGGGTAGATGAATGCAGTCTTGTGCTGGTCGGCGGGGTGGATCTCGATTTGGTTGTACCCAGAAAATCCATCCATAAATGAAAAATGACACTTCCATCACAATTGTCGATAATCTGGTCGATAAAGGGAGTCGGGTAGTTGTCTTTGGGACAAGCTTTGTTGAGATCCCGATAGTGAACACAGACGCGAATGGTACCCTATTTTTTAGTAACAGCGACGACCTTTGAGACCCATTCTATCAATGGGAAAGGATAGATGAAGCCGGCCTTCAAGAGTTTTTCAATCTCTGCCTTGATTGCCGCAGTCTTCCGAGGGTGTACCGGTTGCAACTTTTAGTGGACAGGTTTGATGTCGGGATAGTTTTTAATCTCGTGTAAAACAATGGAGGGGTCTATCCCAGGCATCTCCTTGTAGGTCCAAGCGAAAACGTCTCGAAATCGCTTGAATAAGGTTGTACAAGAAATGACTTCTTCAGGGGAACACTTCTGGCCTAAATGAATGTGTTCCACTACACTAGGGGTAACCAAAATGTCTATCGAGGTAGTGGGTTTGATGTTGGCAAGGTTGCCTTCGGAGTCCGTTTGACACATAAGTATCATGGACTGAGACACATAATAGATATCTGGTGTCACGATGGTGTAAATGTTGTTCTCTACAATATCCAACATATGAAAAGAAGACGAACAATGATGGAGGTCTTCCCACGGAGGATCATCTGCGCTCATGATTTCCATAATGGACTTGTCAGAATGAAAAGTCCATAGCAGAGGATCGGATGATGTTCATTGTAGAGAACAGGAAATGGAGGCCACAGTTAAGTGGTCCTCAGGTGCTAATTGGATAGCCTCATACATGAGTTCAGTAGGTGATAGAGGTATAGTGTCTCCAATCAGGTGTGTGGTGGCTTCATCAGGTACAAGCCATGAATCAGTGGAGTTGGGGATAGATGTCATCGACGAGGAGATCATGTTCACCGTGGCAACGTGATTTGGGGGATCCGAAGTAGGAAAGACGCCCATAAGGGATGAATCCTTAAGGCGGCCAAGCCCCACACTCTTATACTTCTGCGAAGATTGTCCAATGGAAGGAACGTTATCACTCGGGTGAGAAGTGGTGTCAAGTGTGCAAAAATCCAGTTGGTCGACTGTGACAATTCGGCCTTGATGGGGAAATTGTACTATGTGGAAGACAGATGATGCGACCGTAGTCATGGCATAAAACCAATTACGACCAAGCAAAATGGTGTAATCTAACGGGGCAGTGACCACTTCCACGTTAAGTGTTGTGGTCTTGCCCCCCAGCTCGACTGGTAAAGCTTGCAACAGCCCATGAGGTTGAAAGCCACGTCTGTCGAAGGCTCTCAAAGTGGTAGGAGAACGATTCAACTCAGGAGAACCAATGGCTCTCCAACAAGCGATCAACATGACTGATGTAGAGGCCCCTTCGTCCAAAACAGTACGATGGATTATCTTCCCAGCAATGTTTGAGGCAACTTGAAATTCCAGTTGATGGGAGAACCTCGGTTTAAAATACTCCAGCCGAAACATAATGGTGTTCGAATAATCTGGGTCAACTGCACCGATGGCAGCGAGGAGAGTCTTGCGCTGATTTGGGCAGTTTTGCAAGACCTCGAGTGTCGACATAGCACAAGGAGCTTGTGCTAGGTCCTCTACAATGTTGTAGTTTTGAGCAGCCTGAGCATTAGGATTAAAAACCGATTTTCTAATAATGCTCTTGGGTGGACGCAACACTGACTCGAGAGAGGGATTCTCTATGGTGACAGGCACAGCCGGTATGGTGATGTTGGGCATGGAAGTGGAAGCTTTTTCAGTATTACTTCCAACAAGTTCCTTAGCCGGAATAGATTCATACGAACAAGAATGGGTGTTCAAGTTGATAGTCTCGTTACGCACCATCACAACATGTGCGGTGGTGGATGCTTCTCCTTGGGAAGAAGAAGTGTGAGCGATCGTCTGCTGATTTTGAGTAGGGAAGGGATCATTGAAAACTGCAGGTGTGGGTTTACCCTTAAGAAACTTTTGAACTTCGTCTCTATGGGGGCACTCTTTGGAAAAGTGATCATCACCACACAGTAGGCAAGGATACTTCAACTTCCTTTTCTGTTTGGTATCATTAGGGGTGCTCTTTTGTTCCTACTGGGTGGAAGATTTCTTAGGTTTCCCCTTGTTCTTCTTCTTACCACCGGACTTTTGAGGCGAAACTAATGAAACAGAATTCACTTCCTCGGTGAAAGCAGGAGTGGATGATTTGGTGGTGTTGTAACCAGCCTATGTTGGTGATGGGGAAGAACCCGAGGGGTTCGACGAACCAACAGTTTGAGAAGAAGCCTGGGTGGTAAGGGATCCAATGATGCCATCAGTTTGGGGTCCCTTGGGTGGTTTCGTGGAGTCGTAAGTGTTGCGAGGTGCGTCAGGAAGGATATCAAATAATGTGCCAGACTGAGCATAGAATAAGTCTAGTAAGTGGGTACGCTCGATGGCTTGTTCTTTAGTGATAGCACCTCCCATGGCAACATCTTGTGCTATGGTTGGTATGAGAGACTTCGTAAACCAATCTGCTAGGAGATGATCTGGAATAGGAGCCTTAATGAGACATCGTCTCCTCCACCACTCATGCATATGATCTGATATATGAGTAGCGGTATTTTGACGGAGCGAGGTTAAAAGCTCTGTACCAGTTTCATACAGTATAGGCAGCTGGAAATGAGTCAAAAAGTTCATAGCAAGAGAACCAAAATCAAGAAAAGAATGGGGTGGCAGTTCAATGTACCACTTGGCAGCCGAACCAGTGAGAGTCCATTGGAATAACTGAAGACGGATCGAGTCATCCATTAGGGAGTTGGATGAACACCATAAGTGGTATGCCATCACGTGGTTTTTAGGGTCCTCACCCGGCTTACCATCAAATTTTGGGATATCTGACGGACGTTTCACCGGAATGGGTGGCCAATTAGTTCCATGGTAAATGGGGTCATTAGTTAAATGAGACAGGTCAGGTAGATCCAAAATAGCCAAAAAGGGTAGCTGCGGATTAGGCTGCGAGTACTAATAGTACGGGTAAGGCGTGTAAGGACCTGTGGGACCTTATATTGACTGACCATAGGGTGTTCCAGGAGTAACCTGGCCGTAGGGGTACTGGCCGCTCGGACCAGATGGATGTCGGCCTCCATAGTAAGGTGGTCCATAACCATAATAAGGTGGCTCATGACCATAAGGTGGGGGCCCGCCTCCGCAGCCGGGAGGGGGTGGGCCGCCTCCGAATGGTGGGGGTCCGCCACCACTACCAGGGTAGGATGGGCCGCCACCGCCTCCTCCAGGAGGAGGTGGTGGTCCACTACCACCACCGGAATAGGACGGGCCTCCACCACCTCCACCGAGAGGGGGTGGTGGGCCACCGCCATCGCTGGAAGGGTAAGAGCCTCCTCTGCCACCTCCACCATAGTCGGGTGGGGGTTCGCCACCACCACCACTAGGATTAGAAGGTCCTCCACCACCACCACTAGGAGGGGGTGGTGCGCCTCTGCCACCACTGGGATGAGATAGTCGTCCCCCACCTCTGCCGGGAGGAGGGGGTGGTCCTACACTGCCTCCGCCAAGGGGGGTGGGCCATGATGACCAAAGTGGGGCGGTCCTCCGCCAAAAGGTAGAGGTCCGCCTCCTCCATAGTTATGTGGGGGCCTTCCGCCTCCAATGGGAGGTGGGGGTGGACCAAACGGGGATGGAGGGACTTGTGGGACTGTAAGTGGGGGTCCATGTTGTAAAAAATTTTGTTGTCCCCATAGAGTGTAAGGATTGTCGGGGTAAGGTACCCCGTAGAGTGCATTTCTGGGATTAAGTTGACCCAGAATAGGGTTAATATGACCTGGATACGCTTGACTCGATGGAGGTTGAATTACGTTGGACGGTCCCCCGACATGGGATAGTCCCGAAGTGGAAGGTCCAGGAGGTAAATAATTTCCAACGGAAGGCCCAATGGGAAATCCTACTGCAGGATTATAGTTAAGAGACGAGGGTTTCCCCCCAACAACAACTTGCTGACCACTAGGCAAAGGTTGACCCAGCACTAGTTGTTGATTATTCACCATGGTATTACCACTACCCATAAAGAAGGTAGGGGGTAAAGAGTATCCTCCCCTCGAAGTTTGGGGTGGGGGAGGAGTAGGTGACGTAACTGTGGTAGTTACAGGTGTGTTGGACTGTTTTCCTTCAACGGGTTGGGTAGTGGGGGGTATTGAATTGGTCTCCTGTCTAGGAGATACATGTGCAGGGATGGATGGTTGACCAGTTTTAGTAGTGGTCATGTGTTGTGTGGATGATTCCAGTGACTCGAAAGATAAAGAGCGACCTAGGATTGGTCTGTCGTCGAATCTTATTTGAAAGTTTTGATTTCGAAACTCCTCACCCATAAGACATAAATGATCCAATTTCTCATGGTAAGGTGCTAAGCGGTCGTCGGGGCTAGCCCAACTGCGTGGGGACGCAATGGAAAAATGGGCCACTAGGTGACCGATAGAAGATGTCCAATAAGCTGCTGCAGGACCAGCAGCTGCTGTAGGGTCATCATGGGGTTGATTTATCCATTCCAACGATCCAATCTCTCCTGGTGCAACGGGAGGTGAGTCTTACAAAGTGGGGATTTGTGCTTCTTCACCCTGCGAGGGATAAGAGGCAGGTGAATCTGGAGGAGTATGTGGAAACAAATGTCCTCCAATATTCAAATTGGGGTTTTCCACTTCTTGTGACCCGACCCTAGCTTGTGGATCCATCCTTACCCTCGAAATTACCTCCTGATTAAGGGGATATTCAGGTGGCAAATTCTGAATCCTGCGGGAACTTCTCCAAGGAAAGTCAACCAGAGTGACTGAAACAAAAAGTTTCTCCTAAGGGAAAATTAAAAGAAAAGCAGACCAGAAAAAACCCTACACAAACTAAGGCCACAAGCAAACTTATGTTATAAGAGTGGATTCAAAGTTTGGAACCTCACAGGATTGTCAAGGCTTCGCAACTCGCGATATACCGCAGGGTCCAACAATATGATGCGACAATGAGGATTGGGACCGTACCCTTTCCTGCATACCTGATTACCTAGACGGTATGTGCATAGTAGCTCCCCGAGTGTTGTTCTCGGTGTAATGCTCCACCAAGACAGCCAAAAGTTTAACTCAGTTGGTTTCAGGAATCCTAAGGGTGTCTCCTGATATACGCAAGGTACGTGGGAGCTCAAACCGTAGTGGTGTTGTCTAATGCACAACCGTTCGGCAAGAGACCTTCCAATATACTATCGAGTACATGATACACCCTTCGATATACGCCAAGTACTCAAGGTGACTTGGTGGGTACGTGAAGGAGCTTGATATACCGATAAGTACGTGGAAGACTACAATACCCCCGGGATATAGTGCTGGAAAATAACGACAGCTGCCACGCTTAATGATGCCGGAACACGTCTCTAACTTACACACAAGTTTCTAAATATTTTACCATAGTTCTACCATTAATTTTATCTGGACGGTCAGGTGAATGCATGAGGTGAGTACATAATCGTAAACATAATGCAGGCCCTAGCTACATACAAAAATACACTCTTCTTTCAATGAACTCTATATATGGGAAGGATAAATTTTTTCTTTTCTTTCCAACAACTTAACCAAAGCAATGCAATATAATACAATTCCAAATCTACCAAAAATTGACTACGAAGTATTCTTTTTCTTTTTCAACGAAACACAAAAATTTTCCACAACACTACTAAGCCAAATCAAAGCATGTTTTTCTTTTTCTTTTTCCTTTTTCAAAACGAAAATGATGCTAAGTAATGAAAAGAGAGAATTTCTAAGTAAGGTATGCAAACTTTTCACTTTCACTATGATGGCCTAAAAGCATAGAATCAAAGGAGACAATGCAATTTCCAAAGCACGGAATTACTTTTGCAAAACTTGATCAATATTCGAATTTTTCAAGAAGATGAGCAACTCATAATTCATGAAAAATACAAACAATGCAATCTTCTTTCAACTTTTACAAAAGATCTATGAATGAGACATTCCAATTCTTATGCAATTCTTCAAATGAGCTTGAAAAGTAATGGAAATAAAGTATTTTTGATCTTTCAATGAGTGCATCAAAATGACAATTTGACAACAACTATGCTTTTAAACATGAAAACTGAACTGAAAAGATGACTTGCAGCACTATAATAACTCAGAAAATCTCAAGAGAAAGCGAGCACTCAATAGGCTAAAAATACATAAAAACTCAAAATCAATCAGCAACAAACAAGACTCACAAAATGAATGTAAGTGAGGTCTGGAAACCGATCCAATACAATGATCAGATCTGGGAAGGAGAGGAGGGAATGTAAGGGTGAGTGGATGTAGGTGGGGGAGACAAAAGTATCCGCCACTACCAAGTCTCAGACGGAACCCAAAACAACTCAAACAAAACCAAACAACTCAATCACACAAAGCAAAAGGGATCTCTGACTGGATCATACAGTACAGAGGGAGTCTGCACGCAAACCAAACTCAATACAAAACTGGAGAGGGCATGCCTGTATGGAAAAAATGGTTGATCGGCGAACTTTGTGCTTGTACACAGTGCGACGTCGCGGTTCACCAATGCGGGGAGTGTGATGGTGTCGCAGTATACCAATGGAAGGGCTGCGATGACTGACTAATAGGCAAATAACAAAGATCAACAACAACATAGTGTCGCTCTGGGTACACTGACCAGGTGCGACAGGCGAGATATGAGTTCAAAAATGAACGAATTCTCCAGATAGTGAGCATAAAAAGGTCTGCCAATGAGGAGTACAAACTCAAAGGAAGTTAATCAGACTCTTCAAACTGAAGATCTGATGGTGGAATCCACTTCAAGAAGGAAATGACAAAATGATATGGCTTGGCAAGAAATCAACTGAAAAACAACATTCAAAACTATAAAGCAATGTTCTCCCCGGTATGGTTGACAGATTTGTTTGATGGAAAATCTACCGAGAGCGGACTCAAGGCCTAATCTCCCTAGCTTAACGTAATTCTAGAACAAATAGGATAGAACACAAAATACTTTCCTAGATCAAATAGAAGTGCAAATGGAAAGATAGATCGTTTACCTTAGATTTGCAGATCCCTTTCTCCTTCGTTGATCCAATGCTCCAACGATGCCAGATCTTAAGCAACTAGACCCTGTTGAACATATAACAAACCGAGAATAGTGAAAGCATACATTTCATATGATAGATCTAAGTTAGCAGTTAAGGAGGAAAACTCTAAACATCATCAATGCGATAACATTTATGGAAAGCAATTGTATTAACTGTATTGAAAAGTGGAGAGTACAATAGAAAAGAGGATTACAACCATTTCCTTAACGTTGCAAGCTCCTTCCGACAAACCATACCAAAGCTCCTAGAGATAAGTGGATGTCTCCCAAGTTAGAGTGCTAAATCTATTAAGCCTAATTTCACCAGCATAAGAGTAGCATAGACTTCCTCCCCTTGGATAGGGGTAAGGCCTGACTTATATAGGGCTAAGTGGATAGGATATGGATAGGGTAAGTTGATATATGGTAGGAGAGAGATAGGGGATCCTCCCTAGATGTTAGGAACCGAAGGCCAGCTCCCCCAATAGGTCAGGGATAGGGATCCAAGTCAAAAACCTTCGAGAATGAGCTCGAAGAAGCTATTTTTTCCCATTAACTAACTTCGTTGCACCTTGTAATGGAGCAAGGTGTGACGTCGCAGGTTGCATGAGTGCAGCCTGCGATGACCTCTCAGAACTTAGCATAAAAGTAGTGATGTCCTTCCCAGGTAAATGACTTAGCCAATGTAACTTCAAGGGTGTATACACTGAATCACATGATGGTAGGATTTTAGGTGTAACACATGGTCTCTATGGGAACAAACACCAACAACTATGTGGAATCCAAATTGAAGGGAAAGGAATTATAAATTGAAATGGAATAGGGCTATTTAAAATTAATAGTGGAAGGTAATTGCTTAATTCTCATACAAAATTTAAGAAAGTTTCTAAATAGAACAAATATAGAAAAAAATCCCAGCAATGGAGAATGGCATGTTTGAGAAATTTTCTTGAATAGGTCTCTCAACATTCCAACCTTAGTTCATTCAGAGTTCAAAATAAAATCCAAAATCTTGGATAAAATATTAGAAAATGAAGGAGTAATTAGACTAATAGAGGACCTAGATATGCCTTTAGCCCTCCCAAGTCTCTCCAAATTTAAACAAGATTGGCTCCAAGATTCACAATTTGGAACTTCATCATCTAGATGGGGTTTTAGGGATGGGTTCTATGTCCTGAAACAAGTCAATATCATGGCCATGTGGAGGCATGAGGAAACCCAAGGAACAAGCTCCATGATTTGGCTTCATTATGATCTACAAGAGATGATGGCATAGATGGTCATAGTGGCTTGATTAGTCTAGAAGTTGATGTATAGGCACAATCTCATTTATCCTTGCAACATGAGCTCTCCTATCCATCCAAACATAATCATGTGAATATCAAGCCAAGGGTCAGGGATATGAGGAGGTGATTCATGAATATGGATGGCATCCATAGCATGGAGGTACAAAAAAAATATTCCTTGGAAAGCAATTCTAGTTTTAAATTTGATTCTAAGATCAATAGTGTAACACCCCATTTTTTACCCCAGAATATAATAATGTAAATATGGATGATATGGATAGAAGCCAGACATGAATGATGTAATTATGTACATTTTTATTTAATATAAAGCACATGACTACTAGAGACCAAGAAGGACGATGACGAGATGGGGGGATATCCTTACACAAGGGGGAAATAATCATCCTAATCCTGGGGATTAGAGAGGGGAAACATGCCCAATTCCAAATATGCCGCTTGTCCAAGTCTCCTTAGAAAAAAAGGGGGGAAAGTGTCCAACCACATGGATTCCAAGTATCTAGTTCCCATCAACCTTGGTGCCACTTGGATAATCTCAACCATGCATATAAAAAGAGAGATATAGCCCATAATTCCATTCATTCCTTCCTATAAGAGACACCCATTTGAATACTAGACAATTGTTTCATCATTATTCCATGGAAAAACCATCATTGTTGTTAGATCTAGATCACCAATGATAACATTCTATCCATAACTAGCACGTAACCTATTTCATTTGGAATAATGCCAAGAGATGCTTTTAAGATGCTTTCTTTGTAAAAAGATCCTTTTTTTGATTGGTTAAAATTCTCCACATGGTTGAGGAAATAATATTTTTTATTGTGAAGACAGTTAGTGAGTCAGCTAATCGCAAAAGTATGTGGCCATAAAATTTTTAATGGGGACCATTTCCCGACAAATCGGGACATTTTTCGGAAAAAAAAAGAAGAGCTAACATAGGTTCAACATGAGTTAGGAAGCTACGAAGGTGGGTTTAAGAGTCTTGAAACTCTAAATTGCATTCAATAACTAGCGTATTCCATGAGTGAAACCTACAAGTAAAATAGTTTTTAATTTCTACGTATTTAAGAAAACGGTGGCGCAATTATGTGATAGGAGTCGTGGAGCATCCATTCCCGAGCATGATCTAACTGGTAATAAACTAAGAAACCTATCCTAAATTGAAATTGGTTGGGAATTCATACTTGATCACCCATTTGGTGTGCAGTGAAAAAAAAATAGGGAAGAAATTAAACCAATAATGATTTTCGAAAATCAAAGTGTTTGAATCACCAATCTGGCGGGAGACTTAAAAAGAAATTCATGGAAGAAATAATACTGAGAATGTTTTTCGAAAATCCTTTTTTTGGCGGTGGTATTTGGCATGGTGATGAGAGAACGGAAACATGCCATTATATCTATCCTTACCTTTGGTCATCAAGACGACTCATAGCAAAGACAATTCCTGAAAATTCATCGAAGCAAAAAATTATTTTGAAAATTTCATTGTGTTGAAGGTATGTCGTGCAGGATCGAAAATTCATCTTAATTCTGAATTTAACAGTGATTATATAAAATGATTGGTTGACTCTCTAAATTTCTAGAAATGACATTTTAATTTATGGAAATGATGCTTTTATGAAATGCATGACAATGGTCAAGTGCGTAAATCATCCACATGTAAGAGGATTCTTTCAAAAATTCTTTATACCTTAGAGGGGAGAAACTTTTTATCCCTAGTCTACTTAAGCCTTGTTTTTCAACACTTAACCAATTTTGCCAATGGCGAGCATTTTTCTGGGAAGGTGCAAAACAGGCCAAATTTATGTTTTGGCAGGAAAATATCTCCATTAATAGAGACTCTTTTTCCAAAAGGAGTCAATGGTCAAGTGAATAAATAATCCACCTACAAACTTGTGCTCCCGGAAATTTTTTATGAGAAATGGCAGGCATTTGCCTAAGGCCATTTAGGCCAGTTTTAGATGCAAAACAGGCTGAGTGGTTGTTTTGGAAGGCCAATATTTTCTTGACCATAGACTTGTTTTAAAACCTGATCCAATGGTCAAGTTCATAAATCATCCACCTGCAAGATGATACTTTCCTAAAACATTTATCACTCACAGGTGAGAAATGGTGGGCACTTACCCAAGGCTACTTAAGCCTTTTTTTCAACACTTAACCAATTTTTCCGACGGCAAGCATTTTTCTGGGAGGGTGCAAAACAAGTAGAATGGTTGTTTTGGAAGGAAAATATCTCCATGACCAAAGGTTTTTTTTCAAAAATGAGTCAATGGTCAAGAGAATAAATCCTCCACCTACAACTGTATTCTCTCAGAAATGTTTTATCCAACACAAGTGAGAATGGTGGTCATTTCCCTAAGGTCATTTAGGCCAGTTTTAGGTGCAAAACAAGCTAAGTGTTTTTTTTAGCAGACCAATATATTCTTGACCATAGACTTTTTTTAAAACTTGAGCCAATGGTCAAGTGTATAAATCATCCACCTACAAGTTGATTCTTTCCCAAAAAATTTATCCCTCACAAGTGAGAAATAGTGGGCATTTACCCAAGGCTACTTAAGCCCCCTTTTTCAACACTAAACCAATTTTTCCAATGGCGAGCATTTTTGTGGGAGGGTGCAAAATAGGTTGAATGGATATTTTGGAAGGAAAATATCTCCATGACCAAAGTTGTTTTTTACAAAATGAGTCAATTTTAAATCGAACAAATCATCCACCTACAAACTTATGCTCTTAGAAAAATTTTATCCCTCAAATATGAGAAATGGAGGGAATTTTTTTAAGGCCATTTAGGGCACTTTTAGGTGCAAAATAGGTTGAGTGGTTGTTTTGGAAGGCCAATATTTTCTTGACCATAGACTTTGTTTCAATTCTGATCCAGTGGTCAAGTGCAAAAATCATCCACCTACAAGATGATGCTTTCGTAAAAAAAAATTCCCTTAATGGTGGGAATTTTCCCAATGCTACTTAAGCCCTTTTTTCAATACTTAAACCATTTTTCCAATGCCGAGCATTTTTCTTTGAGGGTGCAAAACAAGATGAATGACCATTTTGGCAGGAAAATATCTCCTTGACCAAATACTTTGTTTCAAAACTCAGCCAATGGTAAAGTGAATAAATCATCCACCTACAAACTTATCCTCTCATAAAAAATTATCCCTCAAAGGTGAAAAATGGTGGGCATTTTCCTAAGGCCACTTAGGCCAGTTTTAGGTGCAAAACAAGATAATTGGTTGTTTTGGAAGGCCAATATTTTCTTGACCATAGACTTGTTTTCAAAAATGATACAGTGGTAAACTGCATAAATCATCCACCTACAAGATGATGCTTTCCTAAAAAAAATTCCCTCACAGATGAGAAATGGTGGGCATTTTCCCAATGCTACTTAAGCCAATTTTTTCAATAGTTAACCAATTTTTCCAATGGCGAGCATTTTTCTTTGAGGGTGCAAAACAAGATGAATGGTCGTTTTGGAAGGAAAATATATCCTTGACCAGAGACTTTGTTTCAAAAATTAGCCAATGGTAAAGTTAATAAATCATCCACCTACAAACTTATACTCTCATAAAAAATTTATCCCTCAAAGGTGAAAAATGGCGGGCATTTTCCTAAGGCCATTTAGGCGATTTTAGGTGCAAAAATAGGCTGAGTGGTTGCTTTGGTAGGACAATATTTTCTTGGCCATAGACTTGTTTTCAAAACTGATCCAGTGGTCAACTGCATAAATCATCCACCTGCAAGATGATGCTTTCCTAAAAAAACATTTCCCTTACATATGAGAAATGGTGGGCATTTTACCAATTCTACTTAAGCCATTATTTTCAATACTTAACCAATTTTGCCAATGGCGAGCATTTTTCCTTGAGGGTGCAAAACAAGATGAATGGTCATTTTGGCAGGAAAATATCTCCTTTACCAGAGACTTTGTTTCAAAACTCAGCCAATGGTAAATTTAATAAATCATCTACCTACAAACTTATGCTCTCATAAAAAATTATCCCTCAAAGGTGAAAAATGACGAGCATTTTCCTAAGGCCATTTAGGCTAGTTTTAGGTGCAAAACAGGTTGACTGGCTTCTTTGGCAGGGCAATATTTTCTTGACCATAGACTTGTTTTCAAAATTGATCCAGTGGTCAACTAAATAAATCATCCATCTGCAAGCTGATGCTTTCCTAAAAACATTTCCCTCATAGATGAGAAATGGTGGGAATTTTCCCAATGCTACTTAAGCCATTTTTTTCAATACTTAACCAATTTTTCCAATGGCAAGCATTTTTCTTGGAGGGTGCAAAACAAGATGAATGTTCGTTTTGGAAGGAAAATATCTCCTTGACTAGAGACTTTTTTTCAAAACTCGGCCAATGGTAAAGTTAATAAATCATCCACCTACAAACTTATGCTCTCATAAAAAAATTATCCCTCAAGGGTTAGAAATGGAGGGCATTTTCCTAAGGCCATGTAGGCCATTTTTAGGTGCAAAACAGGCTGAGTGACTGCTTTGGCAGACCAATATTTTCTTGACCATAGACTTTCTTTCAAAATTGATCCAGTGATCAAGTGCATAAATCATCCACCTGCAAGCAAATGCTTTCCTATAAAAATTTTCCCTCACATATGATAAATGGTGGGCATTTTCCCAATGCTATGTAAGCCCTTTTTTTCAATGCTTAACCAATTTTTCCAATTGTGAGCATTTTTCTTTGAAGGCGTAAAACAAGATGAATGGTTGTTTTGGCAGGAAAATATCTCCTTTACCATAGACTTTGTTTCCAAAAATCAATCACAATTTTAAAGTGAATAAATCATCTACCTACAAATTTATGCTCTCATAAAAAATTTATACCTCAAGGGTGAGAAATGGAAGGAATTTTCCTAAGGCCATTTAGGCCAGTTTTAGGTGCAAAACAGGATGAATGGCTATTTTGGTAGCCCAATATTTTCTTGACCAGAGACCTTTTTTCAAAACTGAATCACTGGTCATGTTCATAAGTCATCCACTTGAAAGCCTAATCTTTCCTAAAAATTTGATCCCTCACAGATGAGAAATGGTGGGCATTTTCCCAAGGCTTCTTAAGCCCTTTGTGTCAATACTTAACCAATTTTTCCAATGGCGAGTAATTTTCTAGGAGCGTGCAAAACAATCTGAATGGTTGTTTTGGAAAGAACATATCTCCTTTACCAGAGTCTTTGTTTCACAAAGGAGTAAATTTTCAAGTGAATAAATCATCCACATACAAACTTATGCTCTCAGAAATTTTTTATCCCTCAAATATGAGAAATGGTGGGCATATTCCTAAGGCCATTTAGGCTAGTTTTAGGTGCAAAAAAGGATGAATGGCTATTTTGGAAGGCCAATATTTTCTTGACCATAGACTTGTTTGCAAAACTAAGCCATCTTTAAAATGCATAAATCATCCACCTGAAAGTTGATGCTTTCGTAAAAACAATTACCTTCACAGATGAGAAATGGTGGGCATTTTCCCAATGCTACTTAATCCCTTTTTTTTCAATTATACTTAACAATTTTGTCAATGGCGAGCATTGTTATTTTAGGGTGCAAAACAAGATGAATGGTTGTTTTGGAAGGAAAATATATCCTTGACTAGAGACTTTTTTTCAAAAATAAGTCAATTTTCAAGGGAATAAATCATCCACCTACCAACTTATTCTCTCATAAATGTTTTAGCCATCAAAGGTGAGAAATGGCAGGCATTTTCCTAAGGCCATTTAGGCCAGTTTTAGATGCAAAACAAGCTGAGTGGTTGTTTTGGTAGGCCAATATTTTCTTTACCAAAGACCCTTTTTAAAAAATGAGCCAGTGTTCATGTTCATAATTCATCCACCTGCAAGTTGATGCTTTCCTAAAAAAATTATCCCTCACAGGTGGGAAATGGTGGACATTTTCCAAAGCCTACTTAAGCCCTTTTTTTCAATACTTAACCAATTTTTCCAATGGCGAGCATTTTTCTGGGAGGTTGGAAAACAGGATGACTGGTTGTTTTGGAAGGAAAATATCTCCTTGACCAGAGACTTTATTTCAAAAATATTCCTTGGAAAGCAATTCTAGTTTTACTTTTGATTCTAAGACCAATAGTGTAACACCCCATTTTTTACCCCAGAATATAATAATGTAAATATGGATGATATGGCTAGACGCCAGACATGAATGATGTAATTATGTACATTTTATATTTAATATAAAGCACATGACTACTGCAAACCAAGAAGGACGATGATGAGATGGGGGGCTATCCTTCCACAAGGGGGAAATGATCATCCTAAGCCTGGGGATTAGAGGGGGGAAACATGCCCAATTCCAAATATGCCACTTGTCAAACTCTCCTTATAATAGGGGGAAAAGTGTCCAACCACATGGATGCCAAGCAGCTAATTCCTATCAACCTTGGTGCCACTTGGATAG
This sequence comes from Larix kaempferi, assembly GCA_027924585.1. Classification (NCBI taxonomy): domain Eukaryota; kingdom Viridiplantae; phylum Streptophyta; class Pinopsida; order Pinales; family Pinaceae; genus Larix; species Larix kaempferi. The sequence goes on along the minus strand of BSBM01000398.1, from coordinate 4,093,642 downwards.
TCTCAACCATGCATATAAAAAGAGAGAGATATCCCATAATTCCATTAATTCCTTACTATCAGAGACACCCATTTGACTACTAGACGATTAGTTCATCATTCTTCCGTGGAAAAACCATCATTGTTGTCAAATCTAGACCACCAATGGATGTAATACTATCACCAGAACATGGAATTGGGGCCGGACTGAGATTAGAGGATTGAGTAGTTGTTGCAGAAAATCAGAACCTTATTGTGGATGATTAGGCCCAACTCGGGGGTGGCCCAGTCAAAGAAATTTATGGCTTGACAGATCCTACGGTTGGGAGGAACGTCCTTGGTTTGCGGTCAGTCAACCATATTTCAGATAAGTTCATTATGTGAATAAGTGTATGGTATTTATTTTTTATTATATTACTCACTACCATATTATGGATTATGGAACCAAAATAATGGCTATGTAAATGCATTCTTGTGGAAAAAATTATATATGTTTTATGAGTAATTATATACATAATTATTTTGTTGTAAATCTACAATTGAAATCATTAGAAGAATAAAATTACATATCCGAGGAAAATTCAGCTAGTAGATTTTAGTACCCAGGTCCCCAAAGTCACTGGGAGGTAATCGGGTATGTGAAAAATAGACCCAAATCCCCTTCTTGATCGCTAGGATGAGTTCATTCTGGGCCAGGTGTTTAAATTTGTGTGAATCCAGGAACAATCTCTCAACACTACAATCCTATCCCACGAGAGTAGAAAAATCTCATAATAGTAGAGAAAAGGTGCATGTTGTGGTGCACTAGATGGTTTCATCTCTATAGGAAGGTGCATGCTTATGTTTTAGCATAGACATGCAATAGGTAGTTTTGATATCTAGAGGAAGGGGCCTATTTTTCTTGCGGTTTACACAACACCAGTTTGAGGGAAATATGGCAAGGAAGAACCCCTCCTATAGACAAGACATGAAAATATCATGTTAAGGAGGAGGAAAAAGGTTGCTTCAAAATATCTAGCATGGTAGACCTTAGATTATTAGCATTCCTTTTAAGAAGGTGTAAAAGAAGCTTCCCTGAGAAAAACATGAGGAATTGAAATTTCTAATAGATACTTCCATTCTTATTTTGAAGTTATCAAATTGGAAATCAATAATCTAGAGAGGAATACTATAGCTAGATGAAGTTTTACACCTTCCAAACTTCTTAATAAGGAGGCTCTCTAGTGGATGTCGTACACAAGGTTTTCAAGGAGGAAAGAAATCAAGGTCTATGAGATGACTAAGATATATAGTTTATTTAAATATTGAATTACCCAATCCATGTAAGAGAGAGAGTCACAACAACACTCAGACATTCTGAAGAAATTTTACTTCATGGAGGCTAGGTATGATGCACTAATTAGAGTTCACTAGGGACTCAAAGCTAGAGTGGTTGAGGATGACTCAAAGCTTCATGTCAAAGGTTCCAGTGGGAATCATGCTAAGGATAATCAATAAATCTCCCAACTTGACTTCATCATCCTCAACTCTAAATTAAAGAATGAACGATAATTAAGAATCCCATGCTTCTAGGTGCTTTTGTTCTTTAACTTTTCTATTTTTCAAGGGAAAGAGTCTCTTCAGGTCCCCTAACAACTCAAACCTCCAAGTTACTAGAATTTTTTGTTTATAGTTGTTTTGTTTTGTTATGACAAGGCTCTTCCCAAACCCTCTAGCATCATTAGTTTAGGGCAAAGGGTCAATGTCAAATTTATTAATATATCTATGATAATCCGTTGTTTAGTAGGTAAAGAAAGATACTCTATTTGATTTAATACATGTTTTCCTTTTATTCAAATATCTTTGTTGTTTATAGAAAAATATCGGTTTGCACATATGCTCATATGTCTATAAGAACAATCTCAAATATTCTTTTTTTTATGGAAAAAAAAATTGAAATGATGTAACCTTTTTGTATATTAATAGGAATTAGTACTCTAAATTGCAACAAAAAAAGCCTAGACTAAATGTATTGGTAATAATATTAACAATTCATAACTAATTAAACTAATAAATATTCTACTAAATAAAAATAACTAATTACTCATTAAATTAATAAATATAATATAAAGTAAATAATTAATGATTAATTCAACTAATAAATATAATACATGCTTGAAAAATTATGTCAACCAATTAATGATTAAGAGATACAGAGTACTAAAATTTGGATTATACTATCAATAATAGACTAAAAAAAAATACTTTATATACATGTTTTTTTAGCATAGCCAATTTGTACTTTCCTTCTACACTTGTAAGAGTGCCAAAAGCCTTGATTGCATAGAACTTTCAAATACATAAACTATATCATATAATGTGTGATTTCGAATTTTTTTTTTTCACAATTAACCCAAATATTTATTCAAATAATATTATTTCCAAGTAACAAATTTTCCCAATACAACTAAAGCAATGAAAAAATGACAACATTGATTGTGAGAAGTCATCTCCCGAGAGTGGTTAGTAAAGCATAAACAATGTGTCCTTTTTTACAATGGTTCTTTAAAAGAAAATGCAAAACATAAAGTGTTTGGGGTTGATTTTAGACCTCAAAAAACAACCTAAAAGGGTATTTGCATGGAGAGTTGAAACTATGATCAACAATCAGGTAGAGGCCTTAGCTCCTTTTTATGCTTATCCATTTTAAACGACAAAAGGTTTCACAAAGCAAATGTAATAGGGGAATTGATTAAGGATAATTTTAGGGGCGAAATTTAGTCCATGGGCTATTTTTCCATGTTTTTTTTCAAAAAAAGATTCGCCAATTTGCATTTTTTGAAGCCCCATTTCGCCCAATTTTGACAGGCCAGATATTTTATAGTTGACATTTTAAGAATTGGTAAGATTCACCAAGGTTTATACACTTTTAAATAAATATGGGTCCTTAAAATTATCCCTGGAATTAACATTTCTCATTAAAATCCTTTATTTGAAGAATTTTCCAAAAAATCTCAACTTATGTCGGCTTGGGCATAATAGGCGTGATTAGCTTAAGTTTCTCCATGTTTCGAAAAAGAAGTTAGGATGCCATTGAATAAGCCAATCGTGGAGTTAAGATGGCAAAGGGAGTTTGTGAACTAAATGGGATGATTATATCCCTACCCCTAAATTGCAATGAAAATCGTGATGGCTTTCCACCATCCTAACGCTTGCCATGAACTTCATGGTATAGAGTTAATAGCTTGGCATCACTCGCATGTTCCTTTGCATTTTCCATGGGTGCGCTCAATAATGTGGTGTACAACTTTGGAGGGTAACCATGCATGCGGGTTTTTAATCAACAGTTTCTGCAAATATCGTAGGTTTTGATGGCATTCATGTTAGAGATAATGCTTTCATTGCATTTAGATTTGGTTTGAGATTTGTTAGAGATTGTTGAGATATTTTCTTAACCTATCTTTCCAAGATTGGAATAAATTAACATAATAACACTTATATAAATATGTTGTATTTAGGTTTGAAAATAATATACAAATATTGTTTTATATGAATTATTTGTGTAATGGATTCTCTCTCAAAATCTAAGTTGATATCAGAGCTTAGTTGGGCTTAGATCCCTCACAGGAGTGCCCGGGAATATGAGATATGAGAAGTAATTTGTTGTAGGCGTAGGTTAGAGTAGAGTGGGATGTTGTGTGTTAATTTTTCTGTGTGTTTATTTTTTGTGTGGACCACTGTGTAAGAGAAGTAGTCGTCGCCGAAGATCTTCTCACTCATTTGGTTACTGTCAGAAAAGTAGCCTCCATATCGTTTTAAGTTGGGTTTCAGTTGTCCAAGGATTTTAGAGTCGTGAGCTGTGTAGTGTTCAAGCCGTCAAAAGGAATCATCGTTGTGCATAGAGGAGGAACTACCGCTTGTGTGAAGAAGTCAACAATTTCATAGCTGCCAAGAAAGGCCGCTGCGTGGAAGTTAGACTGTATGCCTTCCCGGTGAAAGAGAAAATCGTTATGAAGAAACCAAGCACGACAGCGTTTGTTGATCGTTCAACCAGTGATGGAATGATTATTGGATGCAGCTACGGTTCATCGTTCATGTTCTCAACGATCTGCTTGTTGAGGAATCAGCTGGTGATGAATAGGATCGAGAGACAGAATTCTTGGGTTTCTGAATTGAAGGGAGTCGCGGAATCGGGTCCTAGTGATAACGCGGAGGAAGATCAGGTTGAAGTATGGAATAATCAACCTGTATTTATCGTACATGAGGTCCATTTCAGGAGTCATAACGTTGGTCAGATAAAGCTGTCAAAGCAGAGTGCCAAATTAGGGTGATGCAGTTGGAAGTATTGAGATCACAGTCTTCAAGTGCTATGTCTCATTGAATTTGACTTCAACGAGCTCAATCTTCCAAAGGAAGGGAGCAGTAGTGTTTGAATTTATGTTAAATGTATTAGCATTATTTTATTTTTTCAGATTTTATGATGAAGAACCAACCCAATAACAGTGTAACATAACATAATCTAGTGTGTGCGGAAGCCCCGACCTTGCCACAAGTTGGTCGCTGGTTTGCTTATGTTTATTTCTGTTATATGCTGATGGGTTCTGTAAAGCTAGGAATGTTAGTTATAGGTTAATTTTATGTAATATTTTATGTGTATTTGTGAAGGTCACTTGTATGACTAAATTTTGGATATGTTCGGTATCTAGAGTACTCTCGTGAGATCCTGTTGGATTCAGCGAGCTATGTGTTCAACAGATGGAAGTACTTCCATAGATTGGTCCATTTACTTGGTTACTTCTTTTCCAAACTCAGCGAGCTACGTACTTTGGCATAGTAAAGTATTCAATATTGTTATTCACTAAATTTACTTTATTGATGGTCAGAAGTGATTGTAGTTTAAATGAGTCAAGTGGGAAGCTCAAAGTTGTGGAGAAGAAAGAGTGTAAACCAGATATTTCAGAGTGGGTGTAAGTGTTGATGAAGACCAACCAAACAAGATTCAGTATTGTATTTTATGTTTTGAAATTGTGTTTTGTAATTGTTATCACACAACTCGTAGATGCCACTAAAGGTAATCCTATACAAGATGACAAAGGGGACAGGAAACCAATGAGGTGACACCAAAGGGCCTTCATCCCTAAGACGGATTGGTTGTCACAAAAATCGAGGTACTCTTTACTTTATACTATCAAATCCACAGATAGTAAAGAGGGAGACCCTGATCTACTCCCAACAGGAGAGATCTAACCCAATCACTAGATCAAGCTATGAAATAGGGTGCGTAAGGTGAAGGGTGGAGAACCATAGATTTAAGCAAAAATGGTCACCGTGGAGGCTTATGAGAGATAAGATTGGAATTTGAGTGCTTATACACAGTGACTTGATATTTAAGTATGATTCCAGGATTCAAGTGTTAAGACAAATGATCAAATTTAACTGCCTTGGGAAACATGATCCTTAAAACAGGGAAAATGGTCCCAAGGAGTAGATCTGAAATTTTAGGATTTCTAGCACAAGTTGAAAGAGAGATTTGACAGTATCAAGGTACACAAGCTCAACGAGTAAGGGTTATACAACCTAGAAAACAGGCTAACCAAGGAGGGCACAAGGGTAAAAGGCCAATGCCTAGGGAAAAAGGGAAGATGGAGTCCTCGTAGCATGACGCCCTTGAGAACCCACTTGGGGTTTGGCCGTAAGATAAAAACCCAGAAATGGTTTGCTAGTAAACCAAGAAATAAAACCCAGAGAATTTTCTGAATGATTTAGAGTTAGTGTTTGAATGTAAATGACAGATGGGTAAGATAAAAGAATAGATTGTGTACCTTACAAGCTTACCTGGATCATGGAAATTGATGATATTATGTCAAGGACTACTCCCGCAAAGATCAAGTGAAGATTTGATTATTTATCTTGCCTCTACGAATTTTCTCAGTTCCACTGATGTGCCCCTCTCTTCCTGCAAAACCAAGGAGATAAACTCAATTAGCAAGCAACAATGAAGGTAAATGAAAATGAAGAAAATGATCACAAAGAATGAGAAGTAAAAATACAATATCACTCCCTGAACCAAACCAAATGAAGAGAGAGAGAGACAAGGTGAGTCTCCTCAACCAGTGCATCCCTCCTCCAAGTCGCCCTCTTCACCTGCAGATAAAAACGTGGATCGAAATATGTTCAAAATAATCACCAATATCTTAAATGCAATGGAAAAGTAGTTTCAATTGACATATCCAACACCGAGAACCAGATCACAAGAGATTTTCAAAATATTTTTCTATTCCAGTAGCCAAGAGCCAAAAGTGCCTTTACAATGAGGGGGGTCTCTTCTTTAATAGGAATGGGAGAGACCAAAACCCTAACCACCTTTTTAACAAGTGGTTGAGATCAAAAGATACATAAGTGATAATCAATGGCTACGATGAGCTAAAAAATAAAGTACATGGATCAACTCAAAAATAGAGGGGGCACACTAACTAAGTAGCCCTAGGGGGGACGACCACATGAAAGTGACTAGGAAACATAACATAAGATCATGGTGGGGTTAGGAAGTGTACTCATCCTTCTCTAACATCTCCCCATGGAACAATAACATATAATAATATCATCATGATACAATACTGTGACCACATGGCCAAATCGTGCCTCCTCATTGACATAATAAAATCATAATATAAAATCCCAGAGAGTGTGTGGGCCCCATTGAATGCGGCAACCTACTCTGGAAGGTGTGGGAAGCATCACACAAGTCATATAAACCAAACTCATTCCATTTCATTACCTCAATAGCCCAAATCGAATTCCTCTGTAACCATTTTTACCATTTTTTATCCTCAAAAAAATCACCTGTGAAAGAATAAAATGCATATAGCTCACTTCCTGGTACTCTAGGGCCAAACATGACTAAACCAAAATGTCTGGGAGCATGGTAATATGGTAATAACAAGTGGTTGGACACCATGATTCCTCTGTATCTCCCTAGGGGAACCAAATAAAAAGTCAAATTGTGTTGTCAGGCCATTTTAAATGGCAAATCTGCAATAAAGTGATAATTTGAGTAAAAACCTCATCTGGAAGTGCTTGAAACTGAAGACCGAGTATCCCAATGGACTCAGGAGGTCCAAATGTACCAGATATGAGTACCCATACACCATGTGGCTATTTGTATAATCATCTGTAACCATGACAATGCTTGGACAAATAAAAATAAATGGTCTGTAATAATGATAATAACTATAAAAATCATCAAACCATCATCTAAAAACCATGTCTGCTGCATGGAACCATCAAATGGGTATGTAAGGATCATAAATTATCAATCTCACACATCACTGGTCCAACTCCACTCAAGTCCTCTGGTTGACTTGGTCAAACTAAGTTTGACCAGGTCAAAACTGGCCAAAATATAACCCAGGCTTGAAATGCATGTTGCTGCAAGTGCAAATGGTTAAAGCATGCTCCTTTTAATCATTATAATAGAAAAACACAAAGTATAAGTTAGTATATCACTGGCGGTTTAAGCAATAATAACATGCAATATATAAAAAAAATCAACTACTCCATATAGAACTTCAAGAAAATACTCACTTCATGGTCGTGATCATTTTGCTAGGATTGGGTGAGGGTGAAAAATGCAAGGCTAGGCTAAGGGGATGACTGTACTGACTCAATGCTGTGATACTTTGGATAAGGGAAAATGGAATACACGCTTAAGCATATGTTGGATAAGAAAAACACAAGCAATGGCAGTCTCTCACAAATGGAATAAGTTGTTTTAAGAAATGCTTATTCAACCTTGAAAAATGTCTACTGCTCACATCCAAGCTGAAACGGCTCCATGAGGATCTTTTATAAAATTTCCAAGACTGGGTGCCTGACTAACCGTAATTTGAGGTTTTAGGGGACACTTAGAATTAGTTGTCCCTTACTCCATTTCACATCACAACCCCTAGGCTCCATGAGGAACTTAATCATTACATTTAATTTCATGGCCAACAGTCTTTGGATTCCGCATATATTTAACCACTGCTTTTTAGGCCTTTATGACCCTTTTGAGGTTTTTGCATGTGCTTATAAGCACAACTAATCAAGCTTTCATCCAGGGTATTTTCATTTCATAGCCCTTTTTCATTGTGCTTAGAAGCACAGTTTTAGTTTTATTTCAATGGGCTTGCACATAAGATATAATAAGGTTTCCACATGCATGTAATGATGGTAGTACTATTTGCTTCAGGTTAGCCAACAAAACTTATGCAACTAGTATCTACAATCAAAACCAAACATCGGGGCAACTGACTAGAGAGATCAAGGTATCAAATCCAACTCACCAAAGGGTAAGTTCTGTTGCCAACTTAGAGCCGAGACACAAACTAATAGGGATGTTATCCAACAAAGAGGCAAAAGTGGGGAAGTCCTCCATATCACAGGCTAAGGTGTAAGTCAGGGTAAAAAAAATAAGTGGAAGAGAACGGATGGATGGGGAGAGTGAAAGGTGATGCCAAAACTAGCAAGCCATGAATGGTGGAATGATAACGTCCATTCTCCTAAGGAGGGTGAAACCAATTAGTATAAACACGAATTTCATATTCGGAGTAAATTAGTTCATTTTAGATAATCATTGAAACACACATATTTATGTAACATATATATACCGCTAGACCATAACTACGAGATACCAAGTCAAGCTATCATAAAAAGAAAAGGAGAAAGACATCATAACCAATGCATATCAATATACCCGCTGGGTCATATACCTGTACCTGGAATACTGTTGCTGCACATCCGGGCACTACATGCTGCTCTATATGGAAAAATGGCTAATCGGTCATCGAATCTGAGGTCATGAGGTTCGGTCATGGCATAAGGTTGTATTGTCCGCTCAGGGGCTGCCCTAAAAATATAAGTGATCCTGGAATGAATGCTCATCAGATGCTGATCTCAAGCATCTCAATGTAAAGGACTAGAATCTGATCTGAAGATATGGTAGCCCCAACTACTATAAATGTGATAATAGTAATGTAAGCATTAAAGGGGAGTGTTAGAGATAATGTTTTCATTAGTGCATCTAGATTTGGTTTGAGATTTGTTAGGGTTGTTGGAGATTGTTGAGATATTGTCTATGTAACATACCCTAATATCCAAACGAGTAAAAGTGACCCCTTTTATTTTATTTTATTTTTAATTCCTTGTAAACTTATCATGGAAGATACGATACGGATTTCGCCACACATAAACCATCAATGGGAGTCTCATCTTAAGAATAAAATCTTCAAGTAGATGACAAATTATACAACATAAATTGTCTTCCTCCATTTAAATAACGTCTAGCTTATCTAGTCTTGGAACAAAATAAAACAAGTATAACAATTAGATGTAACAATAGTAATGTGCTTCAAAATGGATAATCATATATTTCAATCATTTCATCTATCACATTTAATCGCATGTATTATTAACTATGCATGGAATACTTATTCAATGGATCTAAAATACTTCTGCATATTTAAATTATTCAAAGGTAGATGCAACTAGTTTTAAAAACAACAAACAACAAAACCATCACATTTACACATAACCATTTTCAAGGAGAAGATACTCCTATGATGTACACAAGAGACACATATAAAGAGACCGTTTTGACGTAGTTCACCCAAAACCTTGGGCTACGTCCACAAAGCAAATCCTTATCACTTTTCTTCTATTATTCAAAAGAGAATTACAATCTACAACACATTGGTTGCATTAATTACTTTCCATACTCTTGAAGCCTCTCTCATCGAGAACATCTTCCCAAAATCAACAAAAGCAAGCTTGTACTAAAATAATCATACAAGGGTCATTTATCTAAACTTAACAACTAAAATTCCTTCTAGACATGGATCACTCTATCCACACTTTTAATTTAGAAAATTATATCACAAGGGACTAAGACCCGTTTATAAGACTTACACTCGTCCCTAAGATGGTGAGACCATTCTTCACTCCAACAAAGGTACTCATTATTATTTATTTCATTCAATAAATATACTAAAGGCTTCACCTTTCTTTTAAGTACGAATTACATAAAACTTATATATATTAAGTTTTCTAGCATATATGAAGTAATCCAAAGGGCGGTAGTGCATATATATATATACACATGTTTACCAAAGTATTCTGTGTTTTACAGATGTTTAGGCTTTGGTAATGTATTATATACACAATATTTTAAGCCTTTGACCCTATGATAATAATATTCTTGTCCTTCGAAAATAATAATAGTAGCACTATCTTATTTAAGCTAATTTAAAATAACTTTAATTTAACATTCATGGGCGATTTATTAAATCTTTTCACTCATTTTGTTTTCTTAAGTGATCGCCACATTGTCTCATAATGCCTAAATCCCATATAATTATACGTGTTTGTTTTAAATTCCAATACCTAGGTATACGACTTGTTTTCCCTTAGTTACCCAAGGAAACATGATGACACCTAGTCATCATAATTTAGATTCTCACTGCTTCACTAGCCTCAACCCTCTTCCACCAGGGATTTAGTTACTTATTGCTTGTTGTGTCACTCCTTTTAGTTTTTTAAGTCTATATCAACCATTACAACTTATGAAAATAATTGATAAAGATTTCATGGTTTACTGGTGGGACTTTGACCTTGAGCTCCTCACCAATAAATTGATACGATATTCAATTACATTTTTAAAATAATAAGGGAATAAAATGAGGGATATTACACTCTCAACCTATCTTTCCAAGATTAAAATAAGTTAGATATGATAACACTTATAATATGTGTGTTGTATTTGGGTTTGAAAGTAAAATATAAATATTGTTTCATGTGAATTATCTATTTAATGAATGTTTGCTATCATTGGACATAAATGGAAGAGGTAATGCACGTTATCTAAACTTTAAATGATTTGCATTTAGAATCTGGTAATAATTCCGGCTAAAATCCGGCTCTAATTGTTTAAATCGTTGTTTGGGATTGTTGGAATTGAATAATCAGTGTGTCCCAAGGGTAATCAAGGGTGTTGAATCCATCCCTATAATGAAAATTGCAATTCTAGCAACCAAAATTGCAATTTTGACATCGCTGGATTCCAAAAAAAACTGTTGATAAAGATGCAAATTGTCTAGAGATTAAACAACTCTCGTGAGAACAAGGGCCTCTAGTAAGTATTTCCATCAATATTCCATATTTTAAATCTATTGGTAGAAGAGGTTGTAGTGTGTCACATTTGAAGGTGTTTGGCTCTACCTCCTTATTCATTGGAGTAAGTGGCTCTTGATCCTCGAATTGCTGGTCTAATGTGTACAGTTTGTGGAGTTTGCTCTACATTATCATTTAGGATGAATTGGTTTGGGATTTTTTGTGTTTTGTTTGGAGTGTGGTTTTGGGTGATTTTGAAGTGGGTGGCATTTAGTGTTTTCATTGACCAGTGGTATCACATTTGTTGTTTTCTTTAATCATTGGTTAAGTATTTATTTATTGTTCTTTCCATTGGTATTTAATAATTTGGTCTGCGAAACGAGTAGAGATTTATTGTTCTTTTCATTGGTATTTAGTAATTTGGTCTACCAAACGAGTAGCGATTGTTTTTTACAATGATAATGATTAACCCAAATCCTCCAAGGCTGGTCATGTTGATGTATTGAAGCCATATATCAAATCTGTAATAATCCTCAGCGTTGTGTTGTTTTGAATAATGGTACTTGATGGAGATGGAATTCAGGAGCCGACCCTCACCGTGGGTGGTCTTGCCCAGTTGTTCTGTTTACTATTTGGAACGTCTGCATTCCTTTGCCTTATCGGACATGACGTGTGGATTGCAAAAAAGAAGGGCGCCAATTGGGTTCCAGGACATGCGCTGGTCCTAAGTGCGCTCACAATCCAGGCTATGAACTTCTTCGAGAACCAAGGTGATTTGCTCGATCAGACGATGCATAATTCAAAGCTATCGCCTGGAGAGGGTAAGAATAACTTGTTTATGATTCACACAAGTAGAGTAATGCTGTGTGTGTTGATTGCATTTTTTCTGCCGGGAGTGGCTCGTCCAAGCTATCGAGAAAAATGGACGAAAATACTAGCTTTGGGATTGAGTGTATTCATCGACATTTTCTCCGAGGTGCGTCGACATAGTCTCCGAGGTGACTATCTAGCCACGTATGTTAAGGTGGTTCCGTTCATTGTATCAGGCGGTATAATATCGATGACCCTCATATGGCTGATTTTACTTCACATCTGCGCAACTCTAGCCAGTAAAAGCATCCGAAATCTTACTTCTCAAAGAGTACTATACATTCTGCAAGATCCGAAAGATGACACTTGGAAAGCACTGGGAGATCAAGCCCTGAAATCGTGGATTTTTTCGCGTGCATGTCATCCTGAATCCATCATAGCAAGTTCAGTGCTAGGGTCATCAGCAGCATTTGGAGTGACAGCCTGCATTATAAGTTCAATCGTAGGATGGATTGTCCAAGTCTAGAAATAAAGCTTCTTGGTGGTGTGGCATTTTGGTTCAAATTCATAATAACCCTCATGGAGGTCATACTCATCCTAATAGGATGGGCAATCATTGGCTGGAGAAGTCTTACGTCCGTAGCTTGCTATGGAAATCAGTGCAACCTGTGCCTGTGCCTGTGCCAGCTGTGCCAGTGCAGCCTGAGTTGGAGTAATCACATAGAGGACTTTTGGACAAGCCACATTGTTGATCTCCAGGAAGCTGGAGAATCGAAGCGGAGACTACTAAAAGTTGATCAAAAACTAAGTAAGATATTTGCAAGGAAACTGATGGATCTCATAGTGGACGAAAGAGACGTAACTGTAAGTATAACGATTGCTCCCAAAGTTGAAAAAAAAATCACTTTACAATGGATATTTCTGTTATGTGCGCATTGGTTTCAATGGCTTGTGGTCTTACTCTGCAAAGTAAATTATTTCCTCGTAGAGAATGAATATGAAGTTACAGAGAAAAGCTTGCAAGAGAATGTGAATATGAAGTTACAGAGAAAGAAGAGATCATCCACAAAGGGCAAGACAGTCCGGTGGACTGGGAACAATTGGTGTCACAGAAGGCATTATACAAATTATGCAAGAGTATCAATCGCACTCCAAGTAGTTTAGATGAAGTAATACATAAATTACAGACTTCATTGGCATATATTATTGGTGATTGCGTAAAGCTAGTGGGTGAGGCATTAGTGGACAAATGCAGGACATCGGCGCAAGATTTGGAGAAAAATAAATTGCTTGAAGCACTTTACATTGCCGGGAAATTGGAAGGATTGATGGGGCGGCTTGGGGTGGCACGGTTCCGAGGACAGGTTAAGCAGAAAACGAAAGAAGGCAAACCGCCAGAAAACAGAGAGAACGAAAACCCAAGTCAGGTTGTGTTGGGCATTCAGCCCACATAAATCACAGAAAACATAGAAGATTTATAACAGATATATAACATATTTAAATAGAACAGCAATCACACAAGAAACATAGAATTTACGTGGTTTACCCACTGAATGTGGGCTACATCCACGGGACAAGGGCAGGCAGTCTTTATTCATCATCAACAATAGTTTACAAACTATCCCGGAGAGGGCATAAAACCCCAGCTCAATATTTGTCTCAATGGGCTACATATTTAAGATCGTCCTTCTTCAGTTACACATAACCAATAACCAATTATACCGTTGGTGAAACCTCCATAAATCAACTTAACCTCAACTGTCAATTGGTTGTCACATTCCAACAGGTTGAGCAGAGAGCTCGATCTGCTGGCCAGGACAGGGAGATTCATGAAGCAGGCGAACCGCCCGAAAACAGAGAAAACGAACCCAAGACAAGCTGGGCACAGAGTGGAATTTGTTCCAGTAATTACGGCTTGAAGAGTCAGCTAGATCGGCTTATGGCCTCTATCGCGCTTCTAATTATATCGTTGTATTCTACCGTGTTATAATTTGAGTTCATTTCAGTCATGTTTTGTTATTGTAATATTTCTTTATTTCTTAGTTGTAATTTGGAGGTATTATTCTTTTTCTATTCCAAAAGAAATTTAAGATGTTTCAACTGAATGGAATCAGGGTGGGTGGAATGAAATCCATTTTTTTTTCAGTCAAAAAACCATAGTATTGATATTCAAAGAACTAAATCAAATAGTACAATCAGTAAATCTTTCAACAAACCTGTCGCCATAATCATATGTCTTTTTCTCATAGCTGCCACCCTATCAATTACATACTAACCCATACAAAATGTTCAAAATAACCCAAAAGTGTTTATAGATCACTAACTACACAGTAATCTACTTAACATAAAAAGAGCTGAAAACTCTGAAAAAATCTACCAACTGTGAATTGTGGTATATCCCCCAATAGACCTCCAAAATTTTAAATTAATTGTTTTCATTTTAATTATAAATCTTTATGATTAAATTTTAAATAAATATATTTGGAACGTAAACCTTAATGGATGGGAATCGATTTCCTTCCTTTCATTCAAGAAACCATCTCTATCATCCCATCATTTTGACGATTTTTGGACTCTCTTATCCGAGGTCCGAAAAGTTGGTTCAAAAAACATAGCGGTATCGAATTTATACTTAGATGTGAAAGCTGAAAGCTTTTTTATTTAAAGGTTTTTCCAGGACAACTTTTCACAAAATTAAAACACGAATGATACTATAAAAAGTATAATGTGTTTATTTAATGAGTTGCTTTTGTTTTCTTAATGGTTAAGATATATTTAATGTAATAATAGCATATTAATATTTTTATAAAATTTATTACAAAATATTTTGATTAAAATTATTTTTTATAAAATAAAGATTATTACAAATAATTTTTTATAATAATGAAACATATGGAAGATGTTAAATCTAAATTTAAAATAATTAAAGTTATTTTTTTAAATGAAGACTAAATATATATGGAGTATTGTTTTTGTTAATATTTTTTAGTAAAATCCAAATTTAGAAGTGTTCAAATTGTGTGTTTGAATCTATAAATAGATTCAATACTTCATGTCACTCACACTAGCAATTGCCTTATGAGGGGAAAAAGGAACGCCGAGAGAAAAAGAGTACAAAGAAGGAAAAGCACTTTGGCCAAATTTTGAGCAGCCGGTTACATCGACATGGTGCTTTAGAACTATAGTAGTCATGTCGTAGGTTCTCAACGAAACATTTCAAGAATGAAATTACATCACGACAAACATCATCATCTATATGGGCTTGAACATAGAGTTGCAAGGGTACATACCTCCCCTTGTGATGCCCATCAACCAACAACAATTATAATGCTATCATGTTTAAAAAGGTCCTTGTATTATTTTTCACTTCGGATTCAATTTTAACATTAATATGCACTGAATACCACTTCGAAGTACTAAAGAAAAGGGAATGCACATCTATAAGCAACTCAAGCACAACTTGTACTTGTTTGGCTATCTAGTTGAGAGGATCTTCCCAATTATGCTAGATTATTTTTAGTGTGCGATTAACCAAGTCTGTGGAAAAGGCTCCCATGTTTTCACTGTAATACCATGGAATTTGGCTACATGGTGAAATTACCCTTTTTCATTAGCAAGAAAATCAACTAAAAAACATGCTTTTATCTATTGTGAACAAATATGTTGTGCAATTAATGCATAGAAATTAAAGTGATTTTCCACAAAACTTCCACATAGATTGTAGACAAAAGGATAGATTCCATCAAATAAGATATCCAAACTACCATGTCTTTTGTAGAGTGACCCTTACTTGTGCTATAGGATTAGATCCACTTACATCAATGTATGTCTTAGAAAAAAGAGCATTTTTGTTTAGATCGGATCTTGGAGTAGAAGTTAGGATGCCACAATTTCTACACTTAACATATGGATCCATATGTTAGGTTGATCAATAGATGGAAGTTGTGTTCATAGATCAACTTTTAAATCATTTCTACATTTAACACTTCAACTCAATCATTTATTATGCAAATAATGGACGTGATGTACACATTTTGCACAATTTGCAGTTGTCAGATGTACGCCATCATGGAACAAATCAAATTACTCTGGTGCGGGAGATATTGGAAGAATATTCCCAACTATTTAACATTGAGACAAATGGGTGCAAAATAAAGGTTGTGCACTCAGTTATCTGCAGTCAAATACACATGTCGAGAACAGTGAAGAGTTACATGGGATATCTGTGTCGTTATCGTAACGCAAATAATGCAGATAACAACGCATCCCAGATATCTGGACGCGAGTTACATGGGATCGTGTCGAAAACAATGAAGAGTTAAATGGGATATCCCTTGACATATTAAATGTGGGATTGTTGCAACCATGAACTTCTCTCTGGTTCTTCTCCTTTATTACAACGCATTTTTGTTGTCCCCCAGCACATCCATCTCCATCAACCGAAGGTCTCATGGCGATGGAGTTCCGCAGCAAATCCAGCAGGTAAAATATTTCATTTATTTAATATATTTCTGTTGTTGGCCGAGTCTTTCTGTCATAACACTCGGACGCGGCCTATTCTCGTGCACCAGGGTCAAGTGAGGCACACGCTAACTCCATAGTAGTTGGGTCATGGAAGGGTGGTCTCCATTAGATCCATCAGGTATGTGGAAACATTGGTATATTTGGAAATGTTAAGTGCAGGTGGATGCCTGACGTTAATATTTAGATTTCACTTGGGTTAATAGTTGATTTCTTCCTCAAGCCCTATGGGCTTCTTGCACTGATTTCACCTGCCTAAGAAGAGGGAAAGATTTATTTTTTCTTTCAAGTGAGGAACATATGAATTTATATATGTAATTACTTATTTGTATAGAGATAAACAATCCAGAGCCCATTGTGAGGGCTCACTGTTTTTTGTTGTTGTGGTTTCAGTCGAGTCAGGGTCAGAAAGAATGTGGAGAAATAGTTTATCTTCTCAACAAAATGAGGAAGGCTAGGAAGGAACGCCGAGAGGAAAAGACCCCAAGGAAGGAAAAATAGTTTGTCCATATTGGGCAACATGTTATACCGTATCATCGAAATAGGAAACAAAATCACAATTGAAGTATGAATCTTTGACTAACTAATAGAATGAAATAAAGTAAATTAACAATGTTCTACTAAAATATTTGAAAAGAGATAAAAATATGGCTAAATTATCTAAATTAAATTATCTCTATCTTACATTAATTTAAATTGTAATTATAAATTTTGTGACTTTCATGCTTTCATCCAATAAGTAAATTAAATCTTCAATTTCCTTAATGACAACCTTTTATTAACATACATAAATTAGATGGAAAGTGATAAAAAACATAACTATTTTAGTTTAGATTAAAGTGTAAGTAAGTATGAATGGTATATGCCAATTAAAAATCAAGAATGAAGTCATGGACATGTGAATTGCATAACATGTGACACTAAATGAAAATGTATGGATATCTACATATACATATTTAAATGAATCATACCTACATTAAAGTCAATTAAAAATCAAGAATGAAGTCATGGACATGTGAATTGCATAACATGTGACACTAAATGAAAATGTATGGATATCTACATATACATATTTAAATGAATCATACCTACATTAAAGTCACTGACATGAAATTTTTTTTTTACCATAACACCTTTACCCAATTCACTATTGGGATATCAATCTAATTTATTACGTCTATGAAAATATCTAAACCTTTGAATTTAAAGTAAAATTAAAACATAATTTATTCATATAAAATAATTATAAATATGAAATATGTTGAATTTAAAGTAAAATTAAAACATAATTTATTCATATAAAATAATTATAAATATGAAATATGTTGAGATTCATTTAAAATAAGCAATAATTTAAAGTCATTTTTTAAGTATTTTGTTTAGAGAGTGATATTATCATTATTTCTTTCTTTTTATCTATAATAATGTAATTATATAAAGTTGAAAAATAATTTTTAAAAAACATAATATCTCCAGTAAATTTATAATATATTCAATATAATAGGAAGAAGATCATATAAAACAATCATAAATATTAAATATGATATGATTCATTTAAAAATGAAGGAATCACTTGAATGTCACTTTTTAACAATTTTGTTTATTTTGCTCGATGGGTTTTGTCTACTATTCTGAGTCTTCTCCTTAACTTTTTTTTCATTCTCATGATCCAGATATTCAGGTAATGCCATATTTGTAGTTGTGGTTGATTTCATTTTGATTTAAAAACACCTTATCACTATGCAGGTTTTGCTTGGTCCCCAAGGTGCTTATGTATCCTACCTATTTAATCGGCATAACCTCATGAAATTGTTTAGAATATTTTGATGAGGGAGGAGAGCATCTTTTGGGCTTGTGGCAATCCACGTATATCATTTGTACTATTGTCACGAACGATGGTTCAAACCATGGTTCAACTCTCCACTCTCATTCACCACTGGTGATTTACAACTATACAGCTTATGAACACAATGCTGCTAATGTATCTTTGTTGGCTATCTTCACAATCACATAAACCAGCCCCTCGGCCACTTGGATCCACCCAACAACTACAACAACTCATCCCACCAATGAATTTACTCTGGAGATAGGCACCGCTGCCATCAATTTTGTAGCTGCAAATTCCGAAGATTCCAGATTGGACACTTATACTAAGGATATTTATACTTATCTAGCCTCCATATACCCCATTTTTAACGCCCATTTTCACTCTTTATTTGCTACCTATAAAATCCCTACTATTAACCGATTTTAGCCCTGCTTTAAAGTTCAATTATTATTCAGTTTATGCATGCGAGAACTTAACTCGTGATTTTATGATTGTTTATTGGCCTCCAAATCATGAATTGAATGCTTGAGAAACAATTTAAGAACACGTGAAAATTGTTGGTTAAAATCTCCCACGCCAGACACGTTGGAATGTATTCATGTTCGTTGGACGTTAATATTATTCAGTTAACTAGTCTCAAAATTGAGATGCTGAAATTCTCCAAACTATGAACTTTTGAAGGCAGAAAATAAAATACTTTCCAATCAAACCAATGTATTACAGTCTAGCTTTTACATTCTCTTTCAACGAAATCAATGTATTACAGTGTTTCACGTGACAACTAAGTTTTACATGAGGATGTAATCTATAAAAGTTGATTGTCAGTGAGAGAAAGGGACCACCGTTTTCTGTAGAAAAACTCGCCCCAAATTCCAAAAGCTTGATATTAATCTCTCTTATGGAAGACTCGCTCCAAAATACCAAAGCTTGATATTAATCTCTCTTATGGAAGACATTTGCTGAGATCCTACTGTATGCAAATTTACGCTGTATGCAAGTTCACGTACATGTAATTATGGCATTATGCATGTAAATATCATTGTTTTGAACTAACATAGTTACTTAATTTGTGGTTGGTGAACATGGATAAGCCATACGTTAAGTGTCATAAATAAGTAATAAGTTATTTACTATTTTTGTCTACCACAAAGCCCCTTATCCATGCATTAGCTACTAGTTATCTATGCATCAACTGCCAGTTATTTTTTATATTCTTTTTATTTTGTAATTTTTTATTTCAAATTTTGAACAACTGCAATAAAATCAATTTAGACACTACACTTGTCTCATCCTTGTGTAATCTAAGAAAAACATAGCTATAACCAATTTTCATTCAAAAAAATTTCCCAAATCCCACAAGTTCAAAATTAAATTAAAAAGTAATAATCAAAATAACATTAGCTGCAGCAGAGGGTAGTTATTTGATTTTCTTTTCGTTTTGATGTACACTATCTTTTTTAGATTTTCATGATCTAAATACTGGTAGATTTCTATTTTAACTTTCAAAGTAAAATAATGCATAACCATATTTTTCATGTAATCTACCTGCCATGTCATTTCTATTTGAAGGACTGGAATACATGCACACAGTTTGCACCTCGAAGATAAGATTATTCATAGGGATGTGAAAACAACGAAGATCCTTCTAGACAACAATTTGAAAGGAAAACTTGGTGACTTCGGACTTTCAAAGATATGGATCGATGGGGAGGCTTCTCATGTTACCACTATGGCGAAAGTGAAAGGAACAACATGATCTTGATCCAGAGTATACCATGCCCCATATTTTGCACTCTTTTTACAATATTATATTTAATGGTGATGGAATAGTATTGTGTGTAGAAGTGCAGAGTGTTTCATTTTTGTTGACATTTTTAGTTAACATTTTCTTCTGGTTGAAAGTGATGTCTATAGTTTTGGAGTGGTTTTATTAGAGATTATATGCAGTAGACAATCTATATATGCAAAGTTATCTCAAGACAAGATAAACATCATTGGATGGGTAAGAAATATGATCGTCCATTTAAAAAATAATAACATCAAGAACATTTTTGTAGTTAGTAAAAACCAACATTAATAATAATGTGGCTACTTACAGGTTACACCTTTTGTGGAGATGAATGCAATTCTTGGGAAAATAGAAGAAATCATAGACAAAAGCTTGAGTGGAAATCATGACATAATATCCATCACTCGAGGAGAATTATATGGCTATTTCTAATGTACTTCCACACGTGGATCTGGATGGAGTTGAGACACATACACATTTTTTAAAACCACCTAAGGGAACTAATATAATCAGTCATATGTCAATGAAACCCTAAGGAGTCCATGTGTGGTTGGTGTAGGAAACATTCTTATCCTTGGATGGATAGAAAACTTCTTTAGGGCCCAAGGTTTATGTCTCTTCCATTGACCATGTCCAAGACAACAAGGTCCCAAGACCTAACTACATAGAACCATAGATATGGTTGCAAAGTTATGCATGGTCATTTTAGACATTCTTCATGGATCTAGATGCCTCAATGGTTTTTTTACGGAAACATTCATGGTCCTATTTCCTAGAGAATCATTCCCAAATCCCTAAGACACATACATTCTTCTCAAAACCACCTAAAATCATTAATATTCTCAATCATGGGCCAATGATACCTCAAGATGCCATGTGTGGTTGTTGGGGGCAATGTTACTAGCCTTGGATGGCTAAAATATCATCATCCAATGCTACCTTTAAAAGGATATGTGTGGTTGGTTGAGGTATCCTTCTTATCCTTTCATGGATAGAAGATTCTTTCAGAGCCTAAGGTTCAGGTCCCCTCCCTTGATCATGTCCAATGCCCCAAGTCTTAATGACCTAGATGCATAGTGCCATGGCTACATTTTGAAGCCATGCATGGTGCTTTCTGGCATTATTTATGGCTTTGTATGCCTAAATCATTTCTTTAGGGCCAAAGGCATGGTCCTCTTCTATAGAGTGTCATTCCCAAGGCCTCGATACATGTGTCTAATGCTCAAAAAAAACTATTGGCATTAAAATCACTAATCATAAACCAATGATACTCTCAAGAGGCCATATGTGGTTGGTGAAGGCATCCTTCTTTTTCATGGATGGATATAAGTTTCCTTTAGGGCCCTATTTTTAAGTCTCTTTCATTGACCATGTCGAATTCCCTAAGGGCATAAGACCTAGATACATAATTCCATGGATATCCCTACAAAGTGATGTGTGGTTCTTTAAGGCATTGTTCATGGTTATGGAATCCTCAATGACTTCTTTAGTGCTAAAATCATGTTATTCCTCCCTAGAACATCATTCTCAACACCCTTAGACATGTACATACTCCTCAAAAAACCCTAATATCACTAACGTCCTCATTCATAGGCCAATGACGCTTGAAAGGCAATGTGTTGTTGGTGGATAGAACCTTCTTATGTCTAGATGGCTAGAAGATTCCATTAGATATTGATCTTCATGCCTCCTCCCATGACCATTTCCAATCCCCCAAGTCCCCATGACTTGGATACACAGTGCCATGGATACCCTTGCAAAGTCACACATGGTGCTTTAAGGCATTGCTCATGGTTTTGGATTCCTTAATGGTTTCTTTAGAGACAAATGAATGGTCTTTCCCCTAGAATGCCATTCCCAAGGAATTGAGACACATACATATTTTCAAACCCACCTATTGGAATTGTCATCCTTAATCATAGGCCAATGATACCCTCAGGAGGCCATGTTTGGTTGGTGGAGGAAAATTATTAGCCTTCGATGGATAAAAGATTTATTTAGGGCCCAAGGTTAAAATTTCTTCCACTGACCATGTCCAAGACCTCAAGTCCCTAAGACCTATATACATGGTGCTTTGAGGCATTGTTCAGGGCTCTATATTTCTTAGTGCTCTATTTAGGGCCAAAGGAATGGTATTATTCTCTATAGCATCATTCCTGAGGTCCTAAGACACCTACATACTTCTCAAAATCACATAATGGTGTTAATATCCTCAATCATATGACAATGATACCCTCAATAGGTCATGTGTGGTTGGTTGAGGCGATCTTCTTAGCCTTGTATGGTTATAATATTCCATTATGGCTAGAGGTTCAAGTCTCCTCCCTTGACCATGTCCAAGTTTCCAAGGCCCCAAGAAATGGATACATATTGGCATGGATATCCATGCAAGGTCACGCATGGTTCTCTAGGAATTGTTCATCACTCTAGATGCCCCAATTGTTTCTTTAAGGCCAAATGCATGGTTGTTTTCCCTACAACATCATTCCCAAGGCCCTGAGACATGTAGATACTACTCAAAACCACATAATGGCAATGACATAATCAATCATAGGCCAATGATACCCTCAAGAGGCCACGTGTTTTTAGTGGAGGCAATATTCTTAGCCTTAGATGGATGGAAGAATCATTTAGAGCACGAGATTTAGGTCTCCTCCACTAACCATGTTGAAGGCCCCAAGGCCACAATACATAGATACATAGTGCCATAGATACCCCTCTGAAGTAATCAATGTTGCTTTTAGGTAGCATTCATGGTTCTAGATGCATCAATGATTTCTTTAGGGCCAAAAAAATGGTCTTCTTCCATGGAACATAATTCCCAAGGGATTAAGACACGTTCTTGCTACTTAATAGCACCGAACTATAGCAACATCCTCAATCATAGGCCAATTATACAACTAGGAGATTGTGTATGGTTGGTGGAGGCAAACTTCTTACCCCTAGATAGTTACAAGCTTCGTTTAGGCGAAAAGGTTAAGGTATCCTCCACTAAGCATGTGTTGTTGTTGGAGGAAACCTTCTTAGCCCCGGATGGCTAGAAGATTCCTTTAGTGGTCGATATTTAGGTCTCCTCCATTGACCTTATCTAAGGATAAAAGGCCATAAGACCTAGATACATAGTGTATAAATGGATTTGGATGCCTTAACTATTTCTTTAGGGATTAAGTCATGGTCATCTTCTATGTAATATCATTATGAAGGCCTTGGGATACATACATAAGGATCTTGCTTTAATTTTATGACTCCAATAAAGGACACGAGATCCATCCCTCTATGCAAAAACTCTTGATTATGCTCATATCCAACTATTATGTCAAATGTCAACTTTAAATGGTGTATGTTATGGTTCGTGGTCTTGATCATTGCCCATTACCTCAATAATATTATGTTAGGGTATAATTATTTCAATTTCTTCCCCAACTATTATTGAGACCCATCTCTAGTACGCAAAACCACATATTTCCACCCATATCCCACTTTGAGAAAAATGATATCTTATACATTGCATGATCTGCTAAGTGATAGTTTGAGTAATTGTTTTTAGCCTGATATGCCTAAAACCCTCCTTTAGGGCCTAGTTCCTATAGTTCCTCTCATGATTATGTCTAAGGTTTGCATACCTAGTGTCACTTATATGAATGCTCATATGCCAAGGATAGTGTTTGGAGTTTATGGGTGCGGTTTAAAGCTTCCCTTAAGGTTTAAGGCCCAAGTTTCCTCCTATGACATTATACAAAAACCTAAGACCCATGCATACTAGAAAAAAAATCATAATGGTGTTGATTTCCTTACTTAGAGGTAAATAATAACCTCAATATGTCATGTGCAGTGCTTTGAGTTGTTGTATTTTTCCTTGGATGCACAAAATATTTTACTAGGGAATAAGACTTAGGTTTACTCTCTCAAACATGTTAAGGGCCTAAACACCCATATATAGTTCTTAAAAACAACATCTTACTTACATTAATACCCCCAATATCAAGCCAATGATACCCTTAGGAGGCCTTATGTGGTGTTTCAAGGTATACTTGTTCATCTTATATGCCTAGAGATTTACTCTAAGGTCCAAGGCATGGGGTTCCTTCCTTAACCATCTTTATGCCCTAAAGACTTATACCTAGTTTTAGTTCCTACAACTCCCCCCATTATCCCTATTATAAGGCCATAGATATTCTCAAAAACTCATTTGTGTTAGTGTGACAAATAATTATTATCCCTACATGCCTAGAAGTTTAATTTAGGTTAAGGCCTAGGTTTCCTCTCTTAACTAGGTTGAGGGCCAATAGACCTATCACTAGTGATCAAAACCTTATAATGCAATCAATATCCACACATAGATGTTAAGAATATTCTTAGGAATATATGTGTGTTGACCATATTTCTTGGTCCTAGATTCCTAAAAGATTCATTTAGGGCCCAAGGAAGAGGTTTCCTCCCTCAAACATCTCCAAGGATTTGAGACCCATGCCTTGTGCACAAAGCCTAGTAATGATATTAATATCCATTAGAAAATTTAATAATATCAATAAAAATATGCCCTATCAAAAAATGAAATCTCAATTCAAATAATTTTTATTAATATTTTATAATAGTAATAAATTAAAAATGGTTGTATTTAATTATTTGTCAAATTTAAGAATCATGGGTATTTATTTGCTTGAATAATATTGAAAATGACTAGTCGACTTGAGCTATTTAGAAAATAATTATTTGTGAACTTGTTGTGTTTGTTGTGCAACACCTCATAAATGAATCATGTTAGCTTTTTGGTTTAAATAGTGATAAAAACAAATAATTGAATTTCTTGTGATTGTGGTTTAAAACCTCATAAATTAATCATGGGCATTTATTTGAATGAAAAAAGTTGAATTAAGTTATCACAAAATAATTATTTCTGATGTTGTCGTGTTTATGGTGCAAATCATCATAATTAAATCCTTTTTGTACATGTCCATGTGACAAATATGAGTTTATCCCTACTATATAGTACTTGACGGCATGACATTTATTTATGCTTAGGATTCCTTTAGGCTAAGGCCTATGATTGTTCGTTCAACAATGTTGAGGGCCATTGGACCTATCCCTAGTGATTAAAAACTTATAATAGTGTGAATGCCCATACTTAAGGCTAAGAATACTCTTAGGAATATGTGTGGGGACCTTTGTGGTGTCTTTCTTGGTCCTATATTTCTAAAAGCTTCTTTTAGGGCCTTAGCTAGAGGTTTTCTCCATTGATCATATAGATGGATCTAAGACCCATGTCTTGTGTTAAGAACCTAATAATAATACTAATTTCCGTAAAAATAATTTATGAAGATAAAAATATCTCAAATGAATAATCAAATTTAAATTCAAATAATTTTATTACTACTTTATAATAGTAATAAATTAAAAATAGTTGTTTTTATTTATTTGTTGATTGTATTTACATGTTTAAATAATATAAAAAATGAATAAATGAATTGAGCTATTTTCCAAATATTTTTTTTGAACTTGTTGTGTTTGTGGTGTAAACCTCATAAATGATTTGTCGATTGTATTTATATGTTTAAATAATATAAAAAATGAATAAATGAATTGAGCTATTTTTCAAATGTTTTTTTTGAACTTGTTGTGCTTGTGGTGTAAACCTCATAAATGAATCACGTGAATTTATTTTCTTAAATATTCTAGGTGAATTTATTTGCTTAAATATTCTAAATATAAATATTTGAACTTATTGTAAGTATGGTGCAAAAAATCATCAATTAATCTTTGATCATTTATTTTAATTGATGAAAAAATAAATAAAGATTGAATTGAGTTATTTTCAAAAAAATTATTTGTGAATTTGTTTATGGTGCAAATCCACATAACTAAATCCCACGTGTATATGTCCATGTGGAAAAGAATATCTTAGCACGACTTTATGGTACTTGCCAACATGGCATTTCTCATAAAGGTAAAACTCAATTTCCAATAATATTAACTAATATAGCACCATATTAACACCACAAAATATAAGTGGTGCTAATACCACCACTTTAACACCACAAAATATAAATGGTGCTAATAACACCACTTTAACACCACATAAATGTAAATGGTGCCAATACCACCACTTTTACACCACAAACTATAACTTGTGCTAACTTGTGGTGCTAAAAGATGGATTTTCTTGTTGTGCTCGATGAAGTCTTAGTATTGCTTCTCGGCATAATGGCCGGTCGTGCTCAGTAATGCTAGCCCGACACTAAAATATATTAATGTATTATGTGAGTTCCAGATCATACAGTTCCGCGTAAGCGTTAAGTTCTGTAAAGTTCTTTTGTTTGGTTCTTTGTTATTTATAGGTTTTATAAGCTCTGATGTTGTAACTTATTTGTTGAACTCAGCTTTTCACTTTGAGCTGAGAGATCGGGTGATCTCCGAGAGACTCTACTTTAAGATCTCGAGACTCTGTGGCTAGCGTGGATTGTTAAAAAAACTTAGCTTTTATGTTTGAAATCTTATTATGGATCTGTGTTGTGTTTACATTTTAGTTTTGCAAAGAAATTGTAGTTTTGTAAATCTGCAATAGATAACATTGTAAAAGATCTCATAATTTCTGTTTGAACAAAAAGAAACAAATTGTTACTTCGCCCAGATTAGGAATTTCTCAAGAGTGTTTAACATATAAGCAAACTTTAAGCAATTTTAACTAAGCTCTAGGTCTAGATCTATAATTCAAGTTATTTTTAGTTGAAAATAGAGTTTTTAAATCGAAAAGAAGGTTTACATGCTTCTAAGGTTTGTTTACAAACCAAAACCCTTGCAGACAATCCCTTAGCTAAATACAACATATGAATATAGCCTGCAGATTTATTTCATACTTATTCTTTGATTCTAAACGTTAAATAACAATACACATAAGGTATATATAAATGTACCTACTTATAAACAAATTTATAATCTATTTGAAAGTACAAGGAAAATTTATCGAGAGATAGAAGCAAGGAATAATAGAATAAAACTCCTATAGAAATTTAACTAATTGAATAATAAATAACCGAGCAAGACAAGGAACCTGTTACTGGAAATGAGAAAAGATAAGTGGTGATGCCGTTCCTCCCAACCAACTCCTAGAGCATCCAAATCACTTGCTCTAGAACCCCCAAGACTGTTCGTTGAACCACAAGAGCAAAATCATTTTTAATGCGCCATCTCTCGCATTCTCAGATTCAATCCCTATCCAATGCTGGCCTCCTGCTGCTCATGGACATACTTATTTATAATATTTTTCCCAGGACTTGGTCATTTATGAGCCTCCTGCTCTTCAGCACTCAACTAAGAGTTGTGACTTGATTTTTAGGGATGATGCCTCCTGCATCTTGAGTTCTCACTCAGTGGTTTCAGCCACTTGTCTTTTCCTCTTATGGGTCAACAAACACTCTTCAACAGTTATTTCCACTTCTGTCCCCTTTTCCAACATTTTTATTAAATAAAATCAATCATTACAATCTATTCCATTAATACTTTCTGTCAAAAATAATAATAATAAAATAATAGTTAAAGTATTATTTGTGTTTCTCAGCATAATTAAAAATAATTTAATTATTCTCAGTGTATTACAAAAAATAGATAGGAAACTCTACGAGGGACACATGCATAGTTGACACTGTCCAACACATACAGGAACTAAGGGAATAGGAGAAAGTAGTGTATGAGTTCATAGTGATCCACAATGAGAAATTGTAATATCATCTCCGCTACCTCGCCTTTTCTATAATGAAAACACAAATGTAAGTGTATAATGTGTTAGTTCCTAACGAGGAGCTCAAGGCCAAAGCCTCGACAGTAAACTCTATAAGTAATGTTATGATTTCCTAAGTTGTTTTGCAATTTGAATTTGAAGACTTATGAGACTAAAGGCATGACACAACTAGATAATGGGGAAAAACAAATTCCACTAGGGGGAGACGTGAATGGAAACGAAGCCATAGTTACTGATGAAAGGTGTCATCTTGGTGCCTCGGGCACTACAATAAAGGTGGATGGTTGATATTTACCTAATTACATAACGACCTATTAGTCTAAGCCATGGTTAAACAAATATCTAAAATGAGATTTAATGGATAAATACCTATTATTGCTTCTAAATACTATTAAATAAACACAATTACTATTATGTGAGTTAATTACTTGGTGATATTATTTTGATCAATAAAGATGATTATTAATAAAGTCTTATGGTTTTGCTAGGATCTCCTTATGAAAGAATAATTTCTAATTAGAAGATTTGACTTAGTAATTGTAATCATCATCAAAGTGTGGTGGGCTAGCTCAAGTGGTTGAGCGTTGTAAATTGTGAGCAAAAGGTTTCTGTGTCAAATCCCTTGGTGGCTATACATTGGAAAAAAATTGCTAGTTTATGAGGGAAGAGAGATACATTTATATGGAAAAAGAGGACAAGCTCTTTGTACTGTTATTATCTCTACGTGAACATTTTGCGAGTCTGCAAAAAGAATGGGCAGCCATGGAAAGAGGAGCCGAACTTATTTGTAAGTCATACGTATTGTTTCTTTTATACAATGGAGTAGTCTCTCTTCAAGGAAATGAACCAGGCCCTGCGCTAATGTCCCTTGGAGTTCTGGTGGTGCATATTTACTTCCAAAGGAGCAGTAAGTCCGTTACTTCACTCTGGTATTAAAAGTTAAGAGCCGAGGTCTTTATCTTGTATCCATTCTATCTCGTTGAGTTTCATAGTAGAGCCGAGGGCTCTTTCTCTCTTGTTTTGTTTGTATGTATGCTTTTTTATTTTTGTTATTATGTGTGTTGAGAGCCAAGGATTGATTCATCGTTGTAGTGTGACGTTATCCTTGTCATATGGACTGAAAGGAGTTGCGGCAAGGGAGGACTGACTCCTCTCCACTATTACGTTACATTTTGCTATATTATCCTTATAGCCATACATTTCTATGTGTGCGAAGAAATGGACTGCCTCTCTTGAGAAGGCCTACCCCATTTCAGAGTGCAATTAATTAGTTACCATGGTTATTTAAAAGTTGAGTTGTCTTGGTTAGTCAGTCGTATAAGCCTATAAGGATCAGATAAGTATTCTATTGATGTAATGATATTATTGTTAAGTTGTGTCAAGTTTCAAAAAGATCTATTCTCCTTGTGTTGAGTTGATGAAATTTATTCCAGGTGTATAAATGTTCAATATTTAAGATAATATTTAAGATAGTTGTATTATATTCAAAATGGCTATTAGTAATGAATGGTACGGTTATAACACTTATAGTTATTGCTAACCTTCATAGAATTTATTGAATGGTAGTTTACCGCTTTATTTATTAACAAGTTATCTACACCTTGAAGAGATAACAATATCCTTATCTTGATAATGATTATTTCTTAATACTGTAACTAAATAGTTATACTTTAATATGTGTGAACTGCATAAATAGAGAGAAATGATATGTTAGAAATTATTAAGGAATGTCTTATCCTAAAATGTGAATGTGTATATTTGATAATAATATATATGATTTCATAAGTTAGAATTTGTTGTCTTTTTACTTGAGAAGGTTGGTCAAGTTTTGATTAAAGAGAATAAACTTTAATTACCTTTAAAACAAATGCCCACATTCTTTTGATTAATAACAATGTCGTAAGTAGTTAAGAGAAGGTTGTAAAGGGGTACATTAAATGTGAATTATTTTGTGAATATATTCTATAGAATAGAGCCGAGCTTTGGAATCCTACCAGAAGGATACATTGAACTCTTACCACTATTAAAGTAACATAGAGTGAATGTTTTGCATAATTAAGTATTTTGATTTTAAAGGAATAACCACACTTTTTAGGTTAGAATAGTTAAAGATAAATAATGGATAATCTTCTGATTAGGCGACTATGTTCATTAAAAAGGAAGCACCACATTTCTAAGGCTTGAATGGGTAAGTAAACATGTTAGACATTTAGACTTTATGTCATTGATCATGTTAAATGAATGTTAACGGGAAGAACAACTAAGGGCGGGTTACAAAACTTAACACCATTTTATGATAAAAGGTTTATTCATATGTCTTCATATATGTAAGATTATAGGAATGCATTTTATGATTATAATGTTACATGAAATGAATCTAACATATTTGGTAGTTAAATGAAGTTGAAGAAAAAAATTCACACACCATTTCCCTAAAAATGTATTAAGGATTGTGGGTACATTACAGAAACAATTTGAGCTTAGTGTGCAACTTCGAGCTTACAATCATTAGGAAGTAGGATAACAACCCACATTGAGCTTCCTCTGGAACATGGCTCTTCCTCTTTTGATAGAAGAGGATTATGATGCCTTATAAGATGGCTCCCTTTACAACCTTTTTTTACATTGGTGGGAGATGAGGCATTCATCACCTCCTTGATTTGGAATTGGGTGTCAAAACAAGTTCTTTCATAATGTAACTAATCTAGAGTGAGAAATGAGATTAAAAATTGATGGAGTAATGACCTAAGAAACTATGCATATTAATACCCAACAAGGCATGAAAACTAAGAATTATTTTTCTTGTTTTCATAGATTTTTTTTTATAATTTTTCTACTTAACAAATGTGTAACACAATATTCTTACTCACGATTGAAAAGGTGAATTAGGAAACTATTTACAATATTTTTTTAACAAATTGTTCTATTTTTTATATATTTAAGTTAGGCCTTTTCTAACAAATTTGTATCATAAACCTTTATAGTTCAACATTTTATACCATAAATATATTTAAGATAGTATTGTGAAAAGAAACATGCATTTCATGGATTATTTAAGATAGTATTGTGAAAAGAAACATGCATTTCATGGATTTAACCAATATATTATAGTTCCAAAAGTTCATGTAATATCATACAAGTTTTAGAAAACTTCTAAACATGTAAGAAAATCTAATCATACATTGGAGTAATTTCACTTGGCATGGTTATTTAAATGCAAAATTTGTGTTTAGCCGTTTGGAATATTTTTTATTTTAATGCAGAATAAAGGTATGATGGTCATTTATTAAAATTGAGCTCACTTATTGAACATTTAAAATGAAAATTTGAGCTGTACGAAATATTATTTACAAAATTGGGACGAAGCTTTAGTATCGCCTTCAGTAAGTTTCAACATAAGGACGGAAGGTATATTTTGAGGTTAGTCCAATTGTTTGGCCGTGGAACTTTAAAGTATTAAAAAAATATTCGTATGGAGTTTGTAACAAAATTTAACTATTTTATCTTCAACTTGTAAATTAGGATTTGGTTTACCGATGAACTTTGAGAATAGAATTTCAATTTTATTTTATTTTAAATTAAATTTAAATAAATTATGAATAGGTTTATTTGTCATATATATTTTTTGTAACATTGTGTTTATTTTTAATTTAGTTTGTTTGATCCATAATTAGTATAGATTTCTTTTAAATTCAAATTTATCGAACAATTTTTTGAAGTATAATTTTTATTTATTTATATTTTAAACTCAAGAAATTTGATTCCTTTCTTCATAAATTTAGATTGAAGTTTTAATTTTTTATTTTAAAAATAACATAGATTTTTTAATTACTTTCCATAATTTTTTTAAAAATTTATTAAACTATTAAATTTAAAATTACCTTAGCCAAAGCTAAATTTAATCATTTAATCAATTTATGATAAACTTACAATTACTTTTTAGATTTAATCAATTTATAATAAACTTACCATTACTTTTTCCATAGTTAAATTCAATCAATATGTTGAGGGAATGGTATGGAATATTTATTTAAAATCAATTTGTGATTACATTGCTTAAACAAGGGTATGCAATATTTTTAGAAGCATTTCATTTTTAATACTTTAGAACATGCTTGTCATCTTTTGTTTAAGAAGAAAGTTAGAAGTAATTTTTTTAGTATTAAAAATTTATTTAAATGTTAATTTTTTGAAATTTAATTGGTCTAAAATTTATATACATTTTAATAATGGTATCTGAATGGACACTACTTTAACAAGCTTTCATTTTTTAAATTTATTTAAATGTTTTAGGATGTCTCGGTTTTTGCTGAGTCACAAGTTACTGGTATATTTGGTATATTTTGTCACGACCTAGAAATTTTGGTAGCTTTGGCGGCCGACTGTTGGTCGGAGCCTCAGTCGGACGGACGGTGTACTAGCGTGTTTGATCGCTAGGAGGACCAAGGATCATGTTGAGTCGAGTAGGACAAGGCAAGTGTTGGCTCGGGGGTGAACATGCGTCGAGACCGCATGGTGTAAGGTTGGGTGGCGATGTTGTTGGATGCATTGCCTATGGTGAAACGAGCACTTCATTTCGCACATCTCGATGGTGTCTGACGTAGGTTGGTCATGCTGGTTTCGGTAAGGCATTGTCTAGGTGATACTTGCGATTGATGGCTAAGCCCAACTAGTAATATCATGTTGGTGCCGCGCGTGTCTAGGATTTCGGATGGTATGGGATGCTCGAAAGGGATAGAAAAAGCCTAGGCCCATGACAAATGGTATTAGAGCCCACGTTCGGTTTCGGCAAACACGAAAGTGTCTCTTCACCACCAACGTCCCTTTTACTGGAGGCCCTAGTTGATCTGCATTCCGTTGACGAGGAGGTCAACATCTTTAAGTGGGGCAGAATGTCACGACCTAGAAATTTTGGTAGCCTTGGAGGCCGAATTTTGGTTGGAGCTTTAGTCGGACGGACGGTTTACTAGTGTGTTTGATCGGTAGGAGGACCAATGATCATGTCGACTCGAGTAGGACGAGGCAAGTGTTGGCTCAGGGGTGAACATGCGTCGAGACCGCATGGTCTAAGGTTCAGTGACGATGTTGTTGGATGCATCGCCTACGGTGAAACGAGCACTTCATTCCGCACATCTCGATGGTGTCTGACGCGGGTTGGTCAGGTTGGTTTCGGTAAGGCGTAGTCCATGTGATACTTGAAGTTGATGGCCAAGCCCAACTAGCAATATCACGCTGGTGCCACCCGTAGTCTAGGTGATACTTGCAGTTGATGGCCAAACCCAACTAGCAATTTTTATTTATATAAAAGAAAATTGTTAATTATAAGAAAATTTTGGAAAATATATCAAAAAGAAAATCCAAATGATGCAATCTTAACCAATTTCTTTAAACAAAAGCAAAATTATTTACATGAATTTCTTTAAATAAAAGTAAAATTATTTGTAGAAGCACAAAAAATTCCTCTCATTTGCCGGTTTCCCAAAATATCCGCTATCGTGCGTGTACGTGTAGAGAATAAAGAGGAGCTTCGAATAATTGTTGTCGCTGGAGGTCTACAAATTCCTTTAAGATGTTGGGGTACAAACCTAAATCCTCCAACCTGTCTGGCTGGTCATGTTGTTGTATTGAAGCCATTGATAAAATCTGCAATCTTCTTCGGTTTTGTGTTGTTTGGAATTATGGCTATTCAAGCTGGAGAGGCGGCCCTCGGCGTGGGTGATCTTGCCCAACTGTTAGGTTTTTTATCATGAACGTTTGTATTCCTTTTGCTTATCGGATGGGACCTATGGAAGGAAATAAAGAAGGGATCCAATTGGGTTCCAGGACATGCTCTCGTCCTAAGTGCGCTGACAATCCAGGCTTTGAACTTCGTCGAGAACCAAGGTGCTCTGCTTGATCAGATGTTGGATAGCTCAAAGCCATTGAGTGCTGAGGTCCTTAAGCATGATTTGTTTATGATACACAGCAGCAGAGTCATGCTGTGTGTGTTGGTTGCTTTTTGTCTGCCCGGAATGGCTCATCCAGGCTATCAAGCGAAATGGACGAAATTAATAGCTCTGGGATTGAGTATCTTTCTCGACATTTTCTTTGAGTTGTTAAGCGTACGTCGCCGCCTTCGTGACTCTGGCTTAACTCTGGCCACATATTTCATCTATACTTGGCCACACACCAAGCAAGTTAATGTGCTTTCGTTCATAGTATCGGGCGCCATAATATTGATGACACTCTTGTGTCTGCTGGTCCTTCTGACCTGCGCAATTCTAGCCAGTAAAGGCATCCGAAATGTCACTACTCGAAGAGCTCTATTCATTCTTGGGAAGCACAAGGCAAGACAAGGACAAGTCTATGAAGTTCCAGGACAAGGACGCAGAGTTTACAAGCTGAAAAAGGCACTTTATGGTTTGAAGCAAGCTCCTAGAGCTTGGTACAGTCGCATTGACTCATATCTCATTCATAATGGATTTCACAGAAGTGAATGTGAGCCAACGCTATACACAAAAATCAACCAACAAGGTAATAAGTTAATTGTCTGCCTGTATGTATATGATTTAATATTTGCTGGTGATTTTGGCATAGAAGAATTCAGAACAGTCATGGAAAGTGAATTTGAAATGACTAATTTGGGGTTTATGAAGTATTTTCTGGGCATTGAAGTCCAGCAGAATGAAAATGGTATTTTCATATCACAGTCAAAATATGCAAGTGATGTCTTGAACAAATTTAAGATGTTAAATTGCAAGACAACTCCAACACCAATGATAACAGGTTTGAAATTGAGCAAGGATGATGATGGATCTACTGTAGATCCTACAATGTTTAAAAGGCTCGTTGTAAGCCTTATGTATCTGACAACAACAAGGCAAGATATCATGTATGGAGTCATCATAATCTCAAGATTCATGGAGACACCGAAAGAATCTCATTGGCAAGCAGGTAAAAGAATTATGAGGTATGTAAGTGGAACAAAAGACTTTGGTATTTTGTATTCAACCTCATAAAATTTCAAACTCATTGGATACACTGACAGCGATAATAGAGGTAGCATGGATGGCAGGAAAACCACATATGGGAATACATTTCATGTAGGAACATGTGTTGTATCATGGGCTTCAAAGAAGCAACCCATAGTAACTCTTTCTTCAGCAGAAGCAGAGTATGCAACAGCTACAAGCGCTGCATGTCAAGCAGTTTGGATGCGGAGGATGTTAAGTGATCCATCGCATAACTAGTAGGAACCCATAGTCATTTACTGCGACAACAATTCAGCTATCGCACTGCAAAGAATCATGTGTTTCATAAGAGAACCAAGCACATCGACACAAGGTATCACTTCATAAGAGAATTGATAAACAACAAGGAAATCTATTTAGAATTTTGCAGGTCTGAAGATCAAGTTGCAGACATATTTACAAAAGCATTGGCAAAGGACCCATTCCAATTTCTGCGAAGCTGTTTGGGAGTGACAAGTTCTGCGTAGTGAACTTTGTCATGAACAGAGCATGTTTCAGCTCAGAATATTTTGTAACATTTTATTTTTATTTAAAGATTCCCATCTACTCATAATTAAGGGGGAGTGTTGGAAATATCATAATTAATGAGATGATAGCGTATCTGATATGCGCCGGCTCTGTCAGACTTTAGTCGGTCAGTTTGTCAGTCTGCAATGTCAGACAGTCAGTCAGTTTGCAGCCAATCTAGCTCACGACAAGTTAGTATTTAAGAAGCCACATTTGTATTCAGCAAGATCAAATTTCTTAGGTAGAATTTATTACAGTCTTTAATGAAACCCTGTAGCTTCCAAGCGAAGCCATCTTGAGTCGGTGAAATGAAACTCTATAAATGTAAATCATTCATAGAAGATTAAGTTAGTGAGAGCTTGAAAGCTCTGTGAGAGATGAAGAGATAGAGATAACTGAAGAAGAGGAGAAGTAAATCCCATGAAGTATTTCAAGAGCCCAAGCTCTGTGTGAATGTAAAAGATTGAAGTAATCATCTCTCTGTATTGCGGCAAAGTTGCTCTATTTTACAGTGGTAATATATAAGTATTTAGTTTTGTGATCATTCTCAAGAATGTTTGTTTATGCATGCTGCGCATCTATTTCATATTGACCTATGTAAATGTTGTTTACATTTACGCGCAGTAAAAGAAATCAAGATTTCTAAGTATTTCACTAAGTTTCACTCATATGTTTCGGTTTTTATGTTTTAGCATAAAATATCTTAACTCAAAGATTGTTTAAGTTTGAGTTGTGCACACTTAGAAAGGTATGCAAAGTTAACCGCGCAGTTAATCTTTGTAAAAGTTAAAAGTGTGTGCAAAAGTAATTTGTATAAAGTGCGCAATCTATACAAAGTCAAGTATTCCGCAAAGTCAAGATTTGTGCATTTGCGCAAAGTTCAACTGCACAGTAGAAAGTGGAATCGCGCAGTTAATCTTTGCACAATAGAAACTCACAGTTAATCTGTGCGCGGTAAAAAAAGGTGAATTGCGCATTCAATCTCCACCCAATTAGTTTGTGAAGTAAAGTGTTTTATAAAAAGTGGAAGAAGATTTAATGATCAAAGTATTTGCTAGGTCTAGCGCATGTCCTTAGCAAAAGAAAATAAATATTCATGTATTGCGCAGTAAATTTTTAATTGTCTACATGTGCCCCTTTTCCCTTGAATGTCCCTTGGAGTTCTGGTGGCACATCTTTACTTCCAAAAGAGCAGTAAGTCCGTTACTTCCCTCTGCTATTAAAAGTTAAGAGCTGAGGTATTTATCTTGTATCCATTCTATCTCGTTGAGTTTCATAGTAGAGTAGAGGGCTCTTTCTCTCTTGTTTTGTTTGTATGGATGTTTTATTATTATTATTATTATTATGTGTGTTGAGAGCCCAGGATTGATTCATCATTGTAGTGCGACCTTATCCTTGTCAAATGGACTGAAAAGAGTTGCGGCCTCAAGGGAGGACTGACTCATCTCCAATATTACGTTACATTTTGCTATATTATCCACATAGCCATACATTTATATGTGTGACGAAATGGACTGCCTCTCTTGAGAAGGCCTATCCCATTTCAGAGTTCAAATAATTAGTTACCATAGTTATTTAAAAGTTGAGCTGTCTTGGTTAGTGTCGGATTCCGTGGCTTCAGAGCCGAGAGCTCTCTCTTATATATTTATTGAGAATCAAATTCTAAGTTGTCATATTATTGACCAAACTCTTATGTTTGAGTGTGGTTGTAAGCCTAATGCCAGATTGCATTGAGGTTTTTTGTTTATGCCATTTTCTTAGTGGATTGTTGATCAGCTTAGAGGTGGTAATAGTGTTTGGAAAATTAATAAATATTGTCGGCCTAAGGTTGGGTGGAACGCTGTAGTTAAGCCTTCAGTCGTACAAGGCTATAAGAATCAGATAAGTATTCTATTGTTGTAATGATATTATTGTTAAGTTGTGTCAAGTCTCAAAAAGATCTATTCTCCTTGTGTTGAGTTGATGAAATCTATTCCAAGTGTATAAATGTCCAATATTTAAGACAATTGTATGATATTCAAAATGGCTATTAGTAATGAATGGCATGGTTATAACATTCATAGTTATTATTAACCTTCATAGAATTTATTGAATAGTAGTTTACTACTTTATTTATTAACCAGTCATCTAAACCTTGAAGAGATAACAATATCCTTATCTTGATAATGATTAAATCTTAATAGTGTAACTAAATAGTTATACTTATGTGTAAACTGCTTAAAAATTATTACCAAATGTCCTATCCTAAAATGTGAATGTGTATATTTAATAATAATACATATGATTTCATAAGTTAATGAGTTGTCTTTTTACTTGAGAAGGCTCGTCAAGCTTTGATTAAAGAGAATAAACTTGAATTACCCTTAAAACAAAAGAATAAACTTGAATTACCCTTAAAACAAATGCCCACATTCTTTTGATTAATAACAAATGCCCACATTCTTATGATTAATAACAATGTCGTAAGTAAATAAGAGAAGGTTGTAAAGGGGCACATTAAATGGGAATTATTTTGTGAATATATTCTATAGAATAGAATAGAGCTTTGGAATCCTACTAGAAGGATACATTGAACTCTTACCACTATTAAAGTAACATAGAGTGAATGTTTTGCATAATTAAGTATTTTGATTTTAAAGGAATAACCACACTTTTTAGGTTAGAATAGTTAAAGATAAATAATGGATAATCTTCTTATTTGGCGACTATGTTCATAAAGAGGAAGTACCACACTTCCAAGGCTTGAATGGGTAAGTAAGGATGTTAGATAAAGACTTTATGTCATTGATCATGTTAAATGAATGTTAATGGGAAGAACAACTAAGGGCACGTTATAAAACTTAACACCATTTTATGATAAAAGGTGTATTCATATGACTTCATATATGTAAGATTATAGGAATGCATTTTAGGATTATAATGTTATATGAAATGAATCTAACATATTTAATAGTTGAATGAAGTTAAAGAAAAAAAAATTTACACACCATTTCCCTAAAAATATATTAAGGATTTTGGGTACATTACCGAAACAATTTGAACTTAGTGTGCAACTTAGAGCTTAAAATCATTAGGAAATGGGATAACAACCCACATTGAGCTTCCTCTGGAACATGGCTCTTCCTCTTTTGATGGGGATTCTGATGCCTTATGAGATGGCTCCCTTTACGACCCTGTTTTTACCCTGGTGGGAGATGAGGGCATTCATCACCTCCTTGATTTGGAATTGGGTGTCAAAACAAGTTCCTTCATCAACGTAACTAATCTGGAGTGAGAAATGAGATTAGAAATTAATGGAGAAGTGAGAAATGAGATTAGAAATTAATGGAGTAGTGACCTAAAAAACTAAAAAATTATGCATGATGATACCCAACAAAGCATGAAAACTAATAATTATTTTTCTTGTTTTCATAGATTTTTCTTTGTATAATTTTTCTACTTAACAAATGTGTAACACAATATTCTTACTCATTATTGAAAGGTTAACAAATGTGTAACACAATATTTTTACTCACGATTGAAAAGGTGGATTAGGAAACTATTTACAATATTTTTTTAACAAAATGTTTTATTTTTTGTATATTTAAATTAGACCTTTTCTAACCAATTTGTATCATAAAACTTTATTTTTCACATTTTATACTATAAATATATTTAAGATAGTATTGTGAAAAGAAACACGCATTTCATGGATTTAACCAATATATTATTGTTCCAAAAGTTCATGTAATATCATACTGTTTTAGAAAACTTCTAAACAAGTAAGTAGATCTAATCATGCATTGGAGTAATTTCACTTGGCGTTGGTTATTTAAAATTTAAATGCAAAATTTGTGTTTAGCCGTTTGGAATATTTTTTATTTTAATGCAGAATAAAGGTATGATGGTCATTTATTAAAATTGAGCTCACTTATTGAACATTTAAAATGAAAATTTGAGCTGTACGAAATATTATTTACAAAATTGGGACGAAGCTTTAGTATCGCCTTCAGTAAGTTTCAACGCAAGGACGGAAGGTATACTTTGAGGTTGGTCCAATTGTTTGGCCGTGGAACTTTAAAGTTTTAAAAAAATATTCGTATGGAGTTTTTAACAAAATTTAGCTTTTTTATCTTCAACTTGTACATTAGAATTTGGTTTATCGATGAACTATAGAATTTCAATTTTATTCTATTTTAAATTAAATTAATTATGAAAAATTAAATTTAAATAAATTATGAATAAGTTTACTTTTCATATATAATCAATTTTTTTAATATCATGTTTATTTTTAATTTCCAGATCCTTTTTAAACCTAAATCTATCAATCAATTTTTTGAAATATAATTTTTATTTATTTATATCCTAAACTCAAGAAAATTGAAGTTTTAATTTATTTTATTTTATTTTAGAGATGACATAAATTTTTAATTACTTTCCATAATTTTTAATAAATTTATTAAACTATTGAGTTTTAAATTACCCTAGGCAAAGCCAAATTTAATCAATTTATGATTACTTTTTAGATTTAATCAATTTATGATAAACTTACAATTACTTTTTCCCTAGTTAAATTCAATCAATATGTAGAGGGAATGGTATGGAATATTTAGTTAAAATCAATTTGTGATTACATTGCTTACGCAAGGGAATGGAATATTTTTAGAAGCACTTCATTTTTAATATTTTAGAACATGCTTGTCATCTCTTTGTTTAAGAAGAAAGTTAGAAGTCATTTTTTAATTTAGTATTAAAAATTTATTTAAATGTTAATTTTTTTAAATTTAATTGGTCTAAAATTTATATACATTTTAATAGTGGTATTTAAAGGACACTACTTTAACAAGTTTTCACTTCTTAAATTTATTTAAATGTTTTGGGACATTTTGGTCTTTGCTAAATTATATTTGGTATATTTAGTTGCTGTTGGATATACCCTTAGGAGATTGTTGTTCTCATGCTTAAAAAAAAACAATGGTATTTTAATGCACAATAGCTTAACAAGCTCAATTCTTTTAATGATGTGTTGTTAATGAACTTTAGATTTCAGTAATAATACTAGCACACTGGTTGTGTTAGTTTAAAATTAAGCTCTCAAATATTAATTTAGTTTTTTTTTTAACTTAAAAAGAAATACATGTTTATTTTTTAATTTTTATTTCTATAAAAGAAAATTGTTAATTATACGAAAATTTTGGAAAATATATCCAAAAAAAAATTCCAAATAATGTAATCTTAACGAATTTCTTTAAATAAAAGCAAAATTATTTACACGAATTTCTTTAAATAAACGAATTTCTGTAAATAAAAGTAAAATTATTTATAGAAGTACAAAAATTCCTCTGATTTGCCGGTTTCCCAAAATATCCGCTATCGTGCGTGTACGTGTAGGGAATAAAGAGGTAAGTTTCGTACTTAGCGTGGTGTTCTATTATTGTACTTTTTCCATAATTTCCGTTGTTCTATTAGTGTGACCTAGCAAGGAAGCGAGAGTGGTTCTATTGTCATTATGGCTGGGGCAGCGTGTATTTATGTGGGTGTGATCTTGAGCATTTTTTCTTAGTCTGGTGGGACGGTTAACTTCTTTGTAAGGAGGGTTATATTTTGACTATCTTTCTTATGTTATGATTGATGTACTAATAAAGTATAAGTGATAATGAATTTGATGATATAAATAATTTCTTTTAATAAAGTTTATGAAATGATGTAAAAATTACAGTTCGATAGTTTTAAAGTCTTGTCTTTTATTTTTTTTAAATATTATAACTTAAGGTCTTGTATAAAGTTTAATATCATTTTTCAAAGATTAGTTTTTAATTTTTTAATTTCTAATTTTATCATTATTTTATTAAAAATTATTACATAAAAAATTATTGTATTGAAGATGATTACATAAAATATGCCAATGTCATATCATAACCACATTTTAAAATCCATAACACTATATAGCATTTCTTAACTACATACAAAGTTTCTTTTTTCTTTTCACTTAGTATCTATAGCATCATTAAGAAAAATCCATAACTCTATATAGCAATTCTTAATTTACATATAAAGTTTTTTTTTCACTTCTTCCATACATTTATGTATAATGACATCTTCTTCCATGTGCAATGATTTCAACAATTGAAATGTGGATATTTGTAAACACCAATCAAACATTTTCATTTTTCATAAATTTTGTTGAAATTATTTAAATTATAGTAAATCATTTATCTTCATTAATGTTGTTGAAATTCTCAATCATATTAATTTTTGTGGATAATATTTTTGTTATAGTGAGACGAATTTGTTTAAAGATATATCATAATATGATGATGATGGTTAGACCAACTTTGATATATTGGACCTAAAAAAATATAAGGAATCACTTGATTTTATTTAGAAACTTATTTATGTGCTCGAAAATCATATAATAAGGATTCAAACATATAGTAATGATCCAAGCATATCTCAGTGATTTCTTAGGTCATATGTTGGATATCAAGGACATGATGGAAGAAGACAGGTTGCTCCGCTTCATGAAGGGATTAAAAATTTGGGTCGAGAGTGACCTGTGACAACAAAATATGCAGATCCTTGCAACATCCATCACCGTAGTAGACAAGTTGTTGGATTATGAGGAAGAGTTAAAAAGTGGTATAAAGGGAGATGTTAATACTCAAGCAGAGAAACAAGTTGACAAGAACAAGAAGGGAAATGTGAAGGAAAATCCATTCAACAATATTAGTGAGTACAAGGCCAAGCAACAAAAAGTACATGTTGTTCCCACAACAACTCCTATTGAATTTCGCCCAAAAGGAGAAATTTATGGCCCCCCTTGATTAATATTTATGGTTTTAAGTATGGATAGAGAAAAACGGGACTGAGTTCAGAGCTATAGGAATATTTTTGGACTCACAACCTGTTCAATAAGCTCAATATTTTGGATTAACTGTCTTAATACCGATCACATTTTCCCAACTCAATCCTCAAAACACATGATCCTTCAAGAGTGAGTGTAAGATAATGATGGTAATTTTTGGTGCATTATATGCAACATAAAACTGAAAAAGCATACATCCCTCATCTTTCATGGTTGTTTTGAGACATCTACACAATGAATCTTGGTTTCAGTAAAAAGGATGAAATGTTGTAAATTGAATCACCTTTCTGAATATAGAAAGATGGATGGTGTTGGAGGGAGGAAGGGAGGGTGAGCAAGAGAGTTATTGGGAGAAAGTGGTGGAAGGTAGAATCATTGAGGGAGGGTAAGGAAGAGGGGAAAGAGGGAGGGAGGGAGAGTAAGGGAGGTAAATATTGAGGTGACAGACATGGGAATAGAGAGGGGGGAAAAGAGAGAGAGACAGATGTTAAGTTTATATGTTGTAATAAATTAGATTTGTACTTCATTAGCATTTAATACATATTCACAATAACAACATAAATAGGGTCTCTGAAAGACACACAATCACAAGGTACACAACAATTTATCTTAGGAAACCCTCAAGGGGAAGAAAACCCAACAAGAAATTCCTCAATATAGATTACCAAAGTAAAATGCCCAAAGAAATAACTCTCATAAAGAAGAGAGACAAGATATAAACTCTAGAGCTAAGAGAAATCCTCCTCCTCCTTCGCAATCTTCCTCTTCTCTCTAGTATGGAATGCATGAGTGAGAAAATGGTACAAATGAGAGGAAAAAATATCTATTTATACTTTACCTAATTGACATTTAACCTAACTAGGTCAGCCTCACTAAATTAACTGGGTCGACCTCTCTAGGGAGACTCAAATAATATTATATTACATTCTTTTGGGCACTAATGACCCAACTTACAATGGAGGTTTTACCTCATGAATTTTACATGAACTTTTACATTAACGGCATCTACCGAAGGAGGAACAATACAAGTAGAATATTCTTCAAAGTTACATTATTTCAACACTCCCCCTTAATAAGAAGGGTATTCTACTGACGA
Source organism: Larix kaempferi (assembly GCA_027924585.1). Classification (NCBI taxonomy): domain Eukaryota; kingdom Viridiplantae; phylum Streptophyta; class Pinopsida; order Pinales; family Pinaceae; genus Larix; species Larix kaempferi. The sequence continues at coordinate 4,050,400 of BSBM01000398.1, read as the reverse complement.
CAACAACAACAACAAGTGTGGCTCTACACAACATCATCAAAAGGAGGGAGGAGGAGGCATCATCAACAACATCATCTGGAACATTGGCCGGTACATCTATAAATCATTGGAAGTTCTTCGACATCATCAGTATCGACAACTGGAACAGCTTGCTGTAACATCATCATCTATAGCAGGAAGCTGGAACATCATCATCTGCAGCAGGAAGCTGGAACATCATCATCTGCAGCAGGAAGCTGGAACATCATCATCTGCAGCAGGAAGCTAGAACATCATCATCTGTAGCAGGAAGCTGGAACATCATCATCTGCAGCAGGAAGCTGGAACATCATCATCTGCAGTTGTCACTAAATTACACTTAGTTACACTCAGTTACACTTAGTTACAGTCAGTTATAGTCAGTTACACCTACCAGACTTAGTTTGACTGATGGTTGACAGTTACTTGAGCATTGATGACTCCACTGATGATGATGAAGACTTCCAGTTGTGCTCCGATGATCATGAGGACACCTAGTTGTGCTCTGATGACACTCTATTGATCTTCTGATCACTCTGAGAGGCTAATTCGAATTTCCACCTTAGGCATTCGAATCCTCTCTACCAATGTACTATTTATTTGTCCATATTGTGATTAATTAATTAGTGTGTGTGAAGTATTATTACTTCTATCTGAGTTCTACTGTACCATATTATTCTGTTGCTCATTATACTGTATTGTTCACTCTTCTTCTATTTTCCTGCTTAATCATAATTACTCTTGTGAGGTACACATCATCTCTTAGATCTACTATGAGGATTTTCACATTTCCAAGCACGAATATTTTCTATGCCTTCCAACTTGTCATCAAGCTTAGTGCTTGGGGCCATCTTTTCTCAGAGAACAGAAAATGACCAAAAAATAAAATTTCTGAAAAATGAAAACTAAACTCACCAAAAGATGCACTTGACTGAGGTGAGTATGCTGGTACATCAGTTTCTAAAGAATCCAAGATTTAATCCCTAAAACTGGACTTGTGAAATTCTGGAATGCAGTTTTCTGGTTTTTCTAGTCCAAAGTCAAACTATGGTTGACTTTCTGGAAGATTTAGCCACTGAAAATTTTGATTTTGCTGCCAAAAGATGTGCCTTGGAAAGGTGCACTTCCCAATGTCACTTGCACTAAAAAATTCTTCTTTAGTAGAAAGCCCTAATTTTTCTTGTCTGGGGTAGGAGAGAGATTTACCTCAGTGAAAGATGTTGTTTTCAATCTAGCTCTGATACCATGTTAATTTTATATGCTGTAATAATTTAGATTCCTACTTCATTAGCATTTAATATATATTCACAATAACAATATAAATAGGATCTCTGAAAGATACACAATCACAAGGTACACAACAATTTATCCTGGGAAACCCTCAAGGGGAAGAAAGTCCAGCAAGAACTTCCTCAATATAGATTAACAAAGTACAATGCCCAAAGAAATAAGTCTCATAAAGAAGAGAGACAAAATCCAAACTTTAGAGCCAAGAGAAATCCTCCTCCTCCTTCGCAATCTTCCTCTTCTCTCTAGTGCGCAATGCTTGAGTGAGTGAATGGTACAAATGAGAGGAAACACTCTCTATTTATAGTTCACATTTAACCTAACTAGGTCAGCCTCACTAACTTAACTGGGCCGACCTCTCTAGGGAGACTCAAATAATATTATATTACATTCTTTTGGGTACTAATGAACCGACTTACAATGGAGGTTTTACCTCATGAATTTTACATGACTTTTTACATTAACGAAATCTATCGAAGGAGGAATAATACAAGTAGAATATTCTTCAAAGTTACATTATTTCAACAACAGAGAGAGGGGGGCGAGAGATGTAAGGATGGAGGGAGGAAGGGAGGATGATAAGAAGAAAGTCGGGGGGGTGAGTGAGGAAGGGCAGGGAAGGGAGGAAGGTAGGAAGGGAGGATGTGTGAATGTGATAGAGAGAACGAGCTAGAGAGAGAGGGGGGGAGTGGGGAGGGAAATAAAGGGAGGGAGGAAGGGTGAGAGAGATATGGGGAGATAGTGAGGAAAAGAGAGGGGCATGGAGGAATCAAGGATGAGAGAGAGGGGGGAAGGAACATAAAGGGATGGAGGGAGGCATAGGTTGTGAGGGAAAGATATATAGAGGGATGGAAGGTGTAGGAGGGAGAGGGAGTGTGGGGGAATCGATAGGTGGAGAGGGAGAAGAAGGGAGAGCGAGTGGGGGAGGTTAGAGAGAGAATTAGGGTGGGATAGAGAAAGAGAATGAAGAGAAGGATACACACAGACACACATACACACACACAAAGAGAGAAATGAAGAGAGGGAGGGAATTTTTTTAAATTCATGATATGCTATATTAGATTGGGGGTAGGGTTATCTTATCATAGGATGATTTACAAAAGCACAAGCCAAAGAACAAATGAAGATTCCACACATGTTCCAATTCTAAATAAAATTCCTTATTTTATATAGATTTTCAATACCATGGGATAATTTACAAAATCATGTTGAGAAAACCATGAGCCAAGATTCCACACATGTGCCAAAAATTCTTAATTAAATATAGATTTTCAATACCATAGGTTGTTTACAAAACCATGGGACAAAACCATGATCCAAATAACTAACAAAGACAATTCTTATATTATAATATAATTTTATTTTTATTACTATATATATTCCCTTGGAAAAAAATCACCCATTCTAATAGAACGACCATAAACTGTCCAAGACGGACTTACATCAAAATTTGTCTCAACTATACATCACAAAATTTATTTTTCGTTAATTAAGCATTTTTTCTTTACATTACATACTAATCTGTCATCATTTTGAGTTTCTTCCCTTTTTCAAAAAAGTACATTTCACTCCATATTGGCGTCCTGTATATTCTTCCCTCTTTAATTCCTATTATACTTCAAATGACCTTGCATTTTTTATGTAGTGCTTCCTTCCCTCATTTATTCAATCTCTAATGATCCCAACTCAAGAAGAAAAGGGTTGGTGCAAGGTAATGATACCCAATTATGACACGTTAGTTGCAATGACATGTTGGACAAAAAGAAATATTATCATTAAAATGAATTATTAGAGGTACCTACAAAACGTTTTCGAATTAGGTGTAAAAATATGAAACGTAGAAAAACGGATGACCTTCCAGAATATATAACTTTTATTTATGGAAACATGGTATAACCACCCCAAAATGTCATTATTTTAAGATTGGTATGTTATTTTTTCTCTAAAACATAATGCACATGTTTTTGTTGGTCCACCTATTTGTTATGTAAATTGTCAATTCATGAGGAAAAAAATATGTAGAGGCATAGGCAACAGACGAATCTTGTGCGGGGCTATTTTCCAAAGTTTTATAAGTTAATTTTATATTTTTTTTAAATTACGAAAGTCAGTGAAGCCTTAAAATTACATGGTCAAGTGTTGGTCCACCATATCATGGTCTGAAAATAATCAATTTTTTTTTTTATTATCTTGTAGGTATTCTTGTACTCTTGTGCGGGTTCTTTTCCGTTCTCGAAATAGGTAAGCCAATCAAAATTTATAGGCCAAATAAACGACCTATGTTTTTTACAAATTTTACATGAGTGCATTTAAAAATGAATTAAAAATAGAAAACAACAACAGATCTATTCCAAAAGTATATAGTTAGAATCTTCACACAGAGCTCGACAAGTGTGTGCAATTTCATCTGTAGTGCACTAGTGGAGCATATGTGGAACTAGGTGTGAAAAACATGAAGTTACAACATTTGATGTGTTCTGCCATAAATTAGACTGACCCTCAAGGTTTGGCAATCCGAAGCTAATTCCAAGCCTGCAAGGGCGCCAAAAACAATTTTAATCCAGACACGCGCACGCGGATAGGTGCATGCGCGTCACTATAAGTGCGCACACGGATAGGTGCGCACGCGTCACTAGAAGCATGCATTCGTTACTAGAATCACACACGCGTCACTAGAAGCACGCACACATTGCTTCTTTCTCTATAAAATCTAATTTCCATTCCTAGACATAAAAGTTCCAAACTATTTTCATTCACTGTTTTTGTTGAATAAGATGAGATTGCCTCTATGTTTGGGAAAACCCGCCTCTCTATAACCCCACCCCCCTCTCTTCCTATCCACCCAATCCCCCCCACTCTCTTCCACTCTATCGACCCTTATCGTAGTGCAACAAAAGCATGATGGACCTCTTGGGATATTTTGCTTGAGGACAAGCAATCTTGGGAGGGGAGGACTGTCATGTTCCCATTTTGACAGCACCATGAAGCAGATCGAACCCCATGGATCCTAGTGACAGATTGAATTAATTAATTAAAGAGGGGTTAAGATTATGCAATTAATTAATTAGGAGTGTGCATTTAATTCTATCCATAGTTTGCTATCCATTTGGAATAAATATTTATGGTGCATTTAATATTTTATTGTTATGTTGAATAAATGGAGAAAATGCTCCACTAGGGTGCATTAGTGGATAAGGTTGGAGGAATGACTTGAGGAAGAAGTCAAGTAAAGCACATGAGTCCAAAAATGATGCCAAAAATGAGAAAAGAGGAATATTTTAGGAAAAGCAACATAAATCAGAAAGCAGGATAAAATAGGAAAAGCAGGAAAGTTCAGAGAAGAAGGAAAGTTAGAAAAAGAGGAAAAATAAGGAAAGCAAAGGAAAAAAAGGAAAGCAATCTTTCCTCATCCACTCATGGGTGGCCCATGTGGAAGGGTTCTCACAGGTCACCAAGCTATTCAACTTGCTCAGCAGGTCACCAAAAATTCTATAAAAGAATCCAAGCAACGCCTTTTCACATATTTTGTTAGTATGAGAAATTTTATGAATGCATTTGTGCATCTGAGACTTGGGACATGTGCCCCTAGTCAAGCATGGGAGATGTGCCCTAGCTTTCTGTGAGACAATGATGGAATTCAGCCATTATCACTGAGTGTATTTGTAGGTATTGAAGTTGGTAAGGTCGAATTGAAAGTTCAGAATCATCATCACCCAGTTCAGAGATTGAATCCTCCCTCCTTCTTAAGTTTCTGTAGCTAGTTTCTTATGTACAAGAAGAGAGATATTTATATCACTTTTTGAGAGGCATATTGGCCTATTTATGATGTAATCAACTTGAGTATGTAATATTTTGATATCATTCTATTCAATACAAATTACAAAACTCTGATTTCTTCTCCAATTTATGTACCCCTTCTAGATTTAGCTAGAATTTGACTAGCTTTCAGTGTATGATTCACAAGTCAATGAGTATAAGTCTAAATGAAGTCATTTTTATTCTTGTATTTATCTAACATGTCATATGTCATGATACAAACCATGTTTCATAAATTTGATTTCCTTTTAGCACTGTTTGGGAATCCAGAATTCGAACTAGTTGAGCTGTCCTGAATTGCAATTTTACTAGTTTTGTTGTAAGACTTGTATAGATCTGCATATAACTTTATGAGATGATATTTTATGATTAAATGAATTTAAATTAATGTTAATTAACCTCTCTTATGTATTCAACAACCTTATCTAACCTTTAGTCAAGTTTCCTACCAGTATTAGTATGCATATGCTGAGAACCCCAGAAGATTTGGAGTAGAGTTCAGTCGGCCTATTATTGAAACATAAATGGTATCAGTATTTTTTGCAAAGGCATTAACTAATATTAGAACCTTCCATTCATCCATATCCTTTGATCTTGCCCATACCCAGCAATTCTAGCTTCCTTAAGCCATTATGTGATCAAATTTGAGAAGTCTAGATTTTTTGTGCCACAATACTAAGTTGTGTTGGTCACCCTATATGTCAATTAATTACAAATAACACACAAGATGCTCAATATAAATTTTCAAACCCAGGGAGGTCTTTTATTTCAATGGCAATAAGCACAATCTATGCATAAACATCTCTAGCAGTTGATTGAATAAATAAAGATGATAATCCTACCTATCTGCTTAGCCAAACTCATTCCATAAAGAAAACTAATATAACTCATACATCTAGGAATTCAAAGTGCAACTACCTTCCTACGGAAATCAACCTAGCAGTTATTGATCTAAGAATGAAATTGAACTAGATTACTTTTGCAAGAAGTTAAATCCTATAATTATCAAACTACAGTATTCAATCTTTACCAAAATGATCCATCCAGTAACTACTGTAACTCAACCATGATCTGCCTAATCTATGAACTCAATGAAAGATAAAACAGCAGCCAGAATTAAGAAATAAACTTGAACTATAAATTGATAACCATTAGAAATCCTAGAAAGCATAAATGACTGAAAGGAATGGAGCTGAGCTTGGCTGTAATAGCTATTGAACACACATGCATTAATCAAACTAACCTACACAGTTGACTGTCACACCACGCAGTTGCAGCTATTCATATGTAGGAAATAAACTACCAATAAAGAATGCAATCATAAACTCTCTGTTGCAGCTATCAGAAATACACCTAATGCAATTCCAAAACACACAACAGGAAATGAATAAATCTAACTACCTACTTAACTCGACAATATCTGTGAGAAGGTGGGCCCTGGCCTTCTAACAAAGACGCTGTGAACTACCACGAATTAAGACACAGAAATGGAAGTAACTCTGCTCTTCATTAAAGATGGTAATTCATAGTCTTAGTTCTTTATTACAGCCCGTACAAAATAATAATTATCCAACCCCAGCCTTGGAAAGCCTTCCCAAATTTATACATGAGGAATACAATTCGTGATCCACTAATTTTGTGCAGCAATGAAGATCTACGATCTTCATGCTGCAGAGTTACAGCTAACTGTTACAGCCATAATGAATGAGGTCGTTAGTCATGAAGGATGTTGTTACACTGGCAATCAATGGATCAACGGTTCAACCAATCAGGAGGTGTCCTGTCTGTTGCAGCTATGCTCTGTTTCAGCGACCTGTTATAGCTTCACGTGGAGAGATGCGCTGTCCCTTGAAAATATGAGAAATGGAGTTAGACGAGTAACAATTGTCCCACGTATGATTCTTTCCTAAGGCATGGCGACTAATACACCTGTGCTTCCATCTTAATCTTGATGAAATCACACAAGTTAGCATAAATCAAAGGCCATAATTCATAACTTTAACAATCTTAGGCATAAAATGAATAAAACAATAATGAGTGATACCTGTCAAGATAATTGATTGATCTGGAAGAAAGGCATATATATGACTTGTGAAAATGGGATGTAATCAGCGCAAAATGATGTAATAAGTATGGCCAAAAAGTGGCATTTCTAGGGTCCAACATCTCCCCCCAACTATCCGTTTGCATGTCCCCATGCAATAGCCGATTAATTCGATCTTGATTCTGATCCTTGTTCATATTATGCAAGTGAGTTGAAGGAATCAATTTTGACAATTTAGCCATTGGAAATGTTGGTTCTCGTGTGACAGCTTCTCCTTACCCTAAGCAGCTTTATCGCATGTTGGAACTCACCATATTTCCAATTGTGTCGGGTCTTCTGAAACAAGATATTTTCTTTATGTCCTTATCCCAGCATCTTTTTCCTGAGCGGTAAATCCAACAAAACAAAAAGAAATTTGTAGAGAGCTGGTTCTTGTGTAACAGCGTCCTAGTTCCTAATTTGGAGAGCGTTGGTTCTTGTGTAAAATCATCCTATTGCTGAATTCTTCTTGTCCTGCTGAATCAATTCAGTGTTCCTGAAACAATGAGGCCGTGCCCTGGGATAATTCCTTTGATTGTTTTGCTCCTGAGGGTTTCTGTAATGCTAGGTCCACTATTGTAACTTTATGCCCTGCTATATTAAAAATATCTCCACACTCCGAGCATATCATTTCTGGATGTCCTTCATTCCCTTGAATGGACAATAAATTCCCCAATTGGTCTGTAGCTTCCACCATTGAACTTGCATATTTCTTTGCCTGTTTTCGGCATGTCTCCTTCCATTTTTCTAGTCTTGCATGAAGCACTTGCAACTCTCCCTTTAACATCTCATTTTCAAACAGAAGATTCTCTAGTTGAGGTTCTTCTACAGCAGGTTCTTGTGTATCAACAGTTGGTCGGGGTTTCAAGATGGGAATCCCAATTTCTTCCCTAATAAATTGACATGCTTCTGCTGTAGTAGGTGTTTTGATTTTTCTCCTTTTCGCTGGGTTGGATGTCTGGCCTTTGCTTATTAGCCCTTCTTTTCTCCTTTGGGGTAGAAAAAATATTATTGCCTTAGAAACAGGAGCAACTTCCTTCTTTTGAATTAAAGTTTTTCTTATTTCAGGGAAGATCTCCACATTTAGAGCTTCTAGACCGCTTTCTGCTACTGTTTCCGCCTGACGTTCCTCTTCAATTGTTGCAGTTTTGGCTGCCTCATTTTCAATATCCTCTTCATTTATCTCCTCTTCATCCTCCAATCGAACTTTTGGGGTTCCAGTCCTCCCTCCGACTGAATTTGAGGAACTCCAGTCCTCATCCACTAATCTTGCAGAGAATTCACAGAGTGCTCCCGGACAAACTAGAAATTCCCCCCAGTTCAATTTGTTATGTGCCAGGGTTCGTAAGATTAAAAGTTTAACTAGCCCATGATTCGAGAGGGATGATAAGGGGTGTTGAGTTCTTTTAGTGTAATAAGCCATGCGTTGCAAAGATCTAAGAAGATAGTATGGCATATTTAACAGATTGCGATAACGCAAATGTGATAAGAGGAAAAATTCATAAATGTAAACAACACTGTACCTCCCTTCACATGTGATATATTTATTTAAGAAGAGTGCAACTTGATACCAAGGACTCAGAAGAGTCTCCAGCGCTATTCCTCTACCCCGTGGTCGAACACTCTCTCCTGCCGCCAGGAAATCCTCAGTTGCAGTTGGGTGACAACGTTTCCGACTAAACCAGCGCTCCCCGATTCTGGGAAGTCCCGTTACCTCTGCCAAGATTACCTCTAAAACATCTACCCTTATGCCTCAAACCTCTGAATGAGTGCTCATCAAATTTCGAGCAAATTCAAGGGTTGTTTCCTCATGAAAACCATTCAAGCATTGAAAATAATCTGTCCACCCTGCTTCTTGAAAGATAGAAAACACATCCCTGTTCTCATACAAATATTCTATTGTTAACGGCTCATACCTCATAGGGATACCCATACCACTCAGCTTTTTACAAAATATCGTAACGAATACACCAGTTATAGTTTCGAACATCAATTGACTGCATGCATGTAATACCCCAATTCGACCCTTAGGATATATTAGCCTTTAATGTAAATAATGTGTACATGTGATGTATGTTTTCCTAACGTGGAGCTCAAGGCCAAGGCTCCGCTAGTGAAAGCACGAATTTTATTTAAAGGGAAAGTATTTGATATTTTGATACCATGTGCTCTTAAGCCATGGAAATTGTAATAGGATGTAAATAAACATCATGCAATATAAAATCCCAAGACTGGCTATGGAGGCAACGAATGAGAAGGGGCCACGTGTATCCACTAGGGAGTGGTGAGGGGGCTATGGGAGTGAACCATAGGTTGCCATATTTCATTATGAGAACCCATTTGACTTTTCTAGATGACATTTATTCCTGTTGTAAGAAAGTGGTTGAGATGTCAGCCCATGGCTTCAATGGAGCATGGGCAGCCCTGAAATTCGTATGGGTAGGTATGAGCTTTGTTTACTTGTCCCACAAGTCACTCTACCTCATGGGAGGTGGCTTCATTCTCATCCCCATTCCATGATGAAGGAACCCATCATCATTTTCCATCCAAAAACGAGTTCCCAGCAAGGAGAAAAACCAGAAATCGCGACTGTGGGAGAACCCACATTTTGGGAAGCCAAAAATGCCCAGAATGGGTATTGGACAGGGGAACCCAATGGGGGATCCGTTGGTATGAGCCTTGGGGCGAATTTGGGAGCAATAGCTACTCCAAAATCCATGGGAAAACCCAGTTTTAACTGCCCAAAAAATCAGTGACGGATTTGGGATTATTTGTGACAAAGTTGTGAGAAATCTAGTTGTGGATGTATGAACAGAGGATGGGATTGCTGAGTCCAGCTTGAAGTGTATGTGGCTCTGGGATTGAGCTCAGTGGACTAGCATCCTCCTCCATCTCCTATTGCATGCTTGAAAAACCCAACTGTGTGTTGGCTTAGCATGGATGTTTGAGTGAAACCCTAACTGTGAGTGAGCCATCTAGTTCCTCCTTAGTGGATACACAGCCCAGCTCAGGGGTGATCTCTCAGCTGAAAGAATACAGGCTGGACAGAGATCTATGGTTGGGTGGAACGTTGCTCTCACGTAGCCAGTCGTTGGACATTTGCGTTGCAAGATAAGTATTCTTCGTGGATTAAATTATATACAATCTGTGTTCTGCAATGTGCTAAATCTGAATGTTATGTATTCATGAGGTTGAAATCGATATGATGTAGCTTAAGTAGGGGATTGAATTCTCTGCCTATTGATTGCATGAGATAAATATGCTGATGCGAATCTGTGCTTATATGTATTGTTATGTTTAAATTCTGCTGTGTTTTATTGAAGTTTACATCTGTATAGAGAAGTTTTTAATTGTTAATTGTTAATATTTTACGAGCGAAGGGGACATTACAATGCAGACATGGTCAAGGGATAGTTGAAGTTTGGATTGAGCATTGTTGGAAAGGTGGCACATTTAGTTTTGAGATAAAACTTGTGGAAGGATTATCGCACAAGTCAGGCAGAACAGCGATCAAGTCATAAGTATGGGTAACAACTTTATCGTGATTTTGGTTCAGTTGATTTGCTATGGATCCATGACAGGGATAAATAGCAAGTATAACCATTATTGCTTGCAATGTCAATAGATGCCTAATCATGATTATAGTTAGAACCCATACCTTCAAAATTAATGCTCAAGCCGCCATTATGTCGAGGCATGATGTTTCACAGTCGCATCTCTGGTAGAATACACGTGTGCCAAGATGAGTTGGACACCGCCAACCAAGCTGATAAGTACATTCCCGTTGATGAGAAAACAAGACGGCCCAATAATTTCCTTCGTTCTTGGCGGACTGTGATTAAAACTATGGAGTCATCATTTAAATTCAATCCAGGTCAGGTCATTGACGATGAGACTGTTCCAAAAGGCAGACAATCTAGCAGAGTTACAAACAATGAATAAAATGATTTGAGCGAAGTTTGGCGAAACATGGCAGAGTTCTAGTTGCAAAGATTTGGATAAAAGGCAAAGATAGCGGAATAAAAGTTGCTAGACTTGGAAAAATAGGCAAGAGTAGCGGAGTCGCAGCTACTGGCAAAAAGCAAAAATGAAGTGAATATAGCGGAGTCGCAGCTGCTAGACTTAGCGGAATAAGCAAAAATAGCGGAGTCGCAACTACTGGAAAAAAGCGAAAATGAAATGGGAATAGCGGAATCGTAGCTACTAGACTTAGCGGAATAGGAAAGAATAGTGGAGTCGGAGCTGCTGGAAAAAATGAAGGGAATGGAAAAATGGTGGAGTTACAGCTGTGAAAGTAGGAATAATGAGCAAGTTTAGGAGTCGCAGCTATGAAAAATGAGTAACAGGAGGACTTTCAAATGGCTGCTGAAAAACTAACGAATCATCCATCTTCTTTAGAGAGATTTATTAAATCAGGAAACAATGTAAGGTGCCTGCAATCATCTGGCCCGATCACGACTATTGTTCCTCCAATTAATTCCTGCACACAAATCTTCAAAACAAACCCGATCAAGTGCAAAATGAAAAATAGATAAAATACAGAATGAAAAATAAATTATTTATGTACAAATTATGTGGATATTGCAGTTCTTAAAAATTCACAGGGGTTGAGAAAACTCCCCTAGCGTTAACTGATAATCTGGATCTGCTGCAACCTGTGAAACGAAAGCATCCCTTGAGATCGGTTTGTGATAAAGTTGCAGCCGATGACCATTTGTGAATAATGGTGTCTTGTTTTCATCAATGGTGATCAACCGAACTATTCCATTGTCAAATAAATGATCTATTTGATAAGGTCCCAACCAACGAGTGCGTAGCTTGCCTTTGAAATCCCTCTTAAACCATGAATCATATAACAGAGCCTAGTCTCCTTCCTGGAAGACTTTCTTCTTTATAAATCTGTCATGCCACTTAGAGCGCTGCTGTTGGATTAAAGTTGTATGATTTACTGCTACTGTGCACTTTTCATCCAATTCATTAAATTGATTCAGTCGGTTCCTCTTTGCTTCTGATAAATCCATATTTGCTTCTACAGCTGTTTTCAAAGTCCTGATTTCAAATTCAATTGGGAAAATAGAATTCTTACCATACACTAACTCATATGGGGAAAAACCAGTGGTGTTACGCCATGTAGTGCGATAGGCCCATAGTGCCTCTGGAAGTCTCTGAGCCCAATCTTACGATGGCTTTTCACTGTTTTTGTCAAAATAGCCTCAATGACCTTGTTTGAACTCTCCACTTGGCCATTGGCCTGTGGATGATATGGCGAGGTTATTCTGTGCGAACTATGAAATTTCTGTAACAGTGCTTCCAGTTTGTGAGACACAAACTGCGGTCCACCATCCGTGATGATTTACTTGGGTACTCCAAATCGAGTAAAAATTTCTTCATACAGGAAATCAATCACAGCCTGATCATGAGCCTTAACCAAGGCTACAACTTCCACCCATTTGGTCATGTAATCTGTGCAAACGAAGATGTGAACTTTTTGTTTTGAGGGAGGGTTGATAGGCCCTACAAATTCTAGAACCCATCTGTCAAATGTTTCAACCACGAGCTGTGGCTGCAAAGGCATTTCATCTAATCTGTTGGGTTGGCCCATCCTTTGGCAGCTATCACATGCCTGAACATACTTCTTTGTGTCCCTGAACAATGTGGGCCAGAAATAACCTATTCTCAAGACCTTATGACCTGTCCTTTTGTCAGCAAAATGTCCCCCACAGGGCTCATCATGGAAAGCTTTAAGAATGATAAAGATCTCATCCTCTCTAACACATCTTCTGATTTCTAAATCAAGCCCTGTGTAGAAAAGATGGCCATCACTCCAGCAGTACCTAGCACTCTGTTGTATGATCTTTCTTTTTTCTCTCTTCAACAGATGTGCTGGAAGCTTACCTATAGCCAAAAAGTTAGCAATATCTGCACACCATGGGGAATGAGCTGATACTGCAAACAAGTGTTCATCGTGGAAGGAATCTTCGACTGGTAAATTATCATCACTGTTAGTAAGTCAAGATAAACAATATGCAACAACATTTTCCTTCCCTAGTCTATCAATAATTGTGATATCAAATTCCTATAACAGTAACAGTCATCTAGTAACTCTAGCATTCGTGATTGGTTTATTCATTAAATATTTGATAGCAGAATGATCAGTGTGCACATAAGTAGAATATCCAGTAATATAATGTCTAAATTTGTTGATGGCATAAACAATGGCAAGGAATTCCTTTTCTATGATAGTATAGTTTAGTTCAGCAGGAGATATGTTCTTGCTAATGTAATAAATTGCATAAGGAGCATTACCTTCCTGCTGTCCCAAAACTGCTCCAATGGCAGTGTCTGAAGCATCTGAAGAAATATGAAAAGGAAGATCCCAATTGGGCCCTCATAAGATGGGTGCGGTAGATATCCTTTTCTTTAGCTCAGTAAATGTTGTTTGGCATGCATCATTCCAGACAAACTATGCATCCTTCATCAATAGAGTGTTCAAAGGAGAAGCTAGTTTGGAAAAAAATTCTATGAACCTTCTGTAATAGCCAGCATGCCCCAAGAAGCTACGCACATCCTTTTGTGTTCCAGGAGTTGGTATATTTTCAATTACCTTGATTTTGGATGGATCTACCTGGATACCATCAGAACAGATGAAGTTCCCCAGAACTATGCCCTCGCTCATCATCACGTGGCACTTTTCAATGCTTAAAGAGAGCTGGCTTTTTTCAAAGTGTTTCAAGACCTTTGCTAAATTTTTTAGTGCTTCTTCATAACTATCACCATATGGAGTAAAGTCATCCATAAAAATCTCCATGCAATCATTTACCATATGTGAAAAGATTCCAATCACTGCTCTCTGAAATGTGGTTGGTGTGTTGCACAACCCAAAAGGAAGTACCCGGTATGCGAAAGTCCCCTAGGGACAGGTGAAAGTGGTTTTGTCCTGGTCTTTTGGAGCAATCTGGATTTGGTTGTAGCCACTGAAACCATCCAAAAAGGAAAAATACTTCTTCCCAGACAAGGTATCAAGGACCTAATTGATAAAAGGTAAGGGGAAGTGGTCCTTCTGCGTTGCCTTATTCAATTCTTTGTAATCCACGCAGACCCTCCATTTCCAATTCTTCTTTGGCACAATCACAAGTGGAGAAACCCACTCACTGTCTGAAATTGGGTATATAAATCCTGTTTCCAAAAGTTTTTGGATCTCTTATTTCACAATGTCTCTTAGGTTCGGGTTCATCCTTCATTGTGGTTGACACATAGGCCTGGAGTTGCTCTTAAAGTAAATGTGATGGGTACACATATTAGAAGGAATCCCTTTCATGTCTGTATACTCCCAAGTGAAAGCTCCTCTACGTTGTTTCAACAAAGTGACTAGCTGTTCTAGCTCACTAGGCGCAAGGTTTGAATTGATATTTTCAATGTTTTCCCTGGCTCAATTTCCACTGGTACACTTTTCGAATTCTGGAGTACTGGAATTATACTGGCATCACTGACTAGAGTTTCTTTTGTAAGATTTTCTTGTTATGCTTCATCTAACGTACTTTTAAGAATCTGGTAAACATGCTTGTTGATAGACGTGGGCTCACTGATGAAACTATTAATGGCATCATCCTCTGTTTCATCTTTAAACATTAAGGCTCTCCCTATTGTTAATAATGGTTGAACACCTTCTTCCTCCTCCAAATCTGCCCAAAGTGGAGTTTCAGCTTCTGTGCTTGGTCGAGCTGGAGGGTACAAGGTTAGGCTCTTGATCTCAATCCCGTCTGAAATGGTCATAGATCCTGATCGATAGCTGATACAGGCATCTGCTGTGGCCAACCACGGTCTTCCCAAGATCAATGGGTGTCCCCCCAACTGATATTTCGGCTGTAACACCAAGAAATCTGCAGGGTATTCCCATGAGTCAACTGAGATTACGAGATCATCTAGGATCCCCTCAGGCTTGATTGTTGATCTGTCAACAAGTTCCAAAATAGTAGGGGTCGACCGGAGGTTAGTGAGTCCAAGTTTCTTCACAGTTTCTATGGTCATAACATTAATAACCATGCCTAAGTCTACCAAGACGTTGGGGATTTGCGTGTTTCCTATGTGAACTGTCACAGTAGGATTTCTAGGGTCATCGTGTTTTGCCATAGGAGTCTTCCCCATTATCAATTCGGAAATTTTTCCCAATACATGGACAGTGGGAGGATCCCTAGGATTTCTTCCTGGTTTCTTGATAACAAATCCCTGACAGTATTAGCATAAATGGGCACGTCATGGAGGGCTTGTAACAGTGGAATTTTGACATATAAAATTTTCAATTCTCCTAAGAGATTGAATCGAGGTTGTTCCGCTGTTTTCTGCAGGGCCAATCGTTCAGGGTATGGCGGTCTTCTCATCAATTGTGTAGGTTGTGCTTCATCGTGTGTTACTTCCTGAGTTTCAGCCACTGTTTCAGTAGGAATATCAACATCCTCAATAATGGGGATTGCTAAATGAACAATATTCTCATAGTACTGAATCACTCCAGTTTCAGTCATTGGGGATGGAACATCCTCAGTGATGATAGGTTCCACTACCCTCCCTAATCGTAATCGTATATCATTGCAGGGAACTTGGGAAATGGAATACACAGGCATGTTGGCAGTCTCAAACTAATGGATTGCTTTATTATTCGGGTTTGGGTTAGATTGTGCAGGTAGTTGTGGTCGAAGTGGTGCATTCGTAGGTGTGGCATTGTTTTGGAATTGCAGCTGTGGATGTTGGTATTGTTGGTGAGGATACTGTTGATACTGAGTCTGGTGATGGGGGAAGTTATTTCCTTGGTAAGAATTTCTCCAGTTGGAATTCCAAGGGGCTTGATTGTTTGACTGTTGTAACCATGGTGTCTAAGAATTAGGATTTTGCATCGGGTTCTGAGATGGATGACACTGGTTACCGGAATAATATGAAGGGAATTGTGTATTCATATTATTCATATTGTTCATACCATTCATATTATTCAGAAAAAATGATGGGTCTTGATTCATACCTTGATTGCGAGGCTGCCATGGTTTCTTCTGTGCAATGAAGTAAGCGTGTTCCACTTTTGAAGTGGATGCCTATAGAACTGCCTTGACCTTAGGTAGTGAGGGACATTCCTTGGTGTCATGCTCCAACTCACATATTCTACACACTTCTGCTTTGTTCAGCGGGCATTCTTTCAGTGGGTTATTTTTCCTACATTTGGGACAGAATACACCAAGTGTAAGATCTTCTACCACTTGCCTCTGTTTTTCTCTCAAGACATCTAACTTTGAGGAAATGGAGCTCATAATATCAGTTTTAAAATTCTCCAGCACGTTGCCTATCTCTGCTCGAGTGGTTCCTCCACTAGCTGACTTCTGTGTCCTAGTGAAGACATCCTGATCTCGATCCTTGTCTCATTTGTTAGTTATAGAGGATCCCCTTGAGTACCTTCGACATAATTCAACAATTTTCTCTAAGGGTTCTTTTGAGATGTCCCATTTCCCCAACAAATTCAACATATCGAGGCAATCTTCCCTAATTCCTCGTAGCAAAATAATCTTAAGTACATATTTTCCAATCTCAGTGTGTCCAGACCTTTGTAAATTGTACAACAATATTTCCACAAAGTCTTCCAAGCTCTCTTCTTCCTTTTGAACCATTTTAAACAACTCTTCCTTTCTATCCCTGGTTCTATAGTATTCCTAATACTTAGAGAGAAAGGTGTTTTTTATTTGGTCCCAAGTAATGATGGTCTCATGACCAAGACTCATGAACCAACGCAGAGCGTTTCCTTTCAAGGTTGCTGGGAACAATTTTAGCTTCTGAGCACTAGAGGTGTAATCATAGCTACAACAAAGGATATTGAACTCAAAAAGAAATTCATCAGGATCCTCAGAATATTTACCATGGAAATTAGGGAGAACTGATGGTGAGATGTTTTTCATGGGAGCTGCTCCAGGTGTCTAGAGGATAGGGATATCTAATGTAGCCACAGTATTACCAGGTTGATTATCTTCCACTTCTTCTTCCCGGTTCTCCCTATGTTCATTCTCTCCTTCGTGTTCTCTATCAGCCATGGCTTTAGTCCAAAATTCAATGGCTTCCTTTATGCGTTCCTCCTCTGCTTTTGCTTCTTCTTCTCTTCTCCTCTCTTCCTCTTCTATTCGGCAAGTCTCCAACCACACTTCTTTATTAACTCTGGTTCCGTTGATATGATAAATCTCCTCTCTATCCAGTACACCCACAACACTTACCTTATCTTTAGGAGGTTTATTTTCTGTAACAGGAGTTGAATTTCTCATTGTATTCTCCACTGTTGATGTTGAATTCTCAAGATGGGGAGGAACATAATTTCCTCTTCCTGTAGATGTCCACGGTGGTCTAGTGGAAGAATCAGCTCTAGCAATTATTTCGTCAATGTATGTGTGTCTTCCCAGACCTGCATTACGACCTCGACCTCTTCCACCTGCAATGTTAGTATGCAAAGGGGGTTCCTGATTTGTTTTTCTTATATTCATGCATGCTGTAAATGATTAAACTAAAATGAAATAAAAAACCAACTACTAACTATGTCTATCAATTACCATTCCCGACAACGGCGCCAAAATGTTGGTCACCCTATATGTCAATTAATTACAAATAACACATAGGATGCTCAATATAAATTGTCAAACCTGGGGAGGTCTTTTATTTCAATGGAAATAAGCACAATCTATGCATAAAAATCTCTAGCAGTTGATTGAATAAATAAATATGATAATCTTACCTATCTGCTTAGTGAAACTCATTCCATAAAGAAAACTAATCTAACTCATACATCTAGGAATTCAAAGTGCAACTACCTTCCTATAGAAATCAAACTAGCAGTTATTGATCTAAGAATGAAATTGAACTAGATTACTTTTGCAAGAAGTTAAATCCTATAATTATCAAACTACAGTATTCAATCTTTACCAAAATGATCCATCCAGTAACTACTGTAACTCAACCATGATCTGCCTAATCTATGAACTCAATGAAAGATACAAAAGCAGCCAGAATTAAGAAATAAACTTGAACTATAAATTGATAACCATTAGAAATCCTAGAAAGCATAAATGACTGAAAGGAATGGAGCTGAGCTTGGCTGTAACAACTATTGAACACACATGCATTAATCAAACTAACCTACATAGTCGACTGTCACACCACGTAGTTGCAGCTATTCATATGTAGGAAATAAACTACCAATAAACAATGCAATCATAAACTCTCTATTGTAGCTATCAGAAATACACCTAATGCAATTCCACAACACACAACAGGAAATGAATAAATCTAACTACCTACTTAACTCGACAATCTCTGTGAGAAGGCAGGCCCTGGCCTTCTAACAGAGACGCTGTGAACTACCACAAATTAAGACACAGAAATGGAAGTCACTCTGCTCTTCATTAAAGATGGTAATTCACAGTCTCAGTTCTCTGTTACAGCCCGTACAAAATAATAATTATCCAACCCCAGACTTGGAAAGCCTTCTCGAATTTATACATGAGGAATATAGTTCATGATCCACTAATTTCGTGCAGCAATGAAGATCTACGATCTTCATGCTACAGAGTTACAGCTAACTGTTACAACCATAATGAATGAGGCCGTTAGTCATGAAGGATGTTGTTACACTGGAAGTCAATGGATCAAAAGTTCAACCAATCGAGAGGCATCCTATCTGTTGTAGCTAAGCTCTTGTTCAGCGACCTGTTACAACTTCACGTGGAGAGATGCGCTGTCCCTTGAAAATATGAGAAATGGAGTTAGAAGAGTAACAACTGGCCCACGTATGATTCTTTCCCAAGGCCCGGTGACTGATAAACCTATGCTTTGATCTTAATCTTAATGAAATCACACAAGTTAGCATAAATCAAAGGCCAAAATTCATAAATTTAACAATCTTACGCATAAAATGAATAAAGCAATAATGAGTTATACCTGTCAAGATAATTGATTGATCTGGAAGAAAGGCATATATATGGCTTGTGAAAATGGGATGTAATGAGGGAAAAATGATGTAATAAGTATGGCCAAAAAGGGGCATTTCCAGGGCCCAACAAGTTGGTACATTACAATTGAGGCCATTCACAAACTCGTTTTTGGTTATATATCTAGATGTAACATCCTCATATTTAGCATGTTTTGGGTGGAACATTTGCAGCACATTCTAGAGATCTTAACCACCCTATGGAAACATAATTTATATGACAATTTGAATAAATGCTCATTTGGAATGGAGAGAATTCAGTACATTTGATACATTTTGGATGAACATTATGTTCATGTGGACCCATCCAAGATCCAATCCATTCACGATTGGCCTACTAAAACAACTCTAACAAAGCTCTGTCGCTTTCTGGGCCTCACCAAATTTTACCACAAGTTTGTGTTGGGGTTCTCTCATATCGCTTAGCTCTTAAGTCAAGTGACCGGGATGGATCCAAAGCCAAGTGACCGGGATGGATCCAAAGCCAAGTTTTCTTGGGATTAGACACAACATAAAATATTATAATATCTAAAACAACACCTATGCTCAATGCTAGTCTTCACTCTGCTGAACCCGTAACATCCTTTTGAGATTTAGATAGATGGTTTTGAGTATGCTAACAGTGCATCCTTCACTTAGCATGGACATCTGATGGCCTATCATAGTGAGACACTCTATTATTTTGTTTGTAGGTATACCACCTATGGCAAAGTGATGTACTCCATTGTTTAGGATTGTCACCAATGGAAACACTACATCCTAGGAAAGGAGAAGACATTCACACTGGTCACAAGCCCCTCCAATTCATGCACATTCAGGGAAATTTATAGAATGAACACCATCAAAAGTGGTCCACATACCTGCAATGCTTCCATCTAAACATCAAGTACAATAAGGGCAGCACCGACCTCTAGTTGCAATGCTGACTACCATGCTCGACTCTTATGTACATGAAACCTCTTGATGGCCCTGATTATATGATAGTGACCTTGAATTTTCTATTACCTATCAAACATTACAAGCAACAAGAATGGTGTCAAAATTTCATCTCTAGGATGAAATTTTAAGCCATGTGGTTCAATCTTTGTGTTCCTTCAAGCGAGCATAGGAAGCCGATTTTGGAAGTGCATTATAGTTAAGTGGTAGGGAACTTTGACATAGAGAAGATAGTTGTGGTATTGTATAATTACTTCTATTAACCCAAACTCTTACAAGACATTAGCTGGTATATCCGATATTGCAATGCCTCTACCATTTCCAAACCTGCCATCAAGAAATATGGGTCGTACACCCCTTTTCTAACCCCAGACAGAAACTGATAGTCTATCTCTATGGGTGACTACATGTTTGTCCTACCTTCAACTAACCATAGGAATGCCTATTTATTTGTGGTTGTTGACCAATTATCTAAGATGGAAATTTTCACTTCTTGTAAGAAGAGCATCATAATTGAGGTCGTTGCTAATATTTTCTTCAAGCGTGTTTGAGTAAATTTTTCCCTCCCATGAACCATTATCTCAGATCACGAAAATAGGTTCCTGAGTACATTCTGGCCCATCATATGGTCAAAGATGGGAACCAAGTTGACATAATCGATTTCCTTCCACCCCCATACTAACAACTGGACAAAGGCAATCAATAGGATAATTATGCATATATTGAGAATGTGCAACTCCAAACATCCATTCACATGGGATGAGACCCTTCCTTATGTTCATCATAGACACAATAGATCCCTCCATAGCTCTATTGGCCATAGTCCTTTTATAATTTTCTTAGGGTTCCAACAATTAGCCCCAATTGAAATATTTGTGCCCATTGCATTTACATAAATAACCCTATCATTCTCAAGTAGCCAAATTTGTTGAATGGATCCATCAAATCCAACAAAAATTTCATGATATTTTACAAAACTCCAATGCCAAGTATAAGCAATGTCACAATCAACATCAGGTTCCACACAAGTTCCAGGGGGACATAAGGTATGGTTGTATTTGCAAAAAAAACACCTCGTATAACCCCATTGGAAATTGCTCTCTCCACAATTTGGGTTCTACACTATCGCAATGTTGTGGGAGAAACTTTTTGTTAATTAATCACTCCCCCTTTCCTCATCTTTCACCTTATATTTTATGTGGAGGTGCTCTGACAATATTTTCCACCTCCCTTGGACACCTTAGAGTTAGCTGAGCATTCCCCCCCCCACAAAAATCAATCTCGAATACATTGAGTAGGGAAAAAATAAACAAATTATGGACACTGAGATGAATGGCATCCAACAAAACATCTAACTATGTAGGACATCTTCTTCACGAAGGAAAGTGGCTCACTAGGTGTCAAATTTAGTAGAAGTTTCCCCATATAATGAGGGAACTTAAGGAAATTGATTCCATTGCTTCCTAAGGGTGGGAGGATCGATCCAAGTGGATATTGGTGGATGCCCACCTATTCCACTAACTCACAACAGTTCTCCATTTGCTTGGCAATTTTATACGGTTTTTCAAGTCCCAAAATTTTGAGGTTGTTTTGAGGGTGTTGGAATGGTAAAAACACTCATTTTCCCTACTAGAAGTTTTGCTTCTCTTCAATATAATTCCAATAGGCTATTATGGGTTTCAAACAAAGTTTGTATGTGGAATTTGTGCCCCCAGGAAGTTGATGTGTCAACTAGACTCCTCAAGGCTCACATTGCTTGGTAACAACACTCATTTTCCCTACTTGAAGTTTTTCTTCTCTTCAATATAATTCCAATAGGCTATTATGGGCCCCAAACAGAATTTGTATGTGGAATTTGTGCCCCCAGGAAGTTGATGTGTCAACTAGACTCCTTAAGACTCACATTGCTTTTGCTGCTTCATCTCCTAGGGTTAGGGTTTTGGATCTTTAGGGTTTCATGTCCTCTTAGAGTTTCACACTTTATGTTAAAAGGAAATTTGTAATCTTGTAATGGGCATCTTATGAATGAGTGCATCCAACACATCTCTTCATAGATAAGCTTCCACCATTCTAGTTAGTTGTATTGCTTAATTTGCACTTTACAATGTTTTTCCATTTCATTCATTAATAGAATATGGTTTTTACTGACCTACTGTGCTCTTTGCAACACCTTTGTGTGTTTGTTTCCATTTTATGTTTATTACCTCATTTCATTCTCCAAATAATCCATATCATCATGTAAATATTATAATACTCATTCAACATCATTTATTTCTCTAACTAAAGAAATAATCCATCTTAGTTTCTCTAGTAAAGAACACTATCAATAAATTGATATCGAGCAAATTTTATCCTTCAATCTCTTCTCCTTCTTGAATTGAAATAAAAGGTAGGACTTGATCCATGCTATAAATAATATTTCAATTCATAATACCACAAATCAATTTTAGCCGGGACACACAAGATTCCATTGTTATGCATAGAGAATCCATTTTCTTAGCCTTCTTCATCACTATTGTTAGTGCTTTGTGTTTCAACAACCAACTTATAAATCCAATTTCCTTTGATGATTGTTGTAAGTGTGATATTGAGGTCATACTTGGTGAGATCCTAATATGGATGCCTAATGAGGGCATCTTATACCAAGAGCCTACTTTAAATGTCAACCCCGGGAACGTACAAACTTGAGAGATGCATGCACTGTCTGTGCTCTTTATAGGATAATCTCTTGTCACAGTTTAAAGGGCGGTATCGATATTCTAAAGATTGTCTACTAAATGTGAGGGTTGTCTACTTAATGTGAAAACTGATTACGCTACGAAATTGAATACTGGAAAGCAATGAATCTGATTAAAAGAATTAAAGTGCTGAAAGCAGTAAATATGTTCTGAGAAGTAAAGCAGGGAATCTATTCTAAGTAATTAAAATGCTGAAGTAATTAGATGTTGATCTGTTCTAAGAAATAAAGATATAAAGACAATAAATCTATTTGAAATAATTAAACTGCTGAAATAACTAAATGTTGAGAATGAAAATACCATAATAGAGCTATTTTACTATTGGGGAAACAAAGTCTGTAACTACTGTCTGCGCACACAAATTGAGTCTTCATCTATCTTATTCTACCAATCTAGAATTGAAATACGATCATTCTAATGCTTACCCATATTCTACTAAGAAGTTAAAAGAAACTAATCATGATGAGAAACTGCAGTGAACTCCAGATCTAACCATGACATTGAAAGCTAAGCTATTACACATGTAATCGTGGATAAAAATATGTGTTTGCAAGAAATAACCTACAGGCCTACTGACATCGTTTTACTATACTACGGAATGCATTCTAAACTACTACAGAAAACAATGACTCATTCAACGCTACCATATATCATAGAACTGTTCATCAATGTAAAATGCATACTTGGAAAAATACCTGCAAATAGGAATCTCCTGACCTACGTGTTGGAGGGGCCCTCCCCAAGCCGTACTCAGGAGAGAATAAAAACTTAGAAACGCTTGCTGGAATTAATCATCAATCTTTCATTAATATGTAAAATCCATGTCAAAATAGAAGTCTGTACTTCAGTATCTCAATATTGCAGAAAACGTTAACTATAATGTCTTTCACAAAAAATAACAGCAGGGACCTCTCGCTACCCAAGAGGTCCATATTTATACGATTTAACTCTAATACTAACTGATTGTCTAAGTGCCGATTCATCTTGAAAGTGGGAGTGTGTCCCCTATAAATCAGGAAACAGGGCACTGAGCTTGTGGTGATCCTTTAGTCTTCTACACGTCCTTCCTTTAATAAACCTGAACCTACTCAATCATGCTTGGTTTCCATATAATCAGTTTAATTGATACGCATTCTAACATACAAGATTAATCATAAAAACGATTTCATTAAATCATTAAAGTAAAACAATTTTCCCACAATTGAGTGCATTTCGTTACCATTGCTTAAGTTGGACTGTGGAAAAAGGTTATCAAAATACCTGAAAAATGGACCCATCATTCTCTCCCCTACTTGAAGGATTCACCCATCCTTGGGTGACCTGTTCCTTTCGTCAATGACCTCCCTGATATCCCATGCTGCCACCTTAGGTGCCCCTGCTTGTCTGAGATACCCAAAATTATGATCCTCCCTGGCCCATGCCTTCCTCTCCTCCTCTTCATTAATCTATTCTTTGAGGACTGGGGAAAGAAAGAATGGAGGTTTCAATCTCATCCCAATCCACCTTAGTTGGTTTCTTGCCAGGGATTCTTTATAGAGTATGGTTTTGAAGAGAGCATCCTTAAGCCTGAGGGGAGAGTGGAGTTCTCTTCGTTTTAGATCATTTGCCACCTTGCTCCACCTTTCCCTGATGGACTCATCAATTTCCTTTTGCGTGCTGTGGAGTGTAATGTCGAAGTGACTCACCGCCTCCTATTGTTTTGCGAGGAGAATGGATATCAGCTCCTCGTCCTGAGTGAGGATCCTGTGATTATAAATTATTCCCTCAGGGTGAGTGGGCTCAGGTCTGATCATTAATGGAGTTTGTCATTTGGATGCCACATAGAGATGATAGTCCTGGGCTCGCTCAATTTCGTGGTTCATCCACGAACACAATGCCCTTAACTGGAAATCACCCACATATGGGTTTGGTGACCAGTTGGGCGAGCTAGAAACTACGAAATTGTGCAAGAAGAACTCACTCAATCGGTCTTTCTCCATCTCTATGGAGTTCAATGATGCATCAATAAATTTATTAGGAGTGCTTACCTCTATAGGGAGATCTTTCTTCAATCTCTGAAGCTGGAATTCGCCCCATTTTTCTTGTAAATAAACTGCATAGACCGCCGATGGTGGTCTAAGGTCACGCATTCTCTCATATATGCTGATAGTAGTGGCAAGAACATCCTTAATTTTGATAATTTCCTGGTCCTTCCTTGCCAATTTGCTCTATGCTTCGGCCAAATTTTCTTGCAGCTCTAAATTCTTCTGTTCGGCCAGCCGGAGCTCTTCTGCATGGTGCATCTTTAGGATTTATGTCTTCTCGGCTGAGAATGGGGGAGGTGTGGCCTGGCTTCCTGGCCGAATTCTTAATGTTGCCAACTCATTTTTGAGCCTTTCCAATTCTGCTCATGCTTCAGCGAGCTGGGAAATGACCTCGGGGTCTTCATTACATTCTAGAGGGTTTTCCTAAAAGTTACCTTGCTCCTGTAAGCTCTTCCCTTCTCCTTGATCCATCTCTTCTTCCGTATCTTGTTTTTCCTCTTCATTCCCTTTCTCTTCTTCATCCTCTTCTTCTTTTTCTTCTTCGTCCTCTTCTTCATCCGTAGTGGGATCCTTTTGATCTATAAAAGGATCAATGTCATCATCAGACACATTGGTAATCAGGGGGCTGGGTTCCCTTTCTTTCTCCTTGGAGACTCAGATTTTAGATACATGTGTGGATCTCTTACTGTGCCTCTTCCACCCCTAACTACTGGTAGGAATATCTGGGTCTGATTTGGGGGAGTCCTCTTTGGAGTGTTTTATTTTGACCAAGGTGTTGGCCACACTGTCCAAGTCGATTTTTCTTTTTGCCCCTGATACAGAGGTGGTCTTACTTTTTGATTTAGGTGGCAAGGGTGTAGTCGTCATTCTCTGAACATCCTCAGCATATACCACAATGAACTCCTCCCAGGAGAGCTCTGGAATATGAGCTTTTAGCTCCTCAACAACTATTAGTTTGATCAGCCCATGATGGGCCAAAGCATCGTCTTTTCCCTTAGCCACCTTCCTGCTCATCTCTGTTAGTGATTGGAGCAGGAAAAATGGAATGCTAATATTGTTGTTTGATGAAATATGACTTCTGTGCCTAAGAAGCTCTAAAATACGAAAATGGAAAATGGGAACATAGCTTAATCTTCCAGTGCATGTAATATACCTTAGGACAATTGCGTCCATTTCATCCCATGGTGCTGGCATGGAGGGTCTCTTGAATCCATTTTTGTCCTGATCATAAACTTCTCTATGCTCAAAGAATGTTTCTTTTGTTGTGTGGTTTGCCTCCCGATCGTTGCTGCTCCAATGCAGGCCCATTGGAAGACTAGTGTGTTTGGCTATCATGTCCTCATCCACTTTTATGCGTAACCCCTTCACCCGGGTGACGTACTGTTCATATTTTATATGCTTGAAGTTTCTTGCGAATTCCTGGGCTACCCCTGTGTGGTATCCTCTCAGTCCAAGGATAAATGGCATCCAGCCTGAGTTGCAAATGATTTGCAGGACTCTCGGGCTTTGATAAATGGCACTGTGATCTTCCACTTCACTCTTTTTAAAACCATTCATCATTTTTTCAAATCTTCTCTATAACCAGACAGACTAGGGATTTGGGATGCAGTTTTATACTTTTAACTTGGTCAGGCTCTGCTTACGGGCTCAAGGAATGCAATGGTGGTTGCTTCTCAGGAATTCCGGGTGGTTACTTATATGCAAAATTGTGGAATATGTTGCACCCGAATTCACTGCCTTTCTGCACCTATTCTTTTCATCATACCTGTACTTGCCACTTCTAATCCCCTATCTTTCATGATTGATCTCTGCCTTCTTATGATCGACCTCTGTACTTCATGTGGTGAAGGTTGCGATCATGATTTGCTAAGGGTGACGGGACTTTGGTAGCATTCATGAGTTATGAAGGTCATTCCACCATGCCGCCGATTTGAAATTGAAGCTGTCCTCAGCTGACTAGAAACGACTCTATTGTGGGAAAGTGGTTTACCATAAAAATCAAATAAAATAGTTTATAGATGACCTTGGTATGTATGCGTACCTGCATTGATGAGCTGGTCCGTTTTTCATGCGCAGTGGATTCTGTAGTAATCGTGGCGGTGTCTGTAGTTGAGTTCTGCATGTCAGTAGTTACGTGCGTAGGGTGATTTTTCCGATATGCGCATTTTGAATTTGCTGAGTATGTGCTTTTGAAAATTGTGCCCGATTGTGCTTTATATTTGGATGATTGCATGGTTGGATCTGATTGGCTCCCTTCAATAACTTTGCAGGCTCTCTTGAATATGCTTGAAAAAGGTTGGCGTGGTGTGTCTTTGATGAATTCCGTAGTAGATGAAGACTTATTTTGCATGTAGACGTGGCTGGCTCACGTGAATTGCTTTCATCCTCACTTGAATATATGGTAGCCTCGTTTGATTTATTTTTCAGGCTCGCTTGAATTGATGGAAACCTCGCTTGATATAAACTGTTTCTTGGATGAATTGATGGTAGTCTTACCTGAATGATTGGCAACCTCGCTTGATATATTTTGTAGGCTCCCCTGAATTGCTGGCAGCCTCGCTTGAATTATTGTGCAGGCTCACTTGAATAGGTTGATGCCATGTACTTTCTGTTATTCCTTTGTTCTCTTTTTTGTTTTGTTTTGTTTTCTCTTTTTTTGTGTTTTTTTTTTTCATGAAATGTGTTGAAGCTTACTGTGTTGGAGCATGCTCTATCAGCATCAATTGTTGTTGGTAGAGTACTTGTGTAAATTCCTCTTTGGAATTTGGTTGTTTGTAGAGTTTTAGGCGGTTCCCATTCACGATCATGGGGAACTCATCATCATCAATTTTAATAATTCTCACATCCCCATTGTCATAAATTTTCTGTATACTGTAAGGTCCAAGCCATCTAGTGGTTAGCTTCCCTTTGAATGTGTGAAATCTAGAGTCATAGAGTAGTGCCCAATCACCCTCTTTGAATTTCTTATCCTTCAAATGTTGGTCATGCCATTTCTTTCTTTGCTGTTGGATGATTTCAGTATGTGTAAGTGCTTGTTGGCGGTGTTCATCCAGTTGATTTAGCTGTAGCATGCGTTCTTTTTTAATGTCTGATAGGTTCATATTTAGATCGGCTGCAATTCTTAATGTTTTTACTTCAAATTCGATTGGTAGCATGATCTTCTTCCCATAGACCAGCTCATAAGGTGTGAATCCTGTTGTTGTTTTCCATGTAGTATTGTAAGCCCAGACTACTTCACTAAGTCTGTCAGCCCAATCTCTTTTGTGAATTTGGACAGTTTTTGTCAAGATTCTTTCTAATTCCCTGTTGGTTACCTCAGCTTGACCATTTCCTTGAGGGTGGTAGGAGGATGACTGTCTGTGCTTTACATTGTTTCTTTTCATCAAGTCTTCAATTAAATTAGATGTGAATTGTGGTCCTTGATCCGAAACTACTTCTCTTGGCACCCCAAATCTGTGAAAGATCTGCTCAGTAAAGAATTTGACCACACTGGTTTCATTTGCAGTAGTTAATGCTGCTACCTCGGTCCATTTTGTAAGGTAATCAGTGCATACAAGGATGTAGCTCTTCTAATTGGACTGTGGGTTGAATGGGCCAACAAAATTGAATCCCCACTTATCGAATGCTTCTAAAGATATTTGTGGGTGTAGTGGCATTTCTTGTTTTTATGTTGGATTTCCCATTCTCTGGCAATCGTCACAATGGGACACATACTCATAAGCATCTCTATGGAGTGTTGGCCAATAATACCCTGTTTGCAAGATCTTGTAGGCTGTCCTTTTTGCAGCGTAGTGTCCTCCACAGGGTTCATTGTGGGTGGCATGCATTATGTCATGTACCTCATCTTCCCTAATGCACCTTCTAAGTACTCGATCTAGTCCCTATTTAAAAAGCATGCCCTCTATCCATGTATATGTGGCACTTTGTCTTATTGCTTTTGTCCTTTCCTTATAACTGTAATGTTCTGGAAACTTCCCGAAAACCAAACAGTTTGCTATGTCAGCAGACCATGGAATTTTTATTGATATGGAAAAAAGGTGCTCATCAGGGAAGTTATCTTGGACCAATTCATTATCTGTCCCATGTGTTACTCTTGACAAAAAGTCTGCTATGACATTATGCTTGCCTAGTTTATCTATTATAGTGATGTCGAATTCTTGTAGAAGTAGGATCCATCGAATAATTCTTGCACTTGTATTAGGCTTGTTCATAAGATATCTAATCGCTGAGTGGTCAGTATGGATAAAACTTTGGTATCTTGTAATGTAATGCCTGAATTTGTTGATTGCATGTATGACTGCCAAAAATTCCTTCTCTGTGACTATGTAGTTGAGTTCTGCCCCAGCCAAATTTTTGCTTATATAGTATATGGCATAGGGTTTCTTGTCTTGTTCTTGCCCAAGCACAGATCCGATTGCTTTATCTGATGCATCGATGTGAATGTGAAATGGAATTTCCCAGTTTGGTCCTTGAAGTATTGGTGCTGTGATGGTTTTCTGTTTAAGACTTTCAAAAGCTGACATGGAGTTGCTTGTCCATATGAACACATTGTCTTTTGTGAGAAGTGCAAACATGGGGGCAGCAATTCTGCTATAATTCTTAATAAACCTCCTGTAGTACCATGTCTGTCCAAGGAAGCTTCTCACATCTCTTTGTTGGATAGGTGGGGGCAGTGTCTTGATTACTGATACTTTGGCTTGATCCACCTCTATACCTCTCTATGATATTTGATGTCCTAGAACAATTCCTTCTTCCATTAACATCCTGCATTTGTCATTGTTTAGGCACAAGCTCATCTCAATACATTTTTTCAATATTAATTCAAGGTTTTCCAATGCCTGGTCAAAGCTCTGTCCATAAGGTGTGAAATCATCCATGAATACTTCCATTTTGTTATTCAGAAAATCGGAGAAAATACTCACTATGGCCCTTTGAAATGTTGTTGGGGCGTTACATAGACCAAAGGGTAAGACCCTATAGGCGTAAGTTCCCCATGGGCATGTGAAGGTCGTCTTATCTTGATCAGCTGGGTGTATTAAAATTTGGTTGTAACCACTGAAACCGTCTAGGAATGAAAATTACTTGTTTCCATATAATGTATCCAGCACCTGGTCTATAAATGGAAGTGGAAAATGATCCTTCTTTGTTGCTTTATTCAGCTCCTTGTAGTCCACACAAATTCTCCATTTGCCTCCTTTTTTGGGCACTATGACTAGTGGTGAGACCCACTCACTATCAGATATTGGATAGATGAACCCTGCGTCTAATAACTTTTGTAATTCCATTTTGACTATGTCTTTTAGTGTAGGGTTCAGACTTCTATGTGGTTTCCTAATGGGAGTAGAACCTTCTTTGATGTAAATTTAGTGTTTGCAGATATCAGGATGTATTCCTTTCATATCTGTATATGTCCAGGCAAATGCTTTACTTTGTTGTGTTAGTATCTTCATCAATTTCTCTTCTTGCTCTGGTTTTAAATTGGAATTTATGTTGACTGTCTTGCCAGGGTTAATTTCCATGACTTTTACCTTCTCAATCTGTTCTGCTAGCACTTATGTCCATAAGTCATGCATGTTCTGTTTTGAACTTTCACCTGTTTCTGTAGAAAAAAATTCTTGAATAACATGATTGTTAGGAGATATATTTTGTATAAATCTATCTATATGGCCATCTTCATCTATTGCCTTCAAAGATATTGTAGCATCAATTGTAAGGATAGGTCGGAGGTTTTGATTTGGTGTGTTCTGGTAATCATCAGTCCAATTTTGATATTCTAACTCTGAGGATTTCATTGTTGGTGGGTAGATTGTTATCTTCTTCCCGGTATGTCCATTGGTGATTGTCATATTTCCTGATCGGCAACCTATGGAAGTGTCCGCAATTGCTAACCAAGGCCTGCCCAAGATAATTGGATAGCCACTAAGTTTGCTTTTTATTTCGATTATTATAAAATCAGCTAGGTATTCCCAGGACTCGATATTTATCATGATGTCTTCTAGCATTCCTTCGGGCTTCACAGTGGACGTGTCTGCTAGTTGGAGTAATGTTGTAGTTGGTCTTACCATTGATTGAAGTCCTAGGTATAACATGGTTTCTTTAGTCATGACATTGATCGCAGCTCCTAGATCGATTAAGCTTTTATTTATTTGCCTGTTATTTATAGTGACACTTACTACAGGACTACCAGGATCAAGATATTTAGGATTTATTATGACACCTAGCATCAAA
The DNA here is from genome assembly GCA_027924585.1 of Larix kaempferi. Taxonomy (NCBI): domain Eukaryota; kingdom Viridiplantae; phylum Streptophyta; class Pinopsida; order Pinales; family Pinaceae; genus Larix; species Larix kaempferi. The sequence continues at coordinate 4,019,266 of BSBM01000398.1, read as the reverse complement.
TCGGCCAATTGTCCCACTACATTAATAGTTGGTGGGTCATGCTTCCTTCTTCCTGGCTTCTTTAGGCAATTCTCTCTAATGAATTTGTTGCAAATGGGCAAATCCCTTATGGCTTGTAAGATTGGGATTTGGATGTTTAAGTGTTTGAATTCGTTTAAGATTATATTCTCTTCCTCTTCTTTTGTATTCCGATTTTTTTTTTTTTTTTATCTGGAAATGGAGGGTTTCTATTTCGTGTTAGTGGTATAATTTCTTCCTCAGGAGGTTCTGGTTCATCAGGATGCTGAACCTAGGATTCTGATGTGTGGTCCTGAGCTTCAGGTACAGGTTGTTGGATGTTGTGTGGGGGTGTATTCTGCAACGTTTTTCCAGATCGTAGGTTTATTTCATTTATTTCTATGGTGTCTACAACATAAGTTGGGAATTGTGTGATATCAGTGTTGTAAGCCTGCTCCTGTTGTGGGGGCCTGTTATTATTAGGATTTGGAATTGGTTGGGATAGAATAGGTGGAGGTCTGGGGGGTGGTTGAGGTTGTGGGGGTGGCATAATGAGTGGCTATTGTAATGGCACCCTCCAATTTGATGGATGTGGGTACTGGTTTGCATAGTTTGTGGTGGATGGAAACGGTGGGGGGTATTGAGGATAAGACGGTGGATAATATGGCTGTTGATAGGATGCTTGATATGCTTGTTGGTTTTGTTGCCATTGGTTTTGATTTGGCTATGCTTGCCATGGAGTTGGTGCAAAGTTCCAATTTGGTTGTCCTTGATTATAGTAAGTTTTATTGCTCTGCTGATATGGCCTAGCAAAATTATTCCTCCTCTAATTTATAAAACAGAGCTGTTCTACAGTTCCTTCAGCTGCTGGGTCTTGAATGGCTTCCTTACATGAGGGTAAGAGGGGACATTTATCAGTGGAATGGTCATCGGTGCAGAGACCACATACTTCTATTGTGTTTAAGGTGCACTGCCCCTTCTCATGCTTCTTCCTACAATGAGGACAAAATACTGCCAAGGCTTGGTTAATTTCATCCTGTTTCTTTTTTATTTAAAGAGCATCAAGTTGCATGGCTAGGGATTGCAGTATGTCAGTTTTCATGTCATCCAGCAGGTTTCCTAAATCATATTTTGTAAGTGAGGATGATGATCCACTGGTGGTTGTATGTGTATCCCTCGTCCCATTCTTAGTTTTCCTAGATCTTGAGTAGTTTTTGAAGATTTGCAGGATCTGGTCAAAAGATTTTTGGAATATGTCTCCATATCCAAGGAGATTTAAGACCTCAAAATTCTCCTCTTTTACACCCCTGAGAAGGACAAGCTTTAGTGATTCAGGATCCAATGTGCAATGGCTGGATCGTTTGTAGCTGAGTTGAAATATTTGGGCATAATCTTCTAATGACTCTCTATCTCCTTGTTGCATCCTAAAGATTTCATCCCTAGTATCTTTGGCCTTGCAGTAGTCCCTATATTTTTCTAAGAATGACTGTTTCATTTGATCCCAGCTAAAGATACTATTTCCTTCAAGGCTCATGAACCACCGAAGTGATAGGTCTTTTAGTGTGGAAGGAAAGAGCCTAAGCTTTTGTGCATCAATAGTGTAATCAAATGATCTGCAAACTACCTCAACTTCAAACATGAATGTGTCAGGATCCTCTGAAGTCAACCCATGAAAGTTTGGCAGATTGTTAGGATTTATGTTCTTCATTTTGGCATCTCCGAGAGGTATGCTAATGGGAAAAGTGAAAAGCTCCCTAGGTTCTTCCTCTTCATTTTCCATTGAGGTGTTTGAGCTGGAGCTGGTAGTGAAGTTGCTTCTGTTTGGATCGTATGTGGAGTCAGTCTCATTTTCAGAGTGTAGAAATTCAAACTGAGAATGGTCAAAACTGTTATTACCGTTGTTGCTCATGGAATGCTTGGGCAGAAAGCGGCCAAACCTATCCCTTTGCCGACGAGGCATTCATTGGTAGAAGATATTTATGTTTTTGTTTTATGTAATTTTTGTTTCCTTTTTGTGGTTTTTAGGTGATGTCTCCTAAAAGATTTAGCACCTCCCCGACAACGGTGCCAAAAAGTGGTGAGCTCCTAATATGGATGCCTAATGAGGGCAGCTTATACCAAGAGCCTACTTTAAATGTCAACTCGGGGAACGTACAAACTCGAGAGATGTATGCATTGTCTATGCTCTTTATAGGATAATCTCTTGTCACAGTTTAAAGGGCGGTATCGATGTTCTAAAGATTGTCTACTAAATGTGAGGGTTGTCTACTTAATGTGAAAACTGATTACGCTGCGAAATTGAATACTGGAAAGCAATGAATCTGATTAAAAGAATTAAAGTGCTGAAAGCAGTAAATATGTTCTGAGAAGTAAAGCAGGGAATCTATTCTAAGTAATTAAAATGATGAAGTAATTAGATGCTAATCTGTTCTAAGAAATAAAGATATAAAGACAGTAAATCTATTTGAAATAATTAAACTGCTGAAATAACTAAATGCTGAGAATGAAAATACCATAACAGAGCTATTTTACTATTGGGGAAACAAAGTCTGTAACTACTTTCTGCGCACACAAATTGAGTCTTGATCTATCTTATTCTACTAATCTAGAATTGAAATATGATAATTCTAATGCTTACCCATCTTCTACTAAGAAGTTAAAAGAAACTAATCATGATGAGAAACTGCAGTGAACTCCAGATCTAACCATGACATTGAAAGCTAAGCTATTACACATGTAATCGTGGATAAAAATATGCGTTTGCAAGAAAGAACCTACATGCCTACTGACATCGTTTTACTGTACTACGGAATGCATTCTAAACTACTACAGAAAACAATGACTCATTCAACGCTACCATATATCATAGAACTATTCATCAATGTAAAACGCATACTTGGAAAAATACCTACAGATAGGAATCTCCTGACCTACATGTTGGAGGGGCCCTCCCCAACCCGTACTCAGGAGAGAATAAAAACTCAGAAATGCTTGCTGGAATTAATCATCAATCTTTCATTAATATGTAAAATCCATGTCAAAATAGAAGTCTGTACTTCAGTATCTCAATAGTGCAGGAAACGTTAACAATAATGTCTTTCACAAAAAATAACAGTAGGGACCTCTCGCTACCCGAGAGGTCCATATTTATACGATTTAACTCTAATCCTAATTGATTGTCTAAGTGCCGATTCATCTTGAAAGTGGGAGTGTGTCCCCTATAAATCAGGAAACAGGACGCCGAGCTTATGGTGATCCTTTAGTCTTCTACACGTCCTTCCTTTAATAAACCTGAACCTGCTCAATCATGCTGGGTTTCCATATAATCAGTTTAATTGATACGCATTCTAACATACAAGATTAATCATAAAAAAAATTTCATTAAATCATTAAAGTAAAACACCTTTCCCACAATTGAGTGCATTTCGTTACCATTGCTTGAGCTGGACTGTGGAAAAAGGGTTATCAAAATACCTGAAAAATGGACCCATCAATACTCTTGGATAGAAGTCATCCAATTAATTCTTTTGTTGTCAATTTATTTCTTTATAAATATCAATATGGAAATTGGGTGTGGGTAAATCACTTTTAGGTGGATTTTGTTGATCTATGAACATACTTAACCATATCATATTATTTATTTTCAATTTCTTAGTACTTCAATTCAACACCTTGTAAATCTATTCTTATTAATGATATTGGAAATTCACTCCCTTCCATATCTTGTTGGGGGAGCACAACATCAAGCGAATGATTTCACATGAAAGTATACAAGAATAAATCATTTTTAGCAAGTTCTTGTTTTTTTACGACCAAAAATAAATTTTGAATGTATTCAATGGGGAAAACGGCCCATGATAGGAATTTTTCTCATCAAATTATAGCATTATTAGGAACATTTGTTTTAACGAGTTATATGGAATATTTAAGAACATAATGGATCCATCTTTGGTACTCAACCATTTAGAGTGTACAACATTACATTCTCCTCTTCTGGAATCTATAGGTTCAATTTTCCACCTTTGATCCATAATAGGTTCTTACAACTAAATTTAGTTTTGGTTCATATAGTGCATCTCTTTCCATGGACTTTCAAAATGATATAGTTACTAAAAGGAAATTAGGTAAACTCCTATTTGTCTTCCATTATCTATATCTACCCTCCCTCACTCCCATGACCTCCCCCATGGATGAAACCTCCCAACCACCCATAGGCCAATACTATATCTATTATAAATAGACCTTTCACATTGCAACTAATTCTCTTTCTATCCTTTCCAACAATTGATAAATCCGTATTCTCTAAGGATCAACCATCTTCTGAAGATATCAAGAATGTGCCCATCCCATTGCACATGATACAAATATCATCTTGATGACTCACCCTTCTCTTCCTGCAACCCATGCCACCATCTTTACTCGCAACTTCCATATGAAAGATTGCATGATATTGTTGATCATAGCCAATGGAAGCCAAAAGGATCTCATCTCCACCCACCCTTGTTAAGGTAGCATTTATGTTGGTAAATCCTCACACCCACTCTTACTACCTCAACTAGATTAATAAAGGGGATTAGTCTTTATTTGTTAGGCAATAGTGTCTTGTCATTTTTTCTATTGGTTCTCGATTTTATGACTTCATTTTATTGGATGACACCCCCTTGGATTGTGTGGAGTTGCTGCCAAGGATTACTTGCTGATATGCACACTTTGGAAAGTACATTATTGTACAAATTCATACACCCTCACTAAGTACCATCATACACATCATTTTAAGTCCCAAGATGTGTCGATGTCATAACCCCTCTCTTGTAACCATGAGGTATGGCATATCACCCTTCATAAATTCTTGCATATCTATATCCTATGAGAAACCAAACTTGATGAGCCTTTACCACCACCAATATCATTTGGCCCTCCCCTCATTAAGTATCATCATCATATGTTTATTGAATCCAATGTTTTGATGCCTCCCTTTGTGCACATGACCTTGATCTAGTCTTGAGTAATTCCATTCCATATTCTCCCACCTACCATGTGTTCCTTATATCCAAGAGTGTATAAATTAACAATCTAATTTAGGCACTTATGAATGCAAGCATGATCCAACAAGCTCATGTTCCTCATATGTTGGATCACTTACCTTTATTATCCCTCAAAATTAATAAAAATGGTGTTTGACCATTATTTATGTGGATGACATTTTAATATTTAGCAAGACGTTGGAGGACTGTTTCCTCCATGTGCACCAAGTTTTCAATGTACCAACAAGCTCTAGGAGAGAAAAATAATTATATGTTTGAACAACTATTTGATTCTTCTTTGGCATTTTTAATTTTATCCAAGGATATTCAACCTAACCCCCATAATGTCAAGGTGTTATTAGACGAACCTTTACCTCATTTTGCAACGGAGCTTATGACTTTTCTTGGAAGCATACATTTTTATTGCGAATCCCTTTTTAGGTTATTTGATCCTGTGTGATATTTGTGCCAACTCTCTAATTAGAATCTCTTTGATTGTGATTCATAAAACACAACTACATTCCACAACTTCTAGGATCTCCTATATTCCACAACATTCATTAATCATTTTAAATTCCAAAAATCCTTTGAGATAGAGTGCGATGATTATCCTTCCACTAGTGGGTCAATACTCAAACAAAGAGGCAACATTGTCATGCATTATTATAATAAAAATCATTCAATACCTTAGTGAAATGTTTGAGGCATTTGTGTTATTGTTGGTTTGGAAAAGAAATAGTGTTACACACTAAGCACCACCATTTACTCTTTATCAATTTTAAATTGATGATTTAGAATGAAAACCATATTAAATCGATGGCCTATATACATCAATTTCATATGTTTTTTATTATAGGGTTCACCAGTTAGGTCAATTCTCTCCTTATCCACCCACCTACCATGATATTGCAAGTTTTTGAGGTCTATGTACCTACCTGTGAGGCATGGAAACACAAAAATCTTAATTTTTTTGTCATCCATCACCGCACTATAGTCAATTCCACACCATTTATTGACTCTTCTTTCTATGGAATCATACCTACTTATCTTGTGGGATTCAAGGGTAAAATCCCTATCCAAGTAAGTGGTTTCTGGAGGAAGCATTTTCTACTCACTTTCTTCATCTGGTTTCACAATATGGGAAACTTTTGACACCAAAAAAGGAGGAGTTTTTATGAGAGTCGGGACACAAAGAGGTGGAGCATATTTTTTTTTTAACAAGAACGGTTGTGGAGCATTTGTATTAAAAAAAGAGAGAGATTAGAATAGTATGCAGGGGGATTGTTCCCAAAGGGAGACAATATCCATGTCCTCTTGGTCTTTTTTTACAAAAATAGGGTTGTCTCTAAATATCCCAGGATAATGAAAGCTGAAAATTCTTACAAACTGCCCGAGCAGAAAATAACAGAAGCAAAACATAGATGAAAAGTCTGAGTGTTTATCTAGAACCCAGTAGTAAAAAGAGTGTTGATGCTGGAAACCAAAAGAGATCCTAGTCTATATAGAAGGTAACATAGAAAAACTGCCATAGAATGCATAAGAAAAAAGAACCCAAGAGATGCTGACAAAAACCAGTGAGTCTGAAAATGAGCCAATTCAGCGACGGTATGGAGCAGGAGTTCCAGGAATGTTGTCTTGAGAAAGATCCTGCAGGTTTCCAATTTCTGATCCTTTGGTGTCATGGAGACCAGGGATGCAGCGAGCGATATCCTCCCTCAGCCTATCAATTTTCCCTTCGACATCAGTGATGTCCCAGCGGATGTCATCAATTTTGGAGTCTACATTTGAGACGCTGGTAGCCACAAAGTCCACAGTATCAGAAAGATTAGAGAGCCTCCCATTCATCAGATTATTTTTATTTCTGATCTCAAAGATTGTTGCCTGAATCATGGTGTACATTCTGGAGAGAGTCCGCTTTATTTCCGATTTTTCAGCCTTGAGGCGTCGAACTTGTTCTTCCAGGGAATCCATTAAGCTGAGCGGATCAAGGTTTGAAACAGGGACAGAGTGGGACTGAGAAAGCGAGCTTTCCAGGGTGAAATGGTTGAACTAGTCACTGAGGTTGGCAAGCGACGAGATGAGGGAGCAGTCACTGGGGGGATTGAGCTCCAGCTTGGGGACAAGGGATTTGTTGCAGAGAAGGCAGTGAGACGGGGGATGGAGATCAGAAAGAGTGGAGCTAACACCCAAGATGGATGTAAGTGTAGAGTCGAGGAACGATTCACCCATTACAGAATGGGGCCAAACTTTCACAAAGGAATGTATCCAAAATTTCGCAGAGATCTGGGGAAGAATGAAGAAGGAGAGCGAGATGAGGGAGATAAGGGAGGGATAGAGCCGACCTGCCATATTTATGCCAAGTGTGTTAGGATGTTGCTGGGATCGAGGATTCCCAACTGTAAACCAATGAGAATTAAATGTAGGGTTGGGAAGGTTCAAGACGATAATGCCACGAATAGGATGAACGAGAAATCCCATGCAAGACATAAAACTAATGTGTAACAAGTGTTTAAGGGAGGGAAGGGGTTCACTCCAGATCCAAGATGAGTTAGGGAAAACAACCATGGGTAGGTGATCAAGGAAACCAACTACGATCAAACTTATCTCCATTGCAAACAATGTAGCCTTAGTCCAGAAGGGATCCCTTGTTTGCCATTTGATTTGGTGCGAGATTGTTTGGTCGGAGAATATGGAGGAATTTGATAGCGTTGAACTCGCTGAGAATATTTTTGAAGATACGATGAAGTGTGAGAGTAGGATATTTGTACTTCATGATGAGTTTTCTTGATTCTCTTATGACAATGAGAGAGTCACCGAAAATGACCATATATTTTATTCCTAGGGAGCTCACTATCTCCAATCCTTTAATTAAGGCGAGCCATTCTGCACCATTATTGGAGTTCTTTCCCAGTCCCCAAGCGTAGTCTTTCTATATGTTTCCCCCAGGGTAAAAAATGACCCCTTCCGCACTTTCCAACCTAGAATTTCCTTTAGAAGCACCATCTAAGAAGAAAACATGGCATCCAAGTTTTATTCACCAGTTTTTGAAAGATTCCGGGTTCATATGAATCTGCCAATGTAAAGAGTTGGGCTTTTTGGGGGGAAGCATGCCTGAAAGGGGAGAGGGGAGGCTGAGGAAATCAGAGGCACAAACTTTTTCTTCGACTGTCATGGGTTCAGAATGCAAGTTTCTTAAGCCTTTTGAGAGCAGAGATTCAACCCATAATTCTTTTGCAAAGGAGGAAACTCTGATTGGATTAAGGGTCAAGTCTTCGAAAATCACTTTGTTTCTAGTTGTCCAGATCTTCCAGCAGATATACTTAGGAAGAGAGACCCAGATTTTGAAGAAATCGGGTTTTTTGTAGAGAGAGCCTTGGTAATAGTCTTTCTAGCAGGCAAAGAGGTCTTTCCAATTGGTTGGAAGAGTGATGTTGAAATCAATATCATAAAGAGAAATGTGCCAAACTTCCCTGGTGAATGATCAATCCAAGAAGAGATGCTCGAGTGTTTCATCCGAGTCTTTACAGAGAGTGCGGCGAGACGGTCCTTCGAGACCCTTTTTTTTTAATTCTCAGGAGTAAGAATTTTGTGGTGCGCAAGGTTCCAACAGAAAGAATTGATTTTAGGCAAGTCGTTCTTGCACCAAACATTAGTCCAGATGGATCCTTTCCTGTTTTTTTTTCTAATGGAGTTGTAGTTGGCTTTAACCGAGTAAGTGCCAGAAGATCCCCAGCATCTGGAGTCAACTAGATCCCGATGTACCGGGGCTGAGCCTTGAAGAAGCGTTTGGAGCACTGTGCATTCCATGCTCATGTGTTCAAGGGAATCTAATTTTTTCCAACCTTCCCATATGCCATTAGTGTACCAATCAGAGAGATCATAAATAGTGTAGATATGGTGACGATCCATCTAGAGCTTGAGGCTTCTGAGTCTAACTGGGACTTGGGAGAGGAGGGACCAATGACATCTTCCCAGAATCGAATCTGCTTACCATTACCATGGACCAATGGAGATTGTTTTGGATGATGAAGGCTGCTTTTCTGCAGAGTCTCCAGATTGGAGAGCCATTCTCAACATGAGAGATAGTATCAATACACCTTTTTTATGCTTCCTCTTAAGTATTTTTTCCTTAAAATTTCTTTCCACCACGTTGTTTTTCCAAAGACAATGTGCCATAATATTTTGGATCCTAGGGATAGGTTCATCATTCCTATGTCCCGTATTCTAGCTCCCCCCGTAGCATTTTGGGTTGCAGTATGTCTCCCAATTTATCAGATGAAACTTCTTAGTGCCGCTGGATTTTCCACCTTGTCATAGGAAATTTCTCAATTCCCTTGCAATATCCTGAATTATCATTTTAGGAGCTAGAGAGATAGAACAAGATAATATGGGAAAAGCAACAAGGATGGAGTTGATGAGAATGAGCTTACCAGCAGGATTGAACCATATAGCTCTGCAAGAAGAGGCTTTCTTTTTTTATTTTGTCAACATGACCTTTCCAATCTGGAGCTTTCTTTTTTCCTTTGTGAATGGGAACATCGAGATAAGTGAAGGAGTTCCAACTTGTTTTTCCTTCATAGCCGAGGGTCTTGGAAATCCTGATCATAGTTCTATCCGGGTAGTTCCAACCATAGATTTTATTTTTTAAAGCAGTTACTTTTCCATCGGAAGCTTTAAGGAAGGTGGAGAGGAAGTCGCGAAACCTTCCAGCAATAACAACTGAGGCCCCCAAGGAAGATAGTATCATCTGCGAACTGGGTGTGATTAGCAGCTTTGACTCCTCTAGCAATTTTAAGACCTTTTAGTTCACCATTGACTTGAAGGGACTGGATTTTCCTTCTCAAAGATTCAGCAACAAGAAGGTAAAGGAAAGGAGAAAGAAAGCATCATTGTCGAAGCCTCCGAGAGTCTTGAAAGAAGCCAGCAGATCTACCATTTACAAGGGGAGCGATCCAAGGACAACTGATGCAGGCTTTAATCCATCTGATGAAATTTTTGGAGAAACCCAATCTGAGCATAATTTCAAACACGAAGAAGTAATTGACCCTATCAAAGGCATTATCCATATCCAGTTTGATTTCCATGCCTTGTTGATTACGAGTGAGACTGGAGCGGATGGATTCTTGAACAATAATGATGTTGTCCATAATCTGTCTACCAACGATGAAACCTCCTTGAGTGTCTGAGATGATGTGCGCCATTATCTTTTTTCATTCTAGTGGCCAAAATCTTGGTAAGGATTTTGTAAGAGGTGTTTCACAGGGAGATAGGTCGGAATGTCTCTATTGATAGAGGTCTTTTTTCTTTTGGAATCAAGGATAGAAAAGTAGAATTTGTAGCTCCACCTATTGTATCTTTCCTCCTGGTCCATTTTAGCATCTTTCTTAAGTCATCTTTGGTGATGTACCAAGTAGCCCAATAAAAATTAATGGTGAAGCCATCAGGTCCTGGAGCCTTGTCAAGATGAAATGTCCAGATTGCTTCAATGATTTCTTGCTCGGAAATAGGTTTTTCCATGGCTTCATTCTCAGTATCATAGATTGAGGTAGAGATTCCTGAGAGAAGCTATGCTTGAGAGAGAGGGTCTATGTTTCCACTATCAGAATAAAGGTGTCTAAAGTGTTGGAAAGCCAACGATTTTATTTCCTCCTGACCAGTGATATGTTGACCGTTATTTTCCTTTAGATCCTTGATGAAGTTGAAACTCATTCTAGCCTTAGTTTGTTTATGGAAATAATCAGTATTTTTGTCTCCTCCTTTTAGCTAGAGTTGTCGATATTTTATTCTCCACATCTCTTCCTCATGTCTGGCTGCTTTTAAGATATCAAGATTTAGGTTTTTTTCAAGGTTGATGGAATCAGGGTGATTTCTTCTTGCTCCATTTTAAGGTGAAGATTAGCAAGGTCTGCTTGAAGTTCTTTTTTTGTAGAGGTGGGATTAGCAAAGGAGGATTTGGCCCATAGTTTCAAGGCAGATCGAACTGCTCTAAGTTTGGATTCCCAAATAAATCTAGGAGAACCATAGAAGGAGGACTTCTAGGTCAAGTGTATTAAGTCAAGAGCCTTGACATTGTGAAGCCAGATGGGATTGAATCTGAAGGAGATAGGACCCAAGTCAGTGAGAGCAGAGAGGGAAAGATTGATGGGTTTGTGATCAGAGGTGGCAGAGGGGATAATGGAAGAGATCAAAAGAAAATCATTTTGAAGAAAGGAAGAACTTACCAGAAACCGATCGAGTCTTGCAGCAATGTGACTAGGTCCAGACCGCTTGTTACTCCAAGTGTATTTCCCATTTTTGGGAATGGGATCCAATAGATCAAGTCCAGTCATTAGATCTTCAATATTTTCCCCAAAGGGATCCCTGATGATCGAGCCTCCCCTTTTTTCTAGATTTGACTTTGTGGTGTTGAATTCCCCCGCAATGATAACTTTTCTTCCTTGCAAATCAGCATTTAGAGAGGAAAGGGAGTCCCAAAAGGCCAGCTTATGGTGGAGCATATTTATTATGCATAGTGAGAGTAGTGGATATTAATATCAAAGGTTCATATTAAAAATGATTTAAGAGGGAAGAACAAGTAAAATATGATCAACCCACCTTTTGTATCTAGTTAGTTTGTATACATTTTTGAATTTTAATAGAAATATTCAATTCTTTATATTCCCTATTTTATAGTGTATCAATTGTATCAAAGTTGGATTTTACAACTGCAATAAGGGATCCACTCACTTCTTTGTCAGGCTTCTGTAACCACTATAAGGTATCCACTCCTTGTAGTTTCTAGTTTTTTGGGGGGTCTCCAACAAAGGAAATAAGATGAAGACACGCCCTCTCCTTCTCTTGTACATGACCCAATCCTTTCCTATAGTAATATCTCTTCCAATAGACATGGAACCGTCCAAGGTCACTCTCATGGAAGATGCGTCACTTGCATAAGCATATATCCAATTATTTTAGTAGTGGTAGAAAGTGATTCACAATAGAATGAACTACTCCAACAACATCCTTAGGTGATCAATGAAATGGATACGGAGGTCATAGATGTGAATCTACACAAGTCCAATCTTACAACACTACTTAACCTATGTTTCGACCTTCAATTCTATTCCACTATTTTTTGCTAGTGAATTTGACACCCAAGTCAAATCCTCGATCTAGGAACTCTCCTTATATTTCACATATCAATATGAATTTCCAAAATGTCATAAATTTATATTGGCACCTTGTTACTTCCAAGACTAGGTTGCACAATGGTGGGAGAATATCAAACACACATGGAGTGCATAATTATCCAATTTCATGAAAATAAATGATGAGTTCGTTTGCTAGGTTTCTAATGTTATCCATAGTATGGTTACCTTCTACACAAAACTCTAAGAAGACTTTTATTTGGCAAGCGACATGGAATATTTATGGGCACATTGGCTCCAACTGTGGGAGTTTACCAATCATAGAACCACATTGTCATGTTATGCAATATCTAGGTGAAAATTTTCATACTTGATCCAAAATATGTATTTATCATCATAATTAAATGCCACTTTCTTCCCTTCTTTTCATCATGGAGATTCTTTGGTGGAAAATGCATCTCTTTCCATGGACTTTCAAGATGTTCTAGCTACTAAAAGGAAATTAGGTAAATTCCTAGTTGAATTCCATTATATATATTTCCCTTCCTCACTCACATGACCTCCCCCATGGATGGAACCTCCCCACTACTCACAAGCCAATACTACAACTATCAAAAATCAAACCCTCAAGATACAACTGATTTCCATGGCATGGATTGCCTTCAATTGACTAAAGCCTCATTCTCCAAGGAATTTTTGTCTTCTAATGATACCACAGATGTTACCCATCCCATTGAACCTAATCCTATTATTGTCTTGATGACTCCCCCATGTCCTCTTATAGTGTATGATGCCATGTTTAGTCACAAATTACAATCGAAATATTGCATGGTACAACTAATCATGGACAATGACAGCCAAAAGAATTTGATCTATGGTACTCCTGTCAAAGTGCTGAATTTATTGATCACTCCTTACCCTCACCCTTACCATCTTAGTTGGGTTAACAAAGGGGATTATTCCTTACTTGTTAAGCAATATATTATTGTCACTTTTTTTATTAATTCTCAATTATGTGACTTCCTTCAATGGTACATAACCCTTCTAAATCGCCAAGTTGTTGCTAGAGATTCTTTACGGATATGTGAACCTAACCAAGTATGATTCTCATACAAACTCATGTGACCCTCCGACTATGGACCATTATACATATCACTTCTAGTCCCCTATAACAATGAGGTACAAAATATCACCCTTTGTAAATACTTGCAACTTTGCATCCTATGAGAAACCAAACCATATGAACCTTCTCCACCAACAACAACCCACAACACTCCACTCACTAGGTACCATGAGATTTTATTGAACCAAATATTTTAACACTTCCCTTCCATCTCTCACGTGACCTCAAACTAGGCCTAGACGCTTCCCTTTTTATTTCTCTTGCTTATGATTTTGACCCTACCGAGAACACATAAATTGACCAACCAATTCAAACACTTATGAATGAAAGCATGATCTAGCCCAACTCCTCACTTTATGGATTGCCTAACTTTGTTATCCCTTAAATGGAGTTAGACAAATGGTACTGGTTGATCATTATTTATATAGATGATGTTGTAATCTTCAACAAGACGTGGGAAAACCATGTGCTCCATTCCACTAAGTTATAGATATTTTATGTACCAACAAGCTTCAGGGAAAGTCAAGAAGTATTTGTTTGAACAACAATTTTATTCTTCTCCAGGTTTTTTATTTCTATAATGTCAAGGCATTATTGGATAGAACTTTATCTCATTCTGCAATAGAGCTCAAGTATTTTCTTAGGGGAATCTATTTCTATTGCAAATCTCTATTCATATTTTTTAATCTCATGCACTCTTTGCATCAAATATTTAATCAACAACTCTTTGATTGGGCTCTATAAACCTACCAAATGATGAGTTCATTTGCTAGGTTTCTAATGTTATCCATAGTATGGTTACCTTCGACACAAAACTCTAACAAGAATTTTATTTAGCAAGTGACAAGGAATATTTATGGGCACATTGGCTCCAACTCTGGGAGTTTACCAATCATAGAATTACATTGTCATATTATGTAAGATCTAGGTGAAAATTTTCATAATGGATCCAAAATATGTATGTATCATCATAATTAAATGCCACTTTATTCCCTTCTCTTCATCATGGAGATTCTTTGGTGGAAAATGCATCTCTTTCCATGGGATTTCAAGATGTTCTAGCTACTAAAAGGAAATTAGGTAAATTCCTAGTTGAATTCCATTATATATCTTTTCCCTCTCACTCACATGACCTCCCCCATGGATGGAACATCCCCACTACCCACAAGCCAATACTACAACTATCAAAAATCAAACCCTCAAGATACAACAGATTGCAATGGCATGCATTGCCTTCAATTGATTAAAGCCTCATTCTCCATGGAATTTTTGTCTTCTAATGATACCACAGATGTTACCCATCCCATTGAACCTAATCCCATTATTGTCTTGATGACTCTCCCATGTCATCCTATAGCGTATGATGCCATGTTTAGTCACAAATTACAATCGAAATATTGCATGGTACAACTAATCATGGACAATGACAGCCAAAAGAATTTGATCTATGGTACCCTTGTCAAAGGGTTGAATTTATTGATCACTCCTTACCCTCACCATCACCATCTTAGTTGGGTTAACAAAGGGGATTATTCCTTACTTGTTAAGCAATATATTCTTGTCACATTTTTTATTAATTCTCAATTATGTGACTTCCTTCTATGGTACATAACCCTTCTAAATCGCCGAGTTGTTGCTAGAGATTCTTTACGGATATGTGAACCTAACCAAGTACGATTCTCATACAAACTCATGTGACCCTCCGACCATGGACCATTATACATATCACTTCTAGTCCCCTATAACAATGAGGTACAAAATATCACCCTTTGTAAATACTTGCAACTTTGCATCCTATGAGAAACCAAACCATATCAACCTTCTCCACCAACAACAACCCACGACACTCCATTCACTGGGTACCATGAGATTTTATTGAACCAAATATCTTAACACTTCCCTTCCATCTCTCACATGACCTCAAACTAGTCCTAGATGCTTCCCTTTTGATTTCTCTTGCTTATGATTTTGACCCTACCGAGAACACATAAATTGACCAACCAATTCAAACACTTATGAATGCAAGCATGATCTAGCCCAACTCCTCACTTTGTGGATTTCCTACCTTTGTTATCCCTTAAAAGGAGTTAGACAAATGGTACTGGTTGATCATTATTTATATAGATGATGTTGTAATCTTCAACAAGACATGGGAAAACCATGTGCTCCATTCCACCAAGTTATAGATATTTTATGTGCCAACAAGCTTTAGGGAAAGTCAAGAAGTATTTGTTTGAACAACAATTTTATTCTTCTCCAGGTTTTTTATTTCTATAATGTCAAGGCATTATTGGATAGAACTTTATCTCATTCTGCAATAGAGCTCAAGTATTTTCTTAGGGGAATCTATTTCTATTGCAAATCTCTATTCATATTTTTTAATCTCATGCACTCTTCGCATCAAATATTTAATCAACAACTCTTTGATTGGGATATATAAACTACAAGTACATTCCATAGCCTCCATAATATCTGATGTTCCACTAGATTTCTTCATCTTCTTAACACCCATCAATCCATTGAAATAGAGTGTAATGATTTTCCTTCCACCATTGAGTACATAATCAAATAGGGAATCTGCCCTATCATGTATCATTCATAAGGGTTCATTTCTACCAAAATTTAGTACTACTAATGTGCCAAAGAATTCTATGCCTTAGTACAAAATTTGAAACATTGATGTTATTACCAGCATAGATCCATCTTAAACCCATATCTATCAAGAACCGGGAGGGATCCAATTTATTGAGGTGTATTTATTTTTTTAAATTTAAACTCAAGAAATTTGATCTCTCTTGATTGATAGTTACAAGTTTAAGTTTTAAGTTTTTATTTTATAAACGAACATCTATTTTTTAATTACTTTTGACAATATTTTATTTTATGAACCAACATGGATTTTTTAAAATAATTTCCATAATTTTTTATTTTATGAGCCGACATGAATTTTTTTAATTATTTTGTTAGTAACAAACATAACGTTGCATCACACACGTTACAACATCTCCCCCATACTGGGTTGTAGAGCACCTTGTTTCTCTTGGTGCAATTAATTTGGGTAAGAAATATCGATGCACATGGAACACCACCTTTTACTCTTCATCAAGTTTCAGTCCATGATCTACGATGGAAACCTCCTTAAATTGACAACCTATATTCAACAATTTCATCCGGTTCTTACAATAGGGTGCACCAATAAGCTAGTTTCTATCCTTGGCCACCCACTTTCCATGATCTTGCAACTTTTTGAGATTCGTGTACCTAGGTTTTAGGTGGGGAAGAAATAATATATATTTTTCCTTTCCATCCAATGCCCCACTACAATCTAACGCACACCATTTCTTGATTCTAGTGTCTATTGCATTGTACCTACTTATTTCATGGGTTTCAAGGTTAGAATGCCTCTAAGATAAGTGGTTTGTGGAGGAAGCATCTTATACTTACTTTCTTCATCTAGTTTATTAAGAAGAGGTGCTTGCAACCTTAAATAGGGAGGAATCAATATCATAACCAAGACACCAAGAGGTGGGGTACATTAATAACACAATGAGATTAATGGATATTGATAGTTATATATTAAAAATAAAAGAGGAATAAACAAGTCAAATATGATCAACCCTATGTTTTTATCCATATAAGAAGAAGGATATTATTTGCTAATTGCATGCTTAATTTTTAATAAAAATATATAATCATGTATTTCCCCTAGTTTATCTTATATCAATAAAATTATTAAAATAATTTTAATATATCCTAGATATATTACAGTGTCAAAGGGTGCATATCCACCATACTAGTCAAATTATGAATAGAATATATTGGTAATCAACATGGGAATCATTTATTTTCTTGTGATGGTTATGATGGAACAATCTACCTACTATAATAGCCATTTAATTATCTCCCTATCGGACTTGTAGCCTAGTCATTACATAAATCCAAATATATCAAATTCCATAATTTATTATTCTCATCATCGACCTTAGAGAAACATTTAGTGTGCAATTAATTGCCAATGAATTTATTCAGTAAAACCTTGTTAATCTATTCTACATGTTTATTGGAAACTTCATTGTGTGCATCTTCGTCCCCGGACGAGCTAGCAACATGAAAGCCACCTCCTACATGCCCTCCAAAGGAACCTTCAAGCCAAAATTGATGACCTTCTTGCAATTGCTTCTAGACATCCTCTTCCAAATTGATTTATCAATCCTCATTGAGGTTTAACCATAATTTCCTACAAGGATGACAAAATCAAAATTTGTCAGACTATGCTTGCTACCATCCTAATCCATCTGCTTCAAACTAAATGGACTAAGAAAATAAAATCTTCACATTAGGTATAGATATGAAATGTTGATATGTGTTCCTAAATGCACAACTAATTTCAACTTGAAATATTGTTACACAATTTGGAAAAATGTAAAGAAAAATATTAGGTATAGATTTAAAATTATGCATATGTTCTTAAGTGCAAAACCATTTCCAGGTTTGAATTTTATAATAAGATCTTGAAAGTGGAAGAATAACCCATTGTATTTTGAACATAGAATAGTCATATTAAATTGAACTTGGATGAAATTTGGAATATGGTTAGATGATAAATATTTCAAAGTGCCCATAAAAAATCATCCAAAGCTAAGCCTCTAAAAATTGCAAAATGCATAAAAACGTAACCTTTGTAATGAAATAACTCAAGCATAAGGGGTCCATTTGTAATGAAATTTTGAAAGAAAAATAATGTAACCGTTCCTTGTATCTCCACCAATGTTAGAAATAACTTTGGTAATATGGTCTTCCAAAATGAAACGATGCAATTAGATTTGTTGATTTGGGGAAAAGTAACTATTGAAGGAATGACCCTCCCAAAAATGCATGAAAAAGAGGATATGGAAGTCAACGGTGAGTATTTTTTAATGTTAATATTTTGTAAATCCTTCTGGGAGAATGTACATGAGAAAGGAACACAAAAATATCAACTTGACAGCACCTTGAGAGTGTGCTTAGCTCCCAATATAATCTCTAGTTGAGAGCATAACGAAGCTATAATTACATAATTGAGTGCATAATAAAGCTATAATTACATTGAATAGATGGATTTTTTCTCTAGTTGGAGTTTAGTTGAAGTTTTTTTTCATGTATATTTTGAGTTAATGTATGGTTTTTATTACATTCAGTTTCCATTCTTGTCTAAATTCCACCCATATGGTATAATTTAAATTTGAAGGATTATTTAAATTTGTAGCTTTGGGCATATAATTGGATATAATAAAGATATTGCTCAAATTTCAACAAATAGTTATAGTTTTAAGATCACCATGAGTTTTTGCAATAATGGTAGGATATGAAACTATGGATGATATTGATATCATAGGAGTCTTTCTTGGAGAAAAGTTGTTTTAAGCCAACTATGGATAAAGCCTTGAAAAGAGAGACTTCGGGAGTTCTAATAGCATAATCAACGTATTCATGAAAAGAAGCAAAGGCTAAATATAATGTACAAAATAACAAAGGAGAATGAAGAGGTGTAAGTGAAGTTCAAATATAGAGAAATTCAAGGTAGTAAAGTTATGGAATAATTGATGGAACTTGGAGCTCACCTCTAAAAACACGGAGAATTTTACATCTACAACATAACTCCACTAGAAGGAAAGAGTGCCCACATGAGTGAGATGTCATGACAAGAAATCTCTACCCAATAAGAAATCCTTTATAAGATGTAACAAAGAATTGTAGATGAAGAACAAAGCAAATGAAAATGAAATTCCTCAAAGGTATGTCTCCATTATAAATGGATAAGCCATGACTAAATCAAATCAAGCATGGTAAGAACTTCATCTAAGGCCCTTATTCAATTTGCAGTAACAAATGAATATTTTATATATTTTGAGCTACATGCCAAAGGTGTAGGTTGAAAAATGTTGAAAAGAGTAAGCTTTAATGGCGAAGGCCTTGGGAATAATGGTTAATGAATCAAGAACCCCATCGAAGTGGAACCAAACCATTACATGTAAAGGTACAATATTTGAGTGGAAATGTAATAGTGGGTTACTTCTCATATACAACCAAAGTTCAAGTGCTTTCCAATCGTAAAGAATTCAAGCCACCTTGGCATTGAATTCCATTGAGAGATAACAACGTGCTACCAAGATCATTTTTTTGTGAGGTGTAAGAAGGAGACCACCTTAATCCAACAAAAAAAAGTAGGCCATTAAAGCTAAAGAAAGTGAGGACAACAAACAAATACTCTTTCAACCCCGTGTACGATCCATGGTGGACAAAAATAAGGTACCACAAGCATTTAAGCATGCCAAATAGTTGGAAAAATAAACAACAATGCTCATAAAAAGGTCATCCCAAGGAGTTATGGAAATTAGAATCTCTCTTGAACAAAAGTTGTAAAGACAATAAGAAACCATTTGTCTCAAATTGTGGAAAATTTATTGTGGTCATTTCCATCTTAGTGTCAATTGGGTTGGAAGCTCTGTCTTTAGCTTCTTCCTAAGAAATGGAAACACGAGCACAAGAAGACATGGGTAGCTGGACAAAATGGGAACAAAGCATCAAATACACCCAAGGCAAAGGCTCAACATTAAAGTTGTAATAGGGAATCAAAGAAGGAAACAAAGTGGAGGATAACTTGCAAGGTAGATTTATGAACAAAACAAATCAAAATCATATCATATGGTGTACTTTTTTTTTGGTATTTTGTTGTTTGCTATGCTAAGAAAATTGGTAAAAAATGGTCACTAACATTTTTTTGACCATCGGAACAAAACCTCCTAAGGGTATATCCAATAGCTAGGGACCACTCTATCCCAACCTAAGGGTGAACCTTTATCCCATGGGTTGTCTACCCTGCGTGTCTTGTCACAACGGGCCAATGAGCAACCTTACCCCTTCCGGTTTTGAACCTTTGACCTCCATAGAGATAACACATGTTCTTAACCATTAAACCTACTAAGGTTCTCTATCACTAACAAACATGAATTGACCTTATCTATAAATGTTTGAAGACCAAAAACCTAGAATAACTATTAACCTTAATTTAAAGTTAATTAACCTTATCTATAAGTGTTTAGAGACCAAAAGCTTCACTGGCCACTGAGGCTTAATTGGCCTTTTCTATAAGTTTTTGGAGACCAAAAAGGAGATATGCTGACACAGATAACATCAAATCTGATCTCTTTGAAATCATACCTGGAACAACGCCACTATAAAGAAGAGATGTCCAGATGTCCATGGCCACGAGCCACCATACCTAGAATAACGCTGACTATAGAGAAGAGATGTCCTGTTCAATGACGTTGAAAGAGAGTCGTTACCAAGCCCATCACACAACAACCATATTTGAGATGGAAGCCGATTTGCAGAAGAGTTGTGTGTGAGAAAGTGGTAGAGCAAGTCAGAAAAAGACAAGTACAGGTATTCTTATAATTGTGAAATACTTTTATTTTCCTCAGCATGATGCCAGGAATTATGTCCATAAGAAATACAACATGTGAAGCATATACAGACTTATCTACAAACAAATTGCGGCAAGCTCCAACATTTACAGAGGTGTATCAAGGAAATAAAAACTGCAATTGCAGCCGTATCAAGGAAACATCCGCCCGATTAGAGGAGAAAGACACTGTATCAAAACCTTATTCAATGGTTTGAAATTTGAATGATTATTGAAACCCTTAGTACAGAGACAAGAAAACAGATAGAAAAGTCGGCTTTTTATTCTAAGTATATTCGGAGGGATTATGGTTATTAACAGAAGCAATTTAAACTCTATGCAGAATTATAATATCTTTGAAGAGGAGAATACATGTGGATTGCTATCCAGTTACTTAATTCAGAAAGTTAAGAATTCGGACAATTGTCTGTCAGGTGAAATCAGGGAACTCCGGAATTCAACTTGGTAGCCACATGAAGGATATTTCCAGTAGAAAATCAATTTTATAGATGGGTTTTCTGTAATCAACAATATTATTGAATTTATGTTATTATATAAAGTTATATTAATATGTAGTTGATGTATGGATAATTTATAATTCATGTATAGATAACACTATTTATAGACAATTCAATAACATTATTTATAGGTAACAAGAGATTACAACTGTTTATGGCACTTAACTGATGACCAGGGATGAAATTTGATGGGCAAATTGCCAAGGAATTTGTCCATCAAATACAGTCAAAACATTTCCATACCCCTGGTTAAAATGCTAAAACCTTTGAAATTTCTGAGGTAGCAGTCAAATTTGATGGGCTGGCTGAATATGAAATTCCAATCCTGCTGGTGACCTATAAATATTCACCAGTCATGACCACAATTTAAGTGGTTGTGCTACTTACATGGGTGGTTGTGCTACTTACATGGTTGTGAGAAATTGAATAGAGAAAAAATTGCTTTATTTCCATTGAATATAGGTGGATAAGGGAAGCTTATTTTGTCATTTAGAAGAACAAATGAAAAATAAATAAGAGCTTTAAGATATCGTTGAAATTTCTGTGTAAGTCTATTTATTTACAGAGAAGATGAAGAGAATAAATAATCCACTATGCCACAGGCCATCTGGTAAGTAGCCCGCCAAACCCAAGAGCTGCTGAGTATCTTCTTTCTTCTTCTGTTATCTCTACATCTGATAAGTTATTTGCAGTGGCAGGCCTTCATAGATATCGTCGGTGTCTTGGATTTGAGGATTGTCTTCAAGAATGAAGGGGGCGTTACATTTCTCGCTGATTGTCTGCAGAGTTTCTCCTCTCCCAACGATGTATATCTCCTCGCACGGATGTTCCTTCTTAGCGATCGGCCTGGCTGTAGCGAGGGCTGTCATAAACAAAATGGCAAACAAGAAGAACAAATTCAAAGCCAAAGATCTATTATTTACTGCTGCAGCTGCCATGATTATTGAAAATATATGATTCCAGAGGACGGATATACAGAATATGTAAAATATCAGTTGAACTCCAAACCTTCTTCAAATCAGTTGCAGAGGAACAATGATGGCCAAGACTATTTGTAGGGAGGAACATGGATTGAGTCCGGGTGGGGGTTAACAGCAACGACGGGGAAATGCGTGGTCTGAGGAGGGGAAGAGGCTTTGTCCTTCTACACATATCCGCCGCCATGGGCGAGACGGAGTCATCAAGGGAGGGTTTGGCCTCGCTTGATTGGTGGTTCGGGGAAATCAGAATATACACGGCACCCATGGAGATTGAAGTTGAGTCGGTCTCGTCTTACGTGTGGGAGTTGTTTGGGTTTGGTGGATGCTCTAAAGTTGACCTATTCTCGGCTTCGGCCTCTCGAACGTTCTAAAAGGCTTCTCCGGAATGTGATTAGAGTTAGACTATTTGAACCAATATTAAATGTACGCTCTCTAATTTAAAAATGAGATTAATATGATTCGCATATTTTGGAGATGGATAATAAATGAAGGGAGGTGTTTGAAATTTTGTGTATTGGATGTAGCTTGGATAGTTGGATGATTGATAACCTCCCCATAATTGCGTGAACTATATTTAAAAAAAAAATGTTTGAAATTGTACATTAATCAATGGTTGCTCTTAATTGAGCCACCTTATGTTTTTACATCATTTACATCAACCAATGATTGCTCTTAATTGAGCCACCCTATGTTTTTACATCAACCAAGTGTTTGAAATTTTCCAACAACCAATGGTTGCTCTTAATTGAGCCACCCTATGTTCCGGTTTAGATGCTAATGTTTGAGTGAACTACATTGAAAAATATATATATGTTTGAAATTTTACATCAACAATGGTTGCATGAACCATATTGAAAAAAAAGGTGTTCGAAATTTTACATCAACTATTGGTTGCTCTTAATTGAGCCACCCTATGTCAATGGTTGCGTGAACCATATTGAAAAAAAAAAGTGTTTGATATTCTACATCAACCAATAGTTGCCTTGAATTTTTCACATCAACCAATGGTTGGGCTAACCTCATTGAAGAAAAAAAAAACATGTTTGAAATTTAAAATAACTAATGGTGGTCGTGAACCACATCTAAAAAAAAGGTGTTTGAAATATGTAGGATTTTGATGGTTTATAAAGGGGTATTTAGTAAAAATATGGGATATTTGAAAAGATTAATTGAGAGGGAGCTTAGCAAAAAGATTTTGGTAGGTATTTACCAATGTCTAGTGAAATTAGGGTATTATTTATACTTTTATTCAGCCGTGATGTTTTTTAAATAATGATACATTTTTATTTGTTTTTCAATCTTATCATAAAGACCATCTTAAACCTCCCCAAAGGGATCCAATTTATTGAGGTGTAATTTTTTTTCATTTTTTTCTTCTTCTGATCTCTTCCTTTTGTTCACCCATGACGACGTTGCGGGGAGGGAGTGGGGCTCCCTCCTACAGAGAGATCATCTCTCGTTCTCACCATTTCATCTTGAAGCCCCATGTTCCTTCTGACATCCCCTTTGGCATGACCAATAAAGAGTCTGTAATGCCATCAGATTGGTCTACTCCTCCTTGCTGGCTTCTTGATGTCCCCGACCATCTGCAGCATGAGCCAAGCAAACCCTTTATGATTTTGCATGGTTGTATTCCTAAGGCCTTATCCATCCCACGATATGAGGTTACTTCTAAAAAATTGGGATCTTATTGGAAACATATGCAATATCACACCTTGATCTGCAAATTCATGGGGTTTTGGCCAAATGAAAAATCCCTTATTGGATGGATTGCTACCAAATGGAGACTCAAAGGCCAGGTCAATCTGAAGCTTGGATCTAAGGGTTTTTTTATGGAAATATTTTCAAACCTCGAGGAATGGAATAGGGCCATTTAACAATGCCCTTATTTCTTCAAGAATGTTGGGTTATTCATGCACTTTTGGGTAGAGAATTCTAGTCCTAAAAAAAAATATTTTACGGAAATCTCAGTTTGGATCAGACTTTACTCTCTCCCTCATGAATACTTGGAAGAAGAAACCATGGTTGGAATCAACAACACTATTGGAAAATTTATCAAAGTATCTAAGACTGTCAAGTGTGGAAGGTATACTTCCTTTTCTTGAATTTGTGTTCATATGAATGTCTCAAAAATTCTTCTTGAATCCATTTTCCTCGGCTTTCAAGACTATTATTGGATCCAAACATTCGATTATGAGCATATTCCATTTCGTTGTTGGAAGTTCCATGAGCATGGTCACATCTACCATGATTTCCCCCTTAACAAGTCGATCCTCCCAACTCATGATTCTTTGAAAAGGAGTGCTAAGGTGGATTCATGACAGTTCTGGAGAAGAAAAATGGAAATAAAAAATATATTCCTCAACATTAGGCTTAGAAGGTTCCTAGGTCTAACCAATTTGAAGCCATCAATGAGATATCTAGCAATCAAGAGGATTCAAACCCTTAACTCATGCATATTTGGAAGGTAAGAAACAAGACCACTCCTAAGATCCAATAAATGGAGGAAACTTGAAATGAACAAGAGTATCCTCATGGGGGTGGATGACCAGCTAAGCTCTGAAGAAGAAGATGACATGGATTGTGAAGATCTATATCTACAAGACATCCTAGAAGCCTACAACCATGGAGACCATCAAGCCATTCCCTCCACGTAGTTCCAAATCCTTCGGCAAGCTATAAATGAGGTGGAATATCTTCTAACTTCTCAATCTTAGCCTAAGGATCTACATTCTGGCTCCCTCAAAATTGAACCTTTCTCCTTGAAATCACACCCGGCTAATTTGAAAAAGGTGACAAAGCGAGGTCATAAGATAGACCAACAAAACTCAAAGAGTTAGGGGAATGACTTATTTCCTCCGGTGTGTATCGTTTGATTATAGACAAAGTTTTGTCCCTCTCCCCTTCTCAATAATGTTATCCATGAATATTTTGTCTTGGAATATAAAAGGCTTAAATGGAAGAGTAAGAAACATAATATATGATCAAAGATAAATCAGGAATCACCGACTATATTCATGTTACAAGAAACCAAATGTTCGGAGGATTTTATAAATTTTGCATTCCAATTTTGCTAGAGGGGATGTAAGCATGCAATCTTAGATGCTAGAGGGATTTTAAGATGAATTTATATTCTATGGAACCCTAGCCTTATTGAGATCTTTGACTTTATCTCTACTCATAGATATATTTCAAATCACTTTCAAATCATTGGGATTGACTCATATGGCCTTATCACCAATGTTTATGGTCCGAAAATCCCATATGCAAACTTCGATTTTCTTGATTCCCTTAGATCGATGTATAGATTATCTCAAGGACCTTAGTGGATCTTAGGTCGAGAATTCAACATGATTACCTCTCCACTGGGAAGAAAAGGGGTCTTAATCGGACTGGATGGAGCTAGTAGGGATTTTCAGATGTTCAACTTGGATCTGAACCTAGTGGACATTGAACCCAAAAATGGATTTCACACTTGGAACAATAAGAATGGGGGTTTGCAATAGGTATCCTATTGGCTTGATATATTTCTTCTCGTAGATCACCTAATCAGACAAGGGATTATCTTCGAATCTTCCATCCTTCGATATGCTTTCTAAAATCACTAGCCCATCAGTCTTGAACTGGATTTGGCTAACAAATCTAAAAACAGAGCTTCCAGATTTGAAAATTTTTGGCTTGATCATCCATCATTCATGGAATACTTTTCTCATTGGTGGAAAGAATCTCCCACCCACTTTGGATCCAAAATGTTTCAATTCTAGAAACATCATAAGTTTGTCAAACAAAATATCAAAACCTGGAATAAATATTTTTTTGGCAACATTCATGAAGCCAGAAGAACTTTGGAATCCCAAATGAATAAGTTGTAGCAGACTTCCATCGAACATGGATATTATGTGGATATTCCAAGAGAGGAAAGCCACCTTCAACCTGAGCTCAATCAACGATTGAAACATGAGAAAATTATTTGGAAACAAAAATAGAGAGTTGAATGGATAAGGGAGAGGAAAGAATGTTAGGGTACTACCCTAACCCCCCTATTTTATCTATGTACATGGCCATAAGTCTGATTAGTTAGTTTGTGGGTAGTTTATTACTGTAAAAGGGCCTTCCTTATTAATTAAAGTTCCTTAGGTGGATGTCCCTCTATAATAGAGGGACTTATTGTGGAAAGAATTGCACAAGTGCACTCTTCCACTTGGTAAGGGGTTAAGCCTTGTGGGTTGCAACAAGGCCTCAGTCCTTGGAGCCCCTTGTTGGTTGTGTGGTATTCCTCCAAGAGATCCTGCAAGAGATTGTTAGTGTAGTTCACTTTCAAAATATAAAAAAAAATATGGATAAAAATAAAATGAAAGAGATGGGGGGAGAATGCAAACTCTAATAAAAACCAAAGATATGCTAAACCACTCTTGTATTGCCCAATGCTATAGTTGTACAACACCTAGGAGGTGTGGGATTCAAGGGAAGCCAACAATCTCCCTTAGGGAGGCCTTTCTTGTCCAAACTAAATTCTATGTAGATGGTGGAACAATGGAGAGAAACACTTTCACCTTGAAGGAATGTGGCAAGGGAGCTTGGGAATGCTCACAATGGTAGGAAATGGTAGGCTATGAGGGAGCTTCAACTCAAAGACAATAGCCTAACCTTGCTCTGATTTCTCTCTACAAAATGCATTCCAATGGATTTATTTTATAGGCCAAGAAGTGGCTAACAAACAACTAGATCCAAATGTGAACTCTCCTCCTCCATGAACTAGCTCCAAGGTACACAAGGGGGGTTGATTAATGCCACCAAGTGTGTGAGGAGCCGAATTTGGATCCTTTGGGAGGATTGGGCCTTCAATGTGCCATTGGGAATTAGTGGTTCCATTGTTTTGACAGTAGCGTGGTTATCGAAGGAAAATCCACGCTGGTGTAGCGCGGGCGTTGTTCAGATAACCTGTGCTATAGTGCAGGTTAACTGTGTATTACCCCTGCTACCCATTCTTTTGACTATTTCTTTGCATTTATGGACTCGTGTTGTGTCTTGGATCTGTTGAAGATGCATGTGGTGAGATGCATTCTTTATGTTGACGACACCTTACTGGATGAATTGTCAAAATGTCGCATGTGTGTGACTTTTAGGCGTTAACAGATGACCCCTGATGTATGAAGTTCAGAGGGTACTATAGAGCTGATAATACATCATGTTTTTTGTTGTTTCTCGCCTATTCTTTAGGACAAAGCATATGTGGACAAAGAGGGTTCTCCCGTGGGGGAATATCATTGGTGACGACAGTTGGAGCTGTAGTAAATAATAGTTTTTATATAAACGAGGCAGGAATACCCATGCTTGTGAAATGTTTCCAAGTTATTACAATGAGAGAGGACCAAGGTGTCGACTCTACTATACTGTTGGGACATGGATGAATTTGGCTTCGATCCATTTTTTAGTAAATGCCCCAAGAACTGCTATGGAATATTGAAGAAGTGGAATTACTGGTGACCATGATAAGCCCACTAGGGTGGGGGACCAAACTAGTATGTAAATCTTGCTAAGAGATTCACTATAGCGAATAGATTGCTACCATGATTTCCAAATTTGAACATTGCTACCTTCAAAAGTATGTTCCCCCCTGATGAGATAATATGTTGATGTCTAGCATAGGGGAAACCATTTAGTTAGGGAGCACAAATTACTTTTCCTACTAAGTTTGAGGTGATCCTGTATAGTGATTGAAAGGGATCCCAAGGTACAACTGCAACTACTGCAACTCTCAGAATGTAGTGTTTTGACGTCGATGAGAGCTGAAGTACATGATAAGATAAGAGTCTTATCCTGAGAACTGAGATCATATTTTAACTGAATGGTGGGCAAAGAGACCTAAAACAAGATTAGTTGATAAGCCCAGGGCTCATAACTTCCTTTGATCGATGTAAACATGGGGAGTTGGGACAAGAACTTTTCTTTTGGAACGACACAAATTGAAGCAGATAGAGACAAACTGCGAATGATAGGGATTTGATGGAGACGCAAAACAAAGGGTAATGGTAACCGGAAAAAAAAATACTGCTGAGAATATGGAGACTCTAATACATCGATCAAAGGCGGCCATGGGTCGCTTCCAAAATAATATGGAGTTACTGCAATCTGAGGTGATCAGGGAACTTGTTTGTACATAAAGAATGTTGGTGGGGTCCCCACAGTTTTGGGTGTGTCGGGGGACCAATTTGATGATGGGTGGAGTCCCCACGGTTTTGCGTGGATCAGGGGACACTTTCCAATGATGAAGTTAGGGCTAAATTGAAGACACAAAGATGGGTTCCCCATGAAACGTTTCCATGTAGTGTATTCCTACGGGATAACTGAATAGAACTGGTTGCTTCTAAGGGTGGGGGTCCCCATAGGTGTCTTTGCGGGGTTGATGATATGAGGGATATTGCAAAGGGTAAAGTGCTCATGGAGGTATGAGTGGGATTTGTGAATCATTATCGTAACATGTGCCGAAGGATCTGACGAGTGTCTACTTGGTGGAGTAAATGCCCAATTGTAAAATGATACTTTAAGCGAAGGTCTTTTCATGCCAGGTCAGATTCCTCGGACTTGTGGGGGATTGACATTGTAGCTAGTGTTTTCACACCAGCTTGTACAAAAGGGAACCTACTAAGGATTATGGAACACTTAGTAGTAGCTCGAAAATGGATAACGTGTGAATGCAAATAAAAGTAAAAAACTAATCTAACTAATTACTGCAGTAACATAATAAATAAACAGGAACCCATGAATGGAAACTTGATTTTGTATTACTGTGTAAAAAATGTTTACAATGTAGATCTACCTCAAAAGGTGAGTAGATGGGGGCCCTCGTAGCTGTACGAAGAGTAGTGCTCTGGGTCTCCAAGGTTCCTTTCTCTTCTCCGAATGCTCAAATGGTGGCCAAGACTCAACTAAATGGAAACAAAATCTCAAAGAGGTAGGCTAGAGTTCAATAGGAATTTTGGCAGTATAAAGGTAGGAAGAGTGATTGATGGATGTGAAATGGGGGCCTCCATCACCTTTTTATAGCAATTTTGGGTGGTGGAGTAGGGACCCATGGTATTGGGAAACCACTAGTATTGGTTTGTGGTATTTTGAGTTTTCCCTCCTTTTTAATTTTATTTTGACTTTTTCCCCTTTTCTTTTTCGGTTTTGGGGATTTTGACCCTTTTTTATGGGATTTTAACCTTTTCTGAAGGATTTTCATTAATTGATGAGGTAAATAATGATTTTTTGCCCATTTGGTTACCAACTTAGGTATTTTTGGGTTTTTGGAGGCCAAAAATGTAGGAAAAGGGATAAATGGGTTATGTGACTAGGGGAATGAGCTAGGTGAACAAATTCTTGTGTGTTAATAGATTGCCCCCTGATGTGTGAGGGAATGAGCTCATCGTATGGCCGATAGACATCATAGGTTTTGACTTTTTCCATGGGTGTGCATTGTGATGACGGAGAGCAGAAACTGGTTGGGGACCAGAACACATGCTTCATACCAGCTACAAGGGAAAAAACTGGAAATACATCACCTCAATAATGGATGAGGAACATAATCTCAAATACACTGATGAGGCAAGCATACCCATGCTTGTATCAAGATATACAAATAATGGTGAGGCCCACAAGGGACTTGAACAATACATAGAGAACTGTTGTGTACATCATAATGGTCCAGAGGGGACATAAAACTTGGACATACTCATGGGCCAACCATGACTGATCTAAAAAACTACTACATAGAAACAACGAAATCCATCCTGAATGCGGTACCATACCAACTGATGCTCTGCTGGATCGAAAGGTGTTCAACAACTGTATGGAATCAATGAATGAGATTTGGAATCTCAAAGGTACACTAAACTGCATATTAAATGGATAATCTAGGAATCATATAGCTGAAGGGCTTCCGAACACTATCGCCAATGTAGCCTGGATATCCACGTGCACATACAACCGGGGGGTTCCAAATAGACTCACCAGTGTGCTAGAGTTAGGGGACATCCAGGGTCTTCGATCAATAACTGAAGGGACCAATACCCTGTACGAATCTCAACAGTGTGATAATGGAGCTGAAGTCGAGCATGTGAGAAAAAACCATTTTAAGAGGCAATAAGGACTCCTCTCAAATGGTCTGTAGGGACTCACCACTGATGGAGATGAGTCCAAGGTACAAGGACCTCTAGGTCTATCCTTTGGAATAGATGTGATGGCATCGACAGAGGGAGACCTGCAACTACCAAGGAAATGATGTTTCCTTTATAGGAGCGCGAGGTGTACAACCAAGAGGTGATAGTATTGTATGTGAGACTGAAATACTGTGGGGGGATATAGGGGTCGTAGAGTGGGAGGAATCAAACTTCCTTTTTTCAGAGTATGACGGCAAGGCTGACCTGGCAGCATATGAAACTAAATTCGGGGAGTGGAATCATAACGTAGGGGATCAATGACTGTGGCTGCAATGGGGGAGACTCAAGAGGGAAAGTGATGAGTGAGATCATGATACTTCAAGGGTGGCATATCAGAGAATACTCTAAAAAAAGGAGACCATGCTTGGGAGGCTCCCAGAATGGTGCGACTAGATGTGATCTATCCGGGCGCCGAGAGGCACCGTTTGGGCCTTCTTCATGGTTTAAGGAGCTCGAAGAACGGACATAAGTGTGCTTGAAATGATACCGTCGTGTGGATTTGTACGATCCCAGGACGATGTATGCTCGTGGGTGCTTTAAATTTTAAGGATTCTGAAAGCAATAAGAAGACTCTGAAAATGGTGAAAAGGTACCATCTAGTGGATTTATACGAGCTCCGGACGGTGAATGCTCATGGTTGCTTTCAATTTTAGAGATTCTGGAAGCAATAAGAAGACTCCGAGGGGGTTCTTTTTCATGTGTTAGTCCCCAAATCCCAAAAAAGAATAAAGGTATGCAATAGAGAACTCTTCTAGCCTATGTGACTAGAGTATTTATTTTTCATAATTAGTCTACGAGGTCCAGAAAAGGGTTAAACTTATACCAGATAGACACCCTTTCGGATACTTTATCGAGCATGAAAGGAAGCAAGATTGCTTGACTATCTTCAAATTCTTTAAGGAACCAGAAAAGAGATTAACATAAACTACCTGAGTTCATTTTTCGTAAAGGAGCTGCTCGGCCCGAAAAAGGGATAAAAGTATACCGAATAGATGTAAAATCCAAACAAGGAGGAAGTGTTCAAACAAGGGACAAGTATGAGAATCAAGAAAGAAGATCAGGGGAGAACACTAATGGGGCCTCCTTGTGGGTAGATGAATGGTGGAAAAATAACGCAATAACTGCAGTATGGAGGGATTTAAGGGCTTGCGAATAGGTCACAATAGAAAAAATGGGAAAAGCGGGGCGAAAAATGCCTATGTCCTTGATGGCATGCAAATCGAGGTGGGGGGTGGAAAAAGTGCCCAAAAAAGGAGTGAGTGAAAGAGAGAAATGATCTCAAGCATCATCAATGGCACGCAATTTTGAATCCAACGATGCAAACGACACAAAAAACGGAGGTTGGATGACTCCGGAATGGTCAATGAGAGAAAAGAGGCCAAAATGGGCTATAAATAAAGGGGATCCCACCAAGCCAAGGATGCAGTGGTGGGGAGAAATAATGACCCACGTGGCTGGAATAATAGGAAATCTAAAATCAAATCAAATATACAAGTGACATGTGACCTCGAAAATGGTCGATATCAGGCATGTGAAAAAGTGAGCAGGGTTAAGGTCATGCCCCCATGTTATGGGCATAGGGTTTGTGATTGTAGATCACATATATGTTGGTTTGAGCAATGGGATCATTACAATAATGAGATATATGTGATAGGGAGGGGCATGGTCTGTAATGTCCCCAACTTGACCCTATTGCATTAATATTGTAAATGATGTAAATATTGTTATTTAGTCATGGTGAGGAGCTCAAGGCCAAGGCCCCGTCACTGATTTGTCGTTTTATGTATCGGCGATTAAAATAGATGCATATGGTTCCTGTGCTAGCGGAGCACAATGTAAAATCGGACATCATGTAAATATGCAATTTTAATGAAAAACCCACAACCGGCTACGCAATGCAACAAAAGAGATGGGGGCATGATCTTTACAAGGAAGAGGAAGGGAAAATAACCGAACCCTTGAGCCAATGGTTTTAATCCATGTGTCAATAAGCAAGCCCATGAACTCTCAACTACCCATTTTGGGTTATGGACCAATCATTTAATTCTCCAAAGAAATTGGTTAAGGCAGTTAATGCCTTGGAAATGATGAAGTATGGCAGCCAATTTCGTGCATGGGCAAGCCATCAACCTGGAAATTCATGTTTTTGCTTGTTGGGCAAGAAAACACCCACGAAATGGTGCCCAAAGCCATTCTGAACAGTCAGTCTTCTCTCACTCACGCAGTTGGAGTTAGCTGGGCCTTTCCCTGCACATTTTGCATCCAAATCCTGCATTTTTCCATGCCTGGGAGTTCGTTTTTACATATACAGTAGCCTGGGAGAGAAGGGCCACGATTTGGGGATTGTATGGAGGTCGTTTTTGCCCCCGAATGTCCAAGGACGTTTTTCTAAAAACGGATTGGCTTCCCAGGGTTGTTCCCCATCTCCCCATTTTGTTTTTGTGTGTTCCCACGTTTTTCTGAGTGAGTTGAAACCCCATCTCATGCATCCCACTGTGGAAAGCGTTTTCCTCATGCCCAGTAATTGTGGTTTTGTTGTTAAGTGCATTCCATTTTGGATTTGAATCGGTGAGCAAGAGCCTCAAGAGTGGAAGAGGATAGATTTGGCTTGAGGAGCCCCATGAAGTATCCATAGCTCCATGGTTGAGCCACTAGCCTAGTAATTCACCTCTGCCCATCTCTTAGCAGCCTGAGAAACCCAACTGTTGGTTGGCTTGGTTGATTCTGGCATATCTTTGGCTATGTGAGAGCCTGTTTCCCCCTTTTTCCTTGTGGAGATCATGCCCAGCTCGGGGGTGGCAGTGGTGCTGAGAGATTGAGGAGCACACTGGCCTACGGTTGGGTGGAACGTTGTAGAAGCGTAGCTGGTTGCTCAGGGACTGCTTGTTTTAAGATAAGTATTCTCATTTGATAGTTTGATATTGCTCAATTGATGAATGACATGAAAATATGGAATGTATGATGGATGTATGTTAATTCTGCACATGATTACTTCTGCTGTGTTTGCTTAGATTTGTACATCTGCATGCCTGTCTTTTATATATGTGGATGTTTTATTTAGTAAGCATTGGGGCAAATTGCCCATTATTAGCATCACGATCCTCTCCATTGCACTGGTAGGATGGGTGGGGACATGAGGGACGTGACATTTGGTATCAGAGCTGCGTTGCAGCATTGGGCCTCTATGAGCCAAATCTGATAGCAATCGCAAGAAAATTGTTGTCTTATGAGTTTTGAATTTTATTTTTTTGGTTTAAGTCTGTTTTTGAAAAAAATTTGTTGTAAGCCGTTTCGGGAAGTCGTTCCGAAATTTCGGAAAGGTTTCGCGAACCTTCCCGCAATTGCAGAAGAGTTCGGCGAACCTTCCTGAAATTGCGGAAGGATTCCGCGAACCTTCCCGAAATTGCGGAAGAATTCAGCCAATGGCTCCGAAACAGCGAAGAAAAATGTTTTTAAGTGAAAAATTTTCTAAGTATCGGAATTTTTTCGGAAAGAATTCTCTTCCGAAATTGCGGAAGGAATTCTCTTCCAAAATTTCGGAAGGATTCCGCGAATCGTTCCGAAACGCGGAAGAGTTCGGCGAGTCGTTCCGAAGTTGTGGAAGACTTCGGTGAATCATTCCGCAACTGCGGAAGACTTCGCCGAATCGTTCCGCAACTGCGGAAGACTTTGGCGAATCATTCCGCAACTGTGGAAGACTTCGCCAAATCATTCCAAAAAAAACACCCGAAAACGGGGAAGCATTCTGCGAACGGCTCTGGTACTGCGGAAGCCTTCGCTGAATGGCTCCGCAATTGCGGGAGCATTCGCCGAATGGCTCCGCAACTGCGGAAGCCTTCGCCGAATGGCTCCGCTCGGCAAATCGCCCTGCCATTGCGGAAGCGTTCGGCGAACTGCTCCGCAATTGTGGAAGTCGTCGCCGAAGCGCCCCACAACTGCGAAAGGCTACAGCCAACCGCCCCGCAGTTGCGGGAGCATATAGTGAACCGCCCCGCAGTTGCGGGAGCAATCATCCAACCGCCCATCACGGCAGGATTCAGCGAACTGCCCGTTGCGGCAGGATTTCGCGAACCGCCCGATGCGGCGTGTTTCCTTAAAAAAAAAAAAAAAAAAACGAGGGCGCTTCCATAAGGGGGCAAGCCCCCTTGACCCCCTTTCTTTTTCCCCCTCATGTGTCTTTGTTTGTGATTTGACGAATTGTCAGTATGGCATTCTTCCCACGTGCATGAAGTAATTTGCGAATTTCAAAGAATATAATGCCACTGTGTAAAATGTGCAGAATGGGAGTAAAAGTTGTCATTTTTGAAAGGATGCAGTTCCCGCACCTGATGTCAGAATGGAACATGAAGACAGGCATTGGAAAGCTTGTCCAGCAGGGAACAATGATGCATGACCAGAGTTTGAAGGAGCTCTATATATATCATAGATATTTAGTGCAGAAGAGTGCCAGCGGCTGTTTTGACAAGCAAATTTTGTTGTCAATATGGGCAATTTCTACAATTGTAGGATATGGAAGAGGAATTCCATGTCACAATGAGGGACCGAAAAGGAAAGAATTTCTTAAACCTCTATTTGTTATCATACTTATAATTATGAAATTGTCATATGGCCTAAAAATGTTAGAAATGTAAAGGATTACATAGATGTATATGCACTAGATGGCATCTTAACAAATTGCATAGTGCATATAGAAATGCTTGTGCATAAATGGGATATTGCACATTGGTAGAATAATGATGTCGGCATATGCAATAAACCACTAATGGAGAATATTGTGGTTGATAATCACTATTGATGTTGGTCTTGGTTGTAGGACCAAAGATAACAAAGAGCATGGCTAAACGTTCTGAGGATGTTGTTGCACGAAGCCAACAACCTTATGCAGAAAGGACGGCGCAGCAAATCTGTGATCATAAAGTTGGAAAAAAGACTGAGCAACCTTGGTAAGAGGCCAACTGATCAAGTGACATCAGACGATGTTAATGGTAACCATGCAGGTAATGATTATTGGTGCCAAATTGCATGAATGTTGAAAGGGGATTTGGTAAGATCTCTTCAACTATGTTTGAACTATGTTGAGCTAATTTGCATGTAATATTGAATATCGACTAGGGCTGTTAACCTACCAAGCTTGGTGAGGTGTGGGTAAGTGAAGAGGATGACCCTTACACCCTATGACTGTTTAGAAATCTCAATGCATTCATGTGAATTTATATCATGCCATGCGTATGATTGGTTATGTGCTTAGTAACCCAAGCAAGTGAGGACTGGGGGTCCTAATTATGGTAATGCAGGTTATATGAGATAGTCATGTTTCAATCATAATATGCTTGAATGCATAGTACTCATGAAACAATGCAAGGTAGCATTGAGTAGATGTGCATTAAGAGATTTTATAAATCTTGTGATGCATTGTATGAATGCATAGGGATGATACATATGTCATTGCAAAATAAATATTGAATGAAATGATGAATTGATGATAATTCTAGGACCATTTCATGGGCTGTTATGAATGCAGAATAGTAAGTGCATGAAGATCCCAATCATGATCGATGGGCTGCTAGAATGCTCTGTGGAAGGACAGAGTTGTATGAATGATATGATTGTGAAATTTGATCTAGAGCTTATGAGAAGGAATCTCATGGTTGAGAGCTCCAAGTTCTCTTAGTAAGAACAGTTGTAAATCTCAGATTGGTAAATATTTCGGATTTGAAATTTTGCTAATAATTGCTAATGACTGTTTGGCTTATATGAAAATGTGTCAGGAGGACATGCTGTAAGTGGATGCTCATGTATGGCAGCAGGCATAAGACCATAACGGGCAGAGTGGTGTCCCTTACAGGAGCCAAACAATATGAGGATAGCCTCATGGATAAGAAAACTAATTTCTGTAGTAGACAGAATTGTAAATTCATATTGAATTAATTATTAATGCTATTGATTGGTTATGGAACAATCATATTTGAGGCTTATTGCTAAATGTGCTGACTGTTTGGCTATTTGATAAAGAGTGCCAGGATGACACATTGCAGGAAGATCATGTGTGATGGCCTACAGAAGTCAAACTAGATGGGAAGGATCCCATGCTTTGGAAATGGGTTTCGGGTGAAACGCCATTGTAAATGTTGATAATGTCTCAGACAAACTGCATGTTGGTAAGGCATGTGAGTGAGACAGTAAATTATGCCAAGAAGGCATGTGTGGGTTATGGCACGTGAAAAGATTGGGGTGGCAAACCGAAGGACTGTTGACTCAGAGAAGGGAGCCCCATTCTTCACAAATGCAGAAAATAAACATCTGTGAAACGAATGAGTATTCTGTAACCCTAACCAAGAATATATGTGTCTAGTTATTAGATTTAATATGCAGAGCATGTTTTATTATTTTACTATTGTTCCAGACTGCTTGAGTATGACTAGGGCCTACATGGCGCACATCGGAAAGGGGGTGCACACCTTTTCTGGTGTTGGGTCATGATAGGGTTTTCAATATTGACTACAC
Source organism: Larix kaempferi (assembly GCA_027924585.1). NCBI lineage: Eukaryota > Viridiplantae > Streptophyta > Pinopsida > Pinales > Pinaceae > Larix > Larix kaempferi. Next base: position 3,982,348 of record BSBM01000398.1, on the reverse strand, counting down.
CCTAAGGGAATGGACGCATTCCTAGTGTTTCAATACTTGATAGTGAATGATATGAAATATGATTACAATTTTTGGGCAACAATACTGATGAGCCTGCTTATCCTTCTTGTGCTAACAGCTTACACCAATGCAACTTGGTGTTGCACGAAAGAGGCAAAGTGAAGAAGGGTGCTTAAGAGGACTGTATGGGCAGTGGTAACCTTTCTACACTCACACTAAAGGACACTAGAAGGGATGGATAGGCCCGGGGAGCTGTGTTGCAGAAAAGGGGTATCATCCTTGTGTAGTGTGAGCGGGTATTGTGGGGCCATGCTAGCCTGCAGTCAAGTGAGTCACCTATGGAGTTCCTGGAGGGAACCACTGGTTGCACAAGAGAAGGAGCCACGTAATCATATTATGTTGTTCATATTTCCTGATAAACCCAGTCAATGTACTGGCTTGGCAATGGTTGTTGTATGCCTGATAAACCCAGTCGGCGTACTGGCTTGACATTGGTTATTTGGAAGTTGTGACGAATGGTTGTTGTATGCCTGATAAACCCAGTCGGCGTACTGGCTTGGCATTGGTTATTTGGGAGTTGTGACGAATGGTTGTTGTATGCCTGATAAACCCAGTCGGCGTACTGGCTTGGCATTGGTTATTTGGCAGTTGTGACGAATGGTTGTTGTATGCCTGATAAACCCAGTCGGCGTACTGGCTTGGCATTGGTTATTTGGGAGTTGTGACAAATGGTAGTTGTATGCCTGATAAACCCAGTCGGTGTACTGGCTTGGCATTGGTTATTTGGGAGTTGTGACGAATGGTTGTTGTATGCCTGATAAACCCAGTCGGTGTACTGGCTTGGCATTGGTTATTTGGGAGTTGTGGTGAAAGGTTGCTGGATGCCTGATAAACCCAGTCGGTGTACTGGCTTGGCATTGGTTACTTGCATGATGTGGAGGTATTGGTGAAGGGTGTTATTTCCTGACAAACGCAGTCAGAGAACTGGTTTGGAAATGGTTCTTGTATGCTTAATAAACCCAATCGGTGTACTGGCTTAGCATACTGATTTTCGAATTGCTTGATAAACCCAGTCGGCGTACTGGCTTAGCATACTGATTTTTGGGATGCCTGACAAACCCAGTCGGCGCACTGGCTTGGCATTGCCTATTCGGATGATGTTGTGGAGCAGCATGTGTGCTGGCCAAGCATCCACCCCACAGGTGATCCAAGGCTTGTAAAGCAGAGAAGGAAACCTGTGGAGTAGCGAGGAAACGCACAATATAGATAAGTATTCAATTTCATTCATTTCTTATTTGAAAAAAAAAAACTGAAGGTTTCAAGCATAAATATTGCAAAAGTGAGCTGATGCATTATTGTTCTTTGTTGGAAACCTCGGTCAATGCAGGGAACAGGGACCTTGAAAGAACTGAAAGCTGCTTGGTAAATCCAGGAAGTGGCTGGTTGAGCATTGATTAATTGATGTTGAGGAGTAGCCTGCATGCTATCCCAACATTCGTTATTGTACCCATAGGAGATCCAAGGCTTGTAGAGCAAAGAAGGGTCCTATGGAATAAAGCGAAGACATCCAACGCAGGTATTGTTGGAAGCAAGAACCTTGAAGCATCTTAAGGATGCATGTGGACATGTAACCACCCTAAAGAGCTCAGCATGAGCAGTAATGAAAGATGGGGCTAGTGGAGCTGTGTGAGTCCTAGCGGCCAAGAGTTAGACCAACCAAGTGGAGAAACTCCATGGTTGAGAGGTCTAGAATAAACCATAGACACTACGTGTCATAGCCAAGAAGGGAAGGTCAAGCATTCACGTTGAAGTGAAAGAGGACAGGAGCAGGAAAACCACAGTGGTGGTGTGGGTTCCAGAATGGAACAAGACTAAGAGGAGAAAACTGCTCTCTCTCTTTCCCTTTTATTGATGCAATTATAGAATTAGAAAGAAAGAAAAAAGCTGAATGCATGCATGACTGAAAGTAAAAGTGTGTTTATTTGATTAAAGTGAATTGTGAATGCTAAGTAATGAATTTCCTGTGAATGGGTAAACATGAAGGAATTCATGTGTATGTTGGGCAAACATAAAAAGTGTGGGAGTCTCATGAGTAAAGCATGGACTATCCATGTCAACTGGGGAAGAACCATTGACTGATTTTTAATGTTTTGGGTTATGCTTGACCTAACAAGAATTGTAATGATAAATTTCACAGGTGAAATTGAATCAATTGGTTGCAGTCGATGCAGGCAGGTGTGCTAGTGAGCAAAGTGTGGTCAGTTGTTTCCATTAACCATGGTGGCAGACCAAGGGCTATTAGGATTGGCTGGAAGTCTTCTTCAAACAATTGCCAAGACCCAAGAAAATCTTGGAGAGATGCTCAAGATGCAAAAGCAGCAGAACAAGATGAACCACAGGGTCTTGCAGGACTCTATTCGTCTGCAGAAAGAGGTAAAAAGCATTATGAAAGCAATCAGCAAGGGAAAGAAAAGTGGATTAGTGGAGAAGCATTCATCCAACTGTCCGAGTAAGAAACGTTCCAGGTGGGAAGACTCAAAGGAAATGGATCGGGAAAAGGTAAAGCCGCCAATGAAATGTTGGGGATGTGGAGGAAATCATTGCCTCCGTGACTGCCCAACAAAAGAATATCAAGAGGGCAGCAACCGTAAATTCTCCAAGTCCGTGGACCAGTTGGAAGGGAAAGAAAAAGAAGGAATTGTTTTGGAATGATGTCCTCATGCAGAGCTAGAAGGTCCTAGTCAGCAAGAGTAGTGTGTACAGACCAAAGGACTTAGTCCTGAAAGACCCAAGTAAAGGGTGAATTGCAAGACGAACCTACCACATTTTGTGAATTTTGGACATATGTAAAGCGGGTATTTATTTCCGAAGTGTTGGAACACCGAGGACGGTGTTATTCCAAGGGGAGGGGAATGTAATGTCCCCAGCTTGACCCTATTGCATTAATATTGTAAATGATGTAAATATTGTTATTTAGTCATGGTGAGGAGCTCAAGGCCAAGGCCCCGCCACTGATTTGTCGTTTTATGTATCGGCGATTAAAATAGATGCATATGGTTCTTGTGCTAGTGGAGCACAATGTAAAATCGGACATCATGTAAATATGCAATTTTAATGAAAAACCCACAACCGGCTACGCAATGCAACAAAAGAGATGGGGGCATGATCTTTACAAGGAAGAGGAAGGGAAAATAACCGAACCCTTGAGCCAACGGTTTTAATCCATGTGTCAATAAGCAAGCCCATGAACTCTCAACTACCCATTTTGGGTTATGGACCAATCATTTAATTCTCCCAAGAAATTGGTTAAGGCAGTTAATGCCTTGGAAATGATGAAGTATGGCAGCCAATTTCGTGCATGGGCAAGCCATCAACCTGGAAATTCATGTTTTTGCTTGTTGGGCAAGAAAACACCCACGAAATGGTGCCCAAAGCCATTCTGAACAGTCAGTCTTCTCTCACTCACGCAGTTGGAGTTAGCTGGGCCTTTCCCTGCACATTTTGCATCCAAATCCTGCATTTTTCCATGCCTGGGAGTTCGTTTTTACATATACAGTAGCCTGGGAGAGAAGGGCCACGATTTGGGGACTGTATGGAGGTCGTTTTTGCCCCCGAATGTCCAAGGACATTTTTCTAAAAACGGATTGGCTTCCCAGGGTTGTTCCCCATCTCCCCATTTCGTTTTTGTGTGTTCGCACGTTTTTCTGAGTGAGTTGAAACCCCATCTCATGCATCCCACTGTGGAAAGCGTTTTCCTCATGCCCAGTAATTGTGGTTTTGTTGTTAAGTGCATTCCATTTTGGATTTGAACCGGTGAGAAAGAGCCTCAAGAGTGGAAGAGGATAGATTTGGCTTGAGGAGCCCCATGAAGTATCCATAGCTCCATGGTTGAGCCACTAGCCTAGTAATTCACCTCTGCCCATCTCTTAGCAGCCTGAGAAACCCAACTGCTGGTTGGCTTGGATGATTCTGGCATATCTTTGGCTATGTGAGAGCCTGTTTCCCCCTTTTTCCTTGTGGAGATCATGCCCAGCTCGGGGGTGGCAGTGGTGCTGAGAGATTGAGGAGCACACTGGCCTATGGTTGGGTGGAACGTTGCAGAAGCGTAGCTGGTTGCTCAGGGATTGCTTGTTTTAAGATAAGTATTCTCATTTGATAGTTTGATATTGCTCAATTGATGAATGACATGAAAATCTGGAATGTATGATGGATGTATGTTAATTCTGCACATGATTACTTCTGCTGTGTTTGCTTAGATTTGTACATCTGCATGCCTGTCTTTTATATATGTGGATGTTTTATTTAGTAAGCATTGGGGAAAATTGCCCATTATTAGCATCACGATCCTCTCCATTGCACTGGTAGGATGGGTGGGGACGTGAGGGACGTGACAGGGTCAAAATGATTGAGCATGCCTCCTATCCTAGGGTCGAGGTAATCAATCATGCTCCCTAGCCGAGAGGTGTCTATGTGGTGCGGATGTTGTCTCAAAGAGGGATCAATAGGGCATTGAAAAACTACTGAAAGGGGGGTGTACCATGAGGCTGTTGGACATGGTGGCATACTGAAGTGATGATATGATTATGGGGGATTCCCCTTGTGAGGTAGATTCCCCCAGTATCTCCAATGAGAATGACGATGATGAGTACGAAATTTTTTGGGCCTTCCCCCATGTTGTGGACATGTGATTTCCCTGTCGGTTTGAAAAGGTTGAACATGTGGGTCAGAGGGATCAGTGGAAGGGGCCGATGGGATAGAGGGTTCGCGAGTGGAAACCATGTAAATGTTGTTAACCTCATCCGATGAGGATTCCGAGGGATGGATCTCCTCAATGATAGTGATCGACGACTCTAAGGATGGTTGTCGCAACTCATGGAGCACCAACCGATACTTTGGTAAGTCGGGGAAGTGGTGGGAATAATGGCCATAGACACCATAGATTACACATGCCTAGTTGGTGTGTAATGATTTGTTATGTCATGGAGAAGTAGCTAGCAATTCAATGACCATGATATTAGGGTCATCCTCCAACATCTTCATATGCTTTTGAAGGTCAGGCAAGTGCGGACAATTATGGGTTGTGTGGCCCAAAACATCTTACAAGGCACACTTGGTAGATACACATGCTGGAGGAGGGGGGTTCATAGTTTTAGTCGCATTTGATGCAGTATGAGTTTGTGTGGTCTTTCCCTCAGCCTTCTTGGAAGATTGAGGGATAGTGTTGGAGGAAGACATTTCTGATACATCGGGGGGTGGATAATTGGAGGTGGTGATCGGTTGGACCGATTGAAGAATGACTTATGGTGTCAGAGTGGGATTATGGGTAGGTAAATACCATATGGGAAGTCCTAACGTCAATCCCAGGAGATTCAGTGTGGCCATGATGGGCATACTTACTACCCCTGATGGTGGAAACAAGAAAGGGATTGCGTCGATCGGTGTGGCTCCCACGTCGCTAGGTTCCAATGGCGGTTGATACTGAGGTGGCAGTTGAGGTGTTGATGAAGTGGTGGGATGTGAGTTAGGGACAAATTGACTTGAAGAAATGGTACACAGGTCAGAGATCTCAACATCTGAAGGAGGAGGGGGTAATGAATGAAATGTGGAGACCATTGGAGCCTCTGAATAAAGTCAAGGCCCCACGGGGGAGATCAAAGGGGAAGATGCACCAAATACAGGTTTTTCGACCATGGGGAGGACATTCTCGGGTGTAGCAAGTGCATTAGGGTCATAGTAAGTTCCTTGTTCGATTTTGACAACTCGTCCCTCATGGGGGAACATCATAAGACGGAACACAGATGAAGCAACAACCTTCATTGCATACATGTAGCTGCGTCCTAAGAGCAAGTTGTGGTCGAGTTGTGCGTTGATGACTTCAATGTCAATCAGGACAGTTTTTCCAGTTAATTGGAATGGAACATTAGCCAGAAGGCCTTGTAGCTAAGATGAACAAATATCATAAGACCGTCAAGCAATCGTGGATGGTTATAGGGGAGGGGATCCTAGCTTCTGCCACACAAATGTAGACATAAAACATGTAGAGGCACCCTCATCTATGATGCATTGATAGATAACTAGATTCCAGATCGAAATATAGACTTGAAAAGCTAAGGTGGAAGGCATGCGTGGTTCAGATTGGTCTAAGTCGAATGCCATCATTCGTGAGTCAGATGGGTCGATCACACCTATGGTGAACAACAGTGTTTTGCATTGCACTAGGAAGTTCTTTAAAAATTCTAAGGCTAACATAGCAGTGGGGGATTGGGCTAAGTCATCCACGATATTATAGTTGGGAGCAACATGAGCATTGGGATTGTTATTGATGCGGTGCATAGGAAATTGAGGTGCTTTGAGGGTCCCTTCTAATGGTGGTTGAGGTAGACATAACGATTGATCTATGGGATTTGTGTTAGCGGCCTTGTCCACAGGAATTGTCTCATTGGTGGAACCATGCTGGTTACGGCGTGTTTGAAGGTTCATATCATCCGAATACATCGTTAAAAGATGGTGGGTACCTGAGTCAATGGGTTGACTAATAGAAGCAGCGTAAGTAACTAGATTTTGTGGTGCGACAATTCCTTGAGGGGGAGCCAAAGGTTGGGTGGCTACTACCCCTTGCATGGGTAGGGGGTTTTGGAACACCATAGGTTATGCATGGGGTTGCGGGGGTTTTGGTGGTGCCGAAGGTGCAACATGTCCTTGGTGTTTGGCATCATCACTCTAGAGTTAGTGATCTTGTGCCAGATGGGGACAATTGTGTGTGTAATGGCCATAGACCCTGCAAATAGAACATGAGTGGTTTGTACATAAGTTCGTTTTTTTACCTTTCTGAGGTGGTCGATCAGGATTTTGGTTAGCTGGCACGACACCATTATTATCAAGGGGGTTTGATGGTGTATCGCCTCTTCCGGGAGGCTGGTTATTACCTTGATTATGTCTGCGTTCCCTATTTTGTTGTCCTTGTTGGTTCCATTGTGCAGGTTGGTTATGCGTTTGGTTTTTTTGGGCATAAAATTTCCCTTGGGGAATGGGGGGAGTTTATGGTTGGGTGGGTGCTGGGGCAGCCGACGGTGGATAATAAGCGGGAGGGGCTTGAGGTTTTACAGGCGTGGGTGCAACTGGTGGATGATAGTAAGCAAATGGTGCGGTAGGGGGGGTGTATGCTGGCAGGGTATGACCGTAGCAATGCGCCAGACAAGAAGGTCCATGTATATGAGGGGCTTGGGCTGAGGGAACATACAAAGGTGTTTCTCCCGAATGGGCAGTGGATTGCAAAAGGTCAGGATCACTACTCTTGGTGAGTGGTGCGGAATTAGGTGTAGGATTAGAAGCCTAGGTAGTGTCAGGAGGAACATGGACGTATGGATGACTAGTAGATGTAACGCGTCCAATAATGCCGTCAGCAACGTGGGATTCCCTCGGTGCATCCTTCTGAGAGGAATCACCATGAGGAGAATCAGGTAAAATGGAGTAAAGGTATCCCGACTATGCATAGATAAGGTCAAACTATTGGGATTTAAGTATGGCTTCTTCTTCGATTTGGGGTCGTTTGGATGCAAAATCCTTGGCGATAATTGGTATGAGGGACTTCAGAAACCAATCTAAAAAGATACAGTCATATAATTTTATCTTGCACAAACTACGGTGTCTATGCCATTCATGGATATGGTTAGTGATATAGGTAGGCGTGTTCTGTTTACAAGATAGTAAAATATCAACACCAGCGTCATAACGGACTGGTAACTAGAAGAACTGTAGGAAATTCGAAGCAAGGGATGTAAAAGTGGAGTGCGTCCCATGTGGTTGTTCAATATACCACTTGGTTGCAGCGCTAGTGAGTGTCCATTGTAAAAGGCATAGGAAGATCGAGTCATCTACTATGGAGTTGAAAGAACACCATAAGTGGAAGGACATGATATGGTTTTGGGGGTCCTCACCACCCTTCCCTTCAAATTTCGGGATGTCCGAAGGGAGTTTGGTAGGCATTGGAGGCCATGTAGGGTCATGTCGAATCAGATCGTTAGTCAAAGTGTCCTGTGTGGTAGCCATGGTATAACGGGGGATAGAGGGACCGTCGGTAAATGGAAGAGGGATCGAGTAGGAAGGGCCGGTGCCCCCAAGGGTACTAGTGGTAAACAAGCAAAGGGATGGTGGTCGAAATAGATCCGCTATCGATGGGTATAGAAGTAGTGACTAAAATGTTAGGCGCGAAGCTCTTGTTCGACAAAAGGTTATTTATTACTCACCCTCATCAGGTGAGGAGAGAAAGGAGGGCGAGGAAGGCCATCTCTTAAAACTGTTAGGACAGGGAAGGAGGAAGGAAGAAACTCTGAGTGAGGGACTATGTCCTATAGATGGCATAGCAGGGATGGATGTTGAAATGGTGGTTGGGACAGTAGTGGATCCACTGCCCACAATCCTGTCGTTAAATGGGTTGGGTTCACACCGGCCATGGGGAGATGGAGCTTTGTATATGGGTAAATATGACTCAGAATCAGATGTTAAATAAGGGGCGTCGGGATGAAGATCCGGCGAGGAATATGTGCATCTCAGGGAGTGTGACAAGTGGGGTCAAGTGGACCGTACTCCAGGGATTTCCCTTGTAAGCGATGAGAGTGTCTTGGGGAATCAATGGTGACAGGTGTAAAAGTGCTAAAGAGATGTGGGAGATAAAACACTGAAAAAATCCTAGTGCAACCATGTGTGCAAAAGGAGAGCTCGCAAAAAGACGACACTCAGACCAACAACAAGCTCAAAAACACTTGTTGCAATAGCGTGCTACAACAGGTGGAGTGGAAATAAAATGATCAGAATACCAACAAGCAGCACTCCTAAAAACAAAAATTACTCACTAACATATGGGGTATAGGAGCATGCAAACACCTATCTAAGAGAAATGGAAGCTCACACAAATCGTATCCCCTGGAGGGTGATGAAATCCACAGTCAGGAAATACGAAAAGTAGAACCAAATGGATAAAGGATATCCCTCTACCGAGATGGATTCCGGGTAAAATAGTCCTAGAAGAATGGAAACTAAGATACCCCGTTCATGGAACATCCAGAAAAGTGTCATGCGACTTCAATTCTTTGGCCGTCGCACACCCGGTATGGGGGCTATCATGCATGATGAGAACAATGAGTTGGTGTCCTTCAGTACAGAATGGAGAGTGGTATTCAAGTCAAACTTTCAGAATCACTCTTTCCACTTTACCTCCTAAGGGGGAGGCCCATCTAACAAATCAATGTCAACCGTACCAATAAATAATAGGGGATTTTGGCTCCCTAAAGGACAACAACTATGTCTCAAATGTGTATGACAAAGGGATTTTCATTTGGATGCCTAACCCCAATGTCCTACCTATCTACAAAGTTGTTTTTGGGTCCCCGAGTGGGGTTAGTGTGTGTTTAATTAAGCTAATTTTAGTCTCACTTGAATTATGGGGAGTGTGTGGGTGCACAAGTGGTGTAAACCCAATATCGCTAAAAGTAAATGCTGAAATAAATAGTTGATACTAAAATAAACTTTTGCTTTTGTTTTTTCAAATAAAATTATTAGCTACTATAACAAGCATGTAGTAAATGAGTTCGCTGAAATATAATGCAAGAGATAGCAATGCACTATGGACATGCGCACACTGAAATGCCTCAAATGCTACAACACAAAAATAGTAGAAAAAATACCAATGGAAAATGGGTGCAGGAAAACAAGGAAGTTGCTAGTGCATCCAAGGTCAAGAAAAGAGGAAAAAACAGGTGCAGGGTGCGTCTGTGACAGGAAAAGTTGCGCTTTGGGAGTTGTAGGCTATAGAATAATCGCGTCAAAACACAAAAAAAAAAACCAGGAAAAAGGGCATGGGTATGGGCGGAAAAGGCGCAACTAGGGTGCAGGTTTCAGATTCAAAATTGTGTGGGTAGTAGGCTCAGAAGTGTACAGAATGCGTGGGTTTCAGGCCGAAAGGAGCTCTGGAGTGCGGGTTTTGGGTCGGAAGTTATGCTTTGGAGCTTGATTTTCAGGCCGAAAGTCGCACTCTGGAGCGCGGGTTTCAGGCCAGAAGTCGCGCTTGGGGCAGAGGTTGCTGTAGGAAAGTTGATCTCTACAACGCGGAAAGGTGTATTTGCAGTCACGAGCCAGGTCGTAAAAATGGAAATAATGAAGGGTACTGCGAAGGAAATGGCTAGATCTGCAATTACAGGGTCCAAGCCTAGGCCAGAAAAGTAAAATGAAAGCAAAATAACAAGTACCAAACTAAAAATAATTGCTGACCATACAAAACCATAGATCGATGGGAATCGACTCAGTTGGAGTCACCAAAACTGTAGCTAGTGTTTTCACACCAGCTTGTGTAAAAGGGAATCTACTAAGGATTATGGAACCCTTAGTAGCAGCTCAAAAATGGATAACATGTGAATTCAAATAAAATTAAAAAACTAATCTAACTAATTACTGCAGTAACACAATAAATAAAAAGGAACCCATGAATGAAAACTTGATTTTGTATTACTGTGTAAAAAATGGTTTACAATGTAGATTCACCTCAAAAGGTGAGTAGATGGGAGCCCTCGCAACTATACGAAGAGTAGTGCTCCAGGTCTCCAAGGTTCCTTGCTCTTCTCTGAATGCAGGAATAGTGATTGATGGATGTGAAATGGGGGGCCTCCATTACCTTTTTATAGAAATTTTGGGTGGTGGAGTATGGACCCATAGTATTGGGCAACCACTAGTATTGGTTTGTGGTATTTTGAGTTTTCCCTCCTTTATAATTTTATTTTGACTTTTTCTCCTTTTTATTTTTTTATTTTGGGGATTTTGACCATTTTGTATGGGATTCTAACCTTTTTTGAAGGATTTTCATTAATTGATGAGGGAAATAATGATTTTTTTCCCATTTTATTACCAACTTAGGGATTTTTGGGTTTTCGGAGGCCAAAAATGTAGGAAAAATGTATAAATGGGTTATGTGACTAGGGGGATGAGTTAGGTGAACAATTTTTGGGTGTTTACATACATCATGGGTGTCAATTTATGACTGGGATGGAAATGGTGTGCACACCCATGGGGGAACATGCTATTCATGCTAATGACGTTGATGGAACATCAAGGCCATGAATGAGTGCCCTATAGTTATCAACGGGAATACAGGGAGATGCATTATAAATGGAGGGTAAATAGTGTCTATGTGCCAGTTTCGAAATGATACCTGTGGTAGGGTGTGTGAACCCTGTTGTTAGATATTGGAGTCTTATTTTTATAATGGAAAAAAAGAGGCTCCATATTGTTCTAATCAAGATCCTACACATATGGTGCACATACCCAAGTGTAGTAAAGAACATAACCAAGGTATTGACAATGTAGATATCATATAACCAACACATTTTGTACCTATGGGGTACTAGAGAATTAAGGATAAAATATTTTGAGGTACAACCCATGACCGGGTTGTTGATGGTAATACCTTCATGGTCAGTTAATATATCGGCTCCTTTTGGGATACAATTCTTAACGACACAAGGGACTGTCCATTTAGATTTAAATTTCTAGGGTCCTATTTTACTGTCTTTCTTGGAATTAAACAAAAGAACAAAGTTTCCTTCATTGAAGGTGCGTGGTCGCACTTTCCGATCGTAGTGTGCCTTGGAGCGGAATTTCATGGCTTCATTCTGTTAAAGAGATTCACGTCGTTCTTCATCAAGGTGTTCCAGGGTGAATAGGCATTGTTCCAATGCAGGGGTATGAGGTAGAAACTCAACGATGGATTAGAGTGTAGTGATGACACTCTATTGGGAGGACGACTTCTACACTATGCATAAGGTGAAATGGGTTAAAACCTATGGCAGTCTTGACCGAGGTGCGGAAATCCCAAAGGGAAGGAAAGAGCATGTGGTGCCAGTTGGTTTTGTTTTTGTCTATTGTGCTAGTTGGGTTTTTTTTTTTGCTAGGTGCAAGTGGCCACTGTGGATGTGTCCATAGTGGCCATGCATGCCAGGGAGCCTTTAGATGAGAAATGGCCCCCTTGAGCGAAATTGGAATAGCCCTCACTGAGAAAAACCCTAGCTATGGAGATGGCACATTGGCACCGTTTCTGAGTATTCGAGGCATGGTTTGGGGGATCCTGTAACTAAAAACCGGTGCCCTGGATCCATTGGAATTGACGGATTCGCGATCGGAATCACGGTTTGGGTGCAACGGGTATTTTCACTGAGCACCCCAAGGCCATTCAGGGACACTTTGAGGATTTGCTCCGGGGCCACAGAACCCAAACTGGCAAGCAGAATTGGATTTTGTCGACTCCCACAGGTGAAAGTGTCCATTGTGGATGTGTCCACGGTGGCCACGCATGTCCGGGAGCATTTGGATGAGAAATTCCCCCCTTGAGCGAAATTGGAATGACCCTCACTGAGCAAAACCCTAGCTCTGGAGATGGCACATTAGCACCGATTCTGAGTCTTTGAGGCATGGTGTGGGGGGTCCCCTAGCTAAAACCCGGCTTGCCAGATCCATCGGAATCGACAGATTCATGATCAGAGTCATGGTTTGGGTGCAACGGGCATTTTTTTCGGGAACCCCGTGGTCATTCAGGGACACTTTGAGGATTTGCTCCAGGGCCATGGAATCCAAACCAGCGAGCGGAATTGGATTTTGTTGGCTCCCACAGGTGCACGTGGCCATTTTGGATGTGTTCACGATGGCCACACACACCCGGGAGCCTTTGGATGAGAAATATCCCCCTTGAGCGAAATTGGAATGGCCCTCACTGAGAAAAAACCTAACTCCAGAGATGGCACATTGACACCGTTCCCGAGTCTTTGAGTCATGATTTGGGGGGTCCCCTAGCTGAAACCCAATGTCCTGGATCCATCGGAATTGACGGATTCATGATTGGAGTCACGGTTTGGGTGCAACAGTAATTTTCATCGGGCACCCCAGGGCCATTCACAGACACTTTGAGGATTTGCTTCGGGGCCACAGAACCCAAACCGACGAGCGAAATTGGATTCCATTGACTCCCACAGGTGAAAGTGGCCATTGTGGATGTGTGCACGGTGGCCATGCATGCTCGGGAGCCTTCGGATGATAAATGGCCCCCTTGAGTGAAATTGGAATGGCCCTCACTGAGCAAAACCCTAGCACTGGAGATGGAACATTGGCACCGTTTTAGAGTCTTCGAGGCATGGTGTGGGGGGTCCCCTAGCTGAAACCTGATGCCCCAAATCCATTAGAATCGACGGATTCACGATTGGAGTCACGTTTTGGGTGCAACGGGCATTTTCGTCGGGCACCCCGGGGCCATTAGGGGACACTTTGAGGATTCGCTACGGGGCCACGAAACCCAAACCGGCGAGCAGAATTGGATTCTGTCAGCTCCCACAGGTGCACATGGCCATTGTGGACGTGTCCACAGTGGCCACGCATTCCCAGGAGCCTTTGGATGAGAAATGGCCACCTTCAGTGAAATTGGAATGGCCCTCACTGAGTAAAACCCTAGCTCCAGAGATGGAACATTGGCACCATTTTCGAGTCTTCAAGGCATAGTGTGGGGGGTCCCCTAGCTGAAACCCGACATCCTGGATCCATTGGAATCGATGGATTCATGATCGGACTCACAATGTTGGTGCAACGAAAATTTTCGTCGAGCATTCCATTGCCATTCAGGGACACTTTGAGGATTTGCTTCGGGGCCATAGAGCCCAAACCGACGAGCAGAATTGGATTTCGTTAAATCCCACACGTGAAAGTGGCCATTGTGGACATTTTCACGATGGCCACACACGCCCGGGAGCCTTCGGATGAGAAAATACCCCCTTGAGCGAAATTGGAATGGCCCTCACTCAGCAAAACCCTAGATCTAGAGATGGCACATTGGCACCGTTTTAGAGACTTCGAGGCATGGTGTGGGGGTTCTCCTAGTTGAAACCCGGTGTCCCGAATCCATTGGAATCGATGGATTCACGATCGGAGTCATGGTTTGGGTGCTATGGGCATTTTTTCCAGGCATCCCATGGTCATTCAGGGACACTTTGAGGATTTTCTCTGGGGCCACGGAACCCAAACCAGTGAGTGTACTTGGATTTCGTCGGATCCCACACATGTGTATTGCCATTATGGACGTGTTCATGGTGGCCACACATGCCCGAGAGCCTTCAGATAAGAAATTCCCTGCTTGAGTGAAATTGGAATGGCCTTCACTGAGCAAAAACCTAGTTCCGGAGATGGCACATTAGCACTATTTCCAGGCGTTGGAGGCACGGTGTGGGGGGTCCCCAAGATGAAACCCGACATCCGAAATCCATCGGAATTGATAGATTCGCTACTGGAGTCACGGTTTTTGTGCTATGGGCATTTTTACATGTTGCTCTTATTTAGGGTATGTTTCAATTGGACATTTGTCCAAAGGCCCCTTGTGGCTTACGATTTAATATTTAATTTTTTATAAATATTAAATAAACAAATTTAATATCAATTTTGTGTGTTGTGACTGGGGATGTAGTTATGATGGCACAAATGTATTACTGCAATAGTTGGATTGGTGGCAATATGTTGCAAAGAAAATTAGTTGAAATATGCAAAATCCATATCGTTGAAGTCTAAATGTTTTGAGTTGACAGTTTTAGGACACTTAAAGTAATGGGAAGGGAAATCGATGTTTTTTTTCTTAAATCTGGAAAGAATTATTTTGGATTGATGGAATTCGATCAATCATTAATATTGCAAAATCAAGTTGCAATATGGGTATTCAATTGTGCTTAATCCATTTTTGCATTAAAAAACAACAATTTCAACAATACAAAATTGCAATTGCCTTCCAAAGTACTTGGCCACAATGAATGCAATATGTTATCCTTTGGTGGTTGTGCTTTGGTCACCTTGGTTTCTGCTCAGTGATCCCCGTGTTTGAAGTTCTTCCTCTATTTTAAGAGGATTAGGCATCAATTGTTGGTGGTTGCATCCTCGCTAATTTTTTTCTCATTGCCTTTTGATTTTGGTTCTTTACATTGTGGGGTCACTTATGTTTTCGACGACTACATTGGTTGTTTTGGAGGACTTGTTCCATGGTTCATGTTGCTTGTGTTGTGGGTGGTTTTCTGATAACTTTGTGGTTCATGTTGCTTGTGTTGTGAGTGGTTGTGAAACATGCAAGTGAGGGAGTCAATATAGAGTGTTTAGTGCTTCATTTTGATCCCAGGGTTCCTTGTTATGCAAGGATTAATAAACAAATTTATACTATAATTTATCTAAAGTGAATTTATTTAGAATTATTGGACACCAAAATGACCATTAAATGAAGGCATGCAAGGTGACAAAGGATTTTGTTAAACATTAATAGTGATTTAATGTGCACATATCATATAATAATTTTCTAATCTATATATACCGTCATCCCTTGTCCCTCAAATAAATCCCTTGTAATAGTAGGAAGAATTGAATAGGTGCTCATTTCACATCATGGATCACAAGATCAAAGCATGCATCACTCATCCATAGCATTCCCATGGATTGTTGAGATCCATAATTTAGTCTTTACATGATTTTCTATGTGTTTAACTCCAACAGCCCAAAATTTATATGTTTTCCTCTTAAGATAAGTTGTTGTGAACATTGTGTTGTGGGTAGTTATAGAGTGAAAAACGCTAGAGTGCATTGATTACACATCCAAAGGTGAGGCCTCTTGATTCAATGTTTCCATCCTCAAAGAATCAATGGCATTAGGTAACCTTTTTCAATGCTCATGAAAATGAATCAACTGGACTTCTCAATGCTTCACCTCTACGATACATTTTCAATACCCCTAGCATCACTACATTTATCATCAATATGGACACTCCTATGGTTGTACATAAAATACTACAAATAGGGTTTTCTTATTTATCTCATTATATATTTTAATCACAACAGTGTGTGTTTAGGTGAGTAGTTTTGTGGTCAATGAGCAATTGGAAGCAATGCTAGTGGGAAGGGATCTCGTGATTATCCTTGTAGGATTTTGTGGAACCCTCAGAAATGGCTAGGGACAATTTGTTCAATATCAATGCAAGAAACCTCTACATTCTGTTCATAGGCATGGCTAAGTGCCACTCCAATGAAATTATGAAGATTATCAACAATCTAGTTAACTTCAATGTTCCACTATTAACAACAATAATTTTTAAAAGATTCAATGCCTATAACCTTAAGCATTTGATGAGAGTTACAACCTTGGATGTTGTTTACTTAGAGGATATTCCTTCATGGTATTTGTGCTTGTCATTGCCTTGCAAATTGAGATTTTAGAGGAATTGGAAGAAAGTAATTAGGATTTTAATGTTAACGTAACTTCTTTTATGTGTACAAAGATATATATTAGATTAGGATTTTGGTGTCTATGATATTAGCAATTACTTATCCTATTCTTTTTGGGGAATTTCAAACTTTCAACGTTTATGTATGTATGTGAAAACTTTCAAACTCTCAACTTTCAACGGTGTCTAAAAATAACATCTATATGTATGTGAAAACTTTTCCATAACATTGTTATTGAAGAAAAAATCATGTATGCAAAAATGTAATAAAAAAAAAAGTCATATAGACAAGTGCAGACCCATCTATTAATAAGCAAAAATGATCCAATCATGTACAATTTTTGGAAAAATGTAACATCATTCCCAACATCTATATAATGGCAACTCGTGCCCCATACAAAATATGGCAACTCGTGCACAAAATGCCACATCATGGCTAGTGTACATAGGAGGGTCTCTCAATCCTCCTGCCCACCCTCAGAACTCCCAGGTGCATCTCCAAAATCGATCTTCCTCTTCTTCATGCTAGAGGAAGCTAGGTCCTTCTGGAGACTTGGACCACGTCCCCCTGTGCCCTGAAACGACAACAATAATATGTCAACTTTTCCTGGCAATTATACAAGTATAAAACATAATTTAAAAATAAAAATATTTTTCATATCTTAAATAACTCACCGCATGCGAGACTGTAAGTCGTGAGGGGGTATCTCTCCTTCATGCTCCAAGTCATTCAGCAATGCCACCCTGAAACATTTAGAACAATCAGATAAATGATGAAATTAGATTCATATAGTAATTTTCGTTAAAATTGAACAATATTTTCATAAACTAATCAATCTCACCGTGAAAAAAATCGGCTGGTCTTCAGGGCTGGCGGATGGAGTAGTCGGCTGGACAACCTGCTCCGATGCTAGGCTGGATGGTATAGGGGAGGATTTAGCCACATTGATGGTGGATACACCATTGGGGGGGACAGTGGATGAAGGAGAGGTGGAAGAAGGAGGCATGGGCTGGCATGGGAGAAGTGGAGATGCATGTTTAGGGCGATAAACCCCAATTGGTTGTAATATTGATGGGGCCACCGTGGAAGGGGAAGCGAGTGTGGTGGGGGAATGTGGGGGGGGTCTAGGTATGTGTTGCGGTGGAGGGATGGGTGGTATATCGTGGTCGGATGTGGGAGGGTGGAAACATGGTAAACTGCGACGGAGGTGGTGGAAAGGTTGGGATGGGGTGATGGGATGCATGATATGAAATGAAAGGGGGAGATGGATAGGAGGGGGGGATGGATGGAATGGGGTGGGGAGGGATGCATGGAAGGGGGCATGTATGCCAGGGGATACAATTGGCATAAACGGTGGCCGAAAGGCCGGAGAGGGAGGAATAACGGAACTGGTAGGTCGAGGTGCTCGCACCTGCATACACATTTATAACCTCATAGTTTAATATAGAAAAATATAAATATACACAGAAAAGTCATCATATTTGAAATTAAATTTATACTTTAATATACACGATACCTGCACACATGGAGATCTGATGATCCCTGATGGGGATGGCTGATCGCTAGAGCCTGCGAACACCTATGCAAACACTACAAATTTTAGATTGAATTTATAAAAATAGTATTAACAATATTAAACGCAATGCCAATGAGAATGAAAACGATAGTACTTAAAAAATATGACTGCAATTAATTTAGATTCAAGTTAGATGATAGTGTGTTGATGGGATTTGGATATTATATAAAGTTTTTATTGTATTGGTGCAGTCCATTTGTTCAAGACTCGGTAAATAACATGGTTGTGGGGATCGTGTCCTTTGACCCGCAATGGATTGGGCCCATGATAGGAACAAATGACCCATTTTGTGGTCATTCATTGAAGATAATATGGCAAAGAAGATTGACGGGCATGTGCAAGCTAATGAGGGTCACTTTTGGCGCGTTAGATGCAATAAAAAAATGAAAAATCAGGCATCCCTCAACTTACTTGGTTTTTTTGACAATCTTACACAAGATATCTTGCATCGAGTAAAAAAGTTGAAACATAGGAAATTGAGTCACATTTCTGAATATATAAGTTTTAAGTATTGAAAATTTACATAACTATGTCAAATTTCATGTTTTCTAACAGTCACTTTTTATTTTTTTGGCAAATGATAAGGTATATGTTTTTGTGGGTGCATCCTTTCAATGCCTAAATGATGATTTTCGGGATACAAAAATTTGTAGACATGTATAGAACACATAGCACTAGTGTAAGGCTATTTTTCAAAAATTAAATGTTTAATTTTTAATTTTTTTTTTAATTATGTTAGTGATCAAACCTCGAGAGCGATACGTCAAATGTGGGTGTAGCCTTTGAAGGTTTTAATGCAGTTATTTCAACTTGGATTTTTTATAGCATGTAGAGTTTGGTGTCTTCTAGTGCATCATACAATTTTTTTTTTAAATGGTTGTGAAATGAAAAGGTTATGGAATAAACACTAACAGTATGTTTTTTGACCAATGGAGTGATGAAACAAGAAAATTAGGAAACAAATAGAAAATCTCAATATATATTTTTTTAAATTACATATTTGGAATCTGCATAAAAAATTCTATCTATGCGTAAAATTTCGTCAATAAAGGTCATGTATGTCATGCTGTAGAGAGCGGTGAAAAACATGCATATTTAGGTGCAAAATTGCACCTAAAGGGTCCCTCAACTTCGTGCACAAACCCTGACAATTTGTGCTTGAAGTGTTTGATGGCCAAATTTGTCATTGATGACAACACGTTAATGAAAAAGGTCAAAGTGATGACATGGAAAAGACTTGACTGGGAAAATGGTAAACATGACAAGCTTTGATGACTTGACAAGTGTCAAGCAAGGATGACAAGTGTAGAAGACTTGACAAAGTGAAGACATGAAAAAGGATTGATGACAAGGACTTGATAATGACATTGGTGACAATACATTAATGAAAAATACATGGAAGAGTTAAGAAGATGGAGCATACACATTATGGAAAGCACAATGGAGATGGTGACATGGATTGAGGAATGGAAAAGGTGGAAAGTATGACAAACATGGCAAGTGTCAAACATGGCAAGCATGACAAGTGTTTATGACAAGCATGGAAGAAGGACATGGCAAGCTAAGGACAAGACGAATACAAGTGACAAGCAATCAAGCTTGATGACTTGTCAAGCATGGTGTTTGATGACATGGAACATGACAAGGAGGACATG
Source organism: Larix kaempferi (assembly GCA_027924585.1). Classification (NCBI taxonomy): domain Eukaryota; kingdom Viridiplantae; phylum Streptophyta; class Pinopsida; order Pinales; family Pinaceae; genus Larix; species Larix kaempferi. The sequence continues at coordinate 3,962,839 of BSBM01000398.1, read as the reverse complement.
CTTGATGACAAGAAGCTGTTGTCGAAGGACATTGTTGAATTTAAGGAGGACATGCTTGATGTCAATTTATTTGTTTTAATGTACAATTATTCAACAATGTGTAATTCAAAGTTAAATATATTAAAAAATACGATATCAAATAAAATATAATAAATACTTGAACATTAGATAAAAGAATAGCTAACCTGGTCCATGTAGCTCTCTGTGGCATGCTGCTGCGTAGGACCATGGCAAGAATGACCACAATGAGAAAAATGATGTGTCGTTGTTCCAGTCGAACTAGATGGCCCTACCTGGGTTCCACCTGTACCTGGCATGTCCCGGCCAACACCCGTAGACAGTGCAGCTGTGTGTGTCTCATTGATTTCCTCCTGGATTTGTGAAGACATAGCCACAAATGTGGTATGTCTAAGCAAATGACGTGTGGCATGTCTAATTGAGTCATCAATCTCATCTAGGATGCTACCAAACCCAGGTGGCTGAGGAGGGGGGTTTGGCTCTCTCCCGGGTGTAGGAGGTCCTCTGAGTGGGTTGTGGTGGGCCTGAGGTCGATCTTAGACAGAGCCAAGACCGACATCCTGAAACTCAGTGATGTCAAAATAATTGTCATGGTAGCCTAGCTAAAACTCAGCCCACAATTTCCTAAGAAAATACTGTGGGACCTCCAAATTATTGCATGGGGGCCTGTCAAACACCGTAAACCATCTCTTTCTCCAATTGTCTCTCAATGGATGGTAAATACACCAGTTCATGCAAACCTGTCTCTTCCTCACATCTGGAGGTTGTCTTGTCCTGGGATCTATGAATTTGTTGTACAACTGTGCTTTTGTGATGTTGAGGTCTTTAATTTGTTGTTTGGATATCCTAGTGGAATAGTGCTAACTCATTCGAGCCTTGTATTGGTTCAGATTTGTGATAGACTCACAATGGGCAATGTTGATGGATTCAATGATGTTTTGCAATGATGAAGCCAGGGAAACCCAAGGGGGTTCCTTGGTGCTCTTCAATTAATCGCTTAATACCCTTAATTCGTTTAAATCTTAGTGTGATTGATCCTCGAGGTTTTCAGATGGTTCATCACCAGGTTCATTGTTCGTTCCAATATTGATGTTATCTTCTGATGGTTCAATTTCATTGGTTTCCTCTGATGGTTGTGGTGTAAATTTTCATTTTGTCAGGTGTATTTAATCTGCAATGACAATTTGTTGGTTTTTTAATTGATTGTAATTTTTTTTTAATTTAAAAATGCAATGGAAAACAAAAAAAACTTGATTCGTTGAGCACCTACCTGGAGGCAACGGAGTGGAGGTTCGGATTGATTCTGAGTAGGAGGATTTTGATGCTCCAATACGCGCTCACGGGGTCTTTGTTTAACCACTCCACACTCGCAGGTTTGTTCACAATAACAAACCCGTGCTCTATTTTTTTTATAAAAAAAACAGGCAACGCGTGCACGCATATGTTTGCATACGTGTTAATAATGCGTGCGCGCACATTTTTTCCACGCCAACTCAACAACGTGGATGTTTGAAAGTTTCCGAAGCAGGGGCACATACGCGTGTTTGAATGCATGTGCATGCTCTTGTTTTTTTTCCACTCGCGCGCTTCTATTGCGGCCTTTTTGGGTACCAGCTTTGTGCAGGTACCCATAAGTATATCCTTTTTTAAATCACCACTTGACTAAAGCTTATTTAAATCTTAATTAAGATGCATTTAAACATAACAAGATACCATGACCATGAAATTAATCTGGATTGTACACTTGTTACACTCTAGTTAATCTTGTTGATCCCCTCAAAGAAGTCCAAAATCTCAAATAATATCTAAACACTTATTAGCAAATCAATGAAATACTATTTAATACTTGTATATCCTTTTCCTTTTTTTAATCACCAGTTAACTGAAACTTATTTAAATCTAAATTAAGATGCATTTAAGCATAACAAGATACCACGACCATGAAATTAATGTGGATTGTACACTTGTTACATTCTAGTTTATCTTGTTAATCCACTCAGGGAAGTCCAAACTCTCAGATAATATCTAAACACCTATCGATATAATTAGGTTTACTACCAAATAGAAATATATATTTTTCACAAACAAATCGCAATTATCTGAATCATATACAGAGTTGCGTCTTACAATAAAGAAAGTATTTTTTTTTAATCAATAGCCGTCATTTTGTATTCAACAAAAATTTCACTCACTGAAAAAAAAAAGCAATTGCAGCCGTATCAAGGAAATCATGCAGCATCTGCCCAATTAGAGGAGAAAGACACTGTATCAAAACCTTAGCCTATAATTCGATGGTTTGAATGATTATTGAAACCCTTAATACAGAGACAAGAGGGCACAAATTATAAAAGTATGACTTTTATTAGGAGTATATTTTAAGGGATTATTGCACCGAGAGGCGCTCTACAGCCCAGTATGAGGGAGATCTTGTAACATGTGAGAGTTTGTCGAGTAACAAAATAATACAAACTAAACAAAAAAGAATAATACAAAGTCAAAAGTAATAAATATTATGTCGGCCATAAACAAAAAGAATAATACAAGTAAAAAGTAAAAATGGGGGAGATCTTGTAACATTTGTCAAGTTTTGTCGAGTGTTTGTCGAGTAAGAAAATAATACAAACTAAACAAAAAAGAATAATACAAAGTAAGAAGTAATAAATATTCTGTCGGCCATAAACAAAAAAAAAATACAAAGTAAAAAGTAAATATAAGGGAGATTTGATCCCTCTCGATGTTTGATAGAGCCTAAGATTTGGATCTATGCTGGTCGATATTAACATAAGGAAAAGTTCTTCAGTAAGTGGAATGTTAGTTACATAACAAGATTTTTCAAAATAACAATACAAGTACAGAGAACTATAATATTTTTATAGAGAACAATAAAGTATATAGAATAACAAAAAATTGATGATGTTTTCATAATTTAAAAATTTTATAGGGAGTAGATAAGGAATCAAGTGTTGATGATGTTTAATATGGAATGTTGTTTAATAGTTTTGGAGTTTGTGAATTTTGTTGTGTTAAATGGGGTTATAAAACATGTATGTAGATTGTTATTCAATTATATAATTTTTGTGTTAAATGGGGTTATAAAACATGTATGTAGATTGTTATGCAGTTATAAAATTTAAAAAATTAAGTTATTAAAACTTAATGACTAAATGAAATCAGTAAATTCTAAAATTCAACTTAAGAAACACATCAAGGATATTTTGTTATGTTAACACTTTCTAAATTCCTTATTATAAAACTATTTAAAACTATTTAAGTGTTCAATATGGTTATATATTTTACAACAAACATTTAATCTAGATAAAATAGATAACACTACACCATATTAATATAAACTCATAAACTACTACTACAGCAATTTTAATTAGATTCATTATAACTAACTAAAATTTTGAATATATTATATATCGAATTATTATAATTTAACCTTTCAAATAAGTCTCTCTAAATGGACTATCTTCACTACATATCCACTTTGAATATACCCTATGGCATACCCACTTTCAAAATACCAAAATCACATCAAACCCACTTTCAAATACTAAAAATGATCACATCAAATTGCAATTACACAATAATTACTTATGTAGCACCAAAACTTTCATTTGGTTTTGCATGATGTATATATATATATGAGGAAGACACGCAGATTGAAGAATCCTATATAAAAATGAAAAACAATAATTACTTATGTAGCTTCGTTTGATTGGTCGTTCGGGGAAATCGGAAGATTCGCGGCATCGACGGAGGTGGGTCTCGCTTTACGTGTGGGAGTTGTTAGGGTTTGGTGGATGCTCTAAAGTTGACCTTTTCTTGGCTTCGGCCTTCTTGAGAAGGTCGTCTCCGAACTGCGATTAGAGTTGATGGTTCAACGTGTTACTTCAGCGATACGCTAGACCGATCGGTATCTTCTTCTTATATTCATGGAAATTAGATTTCAAAAAGCTAAACCGTATGGGTCATAATGATTTTCAAGTTATATGTTATTGATTTATCCATCACTTTTTACGCGGTTTTTATATTGTTGAAGAATATAATATATGGTGATTTATTCATATAAAGGAGTTTTTTAAATGAGTATAGATTTATTTTAAATCTGGATTTATCAAGTATAAAGAAGGATCCAATTTTTTGAGGTCTAATTTGTTTTTTAATTTTGAATTCAATAAAGTTAATTCCTCTCGCTTCATAGATCTGGGTTTAAGTTTTAATTTTTTATTTTATAGATGTACATGGATGTTTTTATTTACTTTTTATAAATTTTTATTTTATGAGTCCATATTGATTTTTTAATTACTTTTTATAAATTTTTTATTTTATGAGAGGACATGAATTTTTTAAATTATTTTTCTTAATTTTTTTATTTTATGAGGGACATGAATTTTTTAAATTACTTCTTATTTTATGTAATGTTATGTTTTTTTTTCAATGAAAAAAAACTATATCATAAACCTCGGAATTCTATCCCCCGATAATGGGCATTGGAGAATAGACATTTGAAAACATAACAGTCAAGAAAAACCAAGCAACTAACGAGCCATAAACATGGCATAAAGTATCCAAACAGCCTGCCAAAGTATCAAAGTCTTTAATTGACATATTACAAAAGCAAAAGACTAAAAAACATGATCCCCACTCAATTATACCCCCCACATGGTACCCTGATCAATAACAATGTTATCCAAGGATTCCACAAAATGAAGATATCCATCCATTGGTCCAAATGCCATCCTTCGATAATCTGTTCGCCTCTGAATTTGCTTCCCGGTAGTTATGCTTGCAGCTGATTTGTGTGAAGGAGCCAACCATGCGTTCCACATCTTAATCGAAGGCTCCAGAATCATGGCATCAACTTTAGACTTTTCGTTGATCCAATTAGTAATAACTTGATAATCTCTGAAAATGGACAAATGTATATACCCCCTCCTGGATGCAAACCAAAGGAGGCAATGTGCCTCTAAAAGCTCCACTTTTATGCAATCCCCCTTGCCAATTCCCATTTTGATATGAATAATGTGGTTCCTACAAAGAAAATAGATCACACCAACACCACACAACCCCTGCTTCGAATCCCCATCAAAGAACCCACGTATGATTTCATTATCAATAACTGGAAATGACAGGCCTTTGCTTCTTACAAATCATGTCATTAGGATAACCACTATAAAGTCTTAGTATCCTTTTACAGGTACCGATAACAGAAGGAGAGATGTTTTCGAAAAAAAATTTGTTCCTCGCCCTCCAAATGATACCAATCATGAACAACGGGATTGTCTTGAAAGAGACAGCGTTACGATTCCCATTGAAAATGCACTCATTCAGAGAGTCGTCACTCCAATCCTCACGGATATGAACCCAAATTTTTAATAGAACCTAGACCTCCTGCGTAAAGTTGCACTGAAAAAACAAATGGTGGATGTCATCACAATCCAACTTGCACAGAGAACATATCCCCGGTCACTGGAAAACTCTCGATTGCAAATTCTCCCAAGTAAGGATTTTATCCTCAAGAAACAACCACAAGAAACATTTCAATTTTAACGGAATCTTCCGTCTCTGCAACTTAGAATGCCACCAAATATGTTTCGGTGGTGAAGAAAAGTCATGTAACACCATCGTGTAAACCTGTGCTACCGTCAAAACCCCATTTGACCCAGGACTGTCCCATACCAGTCTATCACAGGACTATGATAAATGAATGCCCACAAAAGTAAGTTGTTCAGTATGTATATCCCACACAGGTGCCCAATGTGCAGGGAGATCCAAATATTTGGCAGTCATCCAACATGGTTTACAAGAATCTGAGCCCTCCTGATGAATCTGGGAAACAACCACCAATTTCTTGTCATGTAGCTCCTTGATCAAGCTGTTAGGAAGCAAAAAACAGTCCTCACCATCGATATAGGGGTCAATACCAATGAATAACTCCTTGCCACTACCCACCTTCCATTTTAGCCATGGGAAAATATAGTGGAAGGTACTAATGAGGCTGTGCTAGACAATAGAGGCTTGATAAAAGGATAAAAATAGCTTACGTAACCATTGAAGCACAGAGGGAGTTTTTTAAGTACTTCGATCGGATAACACTGCTCCAAAGGCACCCATCAACCAAATCCCTCCATAGATTCTTTGTTCTCATGGCCAAGTTAAAACATTCTAGGTTCTTCAGGCCCCAACCTCCATTTAACTTGGGCCATGACAAACTCTGCCAGGAAGCCAGAAACTTCTTCAAATGTGGTTTTCTGGCCCAAATGAAATGAAACATCTTGCTGTGGATACTATTAATATAAGAAATAGGCACCTTCCTTAAACCGAACCAGTAAACCGAGATGCTCTAAATAACCGATTGTGCTAGAATGAGCCTACCGCTGATGGATAACTATCGATATGCCCAATTATTAATTTGTCGGTCATTTTTCTGAAGTAACCATCTCCAGTCCTCCACCTGTAACTGTTAGCTTTTAGGAAGTACCCTAAGTATTTGAACCCAATGTCAAGTGGATCAAATATGAAAGGAAAGATGGATTTCATAGCTTCAAGCGCACCAAGGTCATTACAATTAAACAGAAAATAAGACTTACAAATACTGATAGCCATGCCCGAGGCTAAGCAGAAAACATAAAAAAAAAATTATAATCCAACCATTCATTTAAAGAATCATCCCCAATACCTATGGGGACGAAATAGGAAGGAAGATCCATGACACTCTGATGAATCGCTGTATTAGGGTTCAGAGCGGTAAGGATATTCTTCGACGGGGTTACTACCCTAAGGGAATGTTCACTACCAAGGAAGCCTATACTCTCCAGAATAAACTGCTAAACTGATCAGTTGACAACACCTGGAAACATCTGTGGAATGCCAAACTTTGGTCGAAAATCACCCTTTTTCTTTGGCTAATTTTGAAGGGTAAAATCCTAACTTGGGATAATATTTTGAAACATGGTTTTGAAGGTCCATCCTTCTGTGTACTGTGCAGGACTCAGAATGAAACCATAGCACACCTATTGGATGGTTTTTTTTTCGTGTCTACTCTCTGGGATGAGGGAGCTACTCTTTTTCGCATGACTGATAGAGTTAGGAATGAACCTGCTGAAACGATTAAACAGTGGCGAGACAAACCTTTTCATGGAAGAATTCTCAATAGGATCTGGTAGCTCTTCCGAGGGTTTATTATGTGGGAAATTTGGAAGGAACGTAACAAAAGGATTTTTACTGGCATGAGTAACAACTGGAAGACTATATGGGGAAACATACAACGGGGTATTACTGAAACACTACAACTTACGGTATGGACTGAACAGGATCTGCAAATACCTGATAGTGAGTTGAGAATTCTTAAAACCTGGAATATCACTAAGCTTCCCCGCCATATTGGTCGTATCTAGTCTGGTCTCCTTTCTACTGATAGCCCATTGGTGTGGTCTTGGCCATTGCAGGGATGGATGAAGCTGAATTTTGATGGTGCATCTAAAGGTAATCCGAGGATGGCAGGCTATGGTGGGGTTATGCGGGATGATCAGGGCAAGGTTGTGTATAGTTATTTCGGGCACCTGGGTCGTGAAACGAATAATGTTGCAGAATGTGAAGCCATGTTGCATGGTTTGTGCATGGCTACCAAACGTGGCGTGAAATGTTTAATTGTGGAGGGAGACTCGAAAATGATGATTCAGATTGCCACTAACTAAGCTTCTTAACGAGGCCCGAGTGGATAAGCTGGCGCAATCGTGGAGGATGGCATGGAGAGTGACTTATCTTAGCCAACTCATCCAGTCATTTACGTTTGTCACCTTCCAGCATGTTAGACGTAGTGCGAACTGTTTTGCTGATGTGTTAGCTAATCATGGTGCATGCGATCTTCATGGTGGATGGGATGGGAATGCTTTGGATGTTCCGTAGGTATCATGTTGAGAAAAGTGTATGAAGATCACTGATAATGACCGGGGTGATGTGGCACACGAGGATGGCGACAGTAGAGACCGGTTTCCCGATAATTTGGTGGTTTCGACAGATGGTTTTTCGGCAGCCTAGTTTTATGTGCCATAATTTGGCTTTTCATAGATCTCTCCCCATCGTTTATTATCATGCTATTAACTTGGAGTGTGAGAATTTTATGGCAGCCTGGTCTCTCATGTATCTGATGGGCCTTATGGAGCAAGATTCTGAGTGTATGACGAGAGCGGAGGACATGGAGAATTATGAAAGAGGCTAAGTTATTATGACAAACTTAATGAAACAGGGTGGTAGCCTTTGTTTAAATTCTGAGGCCTAGAACGTCTTTCGCACTTGTATTTTCAGTTTTGATTGCGTTGACATCTTTCCGTGTGTTTGGTTTTCTAATTGGGAAGGGCTGGGTGAAAATTTGGGTCTTGGGAGTATGCCGCCGAGGGAGAGACCCAACAGGAGGGGGAGATGGGCTCGTAGTCAGACGAGCAATGAGGAAAGGGGTAGTGGTGTTCAGTTTGGTCCAAGTAGGGACCAGTGGAATGCAGAAGCTACGACTCTTTTCTATCGACGTTACTTACCTCAAGAGGTGCAGGTGGCTGTTGATAATGTTGAAGTGGCTCTGTGGAGGAATGTTTGTGCACAGGAGGTGCCTTCTGAGGAAATTGCTCTGTCTGATTGGATCCAGGACCCCGGCAACACCAGGGGCCATATGGCACTCTATAACCAGGCTGTCGCTATGCTTTGGGTCACTAAAACCCTCAGTGCCAAGCTGACGGAAACTCATGTGGATATCCTTTCCGGCTCTCAACATATGACTCAATTAGAAGAAATGTGTAAGGATCATGCGGATGAATCCAAATGGATTCATATGAAATTAGATGCTATGGCTAGAGATATGGGTATCTCCTTTACTGATCGCGCCAAAAAAGTGGATAATCCTTGAGAGGTTCACCTCTACAGGCTGATGAAGGAGACTGTGAAGCCGCCAATGGTGATTATTGATGATGAAGCTGGTCCGCCAGCTTAGGTTTGTGCCTGCTCTGCTTGGGGCTGTTGCTGTGTTCTATTTTGTCTAGCTACAAAATTGTGTCTTCTTGGTCGACAGCATGTTAGTATTTCAATGTTTCAACGTGTTTTTTGGTTACTGGAAGTAGGGTATTGTCCGATGCCTATTATCTCAACTTTATTTTGTATTCGGGTTGTAGGTGTAGTCTCTTTATTTCGGCCTCTGGTTCTATAATATTGTTGTGTGCTTTAGGTCAGGTCTTCTAATACTATTAAGTTCTACTTTGAAGCTGCTCTATGGCTGGGTTTGGAATTATGTTATTATGACTAATGTTGAGATCTACGGTGGCTACTCTAGCACCTTGGGTTATTGTAATGCAGAACGATGTAATCTCGCTATCTTTTTAATAGAATGATACTGTTTTTTTTTGCTTAAAAAAAAAAGAATCATCCCCAAATATCAACATATCATCAACAAACAACAAGTGTGTGATAGCCATAGCACAAGATATTTTAATACCTTTGAGTTTCCCCTCTGATTTTGCAACATTAATAAGCCTACTCAAGCCTTCAATGTCTAGAATAAACAATAATGGATAAAGCGGACAACCTTGTTTGATACCCCTGCTACTCGGGAAGGCATTTGTTGGAGAGCCATTAATCAACACAGCAAAACTGGTAGAAGAATCACAAGCCATAATCCACTGTACCACATTAATGGCATACCGATCTGGATGAGGATAAACCGGAGATATGTCCAACCCAAATGATCATAAGCCTTAATCAGATCTATTTTCAGAATAAAAGCTTGAATATCCTTAACTTTTACTTAATGTAAACATTCTTGTGCCACCCCCATGGCATCGAGAATTTTCCTGCTGAATAGAAAACCAAACTGTTCCAATGAAATGTGTTTGGACAAGAAGGGTTTGATACGACAATAAATCATTTTTTAGATTAACTTATACAGGATGTTCAAAATAGAAATAGGACGAAAATCATTAAAATCCTCCAGCTGGTCCTTCTTAGGAATTAGAGCAAGATAGGTAGCATTTAAACTCTTAGGAATGGTAGCTTTAATTATAGATTCCTCCACAACGAGTATCTCCTGCCCCATCAAATCAAAGAAATGCAAGAAAAAATCCACCATCCATCCATCTGGACCGAGGATTTTTTCTTTGATAAAAGTCCTTAATACCTTTTGAATTTCCTCTAGAGACACCGATTCACCAATATTCCTACCCTCTTCTTCACTGAGAAATTTAGGAAATAATTTCACAATATTCAATTGTGCTTCTGTTACACCTAAAATCTACCCATCATTATGATTTAGTGTATACATCCCTGAAGTCATTTGGACCAAGTGCCCATTTGGAGGATTTGTACTCAGTTTGTACACCCTTTTGAGAGGTTGTTGCAGGTTGCACACTAGCAATGTGCGACATCGCAGGTTGCTCCATAGCAGAGTGCGACGAGGTCAGTTAATGAGAAAAAATAGCCATTTCGAGATCTTTCTCGAAGCTTGCCCATTTTGGGGCTTATCCCTGATCTCTTGGAGAGCTAGTACTCAACCCCTAGCCTGTTGGGAAGATCCCCTATCTCTCTCCTACCATCTCTCATCCTATCCTATCCATAAACTCATCCACTTAGTCCTATATATGTGAGGCTCACTCCCATACCAAAGGGGGGAAGACTATGGTATCTACATGCTAGTGAAATCTCTTAGGACACCTTCACTCACCTCTTGGAGAATTCATGCTTCCTTGGAAGGGCTTGGCAATTGACTTGTGTGGAGAAGGGTTGCTACGTTAAGTCATTGGTTGTGGTTCTATATCTCTATCATGTACTCCTCTATTTGCAGTCATACAAATGCTTTCCACCAATATCGTTCTTGATGTGTAATGATGTTGTGTAATTTACCTGCTTAACTGTTTACATAGATCTCTTATTGTACAGATGCTCTTTACTCGTTTCTCTTTTCTGTGTCTTAACAGGTCTTCTAGCTTGGATCTGACGACCTCGGGATGTGGAGCAACATTCGGGAGAAAGGATAGCGAATCAAAGAGGTAAGACATCTAGTACTTGATCCTTAAGTAGATATAGGAAACGTGTTTGTAGTCTGTTCTATTTGTTCTAAACTCGCATTGAGCTAGGGAGATCCGGCTCACCTCCGGTCGAGTGGATTGTCCGGTAACAAATATGGTGACTCTATTGGGGAGTATTATTGTTTAGCGATCATTAATCAGAGTCATTTTCAGTTGATTACTTGTCACAAGCCTTGTTGTCATTTTTTCCATTTTCCTTCTTAGGATTGATTCCATTGTCAGATCTTCACGTTGAAGATCATGATCTTCTTCCTTCGAGTTTGTACGACTCAGTTTCAAACTTGTTGGTGGTTCATTTTTGGGAGATCTGATTCATTTTTGAATCTAGAACTCCCCTGTCGCACCTGGGTAGTGAAAACAGAGCGACACTGTGTTTTCCTGAGCCTCTGTCCTTTGTCTGTTGCTTTCTCGCCGCGGCCTTTGCATTGGTGAACTACGACACCGTCGCACCTCTCGTATAGGTAACCTGCAACGTCGCATTGTCTGCAAAGACAGAGTGCACCGATCTTTCGAGACTTGACATATGGGCATTCATTCCCTCATCTGATAGTTTGAGCCTTGGTTTGATGTATGAACTCTTCCTGTGCTGCATCATTCAGCCAGAGATCCCATTTGTTATTTATGTGTTGAGAGTTTGGTTTACTTGGATTGATTTTGGGTTCCGCTTTGGACGAGTTTGAGATTGGTAGTGTTCGACACTCTTGTCTCCTTCACCTTCATCCTTTTCACTCTTGCATTCCCTTCCTTCCATCCTTGATCTGATCATTGCATTGGATCAACTTTCAGACCTCATGTATTTTTGTTTTGAGCTTTGCTTGCTTAGTTTGCTTGCTGCTGCTTGATTTTGAGTTAAGTGCATCATTTCTGCTTGGTTGAGTGCTTGTCTTTTCTTGAGTTTTCTGAGTGTATGAGTGCCGTAAGTAGCATTTTCTTTTCATTCATTTAGATCTGAAAGCAAAGTTGTCTTCAAGTTTATTGCTTTAGTACATCCATTGAAAGATTAAAAGTGCTTCTTTCCCGTTATTTCTCAAAAAGTTATTGAAGAAAGATCATTGTGCATTGGAATGTTTTGGAAGAGATGAATGGAAATATGATTGATTGTGTTTTTCTTGAATTATGAATTATTCATCTTCTTGAAAAGCTCTAGTACATTTCATTTTCTTTCAAAAGTTGTTTTCATGCTAGGGAAAGATAGATGCATTTTTTATTTTTGTTTCCTTTAGATCATTGAAAAGAGAAAGTCAAAAGCTTGCATTTCCGTTTCAGAATCCTCTCATCTCATTACTTAGAGTTGTTTTGATTTGAAAAAGAAAAGAAAAGAGAAAAAATACTTTGATTTGGATAATAGTGTTGTGAACATTTGTGTGTTTCGTTGAAAAAGAAAAGAGTACTTTCATTTTCAAAATTGCTTGCATTGGGAATTGTGTTGCATTGAGTTTTTTTGGCAATACCATTGGAAAAAGCTTTCTCCTTACCATAGGTAGAATTCATTGAAAGAAAATAATATTACGTGCATGTAGCTAGGGTTGCATTATGTTTCCGATTATGTACTCACCTCATGCATTTACCTAACCGTCCAAGATAAAATTAACGGTAGAACTAGGTAAAATTTTTAGTAACTTGTGTGTAAGTTAGAGACGTGTTCCGGCGTCGTTACTTGCCAACACTGTAGTCCGGGGGTATTGTAGTCTTCCACGTACATCGGTATATCAAGATCCTTCACATACCCACCAAGTACCATAATCCGTACTTGGCGTATATCGAAGGGTGTATCACGTACTCGACATGTATATCAGAAGGTCTCATGCCAACGGTTGTGCATTAGACAGCACCACTACGGATTTGAGCTCCCACGTACCTTGTGTATATCGGGAGACACCATTAGGATTCCTGAAACCAACCGAGTTAACCATTTGACCTTCTTGGCAAAGCAATACACCGAGAACAACACTCGGGGAGACTAGCACGCACGTCCTGTCCAGGTAGTCGGGTATGCAGGCAAGGGTACGGTCCCAATCCTCCTTGTCGTGTCATACTGTGGGACCCTGCAGTATATTGCGGTTTGCGATGCCTTGATAATCCTGTGAGGTTCCAGACTTTTGAATCCACTCTGTCACATAAGTTTGCTTGTTGCCTTAGTTTGAGTAGGTTTTCTTGGACTACTTTTCTTTTAGTATACCTTTAGGAGAAACGCTGTTTCAGCCTTTTTTGGTTGATTTTCCTGATACTCTGGCGGATTTTCCCTAGAGAAGGTCCCATAGGATCTTGAAATTGCCACCCGAATTTCCCCTTAATCCGGAGCTTATTTCGAGGGTAAGAATGGATCAGCGTAACGCGGTCATAGTTACTGAAGTAGGGAACCCCACTTTGAATATTGGTGGACATTTGTTTCCATCAAATCCACTTGCCTCTCATCCCACGCAGGATGAAGGATCACAAACCCCCACTTCACATGACCTTTCTCCCGTCATCATGAGAGAACCTGGATCATCGGAAAGGATAAACCGACCCCAGGACGACCCTACAACAGCTGTTGGTCCTTCAGCGGCTTATTGGACATCTTCTATAGACCATCCAGTGGCTCATTTTGCCAACTCATCCCCACCTAACTGGACTACTCTAGAGTTCACTAGGCCTTATTATAGGCCTGACCTTGCCGAAACTTTCGGCCCCATTCACAAATGTTTGGAATAGTTACGTGTTAAAGGAGATGAGCTTCAAAGACAAAGTCTCGAGCGACACTCTGAAGAGTTCCACAATCGTCATTTCCAAATAAGACTTGACGACGGGAACATCCCAGTTCATTCAATATCTTTCGGATCACCTGAAGCACCTCACCACATGACCTCTAATGAGACTGGTCAACCCTCACAGGAGTCCAGTCCTACACCTCAAGTGAACCAACTGGTGGAAGGACAACGGTCTAACACATCTGTCACTACCACGGTTACTTTACTGGTTCCTCCCCCACCTCAAAATTCGAGGGGAGGGTACTCCATTCCTACGGATTATCTTATTGGTAATGGTATTACCACGGTAGCTAGTCAACAACCCACGTTGGTTCAACCTTTGAATAGTGGTCATCCTATTGTGGTTGGGGGGAAACCCCCGTTTCCTAACCAGAACGTTGGTGGAGTCCCCAACAGGCCTTCCGTTAGACCTACCCAACCCGCTAAACCGTCCACCATGGGATTATCTCATGTTGGAGGGCCGTCAAATGTAACCCAACCCTCATGGAGTCAAGCATATCCAGGTTCCATTAACCTTGCGTTGGGCCAACCTAATCCCAGAAATGTGCCATATGGGATACCTTATCTCGGGAATCCTTACACTCTATGGGGGAAACAACCTGTGTTGCAACACGGACCCCAACCGACTATCCCTCAAGTACCACCACCCCCGATCGGTCCTCCCCCACCTCCTGTTGTAGGTGGCGGGCCCCCACCTAACGTTAGCGGAGGCCCACCCCATTTTACCTACAACGCCCCTCACCCCTCCGGCGGTGGCGGGAATGGTCCACCACCTCTTCCAGGCGAAGGAGGTAGTGGACCACCTTATCATGGTGGAGGAGGACATTTCCCTTTGGGTGGCGGCGGTGGTCTACCTCCCCCTCCAGGCAGAGGCGGTGGAGGACCTAATTACCCTGGTGGTGACGGTGGTGGTGGAAACCCTGATCCTTCTCGCAGTGGAAGTGGTCCACCACCCCCTCCAGGTGGAGGTGGTGGTGGGCCACCTCATTACGGTTATGGACTTCCACCCCCTCTCGGTAGTGGCAGCGGACCTCCACCACCTCCCGGAGGTGGAGGTGGACCCCCACCCTATTGGAATGGACCACCTTATGGTGGCGGACCTCCTTATGGTCTGGGAGGCACACCCCCCTACGGTCAGTTTTATCCTGGTACACCTTACGGTCAGTTTAGTCCTTACACGCCATATCTGTATTATCAATACACACAACCTAATCCACAGCTGCCCTTTTTGGCTACTTTGGACCTACTTGACCTCTCTTGTTTAACCAACGATCCCATTTACCATGGATCTAACTGGCCACCGATTCCGGTGAAACTTCCGTTTGATATCCCCAAGTTTGACGGCAAGCTGGGTGAAGACCCCAAGAACCACGTGATGACATACCACTTATGGTGTTCATCGAATTCCTTAATGGACGATTCAATTCATCTTAGATTGTTCCAAAGGACTCTCACCAGTTCGGCTGCCAAGTGGTAAATTAAGTTGCCACCACACTCTTTTCCTGATTTTGGCTCTCTTGCTATGAACTTTTTGACGCATTTCCAGCTACCTATACGATATGAGACTAGTACTGAGATTTTAACCTCGCTCCGTCAGAATACCGCGACTCACATTTCAGATCATATCCATGAGTGGTGAAGAAGACTATGTCTCATTAAAGCTCCCATTCCAGATCAGCTCCTAGCAGACTAGTTTACAAAGTCACTCCTTCCTGTCATAGCAAAAGATGTTGACATGCGAGGTGATGTCACTGAAGAACAAGCCATCACGAGTGCTCATCTGTTAGACCTGGTCTATACCTAGTCTGGCACTCTATTCAATATTTTGCTTGACGCACCCTGGGATGTTAACGATCCCACAAAACCACATAAGGGACCCCAAGATGATGGGATCATAGGTTCCCTTACCACCCAGCCTGCTACTAGCACTATTGGATCATCCAACCCAACTTCGGCTAGCCACAGCACCGCCAAGTCCACTCCCCCTGCTGTAACCGAAGAGGTGAATTCTGTTCAATCAGCTTCATCTCAGAAGTTTAACGGCAAAAATAAGAACAAGGGGAAACCCAAGAAATCTTCTTCCCAGCAGGAAACGAAGAGCACTCCCGAAGATACTAAGCAGAAAAGGAAATTGAAGTATCCTTGCTTACTGTGTGGAGAAGACCATTTCTCCAAAGAGTGTCCCCATTGAGACGAGGTTCAGAAGTTTCTTAGGGGTAAACCGACTCCCGCAGTCCTCAACGATCCGTTTCCTACTCAAAATCAACAGATGATTGCTCAAACCCCCCCAGCCCAGGGGGAACCATCTAATACCGCGCATGTTCTCATGTTGCGTAATGAGGCGATCAATTTAACTACTCGCTCGCAATCTTACGAACAGGTCCCTTCGAAGGAACCCACCGGAAGTAATACTGAAAAAGCTTCTGACTCATTACTTGATTTCACTGTACCATAGACTTCTCTCACCATCGAGAGACCCTCTTTAGATTCGATATTGCGTCCTCCCAAGAGCACGATTCGAAAAGATGTTTTCAATCCTAATGCTCGTGCGGCACAGAATTACAATATTGTGGAAGACTTGGCCCAAGCTTCTTGCGCCATGTCCACCCTAGAAGTTTTGCAGAATTGTCCCAATCAACACAGAACTCTCCTTGCCGCTATTGGTGCAGTTGACCCAGATTCCTCGAATACCATCATGTTTCGTCTTGACAACCTTAAGCCGAGGCTCTCACACCAACTCGCATTCCAAGTTACTGCGAACCTTGGTGGGAATATTGTCCATCGCACTCTTTTGGATGAGGGAGCCTCCACTTCTATCATGTCCATCGCTTGTTGGAGAGCCATTGGCTCCCCTGAATTGAATCATTCTCCTACCACGTTGAAAGCATTCGATGGGCGTGGCTTTCAACCTCATGGGCTCTTACAAGCTCTTGCAGTTGAGTTGGGCGGAAAGACCGTAACCATTAACATGGAAGTGGTCTCGGCCCCGTTATATTATAATCTCTTGCTCAGTCGCAATTGGTTTTATACCATGCAGGCGGTAGCCTCTTCAGTCTTCCGCACATTACAATTCCCCCACCAAGGACGAATTGTTACGATCGACCAGTTAGATTTTTGTACACTGGACACCACCACTCATCCTGGTGACCATGTTCCTTCCATTGGACAGATGTCAAAACAGTATGAGGGTGTAGGGGTTGGCCTACTGAAAGATTCATCTCTCATGGGAATTTTTCCAGCTGCGAACCCCCCTAATCATGGTTCCACGGTGAACATGATCTCCACTGAGATTTTATCTCACTTAAACGATGCCTGGCTTGTACCGGATGAAGCCACAACACACCTGTTTGGAGATGCAATGCCTCTTTCACCCGCTGAACGCATTTATGAGGCTATCCAAACAACGTCGGAGGACCTTTTAACTATGGCCTCCTCACCTTGTTCTCTACGATGGACATCCTCTCTACCTGATCTCTTACTTCGGACTTTTCATTCAGATGAGTCCATCATGGAATTAATGAATGTGGAATATGGTCCGTGGGATGATCTTCATCACAGGTCATATTTTCTTCCTCCATGAGAGTACATAGAGGACAACATTCATACCCTCTTTTCACCGAATATCTACCCATCCCCTCGTTTTCCCATCCTTACATGTCTTACAGACATAGAGGGCAACTTGGCTAACATTGAGCCAACTACTGAGGTAGACATCTCCGTGAAACCAGGTATAGTGGAACACATTCGCATAGGCCAGAAGTGTTCCCCTGAAGAAATCGTTGTTAGCACGGCCTTGTTCAAGCAATTTCGAGACGTGTTTGCTTGGTCCTATGAGGAGATGCCTGGGATAAACCCCGCAATTGTTTCTCACGAAATAAAAACCTATCCCGACATAAAACCTGTACGTCAAAAGTTGTGACCGGTACACCCCTGGAAGACTACGGCCATATAGGCAGAAATTGAAAATCTCTTAAAGGCTGGATTTATTTATCCTGTCCCATTGATGGATTGGGTCTCAAACGTCATTCCTGTGAACAAAAAGCAGGGCACCATTCGCGTCTGTGTTGATTATCAGAACCTTAATCGGGCTTGTCCAAAAGACAACTACCCGACTCCCTTCATCGACCAGATCATCAACAACTGTGCTGGAAGCATCATCTTCTCATTCATGGATGGATTTTCTGGTTACAACCAAATTGAGATCAACCCAGCCGACCAACATAAGACAGCTTTCATCTGCCCATGGGGTACATTCGCTTATCGCAAGCCCCCGTTTGGCCTTAAAAATGCTGGCACCACGTTCCAGCAGGCTATGTCGTACGCCTTCCACAATATTAAGGACTTTGTGGAACCCTACTTGGATTATCTCCCTGCTCATTCAAAGTAGCGTGAGTTCCACATCGATCATCTGACGGCCATTTTCCTCAGATGCAGATGGTACAATATTCGTATGAATCCTCACAAGTGTATCTTTTGCGTTGATTCCGGATGCCTCTTAGGATTTATCATTTTGAAGGATGGGATACGCATTGATCCCTTAAAGGTGGAGGCCATCATCAACCTCCCACCCCCGAATGACATTACGGAACTTCAAAGTCTCCAAGGGAAGGCGACTTACCTAAGACGTTTTGTGTGCAATTTCACGGAGAAAACTCAGGGCTATATGAGACTACTTAAGAAGGACGTCCCGTTCATTTGGGATGACCAAGCTCAAAAATATTTTGACAGTATCAAACATGCCATCACGCATGCCCTTGTGCTCCAACCGCCTAATTATTATCAAGATTACATCTTATATCTCGCCGCTTCTGCTACCACTATCGCCATGGTTTTGGTACAGGAGGATCAAAACACTCAGGAACATGTGATACACTATGCAAGTAAGGGTCTAGCTGACACCAAAACTAGATACTCACATGTCGAAAAAATTGCTTTTGCGGCAGTCATTGCCGTCTAGAAGTTTCGTCACTACATTCTGCTCCGCACCACCACTATCATTGCCGACTCAAACCCCATGTACCATGTACTGACACGTCAGGTGCTTGGGGGCAAGTATTCATGCTGGATTGTGATACTGCAAGAATTTGATCTTCTTTTTGAGAAATCCAAGTCTAAGAAGTCTTTGGTGTTTGCCGAGCTTATTTGTGACCTTCCCCGTCCTGATGCAGAAATTGAGCACAATGACTCATTTTTGGATGAATCATTGTTTCTCATCAGTGCGACTGACCCCTAGTATGGAGATATTCTTTTGTATCTTCAAACCCAACGCTTCGATCCTCAACTTTCTCGCGACGATCGTCGTAAGGTTCGTCACCATGCAAAGTATTACTTAATCATTAATGATACCTTGTATCGTCGTGGCGTCGATTCAATCCTTCGACGTTGTCTCACTCTTGATGAGGCTGAACGCGTTCTGAATGACTGCTATGCTGGGGCGTGTGGCGGCCATCTCTCTGGGATGGCTACAACCTATAATATTTTGCACGCAGGATATTACTGGCCTACTATATTCAAAGATTGTATTGAGGCCGTTAAAAATTGTCCTCCTAGCCAACATTTTCATACCAAGAAGCGCACTCATCTTGCCCCACTACATCCGGTTATTGCCGTTGGCCCATTTGCAAAATGGGGCATCGATTTTATGCACTGTAAGCCTACCTTGGTCGGGGGGCATAGTTACATCATCGTAAATGTGGATTACTACACAAAGTGGGCCGAGGCTATGCCTACATACCAAAACGATGGCAAAACCGCTGCACTCTTCATGTTTAATCATGTGATAGCATGGTTTGGAGTTCCGCAGGCCATAGTTACCGATCATGGTTCTCACTTTCAAAACCATATGGTTGATGAATTGAGCGACAGGTTGGGTTTTCGCCATGAAAACTCGACACCCTACTACCTGCAATCCAATGGGTAGGTCAAGGCAATTAACAAGGTCTTGAAAACTATGATCCAGAGGATGGTAGGGACACAAAAGTCCAACTGGCATAATATGCTCTTTTCAGCATTATGGGCCTACCGAACTACCATTAAAACCGCCAGAGGATTCACTCCCTTCCAATTGGTATATGGATTGGAGGCTGTTCTGCCGATAGAGTGCGAAATCCCGTCTGTACAGCTCGCGGTCGAACTTCTTCCTAACACTACTGCTGAGGAAGAACGTCTCTTACACCTAGCCCAACTTGACGAGTCTCGCCGTGATGCCGCTCTTGCTAATGAAGCACATAAGAAATGCATCAAGGCCCAATACGATAAATCGGTTGAACCTCGTATCTTTAACGAGGGTGATCTAGTCCTCACTTATGACCAGAAACACGATAAGCTAGGAGCTGGGAAGTTCGAGTCCATGTGGCATGGACCCTACGTCATAAAACTTGTGTTGGAAAAAGGTGCCTAGGAGCTTGAAGATTATGATGGGATCTCTTTAGGTGAACCCCGCAATGGGCTTTACCTGAAGAGATACTACGCTTGATCTCTCATGCATAGACTTGCTTGTATATACTGTACATGGCATGTTTTTTGTGTTTTTGTGTGGTGTGACGCATTTCTCTTTCCGAGTGTCTTTTGATCTTGTTTTTGCTTCTCATACCATGTTCTGTCTGCATGTGCAGATGGCAACGTGCTATGGATTCGCGGACGGGGCTAGCCGGCATACCCTTCATCTTGCTTCGGCAGCCTAGGTACTATATTCCCCAACAGGTGAGCTCATTAGCTCAGGAGGAAATTGCCTAGGGTCCGCGACCAATAATGCCACAGAATATCAGGCAGTGATCGGAACTCTAGCTGATGCCATTTCCTTAGGTATGAACCACGTTGTCATCCACATGGATTCTCAATTAGTGGTTTCCCATCTGAACCGGATATACGCCATCCGTGATCCCATCTTACTCCGTCTCTTCAGACGAGTACATCTCCTGGAAAGGTAATTTGAATCTGTTCAATACCTGCACATTCCACAAGAGTAAAACACAGTTGGTGACTCGATGGCCAATTTCATTTTGGATTGGTACATTGCACACACATAACATCCATAATATGTAAAATCATTCACAACATGTAAATATAATGTACAGAAGCAAACATGTAAACAAGATCACATCACTAATCATTTTAAGAACACATAATGTATAAACCGCCGATAATGTATATATATATAAATCGCTCAAAAGTAGTGCTGGTACAAAATCTGAAGCATGCTGGCTTTCAGTGAGTCTCTACAAAAATATGAAGCTACATAACTTTCAGTAAGTACAAAAATCTGAGGCCTCTAAGCTCTCAGTACAAATCTAAAAGTGAAATCAGGATGGATGCCTGACCCGTACACCACCCCTGTCTCTAATAGCTCTCTGACGCTGGGTGAGAAAGCAGTCTACAGTACGAGCCACCTTGCAGAGTAGAGTGTTGAAGCGCACGGATGCTCCAACCCCATACCTCTGCATGGGCCTTGGTAGGTCATCGATGGCTGGATCTGGTACCTCCACAGTCAGCCCGGATAGGTTTCGATACACCTCCTCCATCTCCTCGACGACAGGATGAGCACCAACAGGAACCACTGCCTCTCTACCTTTGTCTCTCCTCACCAGAAGAGAGAGACCTACTAGTCGCACGGGACCCACATCTGTACACACATATAAAGTACTTGTCAGCACTGCATCAAAAAAATAATATAATTCACAAAACTAAAAAGTACAAGGGTTTTATTCTTACCGATATCACCCCATGATGCACCCTCTGGCAGCGCTAAGTCGGGATCCTCCTGGAAGTCTGTATCGCTGTAAGGAAAGTCCTCGACCATAAACATCTGTCCCTCTAGCCAGCTGAAGAACTCAGGGCCAAAAGTGATGATGGGACCCCCACCATGGCGGGTCATCAGCTCTGCCCATCTGAGCATGTGTGGATCTCTCTGATCCCTGTCATCCAGTACCACCTGCGGGCGCAAGAGAGGAACCCGCTCTAAGAGGAACAGCACTATGATCGATCCGTATCCAAACTGCTTGAGCTCCCCACGCCGACAATTGTTCAGCTGAGCTCGGATGTTTGCGAGGAGACCCTCGCACCAGTTAAACACCATGGGGGACATACAATCCTCCGCATATAACATCTGAGTCCGAGTAGCCATATGTGGAGCTTGGCTACCCGCCACCCTGGTAATAGTAAGAAGTATAGTCCTCAGTGGATGACTCACCATGTCTCTGATGAGTATATTCCTGCTGGAAGGACGAGAAGTAGCAACACAGTGCTGTGACACCATGCCCTCAACTGTACAATCACTGGCCCGTGTCCCAGTGAGTTGTACAGCGTCCCCTCTTCGGGACAAACTAGTCAGAAAGTATATGTCCTCAATGTCAATGTTGAGGATGTGCTCACCTATGACAAAGTACTGTTGGGCTGCATCCCAACTCTGTAGCATGTGTGTCAAGAACGGGATTTGGGCTGTCATCCCCTGTACCTAGAAGAACTTGAGCAATCCACAGTTTCGCAAAGCAGCCACACATTGTGGATCGTTTGCAGCTTGCTCATCTTCTATCTCGTGTTCTCTCTCTCGCCACTCTAGTACCATCTCTGCTTGCTGGGAACCTGCCAAAAGGGGCATTTAAAGCATGTTAGGTCTTTCTCCAACTTGCACAAACTCATTTTTTGAAGCACGTTCGATGTTTGGGATTTGAGTTTCCGTCGTCGCACCTCACATTCAGGTACAGGGTGACGTCATTGTAGGTCCCATTTTCGAGACTTGCGATGACCCAGGCTCGTCGCAAGTCCCGAACGGGTCACTTGCGACAAGCCGAGGGCACATTAGCCCCTCCCCAAATCATCAAAAAACTCAAAAAATTAACAAAAATGGAAAAACTAAACCACTAGAAAGTTGCTAGCTAAGATTTAGGCTTACCTGGTCTGAACGGCCGGTGAAATGGCGGATTGTAGTTCCCGAAATCGGCAAAGGAAGTTTTGGCTCCAAATTGGTACTTCTCCACCCAAATTGGCAATTTGAACAATGTTTCTATTTTTGGTCCATATTTCTATTTATAGAATGAAATGGAATATTCATTTTCAAATATTTTGATGCTTTTGGGCCATTTACTATAGTTTTGACCATTTGTCATTATATTTGGGACTATTTGACACTTTCTCTAGTGTATAGGAGTCGTGAAGTGGTCTTTTGTAGCGTTTCTCGCATTACCAATGGTAATTATAGGTATGAACACTCCTTTGAACGTTTTGTCATTATTGTTTTTGGTTAAGTCGTAATTATTGCATGAGGATGAGTTTACTCTTCGTTTGTTCTCATACACAGCAAATCATGAGAGCAAGTACCGAGTTATGATTTATCACTTTTTCGAGCTCGTTAAACTTCCACGGAAAAGGACACCCCCCGGAGTCCATAGTTAAGCTCTTTTCAGACTCCCTAAAATTGAAAAGATTTCCAAGCGAACTTGTCATGTTCACACTTGTTAAAGTATTTGAATGGTCGTCTTCCTAGTGATAGTTTACCCCTTTTTCGGACCAGGGGGCACTAATTACGAAAAAGGAATACTCTAGCCAATCATGACTGGAGGAGTCCTCTGCTGCGTTGTTTTACCCTTTTTTCGGGCGATGAGGCTAACTTTACGAAAAAGGACCGTTGGAGCCTTCTTTAGTTCTTTTCATACTCTCTAAATATGAAATGACGACCGAGTTTGCCTTCTATGGACTCGTTAAATTTTCATGTTGAAGGGCCCACCATGGGACGAACCCCTCCTATCCTAGGTTTGGAAAATATTTGGGATTGGACTCATCTATTAGATGAGCTATACCGAGCATCTGGTTACCCTCATCAAGCTCGTTAAAAAACACATGAGGCACTCATCATTCATGATGGGGAAAAAGGAAAATGTTTGTGTTGCATACTTTAGTGGCAGTATATAGTCGTTCTTGAACATGGCACTCATTTGCATTTGCATACTGATACTTGGGTCATCTGTTTGTCTATGAGTCCCCGCTTACTTTCTGAGTCATGTTACTCCTCTGAGTCATTCGGAGAAAGCTTCCACTATTAGTTACATTAGGAGTTTGCGTCATTCTCATGTCAATACTGCCAAGTCATGCCATGCCCATGTTCAAGAACACATTCGTCACTCATTATTTTCAGTCAGTACACACGTCGTCATGCCGTTATTACTTTGAGTCAGTCTCACATGTTATTGTACCATCCAATCCACTCTACACATCTTTTGTCGTGTTTCGTGTCGATTGATGGGGGATTCATCATGGCCCTCCTTCGACGGATTCATCCTTTTCGACTTCAACTCATCATCCAAGGATTGAATCTAGAAACCAGTCAAGTACCTTGGTCCTGCATGCCTCAATGGCAGGTAACCTTGCTTTCGTCATGAGTTTACATCATTGAATCATGATTGAAAGATTTTATCTTGCGTTTGACGTCAACTCATTTATTCACACTTGATGATATGTACTGTGATACCTTGGGAATCATTGACATTAATGGTGATCTCCCTCGCACTTGTTAACAGTTTACATCAATGACTGGTAATCAAGTGGTTTATACCATGTTCGACATCAATACATTTGTAATCACATGGATAGATTCGTATCATTGAGGGTTCAACTTGAAGACCCTGGAGAGTCATTTTTTTACCCAGGTTGCGATGGAGTTTGTATTGAGTCATATTACACGGATCCACTTTTGTATTGGTCGTGGTTGTGTTATCATCTCATGATGGATCTACGCTTGTGTCTAGTAGCCATGATTGTGTTCAGTCGGTCATTACTCCCATGGATCTGCAATGTATTGGTCGGCAACCATGTTGTACTACATATGAGATTGTCAGTTCAGAGTCAGTTGTACTGCAGCAGCATCCTTCATCCGACAAGTCTTTTTCCATTATTTCTATCAAAGCACTTCACCTGTACATCCTTAACAACTTCATGCTTTGGGGGGCATTCTGTTACACCTAAAATCTACCCATCATTATGATTTAGTGGATACATCCCTGAAGTCATTTGGACCAAGTGCTCATTTGGAGGATTTGTACTCAGTTTGTACACCCTTTTGAGAGGTCGTCGCAAGTTGCACACTAGCAACATGCGACGTCGCAGGTTGCTCCATAGCAGAGTGCGACGAGGTCTGTTAATGGGAAAAAATAGCCATTTCAAGATCTTTCTCGAAGCTTTCCCATTTTGGGGCTTATCCCTGATCTCTTGGAGAGCTGGTACTCGACCCCTAGCCTATTGGGAAGATCCCCTATCTCTCTCCTACCATCTCTCATCCTATCCTATCCATAACCTCATCCACTTAGTCCTATATATGTGAGGCTCACTCCCATACCAAAGGGGGGAAGACTATGGTATCTACATGCTAGTGAAATCTCTTAGGACACCTTCACTCACCTCTTAGAGAATTCATGCTTCCTTGGAAGGGATTAGCAATTGACTTGTGTGGAGAAGGGCTGATACGTTAAGTCATTGGTTGTGGTTCTATATCTCTATCATGTACTCGTCTATTTGCAGTAATACAAATGCTTTCCACCAATATCGTTCTTGATGTGTAATGATGTTGTGGTGTTTACCTGCTTAACTGTTTACATAGATCTCTTATTGTATAGATGCTCTTTACTCGTTTCTCTTTTCTGTGTCTTAACAGGTCTTGCAGCTTGGATCTGACAACCTCGGGACATGGAGCAACATTCGGGAGAAAGGATAGCGAATCAAAGAGGTAAGACATCTAGTACTTGATCCTTAAGTAGATCTAGGAAACGTGTTTGTAGTCTGTTCTATTTGTTCTAGACTCGCATTGAGCTAGGGAGATCCGGCTCGCCTCCACTCGAGTGGATTGTCCGGTAACAGCTTCTAAGTTATTAACCTGGTCCTGCTGATAAGACCCCCGAAAATGCTCCTCCGCATCCAATTGAGTAGAATGATGATCTGTTCTAACAATGCCATCACCACCTTTGATCTCCAAAATCGAGTTCCCATTTCTCCTCTAATTAGCAAAGTTCTGGAAGAATCTAGTGTTAAGATCTCCTTTAGCAATCCATAAATCCCGACTCTTTAATCTCCATGTATTTTCATGTTGGCTAAGCAAGTCCTCTTTCTTCTTAAATAACCCCATCAAAACCTTCTTCCGTTCAGCAGAAAAATATTCTCCCTCCACAGAATCCTCCATTTCCATAAGTTGATCCCTAATAGAACACAGTTCCTCCGGGATGGATTTTTTCTTTGCACGATCCCATGCAATCACCTCGACTCTAAGAGTTGATAACTTATGTAACAGATTATGTAAATGAGACTGTTGTTCAGTCTGAGACAAGACTGTCCATTTGTTTTTTACCAGATCGTAGAAAGATTCCTCCTCCAACCACGTACTATTGAATTTGAATGGGTAAACCGTTTTAGATGCATGGAATTTGAAATGCAAGAAGACCCCATGAGAAACCATTTCAATCAATTCCACAACAACTCTAGTTCGGATGTAGCTTTAAGAAAAAATCGCAAGCTTCAGATCCCAAATGCATAGTCTCATGTAACATAATAACACAAGGCTTGACATAATCGAGTAACCTTCGAAGGGCCTCCTTTTGTGGATGGCTTCCTATCCCTCTAATGTTCAGCGTTGCAATAATCATCACTGAACCAAAGAGGGGTCTTCACTTTATCTAAGTGACCCAGATGACGGTCAAGAATTCAAGGCCAAGGAAATGTCAGAGATACTAGACAATTTAGGATTTACCCACCTCCACTCATCACCGCCACATCGACAGGCTTCTTTAATCTTCTTCCTGTTAGGTTTTTTATGGGTGGTAAAATTAGCAAAATGAATAGAACCAAAAGAAACCCCTAGCTCAGGTTCATCCACCAGTACAGTGCCTCCAAAGATTGGTAAAGGGACCATGTCCGGTTCAAGAGTGCTATGCTCGAAAGGGTCCGACTCACCTAACCCCATCTTCACTAAAGTCGAAGAATCCTCCACATTACCCATAGAAGGAGATAAAACACCAGGGGCATCAATATCCAGCCTAGGTTTTCCATGGGGGGTTCACTTAGTGAACTTGTTACATAGCACGATCGTTCACAGGATATTAAAGAATATCCCTAAATTCATTAAATATTGGAAAATTCCTCCTAAAATTGTATTGTTGAAACCCCATCCCAATATACCTTTCCAATTAAGGAAACCCCTAGTTTCACCAGATATTGTAGGTATCCAATTTTATCAACCCATTTTTAATACCCCCTTTATATCATATTATCAATTTGTAACAAATATTAGCCCTAAGGCATCTGAGTATAAGCAAACAAGATGTTAAATAAAATAATAGTATAATGCTAATAATGATCCCACCGATATTGTAGGGGCAATTGATCAAGTTGTAGCGTTGGATAGTGGAAGGCCCAACGAAATAGTAACGGGGAAGGAAAAATGCGTAAAAGGAAACCTAGTCAAGATATCAATGTAACAAAGAATGTAAAATTGATAATTCAATAGTAAGTGCAATGCTTAGAAAATATGAGAATTGTAGATGTTTCGCACCACATCTTGTCAATCTACCAATTTTATATCATGTAAATACAAGTATAGACATAGAGAGCTCATGTTTTTTATAAGGTTAATAAATTAAACTCCATACAAATAAAAAATTGATACCCTTTCATGGATGGACTTCCCTACCTTCCTATCAAAACAAACATCATTGATGTTTGAACCCAAATGAACATATAAAAGTTCCTCTTTCTTTCCAATAACACCATATGATCATATACATAGCTTGGATTTGGTTCATTCATATGATGCAATGAATTACCTCCACTTTCTGTACATTTATTCTTGCAAGCAAGGGAATTAACAACATTTAGTTACCATTTCTTGGGTTATATCTAGTTTTTTTTTAATCTTGATAGGAGATGGAAAAAACTTCATTATTAAGTTTCAATAATGCAATAGTTATAAAGATACAGAGATGGTGAAACTTATATGATGTAATTTCATGGTAACGATAACACGTAGAGTATGTAAATAAGGATTTAGATTTTCACCTATGTTCATGTCAGTTCCAATACAATGTTAAGATGAATTCCTTGCATATAAGAATTAAAATTATAGTTATGAATGTGCCAAATATAACTCAATCTAACAACTCTTTCTAACTGGCAATGTGAAAATGTAAAAGAAGAATACAAAAATTTGAATGAAATAATTAGTCAAGAAAGATTGATATAACTTATCTTGGTTCCAGTGAGCTAAGAAAGATCGATCTCACTTTTTTTGGCTGTGTGGAGCAAGGTTTGATTGAAACAACCATTGAGCATTGGAGTTCTCCCAATCCTCTTTTGCTTTTGTTTTTTTTGCAAAAGAAAAGTATATATATATGTCTAAGAACAAATGCAAAGGAAGGTATGCAGATATCTAAGAGATGGAATATGTTTTTTTTCTTTTTCTTTTTAATTTATTCTACATGAATTGTCCCTTATGTGCATTAAAAATAAGCTTTTTGGGGGGAGATGCGCTTTTAGAGGATAGTTGTTTTTTTTTGTCTTTTTTTAATTTGTAACAACCATGGAAATGTAAATCATGCTTTGTAATACCCCAATTTTGACCCTTATAAAATATTGGCTTTTAATGTAGATATTGTATACATGCATTGTATGTTTCCCTAGCATGGAGCTCAAGGCCAAGGCCCCGCTAGTGTATGTTCGGATTTTGTTTAAAACAAGCAAGTATTTGATATTTTGATACCCATGTGCTGTTAAGCCATGGAATATTGTAAATTGATGTAAATGTTAATATTTCAATAAAATACCAAAACTGGCTATGGAAGTAACTAATGAGAATGGGCCATGTGTATCCACTAGGGAGTGGTGAAGGGGTTGTGGGGATGAACCATACGCTACTAAATGTCATTGTGAGAACCCATTTGACTTTTCTTGATGACATTTATTTATGTTGTAAGGAAGTTGTTGGAGATTTCAGTCCATGGCTTCAATGAAGCATGGGTAGCCCAAAAATTTGTATGGCAGAGTATGGGCTCTGTTTTCTTATACCACAAGTCACTCTACCTCATGAGGGTTGCTTCTTACTCATCCCCATGGCATTGTGGAAGTTACCACCATCAATTTTCATCCAAAAATGAATTGCCAGCAGTGAGAAAAACTATAAATCGCAACTTTGAAAGAACCCATGTTTTGAAGAGCCAAAAATGCCAAGATTTGGTATTTAACAGTAAAATCCAATGGGGGATCCATAGATATGAACCTTGGGGCAAATTTGAGAGGATTAGATACCCCAAAATCCATTGGAAAACCCAGTTTTTATAGCCCAGAAAACCAGTGATGGGATGGAGTTATTTGATGAACAAAATTGTAAGAAATCCAATTGTGAAAGACTTAGCAGAGGTTGGGTTTGCTTGATAAACCCAGTGAAGGCTAGAATCTCAAGGATTAGTAGTTGGACCTTTCTATGCCCACCCTGAAGAGCAATGGAGGGAAGGGACGCCTGAGGGACTGTGCAGCAGAGAAGGGGACCTTCTTTGTGTTGGGTGTGGTAGGTAATGTGGGTGCATTGACTGTTGAATTCATTTGAGATGCTTGTAGCTTTGTGGTTGAGCTCATTGTCTTAGCATTTTCCTCCTTTGTCTTTCATGTGCTTTACAAACCCAACTGTGTGTTGGCTTAGCATAGTTGTTGAGTGAAACCCTGGCTGTGAGTGAGCCCAGCTAGTTCCTCCTTAGTGGATACACAACCCAGCTTGGAGGTGATCTCTCAGCTGAAAGAATACAAGCTGGACAAAGATCTATGGTTGGGTGGAACGTTGCTCTTACATAGCCAATTGTTTGGACAACTTCATCTTCAAGATAAGTGTTATCTGTGTTATAAATTATATGCATTATGTGTTCTGCATTGTGCTAATTCATAATGATATTTATTCATGATTAATGGAATTGGTATGAAGTCTGTGCATAGCATGAGAATGGGATGGATTCTTTGTCTGTTGATGCATCATTTGCTTAAGATAAATATGCTGATGTATGTTTGTTGTGTGTGTGCAATTATGTATTTTAATTCTGTTGTGTAATTTAATTGTGCATTTTATTTAAATAGCAAAATTTTTACCATTATGGCTTTGGGGAAGAATTAGACACCCCATGTTACAGTCATGTTCCCTCCCTCTTACATTGGATTGATGGAAGGGGGCGCTATAGGTGGTATCAGATCCCAGCTTGCAGCACTGGGGCTGCATGGGCCAAACTGTGAGTTATAGGCAAGTAACATAATGGTTTTAATGCAATATTGGTGAAGTTGGGGTGGTATTTTTTATTGCAAAAATGACAGGGTTAGAGTTCTCAAGTGTGGGAGAGGATCAAACTATTGCATAGAGCTCTCCAACAGCTTTCCAATGGTACCAGAGTCACCTCGTTTGGCCAAGGGACAAGGGAGTTATGAACCCCGGAAGTTACAGGAAACACAGGTGTTTTCACAGTTTCAGGATGTCGGGTTTCGGGTTTCGGAAACGTGAATTTTCAAAATTTTCGTTTGGATTTCCGAAATCCCGAACCTGTAATTTTTGGCTTTCGGGTTACAGGAACACCAAGTTGTGAACTTGCGCGATCTGGTTTCCGTAATCCCGAACCCGCGATTTCGGGTTGCGGGTTGCGGGATGGTCACATTTCCGTGACCACGACTTGGCTTCCCGATCCCGCATTTCGGGTTTTGGGATGGTCACATTTCGGTGACCACGACTTGGCTTCCCGATCCCGCATTTCGGGTTTCGGGTTGTGGGTTGTGGGATGGTTACATCCCCGTGACCGCAACTTGACCCCCCAAACCCGCAATGTCGGGTTGTGGGTTGCAGCTTGTGTGTGGTGGGATAAAAAAAAAGTATAGAGCCCGAAAATTGATTTTTGGATTACAGGAGCTGGCGAGGTTGGAATTTGATGAGTTCAGGGGCGTTCTGAGGCTATTGACGGAGGCCATGAATGAACTAGTGAAGATCCCTAGCCCATTATGCTCCGATTGGGCATAAATTTGGAATTATTGACTTTTACAAATCAGTGTCCCGACACTTGATAGAAGGTCAAATTGAGCCGAAATTGATATGGGGCAGTCATAGAGCAGACACGGTGTTAATTTTGGAGTTTTGGAGCCAAACCCCAAAGGAGGTGGAGTCGAGGTGTGCATGAAGGCCAAAAAGCACTATTCCTAACCACGTTTTGGGAATTTTGAAAAGCTTGCAGTGGTTGAAAATGACCCTATAATTCAGAATAAAAAAACTTACTGAAATCAACATTTCATATTCTTAGTAAACCAGACATATTCTGTTAGACAAAGATTTCCCAGAAATGCATCGTTTGGGAAATAACCATTTTTTGTCCAAAATCTGAAATTTTGAAAAATGTGAAAAGTGGAAAGTAGTCAAACCCAGAATTTTATAGAAGATGAATGGTGCATCGGAACAGAGATCCGTGAGTTGCTGAGCGTTCCTTGTTATATGGACTAACTTCGCCCGCTAGAAAAGTTTTCATGAATCTTCATAGATTTTCTTCCACAGGTGGCTGAAGTTGGCATTCTGGACCAAAATACAACTGTGTAAAAGTGTGCAGAAATGGGGTGAAAGTTGTCATTTTTGAAAGAACGTAGTTTCCACACCCGATGTCAGAATGGAGCATAGGGATAGGAATTGGAAAGCTTATCCAGAAGGAAATAAGGGAACATAACCGGAATTTGGATGGGGCCATCATACCTCATAGATATTTGGAGCCGAAAAGTGCCAATGACTGTTTTTGACATATTGTTGACAGTATGGGCAATTTCCATAATTGCATGAATGGGCAAAAGAAATGAATGCATAACAGCTATGTAAATTATTCCATGAGTTGATTATGTTAAATATTGATTGTTGTATATTTCTAGATGCATTCTTATGATGTCTAACAAATATTTTCATAATGCACAGTGCTTGCAGCTTATAAAATTAATAATTGTAGCAAAGGTAACATACAGGAAAAATGGTGACCATAAATGATGCTCAAGATCCTTATGAGAATGAAGAAGACGTCCTAGGAGAAAATGTGCATGAGGAGAATGATGAGACTGAATCCAATGGGAGAAGGGAGCAGGTGACTCCTCATAACTTGGTCGAAACCATGGTGAGCTTCAATGAAAGATTGATGAAGGCTCAAGAAGAACAACACCAACTCAATGCTGCTATCTTGCAAAGTCTCACTGACATGCAGCAGAGGATAAACCTTGGGTCCAACCCAAGTAATGCAGGTGAAGAAGGAAGAGAGGCAGAGAGTTGCTCTAGAGGTTGTTCAAAGAAGAGGACTCCAAGCCCAAGGAAGAGCTCTATGAGCAAGAAGCATATAACACCTTCCTCTAGATCTTCTTCTAGCAAATCGTGTGACTCCAGAGATTCTCAAAGAAGTCCAAGGCATATGCCTAGGATATTTGATGGAAGAAAGAAGTTCAAAGGCATCCCACAGGGAGAATTCAGGAAGACAAGGCCTCTCACATTTGATGGAGAATGCAAGACTAGCTAAGAGGCAGAGGCATGGCTTCTTGGAATGAAGAAATATTTTAGAATTCAAGACTACTCAGGAAATGAAAAAGCCAGAATTGTCATCTACAATCTAAATGGCAGAGCTTCAATTTGTTGGGACAATCTCTTGCAATTAAAAGGAATCAGTGAGAGGAAGATCATTTGAGAGAGATTCAAGAAGTACTTCAAGGAAAAATAACTTTCTGCTAGGTATTATGACAATAAGAGAAAGGAGTTCAATGAACTCAGGCTGGGACAAAAATCTATGGAAGAGCATGTTCATAAGTTTTTGGAATTGTTGAGGTATGTGGACTACATTAAAGATGAGAGGATAAAAATCCAATGTTTCCTTGGGTTTCTACCTCAAAGTTTCAAAGACAGGATTGAGTTTATTAATCCACCAAGTCTTGATGAACCCATTAGAATGACAATGCATTGCTATGAGCAGAATAAAGGAAAATCGGAGGTTAAACAAGCATGGAAAGGAAAGCCAAGAGGGAGGTTTGAACAAAAGAGAAGTGGCTTCAAGCCACCATTCAAAGGTCAGCCTAGGACCTTTCCACGAGGGCAGCAAGCAAGGAGTGGATTCAAACTAGTAGTAGCAGCAGACAAAGCATTAAAGGGACCGCTTCAGTGTTGGGGATGTGGAGAAAACCACATGCTGAAGGATTGTCCACATCAGAGGGATAATCCCCGAAGTTTGCATAACTTAAAGGGAGCAGCTACAGTGGAGGACATGGCAAGGGAATCACCTTAAATTTATGCAGCGTTGGACAATCATCAAGCAGACCATCAATCATCGGTTGTGGAAGTTGAAGGTAAGATTGTTAAGCAATCTATTTTTGTTTTGATTGATCTAGGATCTACTCATAGTTATGTTTCTCCAAAAGTGGTTGAAGGTTGTTCTCTTAGAAAAGTGAAGCACAATAAATCTTGGCTAGTTCAATTAGCCATAGGGACCAAGAGAAAGGTTAGTGAAGTGGTGGTGGAGTGCCCCATAAAATTGAATGGACTCCACACACATGCAGATTTAAATATACTACCATTGGGATCATATGATGCCTTGATTGGCGTGGATTGGTTGGAAAAGCATAGAGCCAAATTGGACTGTTATGAGAAAGTACTTGAATGCATTGATGAAGAGGGAAGGCCAAGATTGATAAGAGGAATTCCCAAGCAAGTTTCAATAAGGCAGATTTCAGCCCTATAGTTGAAAAAGTTTTATAAGAAGGGTTGTCAATTATATGTAGTTCATATGTCAGATTTGTCAGAGGACAAAGGACCGAGGATTGAATACTTTCCAATGTTGCAAGAGTTCCAAGATGTATTTCTGGATGAAGTGTCGGGACTACCACCAAATAGAGATATTGATTTTACCATCGATCTTGTTCCAGGGAAAGCACCGAATTCCAAAACTCCTTATAGAATGAGTACACCGGAAATGGTAGAATTTAAGATGTAGCTACAAGAATTAATGGACAAGAGGTATATCAGGCCTAGTGTGTCTCTTTGGGGAGCACCAGTGTTATTTGTTAAGAAGAAGGATGGGACTTTGAGGCTGTGTATTGATTACAGGCAGCTCAATAAAGTGACAATCAAGAACAAGTATCCATTGCCAAGAATTGATGACTTGTTTGATCAAATGAAGGAAGCTAAAGTGTTTTCAAAGATTGACTTGAGGTCTGGGTATCATCAAGTGAGGATTAAGGAATAAGACATTCAAAAGACGGCTTTCAGAACTAGATATGGTCATTATGAATTCACAGTGGTGCCATTTGGTCTTACCAATGCACCTGCTACATTCATGTGTCTCATGAATAGTGTATTCAACAAATATATGGATTAGTTTGTGATTGTGTTCTTGGATGACATTCTTGTCTATTCAAGGAATGAAGAAGAACATGAGGAACATCTAAGAATGGTATTGCAAGTCCTTAGAGAAAATTAGTTGTATGCCAAGTTAACAAAGTGTGAGTTTTACCAAAAGAAGATGCAATATTTGGGTCATATCATTTCTGAAGAAGGAATTGCAGTGGATTTAGAGAAGATTAATTCCATCATGGATTGGTCAACTCCAATAAATGTTTCATATGTTAGATCTTTTATTGGTCTTGCTGGTTACTACAGAAGGTTTATTGAAGGCTTCTCCAGGATAGCTCATCCGATCACTTCATTGCAAAGAAAGAACATCAAGTTTGTATGGTCTGAAAAATGTGAGAAAAGTTTTCAAAAGTTAAAGGAGTTACTTACCAGCGCTCCTATTTTGAAGATAGTAGATCCAAAGAAAGATTTTATAATGTGCACAGGTGCTTGCATTGATGGGCTATGTGGAGTGCTCATGCAAGAAGGATTTGTGATTTCCTGTGAGTCAAGGAAATTAAAAGAGCATGAAAAGAATTATGCCACACATGATTTAGAATTAGCAGCCATAGTGCATGCTCTTAAGATGTGGAGACATTATTTGATGGGAAGAAGATTCGAGCTTAGAACATACCACATGAGCTTGAAGTATTTGTTTGATCAGCCAAACTTTAATGCCAGGAAAGCTAGATGGATGGAGTTCCTTTGTGAATTTGATTTTGAAATTAAGCATGTAAAAGGGAAGGAGAATAAGGTTGCAGATGCTCTTAGCAGAAAATTTCATGTTGCAGCAGTAAGTATGTGTAAATCAGACTTGAAGACAAGAGTTATTAAAGCCCAGCACAGTGATGAAACTTGCCTTCAAATTAAAGATAAGTTGCAGCAAGGTAATGTGGATGAAAAGTGTGTAGAATATCAGCTTGGTGAAGACAATATCCTCATCTATAAGGATAGACTGTACATTCCAAATAGTGCAGATTTGAAGAAGCTACTGATGGATTAAATTCATCAGATGCCATACTCTGGACATCTAGGATATCAGAAGACTATAACAACAGCAAG
Source organism: Larix kaempferi (assembly GCA_027924585.1). NCBI lineage: Eukaryota > Viridiplantae > Streptophyta > Pinopsida > Pinales > Pinaceae > Larix > Larix kaempferi. The sequence goes on along the minus strand of BSBM01000398.1, from coordinate 3,927,548 downwards.
AAAGCAATACTTTTGGCATGGTATGAAGAAGGACATAGCTGAGTATATTGCTAGGTGTCACAAGTGCCAGCAAGTCAAGGCAGAACACCAACATCTAGCAGGATTGTTGCAGCCCTTACCCATTCCGGAATGGAAGTGGGAAGTGATCTCTATGGATTTTATAATAGGTCTGCCCATGATAGTGAAGAATCATTATTCAATCACAGAGCTAGTGACATTGCGAATATCTTCATGAGAGAGATATTCAAGTTGCATGGATTGCCTAAGGCAATAATTTCTGATTGTGACATAAAGTTCACTTCCAATTTCTGGAAGGGATTATTTCAGGAATTAGGAACTAAATTGAATTTCAGTACAGCATATCATCCTCAAATAGATGGCCAAACTGAGAGGGTGAATCAGGTTCTTGAAGACATGCTGAGAATGTATGTGATGGGCAAACCATCCAAGTGGGAAGATTTCCTACACTTGGTAGAATTTGCATACAATAATGGACATCATGCATCCTTGGGAATGAGTCCATTTGAAGCATTATATGGCAAGGGATGTAGGACTCCAGTGAATTGGGACAACCCGGTGAACAGGGTAGTACTTGGACCAGAGATGATCAAGGAAATGGAATAGGAAGTTGCTAAGATTCGGTAGAATTTAAAGGCAACTCAGGATAGGCAGAAGAGTTATGCAGATTTGAAAAGAGTGCATAAGGAATTTCAGATTGGGGGTCATGTTTATTTGAGAGTGAAACTAAGGAAGAGTTCCCTCAAGTTGGGGAGTTGTGCCAAGTTTTCACCAAGATACTCCAAATTTAACCCTTATGAAATATTGGCTTTTAATGTAGATATTGTATACATGCATTGTATGTTTCCCTAGCGTGGAGTTCAAGGCCAAGGCCCCGCTAGTGTATGTTCGGATTTTATTTAAAACAAGAAAGTATTTGATATTTTGACACCCATGTGCTATTAAGCCATGGAATATTGTAAATTGATGTAAATATTAATATTTCAATACAATACCAAAACATGCTATGGAAGCAACCAATGAGAAGGGGCCATGTGTATCCACTAGGGAGTGGTGAGGGGGTTGTGGGGATGAACCATACGCTGCCAAATGTCATTGTAAGAACCCATATGACTTTCCTTGATGACATTTATTTATGTTGTAAGGAAGTTGTTGGAGATTTCAGTCCATGGCTTCAATGGAGCATGGGCAGCCCATAAATTCGTATGGTAGAGTATGGGCTCTGTCTTCTTATACCACAAGTCACTCTACCTCATGAGGGTTGCTTCTTCCTCATCCCCATGGCATTGTGGAAGTTACCAGCATCAGTTTTCATCCAAAAACGAATTGCCAGCAATGAGAAAAATCAGAAATCGCAACTTTGAAAGAACCGACGTTTTGAAGAGCCAAAAATGCCCAGATTTGGTATTTAACAGTAAAATCCAATGGGGGATCCATAGATATGAACCTTGGGGCGAATTTGAGAGGATTAGATACCCCGAAATCCATTGTAAAACCCAGTTTTTATAGCCCAGAAAACCAGTGACGGGATGGAGTTATTTGATGAACAAAATTGTAAGAAATCCAATTGTGAAAGACTGAGCAGATGTTGGGTTTGCTTGATAAACCCAGTGAAGGCTAGAATCTCAAGGATTAGCAGCTGGACCTTTCTATGCCCACCCTGAAGAGCACTGGAGGGAAGGGATGCCTGAGGGACTATGCAGCAGAGAAGGGGACCTTCCTTCCCTGTAGCTCTATGGTTGAGCTCACTGACTTAGCATTGCCCTCATTTGTCTTTCATATGCTTGAAAAACCCAACTGTGTGTTGGCTTAGCATAGTTGTTGAATGAAACCCTGGCTGTGAGTGAACCCATCTAGTTCCCCTTAGTGGATACACAACCCAGTTCGGGGGGATCTCTCAGCTGAAAGAATACAAGCTGGACGTAGATCTATGGTTGGGTGGAATGTTGCTCTTACATAGCAAATTGTTTGGATAGCTTCATCTTCAAGATAAGTGTTATCTATGTTATAAATTATATGCATTATGTGTTCTGCATTGTGCTAATTCAGAATGATATTTATTCATGATTAATGGAATTGGTATGAAGTCTGTGCATAGAATGAGAATGAGATGGATTCTTTGCATGTTGATGCATCATTTGCTTGAGATAAATATGCTGATGTATGTCTGTTGTGTGTGTGCAATTATGTATTTTAATTCCGTTGTGTAATTTAATTATGCATTATTTAAATGGCAAAAATTTTACCATTATGGCTTTGGGGAAGAATTAGACACCCCATGTTACAGTCATGTTCCCTCCCTCTTACATTGGATTGATGGAAGGGGACGCTACATGCTTCATGCAAAAGTTAAAAAATAAGTTCAATTGTTGAGTTCGTTGCAATTGAGTAGAAAATTTAAACCCACAGAAAATTTGTATAGGTCGATTTACACATCTATGGAGGAGCACCATAATTTAATATGAATATAAAAAACTATGGAGCCAAGAGTTTCCTAAACATTTCCTTCCAAACTGGATTGTAAGTGGTATAAAATAAATAGATAACTATGAAGGCCCCATGAGGAATTCAATGGGTGAAAAAATATGGATGGGCAAATTGCTTGCATCATAAAAATGTGAACCTCAACAACCGAATGGAGGCACATATAACATTAAATTATTCAAACAACACTAGGAATTTAAAATGATAGAACATATTTATGGATGGAGTCACACTTGACTATGAATTTAAGAGCACATCTCATCAAGGGGAATATCACATTTATAAATTTTATTATTTTCTTATGAGTTTTTTACTACCCATTTTCATGACCCCGGGCCAATGAAAGCTTAGATAAATCCCAATCATGAAGAAAATTATTCTTGAAAAAATAAGAATTTATAAGTTCAATGATTTGGAGGTATAAATCCATCCCACAATTTGGAGGTTATTCCTTAACAATAGTTAGGACTGATATGAATCCATCCCATGATTTGGAGGTATGCATTTGGCCCACGATTTGGAGGTTATTCATTCACAAAAAATAGGACTGATATGAATCCAAGCCACGATTTGGAGTTATGGATTGATCCCATGATTTGAAGGTATGTATACATCCCACGATTTGGAGTTTATTCCTCATCCCAACCAAATAAAATAACCCCCAATATTTATATTAATATGTCAAATTAAAATCCCCCCTTGACCCCTTAATACGAGGCAATATATTTTTGAGGTTTTTAGGAGTATTCAAACCCCCAATATGAATGGACGTGATATGATATTGTCTGGATAGTGAACCCCCCATGAGGTTTTCGAACCGGGGATCCTTAACAACAAAGGAAGTAATGAGGATACCCAACCCCTCCCCCTAGGGTCTCTCCACAAGGTCCCCATCAGAACCCAAAGTGACCCTATCTAATGTAGAACCCCCCTAGGAAAAGGGGGAAACAAGGATCTGGGAATGAAAGTGGTACCACTACCAGGCAAAGAAGCTTCCTCATCAACCGGAGTATTCAAAATATCCTCAAATGAAAAGGATTTCAAAAGTAACAGGAGGAAGGATTTGAACTTACCCAGGAACTCCATCGCATAATCAGCTTCAAAATGAATAGGTAACGGGATGATCTGAGCAAGGTCTTCACATTCTAGAGGCTCCCCCAAACCGCTATCACTGGACACATTCATTCCTTTGCATTCCTGGCACAAATATCCATTTCGATGGCACTTAAAACAATGAAAAAGGTAAACGACAGTAATCCAACTATTGTACAAAACCCCATGCTCCCAAATAACCTCTATCTCCTCAGGCAAGTCATCTTCCACATCGACTTCAATCAAAACCTTAGGACACTTGCGCTCATTCTAAAGAAGTGTACTTTCCTCAATAAGAATGAAGCAGCCTATGGAATTTGAAATACCCATAAAGGCCTGAAAGCTCCAACAGAAAAGAGGGTATCCAGGAAAGAGGACCCATAGGTGACGCTTTGATAGTTTCTCCTTTATAGAATCGAAAGCAGAATGCCATCGCATAAGAACCAACGAACCAGTGCCTAAAACCTAAAACCTAGAGAGAATAGATTGTAAAGAATCCTCCAATAAAAAATGAAAATATATCCATCCATTGTCCAACAGAATGACCCTTGGAACATAATGTATCAACGGTTTCCAGCACCTGGATATCTAGTCCACCACCTCCTCACGGCTCAACCTAAGATATTCCAGTTTTCCAACCAGCGCCCTCGTGGACAGATTTTGGACCATTTCCATTGTCACGTCCCTGCCAAGAGTGCAGTGAACTCTATTCCTCCGAGCGTTTTTTTCCTTTAAGCCTCTCCTAACCCTCATCCAATGCTTAATAATGTCGACACACTGAGCTTCTGTTGTTTGCGGCGTCTAGTCATAAAGTGACCTAGTGGAATCCACCACAATAGCCCCCAAAACAGTAGCTGTCGTCTCCTTACCGTGACCTGAGGAAGGAACCATAGTGCACGCATATTGAAAAAACACCGATGCATTAGGGTTTACCCTAATCGAGACCGCGGGAAACGTGGATTCACCTCCAGCGGTCAACATCTCATCCAACAATGTGAGAAAGGACAAAGAGTAACCCCAGCCACATGCAACAGGAAGCAGAAACTAGGACATCCCGTCAGGTGAAAAAAACAAAAACCACCCAAATAAACCCTAGAAGTGAAACCCCCAACACGTAAGGATTAATGCAGGATTAAAAAACACAAAACGTTCCCACTTATTTTTACTTGGTTGGTACTAACCATCCACGAAGAATGGTTGACTCCAAGCCTGCACTAATAAAAAAACCTACAGAATAAAAAATAACCAAAATCCAGTGCCCCAGAACCGGATTCCACAACCTCTAGGGCTCCCGCCACACCCAACCCTGACCCAGATGTCAGAGTAAACTCCATGGCTCGACTTGGTTCACAAAAAAGGAACATCGGGATACATCATTGCAAAAGACATGAATAGACCTTCAGTCATGGCGTAACACTATGCAAAAGGTTGGGGAGACATCCGACAATTATAAACGTCACTATAAATGGAGATCTTATATTACTTTGACCTCTCTCCTTATTGTTATTATAAGACTTAGGTATTGTCAAATCATTATAACAGATAAATATGTTTTTATGTTACTTTACCTTACCTTACATGACAACATCTCCCACATACTGAGATGAGGAGGCTAAAAAAAAAAAATTGATAAGTATTTATCAATATCTAATAAAATTAAAAATATTATTTAATATCCCACAAACACAAATGATATGCAATATTTTTACTATTTATTTTTTTATAATAAAATTTTTTTTCTTATCATTATAAATCATCTTAACCCATAATTTTAAATAAATAAATGAGAATATTAAATCTAAAGTATAAACTAAAATAGATCCATCTTATTTTAAGATTTGAGTTTATCTTAAGATAATGAGTTTAATATTTTCATAAGTTTATTTGTAAAAAATCTTATATACTTTCAATAGGGTTGATTTTCTTTTCACAGTGAGTTATAATGTTATTCAAGAAACGTTTTATTAAGCACATGAGGGATTATAATGTACTAATGGAAAGTGAACCTAACGACCATAAAAGGTGCATGTACAAATTTGGGTGATTAACCCCTTTACACAAGCTATGGATAAACTACTAATAAATATGTTGTTTAGTAAGTGTTTAGATGTGAATATTGTGTGGATATAATCACCTCTATGTATGGAATTATATTAATTAATCACTTTATAAAAAAAGGAAGATTTAATATGTTGTATGAAGATATTTTAGAGATGGTAAATTTAATGTTTTTAGTTACAATGCTCTAAGTAATGTTAAATAGGTATGTTACTGTCAAGTAAGATTTAAGTTACGTATACAGTATTTTCATAATATAATGTTATTAGCCTTCTCATCATATATTATGCTTGCGGATTTAATAATATGTATTGCAAAAGTATGTGTATGGAGAAAATATTATAGATTTAATCTTTGTTAAAAGGATTAAATGATAAATTAAATAAGGGGTTCCTTTAGTGTTATGTTCCTAAATCTTATAACACTAACATAAGTGTACAAGTGCTTATTGGATGAAGTATAATAAAAAATAAATAAATTTATATCCTATTTTTTCAAAATATTTACAAGGAATTTTGAGTGTGTTATAAGGGAATTATGGATTAGTGAAGGGAAATGTCTTCCTTGTGTTGTTTGGGGCAGTTGGAAGGAGTGCCATGGCTGTGATGGCTTAGAAAAATCCATATAGAGCTCTAAATGAGATTTTAGATAAGCATAGAGAGCATAATGGGTTGTGGGCTAAGAGAGAGAAGTTTGTAGGAATTTCTTTCACTCCGGTGTCCTCATATGTCATCTTGGGGGTGGTCTCTCAGAATAAATAGTATTTGCTGGACAGAGTTCCTAAGGTTGGGTGGAAAATAGCTCTTACACATTTAGTTGCTTGGATTTCCTTTTTTATTGAATTGACACTATTTATTCGATGCTTGTAATGATTAAGCTTGCATATGCATGCTAGATGTGTGTACATATTTTATTTCAAACATATGAATATGATCATTGAGGGAAATTGAATCTGGAGGATGATATTTTATGTGACAAAAATGGTTGTTTTGTATATGTATATATTGAGACAAAAATGGTTATTTTGTATATGTATATGTTGCTTTTAGATGTTTTCATTTTTTTTATTGTTAATCATTTACACGTGGATGTAGTCATTTTTTTTCTTTTGATTTTTTAATATATATTTTTATATCATGTTTTGGTTAAGGATTCATATTTATAAATAAATGTGTTCATTTTTTAAAAATGATTGTTTGGAGAGGTGCTTGAGATATATCTACTATCTTAAAAAAATATGTATTAAATTTGATAAACATATAAACAATTATCAAGCAAAACAATATTAAATTTTAAAGGCAAACTCATATCTTCTTCCCATATAAAGCAAATTACAAAATAAAAAATAAAGTAATAATATTAGTCCAAAATAATAATGTGTTTATGTCATTTGCAAATTACAAAATAAAAAATAAAGTAATAATATTAGTCCAAAATAATAATGTGTTTATGTCATTGGCACTTTTCTTTGTTTTTTTTGTAGTTAATGAATTTTTACATAGGATAGAGAGTAATTAGGTGCATTTACAACCATATGTCAAAAAACTAATTATGTACATCTATAATCATATGTTAGAACTATAATATTAATAAATTAAATCCAAAAAAAAGTGACCTCATTAAAAATGAGAAACTCAAGGGCATGTGCAAGCTAATGAGGGTCACTTTTGGTGCGTTAGATGCAATAGAAAACTGAAAATCAGGCATCCCTCAACTTGCTTCCTTTTTTTGAAATACTTACACAAGATATCTTACATTGAGCAAAAGATATGAAATGTAGGAAATTGTATCACTTTTCCGAATATATAAGTTTTAAGTATTGAAAATTTACATAACTATTTCAAACTTCATCTTTTCTAACCGTCACTTTTTATTTTTTTAGCAAATGATAAGGTATATGTTTTTGTGGGTGCAGCCTTTGAGTGCCTAAATGATGGTTTCGGGCTACAAAAATTGGCAGACATGTATAGAACCCGTGGCACTAGTGCAACACTATTTTTCCAAAATTAAATGTTTAATTTTTTTTGTAATTATGTAAGTGATCAAACCTCGAGAACAGTACATCAAATGTGGGTGCATCATTTGAAGGTCTTAATGCAGTTTTTCAACATGTATTTTTATAGCATGTAGAGGTCAGTGTCTACTAGTACAACATACAAATTTTGTTTAAATAGTTGTGAAATGAAAAAATTACGGAATAAACATTAAAAACATGTTTTTAAACTTAAGGAGTGATGACACAATAAAATTAGGAAACAAATAGAAAAAGACAATATTTTTTTCAGAAAATTACATAATTGGAATTTGCATAAAAAATGTTATCTATGCCTAGAATTTAGTAAAAAATGGTCATGTATGCCATGTTGTAGAGAGCGGTGAAAGACAAGCATATTGAGAAAAATGGTGGAAATTCCTAACTGGCTATGGTTAAGTAAATTCCATAGCACAGGTCTGGTGAATCCGAACCAACCACATAGGAATATGGACGACATGTGGGCGTGTGAGGAGAGGTTTATTAGGTGCTCAGGAATGTGCGTGCATTTTGTTGAAATTCAAATATTTGCTTTGCGTGCTTGGTATTAGAAGAAATGCATGCACGTTTTTGTATATAAAAAATGCTCAAGCGTCATTATTCACGTAACGCGCAAGCGTTATGTGCACGTTATTATTTACATAACCCGTGAGCGTTATGAACTTCATAAATTATGTTTTTAAGTTTTGAATGGAGATAAAGGGGGTGAGAGAGAGAGAAGAGAGATACGAGAGGGGGGGAAGGGACATAAATTTAAGGAGTTGGGGAGAATAATGATAAGGGAAGGAAATTAAAGGCCTAAACCCATAAGTCCTAAGTCCCAAACCCCCTAAATCCCTACACCCCTAAGAACCTAATCCCTTAACACATAATCCCTTACCCCATTAATAATTGATCCCTAAATCCCTTAACCTATAAAGGTATTACTCCTTAAATACCTAATCCCTTAATTAACCCTTTATCTCCCCTCACTGATGTCCTTATCCTCTAATTCCCTAATCCTTTAACACTATAACAACTTAGAACTCAATTCCTAACCTCTTAAAACCTAACCCCCTAAGCCCAGAGTCCTTAATCCCTTTACCCCTAAAGCTCGTAATTGCTAAACCTCTTAAGTCCTTTAATTGTTTATCTGTAATCCTTTAACCATTGGCCCTCTAAGATCTAGTTTACCCTATATAGGTAAAATAATTCTTTACCTCTACACTACATTTGCATGTGCGATCTCCCTTGTGCTAGCGTGCCCTGCATTTGCTTGTGCTCTCTATGTTTGCATGTGTGCTCTTCGTTTACATGAGAGATCTATGTTTGCTTGAGCTCTCTCCCTCTAGATTGATCACTCCTCTCTTAGCTTTGGCATTCTTACTTGGGCTTGTGCATTAGTCTCTTTAAGCTCTAATTTACCCCTTATAATCCTCTAACCCTTTAACCCATTCACCATTAATGACTAACCTCATAAACCATAACACGCTAACCCCAGAGCACTAAATAAATTAACCCCTAAGGCCCCTAAACTCTAAACCCCCTAGCCACTTTATCTGTAATCCCACAACCCCTAACCCCTAATACCTAGTCCAACCCTAACCCCTAAACAGTCTAACCCATATTACTTAAAGCCCATATCCCTAAATCCATAAGCCCTTAACCCTAGAAACAATTAAACCTTTAACTTCTTGGGCCTTAACCCTTAACCCATTAAACCCTATCCCCCTAACCATTGAGCCCTAAATTCTTTAATCATAATTCCCATTACCCATAAAACCCCCTAACCCCATATCTGCTTAACTCCATAACCCATAAATATTTAAACTTATTAACAACTTTATGCCCTTACCCATAAACTCTTAACCCATAACACCTAAGTCTTAATCAACCCCCTAACCCTAAAACCCCTAACCAATAATCCCTAAAGCCCAAAACCCATAAACCCCTATAAAATCCTAATTCCTCATCTCCTAGAGGCCATTAATCCCTTAACCCCCGAGCCTTTAATCCTTTAACCCCTTGAAACTTAACCCTTAACCAACTCAACCCTAACATCATAACCCTAGAGCCCTAAAACCCTTAGCCTATAAATATGCTAACCCTTGAGGCCTCACCTCTTAAATAACCACCAATCCCTAACCCTTATGTCCTTAGCCAATAAACCCCTAAGCCCTTAATTCTTACAAACCCTTAACAGTTAAACCATTCACCCTTAAGGCTTAACCTAGCTTAACCTATTGAACCCTAACCCCCTAACTTGGAGCCATCAATCTCTTAACCCCTAAACCCATTTATCTCTGAGCACTTAAAACCCAACACCTAAGCTCTATTTTATCCACAAACACTTAAGCCCTTAATGTCTAACCTATAAAATCCTAACCCCCTAAACCTGGATCCCTTAAACGAGCCATCGAATGATGACCTAACCTCTAAATATTTAAACCTCTAAAACTTTAAACTTGTTAACTACTTTATCCCTTTACCTCTAAATGCTTACCCCCTAACCCCTAGCCCATAATCCCTAGTTAACCCCCATAACCCTAAAACCCCTAGCCCATAATCCCTAAATCCCCAAACCCATAAATCCCTAGAAACTAATCCCTCATCTCCTAAAATCCATTAATCCCTTAAACCCAAAACCTTTATTACTTAAACCCATTGACACTTAACCTTTAACTGACTCAACACTAACATCCTAACCTTAGAGCCCTAAATCCCTTAACCCATAAGCCCCTTGACGCAAAACCCTTCACCCTTAATGCTTAAACTCTTGAAACCTAACCCCGTAACATTGGTTCCCTCAATCCCTTAACCCCCAAAGCCCCTAACTCCTAAACCCATTTATCTCTAAGAACTTAACATCGAACGCCTTTAGAAGCCCTATTTTATCCACAAACACTTAATCATTTAATGTCTAACCTCCAAAACCCTAACCCCCTAAACATGGAGCCCTAAATCCTTTAACCCCTAATCCCCTTGACCCCAAACCCCTTGACCCCTTAGCCTGTAACACCAAATCCCTATTTAACCTCCTATCCCATACAACATGAACCCCAAAACCTTTCAAGATAAGGAGGGATCTAGGGAAATAAAGGAAATTTATTTTCTTGAGAAGAAACTATTAAATAAGGTTTTGAGGAAAACGCAAATTGTGCGGATTACCATAACGCTAGCGCGTTTATTAATGAAGAAACATTTACGCGTTATTTGATGAAGAAACGATAGCGCATTTTCTACCATTAGACGTTATGTAGCCATGCACCAAACATATTAATTGGAAATCAATTTTTTAGCATAGAAGGAACGCGCGAGCGTATATATTTAAGAAACGCTAGCGCATTTTGTAAATCCATAACGCTAGCGCGTTTTGGCTCTACAAAATTCAGCTGAATACTCTGCCTATTTCATCCCCGAATTTTGCGTTTTGTCTCCCCGATAGCACTACAAAGAAACCTACGCAATTGAGGACAATTGAGGAAGCTTGATACTCTATGTTCGTAATTACACATGTTCAAAATCAACAATCTTGAAGAGGATTCTACAGTTAGCATTGGGAATTGAGGATTCTACATTCACAATTAGCAAGCTTCAGGAGGATTCTACATTCACAATTAGCAAGCTTGAAGAGGATTCTATATTCACAATCAAACAAACTTGAGTAATCTATGTTCAGAATTGCAGAGGAACCTGCATTGAGAATTGAAAAAACTTGAAGAATCTAAATTCAGGTTTGAGGAAGAATCTATATCCACAATCAAAAGCAAGGTTGATGAATTTTCATCCACAATTGATTTAGTATCTATATATTCACAATTTCAAGCAAGCTTTAGGAATCTATATGAACACAGTTAAAGAAGAATCTACATTCACTATTGAGCAAGCTTGAAGAACCTATATTCACAAATGAAGAATTTTCTATATTCACAAGTGAGGTAGAAGTTACTTTCACAATTGAGCAAGCTTGAGGAATCTATATTCACAATTTATGAAGTATCTATATTCACAATTGAGCAAGCTTGAAGAACCTATATTCACAATTGAGCAAGAATTTGGATATTCATAGCTGAGCACACCTCTAGAATCTATTTTCTTAGTATTGCTCATTGTGGTCATGGAGAATTCATGCAATCGAACAAGGATATCGGCAAGGAAAGAGAATCCTCAAGAAACCATGGAAGAATTTGGAGAAAATAAAATATTGGACATGTGGAATCGAAGGCATTCTATGGAAACTCATCCAATTCCAACCGTAGATGATGCCACGATCGTTCCTACCCATCCACGATAAGAAAAATGGAAAAATTCACTAGAGGGGCCCTCAATTTCAATAACATTTGATGAACAAGAACCCCATGGCACTAATCAATAAGTAAAATGTAGGTGCTCATCGAGGGATGTTTCAATTCCCACATCAAGTCAACCTCAAACTATGGTAGTGAATGACTTGTTGGGTAGTGGTTATAGAAGCAACGAAGTTAGGGAGACATTGAATGCTTGATTTACAATGGAAGAAGCAAATGTTATGGAGACCGTCTAAGAGAAATTTCAATTTCTCACATCCAACAACCAACAAGAGAATGAAAGACAAGAGTCTCCTATTGAAACGTCGGAGCGTCCTGGTGATGTTGTACATGATCTAGTTCCAACACCCTTACCTCCATTAGCAACTACACACCGAAGAACTCCAAAACATATATAGGTTGATGAAATTCTCATTAGTTCACTTGAAGGTACGTTGTCTAAACACACTATTGCTTATCAAAATTGACAAATAATTGATAAATGTTTTTATTCTAGATGTGATTGGGACAAGTGCAAATTATTTTTATTATTGTTAAAATCTAGGTCTATGGATTTTGTTAGAAGAACGTTAAGGATAAAGATGACCAAAAAGTTAGAACCAACTTCTCATATTGTTAAAAGTTTAGTAGATGCATTTAGCACAATTGGAAAGAAATCTCACTCAAAGGATCGCAATGTGACTTGCCATGTGTTGTCACAATCAATCGTGAACAAAAACACTAGGGCACTTTGTTTTCTTAAACCTACCTCCAAAATTATTAATTTGAATGTGAAGACACTTTGTAGGTATTGTGTTAGAAGAGAACAACTCGAAATCAATCAAATAGATGTTTTGGCCTTCATTGGCAGGTTGCCACGCTCTGATATGAAGCTCATTGATGCGGTAAAGGGATTAGTGCAAGATTTTTGTCATGACAGCACTAGACCTTCTTCCAACCAAAAAGATGTATTAAAATTGAGAAGGGGTTCAAAGGATCGTGAACCACACATTAAACATTTTATTGATATGACACAAACAAAATTATATGAGAGATTTAGGAATGAACATAATGAACTTAACTTGGGCCAAAGATCCTTTGAAAAATGCAAACCATGGTATGTTGAAATAAACACAATTCGTAACACATGTTGTTGTCAATACCACATTGAGTATGGTTACTATTATGCCACATATACATATATTTTTCGTGTATTGCATAACACTCTTGTGCAGGAATGCTCAACTACATTACCACCAATGTCATCTAGAGAATTTATTCATAGCATTTTGTGTAGCAGGCCAAACGATTGCACATTTTAGCAAAAATATTTCATAGATGGGACATGCCCAGGATGTGGTGGATTGGCATTATTGGACAAATGCATACATGTGACTGATGAGCATGAACTTGGGAGGCATGAGGTGAACTTGCATTCATTCAAATATGTCACGTATGATATTGATGGAGGGAATGAAAGAAAAAAAATACAATTGGTCACTTCTCAAGTTGGTAATGAGTTATTGAATACTATTTTTTCTTCAAATTGCAATTTCATATGTAAAAATCTATTGATATATGTCTTTATTGTTGATATAACAGGTATGGTTTTGCGACTTCATAGAGGAATTACTTGAAAAGACACAACAATATGTGAAGCATGTACATGTGGCTCGTTGGAAAGATGAGCAGTTTAGAACGTGTAGGGATACATTTCCTATTGGGGACTATCCTGTCAGTGGTTGATTTTGCAGAAAACTACACTCTTCAACCGCAAAATGAGATTCAAAGTCAATACTATCACTTAGACTAGGTCGACATAATGGTCCATATCACATATAGACATGGGGGAGATAGTACTGAAGACAACATGGTTATATTGAAGGAGTATCACTTCTACATAAAATGATTAGGGTAGTTTCCATGAAAAAATGACCAAGGAAGGTTTTATTTACCTCCAACTCACCCACCTTCCTTGCAGCTATCAGCTTTGGTGAAGTCTTGAGTTTAACAAAAAGAAAGTGAGTTTGATACTGAATCTGAAAGGGGGGAGCCTATTTTTCTTGGAAAATAATATTGTTCCCGGGCATCCAAATGGACCAGAATACAATCAAGGGAAGCATTCTAAACTCCCTCAAGGATTTAGTAGTAAACCATTTAAGCATGTGATCATTTTGGGTGTTTCTCCTGCCAAGTTCCTTTTCCTCCTGTCAAAGGTAAGATTGAACCCCAAATCTTCTTTTTATAAGCATAGTGAACCAAAAGGTGGTCAACTGTTTCCCCTTCACATTTGCACAGATAATAGAGGCTCGGGCTAATGCCATGCTCACTTCTGCCACACTTCCCAAGTCAACAGCTTGTTGGCTAAGGTGAGTGACATGAAGACATGATTTCATAGGTGCATTCACCTTCGAAATGGGTCTCTACCACCATACAACGTTTCCCTCGCCAAACGTTTCCCTGTAGCAAAGACCAACAGTAAAAGTGACCTGTGGATATATTCTTCAATCAAACTAGTAATCCCTCAACTTAATTGATTTTTTTCCAACTGTTGAGTATACAGGTTCCAAGAAACTGCCTCTGGATTCACCATGTTAAGAAGCTCAGCTGTTTTCCATCTTTATGCCAGTATTCCCTGGATCTACAACATCAACCAGTGTGTAAAGTCCTTGATCTTGCAAAAAGTCTTATCACCCTTAGAGGCAGGAATGCTGGCCTTCATGTCCCACCAAGGGATTAATGCCCAATCTAACTTTCTTGCAGTGTCCAATTTTCCATGCCAACCAGTTTTCTACAAGGGAATGACAAAACTAGTGCCTTCCAGACAAATGAAACATTTGAGAAAAAACTTTGTTGGTAATATAGTCCATTCCTCAAAGGAAAGTGGATCCAAGTATTTATGTTGGATAACATTCTTCCAGAAACCTTCTAGAGATATTAAACTCCAAAAATTCTTGGAAGTCGGGGCCTTGCCAAAATGGTGAATGCATTTCAACCCCCACAGTGACTTCCATAAATATGTCATTTTTTAGTGTCAGGTGTTGGAAGAAGCATCTGCCATCATTCAGGGCTAACGAACATGGATGCATTCTCGTGTTTGTAGAATGTGAAACATTGAACATTATGTTTCCAGGAAGAACTTAGGCTGGAAAGCAAATAGTGGGATGAGAATAATACAACGACAGGGGTCTGGAATCTCTAGAATTGTGATTGTTTTACACAATAAAGTATATCGAATAAATGACAAGGGAAGACTTAGCTAATGAGGAAATTTATACAAGTTTTATCAGTGACTGTAAGATGGGAATAATGGAATAATGGAATAGGTGGAGAAATTTATCTCACATTGAAGTCAAAAGCAGTTTAGTTCAATATTTACAAGACTTGAGAATAGAAGCTTCATCAGTAATGTTCTTAGTCCAACTATCTTTGAACTTGGTGAATTGATAAACTCTTGCACAACCTGTATACCACCTGCTTCTGCAACAACATGACTATTGTTCTATTATGTGTAAAAAATCTGCAAGTCACATATTGCCACTATTTTCATGTCTTATGTGGGCTAATCCTCAAGTAGGCTAACCAGTGCATAGCAAGCTAAGGTAGAATTAGTTTTTCGAGCTAGTCCATCATGCTAGAAAAGATCACCTAGAGCAAGAGAAACTAATAATCTGGCAGGTTGGGATCTGGTTTGTGGGTCAATAAGATATAAGTAATTATATGAAGGAGCTTGTCTAGGGTTTTTAGGGCTTATAAATGGAAAATTTTGTCTATGGAAAGGGTTTTTTGGGCTTATCAATTGGCAATTCTGGGTATGCCTTTGTCTGACTTATCAATTGGAATTTCTGGGTATGTCTTTGTCTGACTTATCAATTGACAATTTTGGGTATGGCTAGGGTTTTTGGTTTATCAATTGACAATTTTGCATATGGCAAAGGTAATTTGGCTTATAAATTGAAAATTATGGGAAATAGGAATGAACCAATTAATAGAATAGCTCTATTTCCAGACATATCTGTCCGTCTGTAATGAAGATCACGTTGGTAGAGATATAGGTCGTCTCCAGCTTGTGTTTCAATGATGGGTAACCCGTTCAAGCTACCTGCACCTGCTGTTTGGTCCGATCATTTAGCCGCTTTTTATATTAGACGGGAATGCAAAACAGGCAGGAACAAACACAATAGATCCAATGCACTTTACAAGAGATCCTTCTTTGATAGCGGTACCACTACCAAATACCACGATACCGTAATTCTCATTCTCAAGATTCAACGCTATTCCTTTCCCTACATGCCTAGGGTTTTTTTCTTAGAAATTGACAATTCTGCATATGTGGATGTAAAATAACATTTGCAGGTTCAGCTCCCAAAAACAACAAGAAAAATACAAAGCGTTAGATTACAAATCCCAATATCAGTTTGCTCAGTAAGCATAATAATTTACTAATTCCACCAAAGAGAGGGTTTTCGAGTAACCGAGAACCCCCACAACCCCTGCAGATTCCAGTAAATAGACAGCTGGTCACTGCAACCGACAGTTCTACGTCTATGCCATCCAGTCCAATGAGGGGTTTCAGCTCGGAGCATTCTCCACATGGTGGCTTGTGTATGGTGAAGTTGTATATGTCCCCCATCTCTATGGCTTTCTCTTGCTATCAAATATAACTCTCCAATTGCTGCAGCAGTTAGAGCACATGAAGCTGCGTCACCTTACTTGATGTTGGGAGATTCATCAATGGCTTCAACGACGGGTTCTTTGGTTAGGACTACTCCATATGTGTTTCCATTTGAAGAAAGGTATTGAAATTTTACCATTCTCTGTCTACATTTTACTTCTATTCCCTATGGCTCAAGCTAAGAATATCTTATTATGCTACAAATACATCATTTCTTAGAATGCAGAATCAGAAGAATTTGAGGTGTTAGTGGATTATGTAGAATAAAAAAGGAATCAAGGGATTATAACTTGGATAAGGATTGCCATATTGAACTCCTAACATATTGTTGGTGGCAAGGCTGATGTACATAACGTAAATGGTAATCAAAAGTTATGAGATGGTGGTGATGATCCAAAAACTTGAATTGGGTTTTGTGTGACAAATGGAACCCCTTCATACAACTGTAAGCACAACAAAGTGGCAATTGATATGACTGCATTTTGGGTCATCTTTGCCATATCAAGAAAATAGAAAGTATGCACTGAGTGTCACTCTTCCACCAAGTTTATCTATGAGATTGTTTATCATTCTGAGGGACACCAGATTTTTCACTTTCCATCATTTCAGGATGTACAGTCTTGTGAAGATTAGTGGTGAAGACTAGTATAAGATATAAACACAAGATTGCAAGTTTATAATATATTCAACCTTGAATTGCTAGAGTCGAGATGGTATGTTATGAGGAGACCAGATTCAATTTGTGACGAGCAATATATAAATATTAAATTTTTAACACCATTATGGCCAGTTATCCACCCGAACTAATTAATAGCAATATTTTTAGAGGCTCTTTCATCTTAATTTGTGACTAATTTTATCATGTCTTGCTATTTTCCAATGTAATTCTTTGTGGTTCGTAACAAATTCAGGATGCCTACTTTCCCCATTGTATCACCTCCCAAGGGACAGTGGGAATTGTGAGTGCCCAATATGAAGAAAGTCATGTTTGAGCCATGAGCTTTGCCAGATCAAAAACATCTATATATATTTAAAAAAAAACAAATAATAGACAATAATTATGTTTTGATAATTTTCGAAATTGGTTAATGTTACATCCCATACTAGGGAATTCTAAACTTCAAATTGTACAAAATACAGAGGGGCAGTGGAAGAAATGTCAAGTATTTTGCACAACAGTTAGCTATTTATTACCTTTCTTCATCAATCCATGGACCCAGAAGTTAGAACAAAAAAAATTAGTTTTAGTGAACTTACACTATTCCTTAATACAAAATACATTATGAGTTAGGAATTTTGATTGTTTAATCATCTCGATAATTTGCATGAAACATGTTATACCCTCTCTTATAACATGTCAAATTTTATTTTTTGGTTCATACCTATTTCTTCTTTCCAGCACTAAATGGCTTCCACTTTCGCATCTAGTTTTTTAGTGGGAAGAGTGTACATGAACATACTTTTGTTTCTTATAGAGAAAGACAACAGGCTATGCCAAATGGTAATAGTAGACATTAAAAAATTTAAATAACTTATTTCTAATTGAAGGAAGAGCTACACAATCATTCAGACCATATGTTCCCTTTCCACTTTAGAAAGTGATCAACAAGCATAAAAGATTTGAGTGCAATTACAATCAAGCAACTATGTGCTCTCAGAAGTTGGTTAATATGATATTATCTCCATTTGACACTAAATTTAGGTCAACTCATCCAAATCAGACCAAAATATCTCAAGTTTTACCTGGGATAAAAAGGAGTGTTTTAGGTCCACACCAAAAATTGCTTTTCACAGGCAATCCATTTAGTTCTATCCTAAAATCCCATTCAACATTTTTAGGTCTGGAACAGAATGTCCTGATGTGTTAGCTTTTCATTTTGCACACCATACTTGACACTTTATTTGACAAGGGAACCTATTTGACTTAGTAATGTTTTAAGAAATTTTGCATATATTCATCACGACAAATCCATGTCTATATTGAGAACTCTTGGCATTATTACCTGCTTTTCAACATTCATCAACTTTCTCTCCTTGTTTGAGAACAATGGTGGTAAGTAACTTTTGAAGATGGGAAAAACCATTATTCTCCTTTTATCCTGTGTTCACAAATTCGTATTTTTCATATATGCATGTAAATCGTATCCTATTCGTAGATGTTACGGACCTGAAAAGGAAAGGGAAACAATTGAAGCAACTTGCAGTAGAAAAAAGATATAATGTTCATCATTGGACAAATTATTGTTTGATGGAGGAATTGATCTTTGCAATTTGTCTCATGGAAGCATTAATGTTTGCAGTTTGTCTACTTCGGATCCCTATTACTGAATATTGGTTTGGATCCCTTAGTGATATCATCATTGGAGTTAATCAATGTTTTCTTTGCTTGCTATGTATCCCTGTGATTCAATAATAATTTCAATCCCTAAATGATGTTATCTTTGGAGTTATAAGTGGTTGCATTTTAAATCATCACTAGTGAGATTACCATGCAGAATTTTGCTTATTATCACAGTTGAATGAACTTGTTGCTTGTTATGAATTTACTCTGTAGTATGTACATCTCATTATTGCCTTATGTGCTTTGTCCTTTTTTGTATCTCATCTGAAGGGATTAAATAGGATGTCACAGGTAATGGCGGATTTCAAAGGAAGTTATCTTCTCGAAAATGACAAATATGGATCAACTGAATCTGATGGAGATTCCAAGTACTTCTTGGGCTCTGGAAAATGTTGTTACTTTGGCATTAGGTTCTATCAAGGGATCTGAACATTCTGGACAGCTTGTGGAGGGATTACACTGTGGAGAATATGTGTTTACTCTTTCCTTTATTTTATACAATTTGATTCCATGGATTGAGAAGAGACAACAATCAAAGAGAAAAGTGATCGAAGACAAGGAAGCAAATGATGATCATATTTCTAGTGTTCCCAATCACCATTTTTCGACTATTACAGAAAGTGGGGATGATGTTACTAAATTAACTTCATCACTTATTGAGTATTTGTGGCTAGTCCACCAATAGTGGCATCTGCACCATCTTCTCACTACAGTGAAAAAGGATGGTTCTTTTCGTGAAGCACATCTAAGTTAGGGGGGGTTAAAGACAAAATTGGAACTGCAATATGTTTCCCAATTGTATTCATGCATGGTTGCTATCTTTTATTGCTTGAATTCCATTAGTGGACCTTTGCCTATTCTTAATTTATTAGCTCTCACTCAAGGATTTTTGTCACTGTTGTGGGAGTGGTTAGAGAGATTTCTTATCTTCAAGAAATGGATTTTCAAGAGTTCAAAAGCAATCACAGACTAGTCTAAGTATTGGTGAGAACCAAATTCATGGTACAGTTAGCAGAAAGGAGGAAAGTTTGATTAGAAATTTAAGCAATAAATGGGCCTCTGCATTTCTAAGAACGAAAGGAAAGTCATCAAATAGAGAGTACTATTGATATGCGCAAGGATAACTCTCTTCAACAATATAGTGATAAAGATGATGCATGTACAGTATGAGAATTGGAGGCTATGAAGAAGGGTCCTCAAGGCATTTCAAAAGGTACTTCAACAATGTTACTTCTATTTTGTGCAACTTATGTCCATTTACTTATGGTTCTTGATGATGAAGAGTTCTATGCAAAACAAGTTTGCTTCCATTTTTCATTTGATTTTTGCATAGTTGTTATGGCTATGATCTTTCATTTGTTGCTTGTTCATCCACATTCCTTTATGTTGTGCTTTTACTCTTCGAACAGGTTCCTTTCACATTGGAACAACAAAGAACAATTGCGTCAATGTTTAATACAATGGTATACAATAGTTTTTTGAATAATTATGGGCATCATAAAAATCCTTTGATGGATGCAGCTGTTAGATGTTTGTAATTTTCATATGAAAGAGATTGTAGATGTAGTTTATGTCCCCCATCTCCATGGCTTTCTCTTGCTGTCAAATATCACTCTCCAATTGCTGCAGCAGTTAGAGCACATGAAGCTGCATCAACTTGCTTGATGTTGGGAGATTCATCAGTGGCTTCAACGTCGGGTTCTTTGGTTAGGACTACTCCATATGTGTTTCCATTTGAAGAAAGGTATTGAAATATTACCATTCTCTCTCTGCATTTTATTTCTATTCCCTATGGTTCCAGCTAAGAATATCTTATTATTCTACAAACACATGATTTCTTAGACTGCAAAATCAGAAAAATTTGAGGTGTTAGTGGATTGTGTAGAATAAAAAAGGAATCATGGGATTATAACTTGGATAAGGATCGCCATATTGAACTCCTAACATATTGTTGGTGGCAAAGTTGATGTACATAATGTAAATGGTGATCGAATGTTATGAGATGGTGGTGATGATCCATAAACTTGAATTGGGTTTTGTGTGACAAATGGAACCCCTTCATACAACTGTCATCAATAACAATAACTAACAAGGCTATGTAATCTATTCCAAGAGGAGATGTATGCTAGTATGATGAAGTAATGGAATGAATCAATACCAAGGGAGTTTTTTTTAGAGATTTTTGGTAGCAATACAAAAAAGAAACATGGATATCTATGGTTGTCTCTGGTTTGGATCTTACAAATATGCATTGATTAATGCTAAAAATATGTAGGGGTGAATTCTTCTGACTCCTAAGTGTATAATACAGGGATGGTGCAGAGGACTGCATCATTTAAAACCACATACATTTGTACATATATTGTGAAAATTACATTCATAAGTCAGTTAGTAGATAATGATTCAATAAACTTGAAATAGGTGAAACATTGCTTTTATCATCAGAGGTTACTAGAATTCAATTACGCTAAAGAAGGTAGACATACCAATAGGAACTGCCCTTTGAGGGTACTTCCATGAAGAGGGTTCGATTGTAGAAGTATCCAGTGCAAGACTCTGATGTTGAACATCAACAATATGGATACATTGCTTGCCCCAACAATGATTATGCCTATGATGTAGAAGAGCAATTTATCTTATTTGATAGTTTTAACGAGAAGAATCATAATTCAAAGGTACATATTTGAACTGAACTTACTATACACTTGCATTCTTGATTTTTGAGAGATTTTGGAAAAAGAATGTTATCATTAACATGACCATTTTGGGTGACTATTGAGTAATCTTTGTTGCTTACCTAGAAATATTGACAAGAAACCCAAATTCTAAAAATGACAAGAGAAAGAAAGTGAATAACAGAAAACTAAAAAACCACTTTACCGTATTGATCTAAATCTGCAAAAAAAACACAGTTAGAAAAACAATAAAGGAAAGAGAAACTTTTAGTTACAGCCATTTTGATTGAGTACCCAGACTTCTATTCTATTTGCGTAGGTGGATGCAAAACAACTTATCCAGTTCCAAAAACAGGCTATAATAAAAATTTTGGGAAATATTGACCAAGTTATGGTCACTCGTGGGTTTTTCCATAGTGGAATCACGAATAAACACTGATACTCATGGGTTCTGCACAGCAAAGGTCGCGGTTACTCACAGGTTGTGATGTAAAGGAGTCGTGGCTACTCGCAGGTCTCTGCACTGTAAGTTCGTGAATCTGCTGAAGAATTTGCGAGCTCAGCACAGGGAAGGTCGCGAATAATCTTAAGTAAACGTGGGTTCGGTAGTGGAACAGTCGCGAGTATGCAAGAGCATACGCAGGTGTGCGCACTAGGATGCTGCAAGTCTGCAGAGTATTCCTAGGTTCGCATTAGGAACAGTTGCGGTTAAACACGGGTTCCTGCGAAGAAAAGTCGCGAGTGTCCAGTTTAAGGCCGAAAACAGTGTCGAATCTACCGAACACAGAAACTTGCACCAAGTCTACCAAACTTAGATGAAAACTACCATTTTGACAACTGGAATATAGATCTCCTTAAGGAGAATCAGAAAATAATCTAGATCTACAAAAAAACAATCACGAAACCCTTGAAATTTTTTTGCAAAAATCTACACAACAAGGTTAGGGTTAGAAATAAAAAACTGCAGAAATATGCCCAAATCTGAAGAGAAACCTAATGGCTACTAGATAGAAAGCAAATATACAAGAAATAAACAATGCCCAAGTGATAAAATATTGTTTTGAAAGCAATAGAAGGTGCTAGATCATAGCAACAAGATCTGATACCATGTCAGAGATATGGATCTAACTAAACTAGCTTACCTATCTATGCAAACAATAACATATCACAGTAAATAAGAACAAAAAGAGAACAAGAGAAAAGAGTACACTAGATATACGTGGTTCACCCAATTGGGCTACGTCCATGGGAAGGTAGTCTTCTATTATCTCTAGAATATCTCCCTCAAGGTTACAGAGAGCATTGCCAATAATCCCAATACAATATAGCAATACTTGTGAAAGTATAGATCATGATTAGTGATGTGACTCCCTTGAATCTATTATATACTAAGAGATGAGGAGGAATTACTCTCACATATTACATGTGGGATAATATAATTCTCCATAATAACATCTCTTTATATAATAATGAATATCAAGAGTATATTTTACCATAATGAATATGGGATAAATGTATTACACTTTTACATAAGATTGTGGATATCTTCCGACATAATACAAAGACATTATTACCTTCCAAGGAATATATCCAACAGTTTTGGAGTGATGTATCACGCATCTATTGATGCAGTAGACGTTGGACTAATCAAATAGTTTATGTGAGTTTGTATTGATGGTGGGCGATTGAAATGTTTGATAGTGAGCAGTTGGGAGGGCCATACATTCCCCTGAATATGGGAAGAAGAGATGGACGGAATAGTAGAGAGGATGTGTTGGAGAATTACCTCCCCGATCACAATGACAACATCTCCACCTTGTTGTCTTACTTCAAATCCATTGGAATTGACATCCGTGGTGTTGTTGCATTGTTGCGTGAATGACCATGTCTAAATATATAATCACATAATTTTATTTACTGGAGAATTTTGATCAAAATATTTTGGCTGGAATGTTGTAGGAGCTCACAGCGTTTGGAGGACACACTACGTGAAATTGGTGCACAGGCTGTACCTAGAATTCGATCTGATGCTAGATCTTGGGCATGTGGAGCACATGAAGTATAAGTGCTAGGATGCGATCCCCAACCCGAAGGCAATGCAGTATGTGCAGAACAACAGGGGAACACCAATGAAGCTGGACAACAATTACTATGTGAACCTGATGAACAACTAGGGGTTTCTCATAGTGGACTAGGAGCTGTATGCGCGCAGATTTGAGGACAAGGCCATATGTGAAGAAGATGGCAAAGAGCTACATCTTGTATGTGAAGAAGATGGCAATGCCTATTTTGGAGCCCTGTATCCCACAGCTCTTGATGTAGCAGGCACTGGGCTAACAAGCACAGCAAGACCAAAGTTTGAGATACAAGAATTTCCTCTCTTATCAAGCAAATTTTGGAAGACTTAATGTTCCCATGGGCCATCTTGGGAGATTTACAGGAGTGGTGAATGAAGGCCAAAACACGGGATGCACCCAATGCTATTTTCATTATAGTTTTCCAACCGAGAGGAGTTCTTCCAGGACCACGATTTCCCGCAATAACAAAAAAAGAGGAATGAATCTAAAATTGGTAAAATAGGATCAATTCCAAACACGGTTCTATGATCCAAACTTATATCAGAGATGCATTTGATAGCTTGATAAATGGTCAGAGATAAAATTTAAAAACAAAATGTGTGATAACAATCAGTGTTCAAAATGGCATGAGAACCTATTTCCAGTGAAAGAAGAAACAAAAAATAATCTTAATGAAATATTTTCAGGTTCTAAAAGCCAATAATCATCATTTTTATATCGAGAAGAACATACAATAAGCAAAGAAGGCGAATGGAGAATGCAAATAAAAATAAAAAAGGGACACAATGGGCATACCATGAAGAAAAGAGTATAGTCTTCCATTTGTGGTATAATCATAAACAAGTAACTTCTCATTGCTTGCATAGTAATAAGCCTTCAAGCTCACTAGATTCAAATGTCGCATCCTTCCCAAGAGTTCCATATCTCTCCTTCCCAGACCATGCACATCATTTAACCTCTTCACAGAAACAACATTCGCATCTTCCAGCACAGCTTTATACGCAATTTCAAAGCTACCCTTCCCAAGCATTTAAGAAAAAGCACAAAGAAGATCCTCCAACTCGAATTGTCGAGTAACCTGAAAAGGGGGGAAAAATAACAACAACGATTTTCTGTAGATCCAAATGCATTGACTAAAGCTTAGGAAAAAGAAAAGTCCCCTTATCCAACTAATAATATCTGATGGAAGTTGGAATCATGTTGGATACTCCTTACCAACAAGGATGTCCCAGTGCATAGCTAGACCTATTAATTTGTGGATCACACATATCTAATTCTATATGTGAATACAGGAGAGATTCCACAAAGGATAACAATGAAATAATGCCTATGCATCAGAATGAAGATGGATTTCAATGAAAATGGATTTCAATATAGAAAAGACTAGAATTATTAGCTGGCTCGTAGTGGGAGCTTACAGACCTGTCAATCCTTGTTAAACTGACCCGTATACCTGTCAGTCCATTAAAATAAAAATATTTAGATGTTAACATTTGCAAGGTTAAAGGCTTGTTCTATTTTCATTTTCATTTTATTTATTTTAATGCATGACAATGATAAAAATTGTCTTTTCAAGCGCTTTCAACCAATAAAATTTATACATTTATTAAAATATTTTATTAAATAAACACAAATAAATAAACAAATTCTTAAAACATTAAGTAAACTATAGTAAAATTTTAGAAATATTTCTATACAAAATAAATTAATAGTAAAAAGTGGAACATATAGTCTCTACCTACCCGCATGGACTAATAATAACATAAAAGCAACGTCCATCGTATAATAAACCTATATTTTTGTCCATTGATTTGTAGATGTGAAATGAAAAAAAACACATGTAAATCCATGTCGCACAATTGCGTAAAGCGAAATAAAATAGAAGGATAAAGATCGTTGTTGCATGATTTTGAAAGGCCAAATAAAAGATTAACATAAAACATCATTTCCAAAGGTCACAAAACGATATATATTTATCCTAGAGCCAAATTAGGACATATTTAATTAAATAGAGAATGCTTTTAATTTTTATGAGTTGATATTTCTAATAAATCATGAAACTCGTTTTGTTTTGTGAGGTCGATTTTAATATTGATTTCGATATTTGTTATTTTTTATAAAGTTTGCAATAGAGATCCATTTTCTTGCATTTGTCTTTTTCTAATAAATCTTAAAATATCAATTTTTAAGAAATGACATTTTTCTCTTATATAATAATTGTCAGTTTATTAAAGATATCCATTTTCATGAATTTGTCTTTTTCTTATAAATCTTAAACTATCAATTTTTATGAATTGACATTTTTCTCATATATTAAAAACCGTTAATTCTAATAACTACGAATTAGGTATTTATTTTATAAATAAGAGTAAAGGGACTATGAAACGAATTAAGTATTTATTTTATAAATAAAAGTAAAGGGACTACGTTTTAGTAAGGAATATAAATGTATTAAGAAATATAAGTGTAGTGAACAATGTGAAATTTTATAAGACATTTTTATAAATCTAAAAAAATAATCACAATCATAAATGGTCTAAGCTTGTGGGTTCTTTTGAGAGGTCAACCAGCTAAGAAAAAATTGTTAATAAAACTTTGTATTTCTTTGATTTGAATTTGTTAACTTTATGTTATTGAAGGTTGACTAGTTTGTTTTATTTTAATTAATTTATGTATTTAATTAGCATGCTATAACTAAGTAACAATATAAGATTTTTATGTATATATATGTTGAGGTCTTAATTGGTATATTTTTGTAACGGTCTTAATCTTTATGTTCGACAGAACCTTGATAAGATTACATATAGATATATTAATATGTTATGTTTTTAATAAAGAAATTATGACCAAAGTAGAGAAAGAAATAAACATGTTCCCTTAAATAAAGATTAAAAAATTTAATATATTAATCTTTAATTTAGTATAATTATGTTGATTCGAATCATATATGTCCATAAGTTCAAGAGAGGGAGAGACTGCCACCATATATTGTGGTGAATGATGGTGGAGGAAAGTTAGTAAGATGGACAACTAGCATTTTATGATGACTCAACTCTTTAGTGATGAATTGCTTTAAATTTGAGAATATCCTTAGTAATGTTTACCTAATAAAAAATTAGTTTCTAAGTATATGTTCTTATTTTTTCATACTTTTATCTTATTGTCAAATCGATTTTTAGTACACATTATGCCTCACTAAATGAAACACAATGAAACATTTCGAACATTAAGGCCAAGGATACCCTTGGGAAGTGATGTGTGGTGGTTAGAAGAATTATTCTTAGTTGCCCAAGATGACTAGAAGATTTGTTTAGGAGCTAAGGTATCAGTTTCCTCCTTCAACCATATCTATGGCCTTCGGACCCATACCTAGTCCTCACAACCACCTAATATCATTGATATTCCCACTTGGAAACCAAGGATACCCCCAAGAGGACACATGTGGTGCTTTGAGATGTTATTTATGGCATTGGATGCCTAGAAGTTACTTTTACAACCTAAGGCCCATGTTCCCCTCTAACCATTTCTAAGGTGCTAAGATCCATACTTACTAGCACTCAAAACTCCTAATACAACATATTTCCACACTTGAAGGCAGAGATACTCTCAAGAGTTCATGTGTTATTCTTTTAGGCATTATTCTTGGTCTTAGATGCTTAAAATATTCCTTTAGGGACGAAGTCACAATTTTCGACTCACAACCATGTCTAGGGTCTTAATATCCATACCTAATGTTATCTACAATATCCCCACATATAAACGAATGATACCCTTAGGAGCACATGTTTGGTGACTTAAGGCATCATATTTGGCTTTAGATTCCTAGAAGCTTGTTTTATGGGATAAGGCTCCAACGATTTCCTCCCTTGACCATGAAAAATCCTTGAGACCCATACATAATGTTCAAAACCTATTGAAGGAACATACATCATTTTGGAGAGGCAAAGGATATTGTTTAGATGTCATGTATGGTGCTTTGAGGCAGTGTCCATGGCCTTGGATGCATTGTATATTCTTTTAGAGCCTAAGGCATGGGATTCATCCATTGATAATTTTAAGGCCTTGAGACCCATATGTATTTTTCAAAACCACCTGATGGTTTTGAAAACCCTAATCCACCCCTAATCATAGGTCAAGGATACCTTGGTAATCCATATGTAGTTTTTTTAGGTGTCCCTATTGATAATGGATGCCTAGAAGCTTCTTTTAGGGATAAAATCAAAGGTTTCATCCCTTAACCATGCTTAGCATCCTTAGACACATATCTATAATTTCTCAAAATATTCTAATTAAACCCATATCCCTACCTAGATGTAAAGGATTCCCTTAAGAGGTTATGTATGGTGGTTCAAGGTGATGTTCTTAGCCACATATGGATATAATATTCCTTTAGGGACTAAGGATTTTGTTTCTTTCCCAAACCATGTCCATGGAATTGCTACCCATAGTGTTGAAAACCTAATAATGGCAGAAATATCCCCACTCTAAGCACAACTAGAATTCCCTAGAAAGGTCCTTGATGATAGTTCAATGTATTTTTGTTGGTATTAATTTCCTAGAAGATTCCTTTATGGCGTAATGCTTGATATTTCTACTCAAATCATGTCCAAATCCCTAGGACACGTCATACCCAATGCTATAAAACTCCTATTATTTCCCATATCCCAACTCAAAGGATAAAGATCCCCTCCAAAGGTCATCTATGGTAGTTTGAGGTCTCATTTACATACCTTGAGCCATATAAGTTTCATTTAGAGCCTAATGCTTGAGCTTCCTCTACCAACCATGTTTAGTTCCTAAACATGCATAAGTAGTGTTAAAAAAATCCTAATGTGTCCATATCCTTACTCAAAGTTCAAGGATACCCTCAGGAGATGATGTCTAGAAATTTGAGGTGACATTCAATTTTCCTTAGATGCCTAAACTATTCCTTTAGTACCCAAGTCCCAGGTTTCCTTCTTTATTCATGTTCGAGGCACCATAACCTAACCGCTAGTGCTAAACATCTTCTAATAGAGTCCATACCCTCTCTTAAAGGACAAAGATACCATGAAAAGATGTTATGTGGTGGTTCAAATACTCATTCATGTTCTTTGAGACTTAAAAGCTAGCTTTAGATCCTAATGTCTAAGTTTTGTCCCCTAACCATGTTCAAGACACCAAGGCCCATACCTAGTGCTCAAAACCTTCGAAAGTTGTCAATATCAGAACTTAAAGGGAAATGACACTCTCAAGATATCGAGTGTGGTCCTATGTTTTTTTATAGGAGTTAGATGCATAGAGACCTAATTTACATCTTAAGTATTTTGTTTCCCCCCTTGACCATGTCTAGGGTCCCATGAGCCATCCTTGGTGCTAAAATCCTTCTAATAGATCCCATATCCCCATTGAAGGATAAATATCCCACATATATGTCATTTTTGGTGGTTTGAAACTTGATTGATGGCCCTTGATCCCTACACATATTATTTAGGCATAATTCCCTAATTTCATCACCTAACCATGGTTCATGCCTTCAAACTAGTACCTAGTTCTTCGAAACCATAATGGTGATAATATTCCCACTAAGAGACAATAAATCCCCTCAAGAGGTCATTTATGTTGGTTCAAGAGCTATTTTTATCCCTAGATTCATAAAATCTTACTTTACGACCTAAGTCCCAAGTTTTGTCCCTTGGCCATGTTGAGGACCCCATGACCCGAACCTTGTCCTTGAGAATTATAATAATTTCCATAACCCAACTTGGAGGCTAAATATTCCCATGGGAGTTCACGTGTTTTGGTTCCAAGTATTTTTGTTGGGCCTATATTACTATCTTGAATCTCCATTTAGAGCCTAAGACCTAGGTTATCATCCCCAACTATGTCCAGGACACCGAGACCCACACCTAGTGCTCAAAATTTCCTAATATCACCAATATCCCCACTCAAAGGGAAAGGATATGTTAAGGAGGTATTTTGTGGTGGATCAAAGTATCATTATGAAACATAGATTATTAGAATATTCCTTTATAGAATAAGGCCTAAGTCTCATTCCTTAACCATTACTACTAGGACCCAAATACTCATCCCTAGTATTCAAAATATCGTAATGATACCCATATCCATACTAAGATGAAAGTACAATCTTTAGAAATCCTATGTGGTGGTTCAAGATGTTTTTCATGGACATGTATTCCAAAAATATTCTTTTAGGGTACAATCCCCATGATTCCTCCCATGACCATGTCAGAGGCCTCAAGACATATAACTAGTACTCAAAATATTCTAAAGGAACTTGTATACCCACTAGAAAATAGGGATGCATTTGGGATGTCCTATGTATTAGTTTGAGTCATCATTCTCAATCGTCTATGCCTGAAGAATTTGATTATGACCTAATTCTTTGATTCCACCCCTAACCAGTTCCCAGGCCTCAAGACCCATATATAGCATTGAAAACGTCCTCATGTTATTGATATATTCACTCATATGGAAAGGCTACACTTGATAGGCCATATATGGCGGTTTGAGGTGTTGCTCTTCACCATTAATACACAGAAGCTTCGCTTAAGGTATAAGGTACATGTTTCCTCCCTCATCCACATAAAGAACCATAAGATGGATACCTTCTACTTCAAACCTCGTAATGTCATTGATATCTTATGATAGGTCATCTGTCTAGTGGTTTGAGGCATTGTTTTAGGCCTTGGATGCCCATAATGTTCTTTTAGGGACTAAGTCATGAATTTACTCCCTTGACCATGTCTAGGGCCTAGAGACCCCTATTTAGTGCTCAAACCCTCCTAATAGCATTAATATCCCACTCATAAGTCAATGATAAAAGAGGTCTTGTGTGGTAGTATGGCACATCTTTCTTGACCTCGATGCATAAATGATTCCTTTAGGGACCATGGATTGAGTTTTCTCCCTTATCTATGTCTAGGGCCCCAAGACCCATACTTACTACTAAAACTTCCTAATTCCTTACATATCCCTATTCTAGAAGCAAGGGTACCCTTGAGAGGTCATGTGTGGTGGTTTAATGCATCATTCTTGACCTTGGATGCCTAAAAGATTCATTTAGTGCCTAAGGTGTGGGTTTCCTCCCTTGACTATGTTAAGGGTCCCTAGGCCCATCCTTGGCGATCAAACCTCCCAATGGTGTATATACCCACAAATGGATGCTAAGGATATATTCAATTAGCCATGTGTGGCGATTTGAGTTGTCATCGTCGGCCCTAGATGCATAAAAGTTTCCTTTAATTTCTAAAGTAGATGTTTCCTCCCTTAACCATGTCTAGGGATCCAAGAACCTTCTAATGGCTCTAATATCCATCAAACATTTTGAAAAATATTTCAATAAAATTTATAAAAAAAATCCCAATCAAATAAATATATTTGATTTTAAATCACTATTATCACCACTTCTATAACCTTACTAAATAATTGTTTCTCTTTAATTATTTTGCAATTATAATTTTTTAATGATTATTTTTATTTATTTATTTGAATTACAACAATATAAAATCTAAATAATTGAATTGGGTTATTTTACAAAATATAGTTTGTTTATAATGTAAAGCCTCGTAATGAGATCCTAATTTTTTTTCTTTTATGCATAATATAAAAAACAAACAAATGAATTCAGTTATTTACAACATAGTTATTTATTATTTTCTTATGTATATGGTGCAAACCCCATAATTAAATCCTACTTATCGATGTTAATGT
Source organism: Larix kaempferi (assembly GCA_027924585.1). Classification (NCBI taxonomy): domain Eukaryota; kingdom Viridiplantae; phylum Streptophyta; class Pinopsida; order Pinales; family Pinaceae; genus Larix; species Larix kaempferi. The sequence goes on along the minus strand of BSBM01000398.1, from coordinate 3,896,117 downwards.
GGAAAAGAAGGGCTCAACACAACTTTATTATACCTTCCAACTTAGTATACACAATTTCTCTTAAGATATATGATGAAAATACTACATTTCCAATAAAAAGATGTACCATCACTTTAACACCTTATAATATGAATGGCCCCGAAAGATGGATTTAATACTCCATTTCCAATAAAAAGATGTACCATCACTTTAACACCTTATAATATGAATGGTCCTGAAAGATGGATTTTTTGGTTATAGTTGTTTACATTTAGTTTCCACGTTTGTCTAATTTCCATTACAAGAGAAGTCACTCTTGACTCAATATTTGAGTGAAAATGGTATTTTAGTTCCATGAAGTAGTTTGAGTGACAATGTAAAAGAATGAGGGATAACCACTCTATGTAGCCTCCATGCCCTCTTATTTTTCAATTCTAAAATTTTCTCGGTAGATCAATACACAACATATCCAAACTGTGTTAATTGACTTTCTTGTATCACAATTTCAAAATGAATTTTGTGGTTGAAACCCACCAACTTGATAGGGAAGCGTCTTGTAAGTTTGTATCGAACATGAATAAGATAAATGACATCATTCTATGTTAATCACTAGATATAATTGAGAAATATATCTATATATAGAGTGGCAATGTAAGGATAAATATAAGGTTAATAGTTATAATTTTTCCAAGTGGATGAAGATAAGGTTAATGGTGAGCTCTTGATATGTTATTGCTTTCATTGGAAACAAAAGCACTCACATATGCAATAAATAGTTGTTATGTGTTAATGCGAGATATATGCATATTTTGGTTTGAGTGTTCAAAATTGTGCCTTGGGAATTCTTTATGTCATTCTTTTTTTATTAGAGATCAAGGAAAGGTGCTCCAACGAAGTAATGAGTGAGGGAGTGTGTGAGTGATAGAATTGTCATACAACAACTAGAATTAGAGTGTGAGAAATTGAGATTGAAGAGAGACAGTGATGCATTTCAATAGGAAGGAGTTGTTGTTTCTATTTGTTGGATGCATTGTGTAGGAGTTGCAATGGAATATTCAATTGTGAAGCCCATGAGTTAATATCCGTTTAGATTGAAATCCCTACTTAGAGTTCTGGGTTCTATTCTTCTATCTTCTCTCTGTGCAAGATACTATTCTGATTTTTATTCTTCCATCTCCTCTCTTGCTCTAATATATGCACCAGGGGTGCTTGATGTAATCTGCTTATTGTGAAGCAAGTCATTCTCTGTTATCAATCAATATACTAAGGAATATTTTGCTGGGGTTTTCTCCCCCAAGTTATAGAGGGTTTCCCCAAGGTAAATTTATGTGTCGTATGTGAATGTTTATGTTTATGATTGTTCATTGATTTCAAGTACTACTGCAATTTTGAATTAAAGATAAAAAATTAACATGGTATCAAAGCTCAAGGCATGAAAGAGCTAAGTTCAGCAGTCAAGCTTGAGCCTTCTTAGATCTTGAGTGAGCACAGTACTTGAAGAATAATGGATTCACTCTTAGTAAGTCTGACTTGATGGAACTTCAAACTTCAATACTTGGAAGGCTAGGATTTTGAATATCCTGGAAGAGCATGATCTGGATGGCTACGTATCCAGTGTTGTTGAAGAGTCTACTACTAATGCAGGGCGTACTAACTTCAAGAAGAATCAATCCAAAGAAAATAGAATCATTTATGATTATGTGAAAGGAAATTTGATGCCAGTGATTACTCCATTGAATACCACAAAGGAATGCTTCGAAACTTTGACAAATATTTATGAGAAGGCTCCTAGTGAGAAGAGAGCATTGAAGAACAAACTTCGTAATTTGAAGATGGAGAAGGACAAAGTTGTTTCTTTCTTCTTCAAAAATATCTCTCTAGTAAGAGTTCAACTCATGATCATTGGTGTGATGGTTAATGATGATGATTTGATATAGACTATTGACAATGGCCTTCCATCTTCATGGGAGACATTCTTGGCTACATTAAATGGTCAAGAAGTGAAACCAAACTTTGAAATGATGTGGCATCATTTCCTACAAGAAGAAGGGTGAATCCAGAGAAAATATACTTCCCCCAAAGAAGAGAACCTTGTTCTTGTGGCACAGATGAAGAGAGGTAAGAAATCATTTTCTCACAAGAATTTTTCTCATCAAAAGGAAAATGATTACAACAAGAACTTTGATAAGTCTAAATTCAGATGCTTCAATTGCAATAAGAAGGGTCTCTTTGTAAGAGAATTTCGTGCAAAGAAAAGAGGAAAATTCAAGGGTAGGTTTCATGATTCTGCTGTTACAAAAGATGAACCTACAAGAAATAATTCTTCTAATGATCAGTAGACAAGGAAGGAGTACTATCTTGTCTCATCCCTATCTGGATCCATTACCACTAGTGCTAACACATGGTTGGTGGATAGTGGTGCATATAAACACATGACTGGATATAGGAGCGCTATCAAATATCTGAAGGAAAATAAGTTCTTTAGTCAGTTAGATCTTGGAGATAATTCCACCTATTTGATCCAAGGAGTTGGATCCACTTCTTTTTAGTTGGATTTAGGAGATGTACTTCATGTTGATGATATTCTATAAGTTCCTGGTCTGAAGAAAATCCTCTTGTGTGTTTCATTTCTAGAAGATAAAGGTTTCAAAGTAATATTGATGGACAATAAAGCACTCTTGTGGCCTAAGCATGCAAACTTGAACTTTGCAAATGTAATTGGAGTTAGAGAGGGAGGTCTCTATAAAGTTCTTAGAAATCTCATTCAAGCCATGATCCATGACACTGTCAATCCTTGTGAACTATGGCATAGGAGGCTTGGTCATCTTCATTTCAAAGCGCTACCTAGATTACAAAAGATGGTAAAAGGAATAAGAAGAAAACAAATTGTACCTTACAACCCCTAGTAGAATGGGGTTGCTGAAAGAAAGAATAGAACAATCTGTGAGGTTGCAAAAGCTATGATGTGTGATTAGGATCTTCCCACCTCCTTATGGGAAGAATCCTCCAACACGACTGTTTATATTCATAATAAAATCCTGCATTCTATCTTGGAATAAAAGACTCCTAAAGAGGTTTTCATTGGTGAAAAACCAGATGTTGGACACTTGAAGATTTTCGGTTGTCCTGTCTACATTCATGTACCGAAAGAAAATATGACAAAGATGGAAGCCATCCAGAAAGAAAGGAACATTTTTTGGATATAGCGAATCCTCCAAAGCTTATAGAATTTATGTTCCAGTTCAAAGTTCTCACATTGAACTCAGTAGAGATGTAACATTTCATGAAGAGGTTTCCCTCAAGCACTCTAAAGAACTTTAGTGTGATTCAGATATGGAGGAGCATGAGACTCACTTGATGAAGGATCCAGGTTCTGGTTCTCCTCTTTCAGATGTCGAGAGGGGGAATCTAGAAGAGTCCTTAGATCTGCTTGATCCTACAGCGACCAATAGAATTGATAGAAATATATCTTGGTGAACCTCCTACTAAGAGGATATTTGCATGGTGTCGATACATCCTACAAGAGGAAGAAAAGCATGGATCACCATCTAGCACATCCAGAGATCAAAAGAGACCTGACAGATATGCAGGATATGTAGCTTAAATGAGTCACATCAGTGATTCAAAACCCACCTCATATGAATAAATTGCTAAGCAACAAGTATGGAAAGATGCATGGTGGAAGAATACAAATCCATCATCAAGAATGATGTGTGGGAAGTGGTTCCTAAACATGAAGGGAAGTCAATAGTAACTTCCAAGTGGCTTTATAAAATAAAAAATGCAGCTCACGACAATATTGAAAAATATAAAAGAAGATTTGTGGCTCGTGGTTTCTCATGGAAAGAAGGAATAGACTATGATGAGGCATTCGCTCATGTGGCTAGGTACATTACTATTCAAGCCATGATTTTACTTGCTCAGTTCTAGGGTGGAAGCTTCAACAGATGGATGTGAAGACTACCTTTCTGAATGGTGGAGTTGAGGAATAAGTATACATACAACAACCTAAGGGGTTTTTAGTTCATGGGAAGGAGTCCCATGTATGCAAACTTAGAAAGCCTTGTACGGGCTTAAGCAGGCCCCAAGGTCCTGGTATTCAAGGATTGACAGCTATCTTTAGAGCTTAGGCTTATCCAAACACGAAGCTGACCCCAACCTATAATTCAAGGTTTTGAAGAACCAACCACTGATCTTGGTTCCCTATGTTGATGACGTGTTCCTTACTGGAGAGGAACAACATATAGCTAAGTGCAAGAGGGAGATCACTTCTGAGTTCGAAATGAAAGACTTGGGTCTTATGCATCTCTTTCTTGGTTTGGAAGTTTGGCAAAGGAAAGATGAGATCTTTATTTCACAAGGAAAGTACATAGTTGATGTGTTGCACAGGTTTGGTATGATGGATTGTAAATCTATGTCCATACCAATGGTTTCTAATATGAAGAAACTACATGAGTCGAGTCAGATTCCGGATCGGATCTAGTGGATCCTACCATGCATAGATAACTCATTGGTTCCTTGATGTATTTGATGCATAATAGACCAAACATATGTTATGCAATGAGTATCTTGAGTAAGTTCATGTCTGAGCCAAGACATAGACATTGGGTTGCTTCCAAGCATGTGCTTAGATACCTTCGAGGTACTACTGCTTATGGACTCAAATATGCTTCCAGTGGAGGAGTGATGCTACTTGGTTATGTTGAATATGATTGGGGTGGTAGTATTGTGGACCGAAAGAGAACATCCAGATTTTGTTTTTAGCTTGGGATCGACTATGATATCTTGGTCCAGCAGGAAGTAGGACTCCGTAGCCCAGAGTACTACAGACTCAATAGAGTGTATGTAATGTCCCAAAAATAGCAAAAATTTTAAAAAAATTCCGACACTATAATAAACTGGAAAAGATATGATGAATACTAACTTCAGCATTGACAAGTACTTATTGTACCGATGTTTGATTTCTACTCTTTGAAATGTCTTAGCTTCAAGTATCATGGTTTGCTGGTTATACGGTTCTACAGCTTTGCGGAATGGTTTATATGTATAAACTGTCGCATGTGTACCAATTTGTGAATGCAATAATATGAATATCCTTCTTACGGTTGTAAAGGTTTGAATGCATATGTATTAAAGTCTTACTGGTAATTCAGGTGAAATGGATCCTTTATTGGTGGTGATTAATGCTCATGATGAGATACTTGGTCCCTTGAAATGGCAAGGTACCCTGACAGGGCTGCCGAGAGGTAGGGGTAAGAAATGGAGATTTCGGACTCACTTAGCATTATTGCTAATGCATCTACTTGTTTCGGGTTTGCAGGTGTACTTATGAGACATCTATCGATAATCCCTACTCCACCCTTCTAGCAACTATTTTAAGTCTCAAGTGAGATAGCTTTGAAGGTTGGCACTTCTTTTGTTTTAGCCTCATTGGGGTTTGTGATACTTGTGAAACATCACTACTTGTTTGACCTTGTAATTAGTTCATGGCACTATGAAGAGTTTGGGGTCATTGTAATATTTGATTGTATCTTACAATGTTGTGAATATCGTATGATCTTAATACTTTAGAGTGTTGGGTCAATTTCGAATTAATGGTAGTTGGTAGTACCATTGAATGTATCTTTGCGAATGCACATGGCCACGCTGCCAGCTGTGATGGGGGTTTACTCTAGGGTTCTATCGAAATGAAGAACACTTTCATGGTTCACTTCTCATGTCTGTTGTGGGTGTATTGAGGGTTTCATTACTGACCTGAGCTGTGGCTCATGGTCATCATACCATGTGGAAATAGCGATAGCGACTGCAAATCTTTGAAGGTAATCCTCTCGGGTTTAAGTTCTACACTCCTGCTATTGCATGTTAGATGTTTTGTGATATAAAATTCAGGGCCCTGACATGTATGTCGTGATTGGAATACAGGTGTTGACTGGCGTTTCTCTTCTACGTAGTCAGTACACAACAGTGGCGATGTTAGACAATGGTAATTCCAGAATTTGCCATCTCTTGGCTCCTCCTTTTGCCTCTGTGGGGATTACTGTTGATGTATGTTTACTGGGAACTAGTGAACTTGTTTGAGTTCATTGTGACAAGGTTTTGAATCTTTGGAAGTCGCCTTTTGGTTGGACTGTGGTGTGAATATGTATCTATTTGTCGTTTTGCAGACCCTAGAGGATTTTAGTGTGGGGTTTTGGCTATCCGACTCTATGTTTAAACTTGGTTGAACTCTCGTTATTTGGTAATAATGCCCAAGGATGAACTACGGTTTACATTACAGATTTATGTGTTCAAAATGTATTTATATGGGTCCTGAAGTGTCCTTCTATGTAATATTTATGAGGGTTTGATACCCTATCTAAATCTCTGCATTTTTAATTCATATGGATATGGGATTTTTGGAATAGTCGTATCACTATCTGCATTTTCTATTTGGTATTGATGTTGTATTTAACCCTATGAAGGGGATATATAAATTCCTATGTTTTAAAGTTATTGTTGCTCCACTCTGTGGTCTTCTCGATTTGATGTCTTTGTGTTTAAAATGTAAAAGAGTAAAGGCATGCCTGTTTGAAAAGAATGATTGAATGGAGGGAATACGTAACTCTACAATTGTTTTATCTATAAGTCTGAGAATCCCTGGGTTCTTATTTTTGCGTTTTCTGGTTATTTGAAGTAGGTAGAAAGACAACAGGATCTTTAAATGAATGTAGTGGGAATCGATCCCTGTATCAATCGTTTATTAGTTTCTCTGTATAGTATCGTGTATAGTTTTTTGTAAAGTGGGATGGGGATGGGAATTGATCCCCGTACCAATCATTTCTGTATAAAATCGTCTAGAGTTTGTTTGATGAACATGGTATAGCCCTTCTGTGTTTTAAATAGGAATCGTAACCCTAGCTATTGTTTTGATTGACCCTTGAGAGGGTATGGGTTATTGTACAATCATTTATTCTTGTGGCATTTTGCAAAATGGCAGAGCCGTGGATGGGGTTCAATCTCCCGACCCATGGAACGAATGTGTTAGCAATTTGAATGTTGTGGATTGTTTGATCTCTAAAATGCAAATCATTGAGTTTCTTTTTCATAGTTTAGGTTGTAAGAATGGAAATAATTAATACTAAGTTGATAAGTCGTGATGCTTGGAAGATGCGTTTAAATCCTTTTGATGAGTTGACTGTATTGCCTGCTGTACATGTCTTCGCTACTTGATGTTTTGAATTTGATGTCTGTAATCATTTTCCTGAAAGGGTTAGTAGTTTTGAACATCATCTTAACTAGATTTGTGATATATTGATGTTTGTAAATTTAAGAGAAGACTTTAGTAGAGGCAAGAAAATAATGCAAACATAATTCTTATTCTAGCTATACACAGTTTATGGGAAACATAAAAGAATCACTCACTGTTTCAGAATGGATATATATACAATTTTAAAACATACTACTCTGAATGTAGAAATCTAGGTGTATCTAAACAGATCTCTAGGTTTTGATTTTGATAGGATGTCTAGCACAAGAACCTTCTAGACATTCTACTGACCCTAGCTTCTAAGTTACGTAATCCTAGCCTACAAACAATGCTCTCTATTTGTTCCTATCAACAAGTTGGTATTTAAACAATTTTAGGATGAAAGGAAAAACAACGCCAAAGATGTTGGGGTAGCACCCTGTATTGCTTATCTAATCTTTATTATAACTTAATTTGAGAGAATCACATTTCATACCTGATTACTTTGTGGCCTGCTCCCTTCCTGAAGTAACCTGCACACTCAAACAATAATTAGTGTAGAGCCCTCTAAGCTCAGCTGACCTGTTATGATGACTTTGGGGCTACCATGTTCCTCCCAACCTTGAACCTTGAACCGTTCTGGTTCTATCTAGATCCCCCCCGAGCTTGGTTCCAACATGCAATGAGAGGTAAAGGCCCTAGATCCACTTCTGGTTTAGTTCTGAGAATTTTCTTTAGGTAAGGCTGCTCCAGCTTCTTGGAGCAGAGTAGTTTTCTTGGACTACCATAAGAGAATGATAATAATCAAGACTGATAGGTAATCCCCAAACTTGGGGTATTCCCTCCTTAAGTAGGGAAGTTTTTCAATTAGGACTGTTGAAAACAATCAGTTTCTTTAAATTAGATAATTAATAATTAAGAGATATTATTTAATTGAAAATATCTAGTCTTCTGGAACTAGGATTTTTCCAACTGTTTTATTATAAGTGATTTTGATTTATGCTCTTAATAGTAATTGAAATAACAATAATTGTAATACATCAATTATGCTAATAATTATTCTAATATTAAATACATTTCACTTAACTATTAATACACCACTTATAATATTGAATAATGCTTAAATTAGATATACTAATAATATTCCATAACTTAAATAATAACACCATTTTTATTAAAGCTCCTAATAATAATAATAGCTTGGAGGCCTTTATTCAGGTTAGTCATAAAAGACTACTGGTAATTATCTTTTATTCAGTTATGTGTCATCGCATGACACTCTTTTCTCTTTAACTTTTAGGGACACGGTCCACTTCTTTAGGACGATCTTGGTCAGCTTGGTTAGGTACCTCTAGTCTCTCTCTTTGCATGTCGGATTCCCTCATTTAACATTGTAGCTCCCGCAGTAGGTGATGATGGATAAAAATATGAATCATTTAGTTGATTTAAATAAATGTGATAAAAGTGCTCTTTAGATTCTTTCCGAATCAACACTTTGAAAATCCGTAACCCTGAGTGCTCTTCAGAGCCATTTAACTCAACACTCTCACATGGGCGTTACTCTAGTGCAATTCCAGAGGCCCTGCTCAACACTAGTGCTAGAATGTGGTTGTGAGGCACATCTAGAATATTTAAGTTGCCTCAGATCCGGTATTCGTTTATCAAGCTTGGAGTGCTCCAGGGCTTATTCCCAACACTCAATGTACATCAGGGCTTACTTCCAGTACATCATATTTCCTCTAGGTACATCGGGGCTTTTGCCCAGTACGTAGGTAATTTGTGTGTTTCTGAGTCCACTCTCAACACACCATATAAGTCAATTATGTCATTCACATCACTGCACAGTATGTAAGAAAAGGTCATCTTAGTATATTAGGGTTTTGTACCCACATCATATGGTAAAAACATAAATCAGAACATTGGGGCTTCCTTGCCCAGTATATAATCAAATAATGAAATTCAGTCAGGGTCCATTCCCAATATGTCAGTATACAAAAGAATAAATCATATTTGTTGGGGCCATGGCCCAATATAACATCATAAAATAGTCAGTCCAAAATTCGGCATATTACATCCCTCCCCGCTTAGAACAACACCATCCCGGTGTTTCTAGGGACTAGGAATGAGGTCATGAAACAAGGTGGGGTATGCCTCTTTCATGGTGGACTCATTCTCCCAAGTAGCCTCATCTGGTCCAAAGTGCCTCCATTGCACTTTCAGGTGAGTAATGGTCCTCCTCCTAAGCTGGACCTCTCTCTTGTCCAGGATGTGGAGTGGTCCTGGCGTAAACTCCCCTTCGGGCTCCACTTGTAATAAGGACCAATCAATAACATGTTTAGTATCGTATACATATTTCTTTAATAATGAAGCATGAAAAACATTATGAACTTTTATATGCGTTGGAAAGGCCAAGTCATAATCTACTGGGCCCTTCTTGGCCAGTATTTCAAAAGGTCAACAAAATCTTGGGGCTAGTTTCCTGCAACGTCCCAAGCTCAACGAGCTTCATTTTGCTTTTATTTTTAGAAACACATGTTCGCCGACTTGATAGTCCTTGTCTTTTTGTTTCTTGTCCACATAACGCTTTTGGCGGTCTTGTGCTTCTTTTAAGTTTAGTTGTACCTTGGAGACTAGCTGTTCCAAGTCCTTTAATAGGTCGGGTCCTAACATAAGTCTGTCTACTGGACTGTCCCAAGTCATGGGGGTCCGACATTTCCTACCGTAGAGTACTTCGAAAGGACTCATTTTGGCCGAGGTTTGATAACCGTTGTTGTATGCGAACTCTGCTAGGTGCAAATAATCTTCCCACTTGGTAGGGTTATTCATGACATACATCCTCAACATGTCCTCGAGGATCTAGTTTACTCATTCTGTTTGTCCGTCGGTCTGGGGGTGTTACGCGGTACTGAATTGTAACTGGGTTTCGAGACCAGAGAATAATGCTCTCCAGAAGTTGCTAGTGAAATTCATGTCTCAATCGAAAATGATTGCTTTAGGTATCCCGTGCAATCAAAAGATATCTTTTAAGAATATTTTCGCGATGTGAACTGCTTTGTAGGTAGATTTCACCGGTATAAAGTGGGCTGCTTTAGACAGCTTGTCTACCACTACGAAGATGGAGTCGTTCAGTTTCTTACTCTTGGGTAAGCCTGTAATGAAGTCCATACTTATTACCTCCCATTTCCATTCTGGGATGGGTAAAGGTTGAAGTAATCCGGATGGGTGTTGGTGTTCTGCTTTGACCAATTGGCACTTCTGACATTTCGCGATGAACATTGTGATGTCAGCTTTCAGCTTAGGCCAGAAGTAATGTTTTTTTACGGCCGATATCATCTTTTGATATCCGGGGTGTCCTGAATAAGGTTTCTGGTGAAACTCGGTGAGAATGTTTGATCTAATGTCTCCACTTTCTGGGATGTAAAGTCAGTCTTTCAACCACAGTAGTCCCGTTTCGTCTATCTTATATTATTTCTACTGTTGAAAAAGTCTGTCTTTCCAGATCTTTGCAAGGATTTCCGTGTAATAACGGTCATTCTTACATTCTGTTCGAATTCTGTGGTGTAAGTCAGAGTTGGTTTGGCTTATTGTGACCTCGTAAAGCATATGTGCTCGACGGCTTAAGGCATCCACAATCTTGTTTTCCTTGCCTTTTATATGCTTTAGTTCGAAATGGTATTCACTAAGGAAGGCTAGCCACCTGGCCTGCCTAGCATTTAGGTCGGGTTGGTCGAAAAGGTATTTCAAGCTCATGTTATCCATCAACAATAGAAATTTCTTTCCCATGAGATAATGTCGCCACATATTCAGAGCATGGATGATGGCGGCTAGTTTAAGGTCATGAGTAGGATAGTTCTGCTCATGTTCTATTAGTTTCCTCGATTCATAGCATATGGAAAAATTGTCTTGCATAAGGACTCCCCCGAGTCCTTCCTTGCTTGCATCTGTGCAAACGATGAAGTCCCCATTGGGATCTGCAATACGCAGAATTGGTGCACTAATCAGTAGTTGCTTCAGCTTTTGAAAACTTTCTTCGCACTTATCTGTCCAGATAAACTTGTTTTCCTTTTTCTGCAAGGCGGTCATGGGAGATGCAATCCGTGAAAAGTTCTCAATGAACTTTCGGTAGTAGCTGGCTAATCCTAATAACGACCTTATGTCGAACACGCAAGTAGGTGTGGTCCATTCTTCGATAGCTTTGACCTTTTCGGAGTTGACAACTATTCACTTCTCAGAAATGATATGTCCTAAGTATTGAATCTGGGGTCTGTAGAAATCTCACTTACTAAACTTGGCGTAAAGCTCGTGTTCTCTTAGTATCCGTAAAACAATTCGGAGGTGCTCCTCATGTTCTACTTCATTCTTGGAGTAGTTCAGAATGTTGTCAATAAAGACTAGAATGAATTTATTGAGGTATTTACTAAAGATATTGTTCATCATGCACATAAAGTTGGTCGGTGCGTTCGTTAACCCAAAGGGCATCACTACGAACTCGTAGTGGCCGTAACGGGTTCGGAATGCCGTCTTGTTCATATCCTCATCACGGATCCTCACCTGATGGTATCTGGATCGTAAGTTGATCTTCGAGAAGATCTTTGCCCCTCCGACTTGGTCAAACAAGTCGTCGATCCTAGGGAGTGGGTAGTGGTTCTTAATGGTCATCTTGTTGAGTTGGCGGTAATCGATGCACATCCGCATGGTGCCATCTTTCTTCTTGATGAAGAGTATCGATGCTCCCCAAGGGGACACACTAGGTTGGATGTACCCTTTGTCAATTAGTTCTTGTAACTGAAGTTTGAGCTCCACCAATTCTGGTGTACTCATGCAGTACGGGGCTTTAGAAGCTGGTACTAACCTGGGTGTCAGTTCGATAGAAAAGTCTAAGTCTCGTTTAGGCGGTAATCCTGGTATCTCTTCGGGAAATACATCCTTGAATTCTATGAGGATTGGAAAGTCTTTGATCTTCAGTTCCCTATCAGTTTCTATGTTTTGGATGTTGACGACAAAGAGTTTGCAACCCTTTTTGATACATTTATTTGCTTGTAAGGCGGAGATCTGTCTTACCGACACTTTCTTAGGGATACCTTGAATTGTCTTTTGAATCCCTTGGTCATCCCTGCAAAGTAAGGATTTTTTTAAGCAGTCTAGGAGGACATGGTGTTCTTCCAACCAATCCATGCCAATGAGTACATCGTACGATACTAGGGGTAGAATGTTTAAATCTAACCTAGTTTGAAATCCGTTTAAGTTTATCTCGCAAGTTTTAACTAACTCGAAGATCTTTTGTTTGGTACCGGTGGCTAGTTGTACCAACCACGATTTCTCATGAGGTTCTCGGTTCAACTTACAAGTGTCCACTAACTTCGGGGAGATATAACTTCGGCAAGCGCCGGGATCTATTCAAATTGAAACTGTAGTGTTAGAGATCTTACCCTCTAATTCCACCATGGTGGCTTGGTGATCTGTCTGTCGACCATCAAGAGCGGCATAGATCCTTGGTGTCTTTTCCATGTCCCCTATGGTAGTCTCTGTTTGGATGTTGTGTAAAACTCCATCCGTTTTGCTGGGGAAGTCTCTGTAGTAGTGGGGCCCTTGGCATTTCCAGCAAGAAACGGTTGGTGGGACAACTTTGGTCCCTTTGTTGAATGTTGGCCTGTTGACAGGTGGTGGGGGTGCACTTGGTCTGCTTGGGGTTGGTTGAAGCCTCTATTATGCGGAAAACTATTGTTATGTTTCCGATAAGGTGGGGGCCTTAAACCCAGTCTGCGGTTGTCTGAGAAGGTTCTAAACCTATCTCTATTTCTATTGATGTTGTCATTCCTTGGCTGCCCATGTTCATAACAAAGCCTTGCTTTATGTAAGGTTATATCAAGGGTTTTGGGCATGTCGAACTCTATCTTTTCTCTAAAGTTTGGTGGCATCCCTCCCAAGAATTGCTGAATTTTTACCTTCTCGTCTTTGATATAAGGCACATAGTGCAGCAAGTCTAAGAATCAGTTTATGAATGCTTCCATAGTCAGGGAGCCCATTTTTAACTCATGAAATTCCTTTAGTCTCTTGTCGAAGAATCTTTCAGACATATACTTGTCTTGGAATATTATGCTGAAAGTATCCTAGGTTATGTCTCTCAGCTCTTGTCCTTTGGTGTGTTTCAAGTCCCACCACCATCTGGAAACTTTACCGTTTAGGTTGTATATGGCTAGTCGGGCTTGCATTTCACTGGATTAATTGTGAACTTTTAAGTATTTATTCATCCCTAGCAGCCACTCCTCAGCCTTTTCCCCAACGTTAATCTCTCTGTCATATGTTGGGGCTATTATCTTTTGGAATTCCCCTTGCAGACTATCATCACTTTTTCTCCTTTTCTTGCAAGGAGGTGGTGAACCTTTATCGTTGGAAGAGCTCTTACCATCCTCTTCCATTGATTCTGGTATGTGCTCTCCCTGCTCTTCTCCTTTAGGGATGGAAGTCCTTTTTGTGTGACTGTTTCCCTTTTTGGGGGTGTTTACTGAGAGTGTGGGCTATCCGAGAGGTTTAGCCTTTGTTAAGGTCTGAAGCAGTCCCTCATTTATGGCTTGTTGTTCTCTTCTTTCCTGCATGTTTTCATCTCGGAAGCTTCGAAACTCTGCCTGCAGGTTTTGCATAGATTGTCTCCAATCTGAGTTTAGTTCGACCACCACCTCCTGCTCTCAGGGTGGTGAGTCCAAATTCCCGTGAATGTTGCTGCCCTATTCTACATTCATTTTTCAGACAGTCTTTGTACCTGAAATGTTATATAAGTATAGAGAACATAAAATTATGTTAGTTTATTCTCACATAAAACAAAATAAAATGTAAAGGTATGTTTCTCTTTACTATGTATCTGCAGCGGATGTTTGTAATGAGCCCAATAGGTCACTTAGTTTTGTAACCGGGATCTGATACCACTTGTAATGTCCCAAAAATAAAAAAAAAATTAAAAAAATTACGACACTATAATAAACTGGAAAAGATATGATGAATACTAACTTCATCATTGACAAGTACTTATTGTACAAATGTTTGATTTCTACTCTTTGAAATGTCTTAGCTTCAAGTATCATGGTTTGCTGATTATATGGTTCTACAGCTTTGCGGAATGGTTTAGATGTATAAACTGTCGCATGTGTACCAATTTGTGAATGCAATAATATGAATCTCCTTCTTACGGTTGTAAAGGTTTGAAGGCGTATGTATTAAAGTTTCACTAGTAATTCAGGTGAAATGGATCCTTTATTGGTGGCGATTGATGCTCATGATGAGATACTTGGTCCCTTGAAATGGCAAGGTACCCTGACAGGGCTGCCGAGAGGTAGGGGTAAGAAATGGATATTTCGGACTTACTTAGCATTATTGCTAATGCATCTACTTGTTTCGGGTTTACAGGTGTACTTATGAGACATCTATCGATAATGCCTACTCCACCCTTCTAGCAACTATTTTAAGTCTTAAGTGAGATAGCTTTGAAGGTTGGAACTTCTTTTGTTTTAGCCTTATTGGGGTTTGTGATACTTGTGAAACATCACTACTTGTTTGACCTTGTAATTAGTTAATGGCACTATGAAGAGTTTGGGGTCATTGTAATATTTGATTGTATCTTACAATGTTGTAAATATCGTATGATCTTTATACTTTAGAGTGTTTGGTAAATTTTGAATTAATGGTAGTTGGTAGTAGCATTGAATGTATCTCTATGAATACACATGGCCACACTGCCAGCTATGATGGGGGTTTACTCTAGGGTTCTATCGAAACGAAGAACACTTTTGTGGTTCACTTCTCATGTCTGCTGTGGGTGTATTGAGGGTTTCGCTACTGACCTGAGCTGTGGCTCATGGTCAGCATACCATGTGAAAATAGCGATGGCGACTGCAAATCTTTGAAGGTAATTACTCTCAGGTTTAAGTTCTACACTCCTGCTATTGCATGTTAGATGTTTTGTGATATAAAATTCAGGGCCCTAACTTGTATGTCATGATTGGAATACAGGTGTTGACTGGCGTTTCTCTTTTGCATAGTTAGTACACAACAGTGGCGATGTTGGACAATGGTAAGTCCAAAATTTGCCATCTCTTGGCTCCTCCTTTCACTTCTGTGGGGATTACTGTTGATGTATGTTTACTGGGTACTGGTGAACTTGTTCGAGTTCATTGTGACAAGGTTTCGAATCCCTGGAAGTCGCCTTTTGCCTGGGCTATGGTGTGAATATGTATCTATTTGTCGTTTTGCAGACCCTGGAGGATTTTAGTGTGGGGTTTTGGCTATCCGAATCTATGTTTAAACTTGGTTGAACTCTCGTTATTTGGAAATAATGCCCAAGGATGAACTAGGGTTTACATTACAGATTTATGTGTTCAAAATGTATTTATATGGGTCCTGAAGTGTCCTTCTGTGTAATATTTATGAGGGTTTGATACCCTATCTAAATCTCTGCGTTTTTAATTCATATGGATATGGGGTTTTTGGAACAGTCGTATCACTATTTGCGTTTTCTATTTGGTATTGATCTTGTATTTAACCCTATGAAGGGGATGTATAAATTCCTATGTTTTTAAGTTATTGCTGCTCCACTCTGTGGTCTTCTCGATTTGATGGCTTCATGTTTAAAATGTAAAAGAGTAAAGGCCTAGTTGTTTGAAAAGAATGATTGAATGGAGGGAATACGTAACTCTACAATTGTTTTATCTATAAGTCTGAGAAGCCCTGGGTTCTTACTTTTGCATTTTTTGGTTATTTGAAGTAGGTAGAAAGACAACAGGATATTTAAATGAATGTAGTGGGAATCGATCCCTGTATCAATCATTTATTAGTTTCTCTGTATAGTATATTGTATAGTTTTCTGTAAAGTGAGATGGGGATGGGAATCGATCCCTGTACCAATCGTTTCTGTATAAAATCATGTAGAGTTTGTTTGATGAACATGGTATAGCCCTTCTGTGTTTGAAATAGGAATCGTAACCCTAGCTATCGTTTTGATTGACCCTTGAGAGGGTATGGGTTACTGTACAATCATTTATTCTTGTGGTGTCTTGCAAAATGGCAGAGCCGCGGATGGGGTTCGATCTCCCGACCCATGGAACAGATGTGTTAGTGATTTGAATGTTGTGGATCGTTTGATCTCTAAAATGCAAATCGTTGAGTTTCTTTTTCATAGTTTAGGTTGTAAGAATGGACATAATAGATACTAAGTTGACAAGCCGTGATGCCTGAAAAATGCGTTTAAATCCTTTTGATGAGTTGACTGTATTTCCTACTATATGTGTCTTCACTACTTGATGTTTTGAATTTGATGTCTGTAATCGTTTTCCTGAAAGGGCTAGTAGTTTCAAACATGATCTTAACTAGATTTGTGATATATTGATGTTTGTTAATTTAAGAGAAGACTTTAGTAGAGGTAAGAAAATAATGGAACAAAATTCTTATTCCAGCTATACACAGTTTATGGGAAACATAAAAGAATCGCTCACTGTTTCAGAATGGATATATATACAATTTTAAAACATACTACTATGAATGTAGCGATCTAGGTGTATCTAAATAGATCTCTAGTTTTTTATTTTGATAGGATTTCTAGCATAGGAACCTGCTAGACATTCTACTAACCCGAGCTTCTAAGTTACATAATCCTAGCCTACAAGCAATGCTCTCTGTTTGTTCCCATCACCAAGTTAGTATTTAAACAATTTTAGGATGAAAGGAAAAACAATGCCAAAGATGCTGGGGTAGCACCCTGTATTACTTATTTAAGCTTTATTATAACTTAATTTGAGAGAATCACATTTCATACCTGATTACTTTGTGGCCTGCTCCCTTCCTGAAGTAACCTGCACACTCAAACAATAATTAGTGTAGAGCCCTCTAAGCTCAGCTGACTTGTTATGATGACTTTGGGGCTACCAAGTTCCTCCCAACCTTGACCCTTGAATCATTCTGGTTCTATCTAGATCCCTCGAGCTTGGTTCCAACATGCAATGAGAGGTAGAGGCCCTAGATCCACTTCTGGTTTAGTTCTGAGAATTTTCTTTAGGTAAGGCTGCTTCAACTTCTTGGAGCAGAGTAGTTTTCTTGGACTACCATAAGAGAATGATAGGTAATCCCCAAACTTGGGGCCTACCCTCCTTAAGTAGGGAAGTATTTTCAATTAAGACTGTTGAAAACAATCAGTTTCTTTAAATTAGATAATTAATAATTAAGAGATATTATGTAATTGAAAATATCTAGTCTTCTGGAACTAGGAGTTTTCCAACTATTTTATTATAAGTGATTTTGATTTATGCTCTTAATAGTAATTGAAATAACAATAATTGTAATACAACAATTATACTAATAATTATTCTAATATTAACTACATTTCACTTAACTATTAATACACCACTTATAATATTGAATAATGCTTAAATCAGATATACTAATTATATTCCATAATTTAAATAATAACACCATTTTTATTAAAGCTCCTAATAATAATAATAGTTTGGAGGCCTTTATTCATGTTAGTCATAAAAGACTACTGGTAATTATCTTTTATTCAGTTATTTGTCATCACGTGACACTCTTTTCTCTTTAACTTTTAGGGACATGGCCCACTTCTTTAGGACAATCTTGGTCAGCTTGGTTAGGTACCTCTAGTCTCTCTCTTTGCATGTCGGATTCCCTCGTTTAACATGGTATCTCCCGCAGTAGGTGATGATGGATAAAAAGATGAATCATTTAGTCGATTTAAATAAATGTGATAAAAGTGCTCTTTAGATTCTTTCCAACTCAACACTTTGAAACTCCGTAACCCCGAGTGCTCTTCAGAGCCATTTAACTCATCACTCTCACATGGGTGTTACTCTAGTGCAATTCCATTGTCCCTGCTCAACACTAGTGTTAGAATGTGGTTGTGACGCACATCTAGAATATTTAAGTTGCCTCGGATCTGGTATTCGTTTATCAAGCTTGGAGTGCTCCAGGGCTTATGCCCAACACTCAATGTACATCAGGGCTTACTCCTAGTATATCATATTTTCTCTAGGTACATCGGGGCTTTTGCCCAGTATGTAGGTAATCTGTTTGTTTTTGAGTCCACGCTCAACACACCATATAAGTCAATTATGTCATTCACATCACTGCACAGTATGTAAGAAAAGGTCATCTTTTTATATTAGGGTTTTGTACCCACATCATATGGTAAAAACATAAATCAGAACATTGGGGCTTCCTTGCCCAGTATATAATCAAATAATGAAATTCAGTCAGGGTCCATGCCCAATATGTCAGTCTACAAAAGAATAAATCATATGTGCTAGGGTCGTGGCCCAATATAACATCATAAAATAGTCAGTCCAAAATTCGGGATATTACAGTGTATTGTAGCTAGTACTGCCTGCCAAGAAGCTGTGTTGCTTAAGAAGATACTTGTTGGGTTGTTTGGTGAGAAGCTTGAGACCACTATCATTCACTTTGATAATCAGAGCTACATTAAGCTCTCAGAAGACCTTGTGTTTCATGACAAATCGAGGCACATTGAGATGAAATACCACTACATCAGAGACATGGTATAGAGAGGTTCCGTAAGACATTAGTATATTGCTACTGATGAGCAGATAGTAGATATGTTAACTAATCCTCTATCCTTGACGAAGCATAGGTAACTCTGAGACAAGATTGGTATGGCAGAGAATGTCTGCCTCATTGAGAGGGAGTGTTAAAGTTACAACATCATGAGTCATTCTCCAAGTCAATATTGTGCACTAGGATGGAGTCTCATGTGTCGAGGTAATTCCTTAGGGAGCTCGAGTTGGACTTAGGAAACTTGGAGTAGATTCTTGAGTTGGACTCAAGAATGACGAAGCCTTATGTCTAAATTTTAAGCCTCATGTGTTGAGGTAAGTGATTTGTATGTCAAAGTGATGATGTTGTACATTCTTGCTTGTCAAGGCTAAGGTCTTGTGTGTCAAGATAGATCCTCATGTGTTGAGGTAATGCTTTGCATGTAGAAGCATTAATGTCGTGTGACGTACTACTAACCATGGTTGAGCTATTAAGTCTTCTCTAGAGAGTGACCACCTCTAGAGTGAATTACTTTAGCATATGACCACTTGGAAAGATAGTAGAACAAAATTATCACATCATTGGGAAAATATCGTTGGTATATTTGATATGATAATTAATTAAGTTGAAACATGTGGACCATGCATCTAAGACAAGAGATAAAGATAAGATGTGATAAGATAAAAGAGAATTCAATTTGCACACTCCAGTGATGATAAAGACTTCAGTTAAATAAAGAAAACTCAAATTGTTAAACTTTAGTAATGTTAACAAAGAAGACTTCATTTAATTAAAGGAGAACTCGAATTGATCACTTCAATGATGTTAACAAGAAAGACTTCAATTAAAAGAATTAACTAAGTGATTACGAAGAAGATCTAGTTAACTAAGTGTTTGCATGATGACACTTGAGTTGCGACACTTACATGATGACACTTGAGTTACGACACTTGCATGATGACACTTAAGTTAGCCACCTAACTAAGTGGTCTAGCATCCAGATGGAGGGCGAGTTCATCCTGAAGTCAGAAGATAAAAATAGAATCCGAAGCATGAGAAGAATATATATATATATATATTCTTCTCATGCTTCGGCTTCTATTTTTATCTTCTGACTTCAGGATGAACTCTCTCTCTGTCTCTCTCTCTCTCTCTATATGTATGTATGTATGTATGTATGTATATGTTATACAAGATTGATGAAATTAAATGTGAACCAAATCCTCTCCTCTCTTGAAGGCAATGTGCTTTTCTTTGTGCAAGATATTAATCTGAGTTCTATTCTTCCATATTCTCTCTTGCTCTTATATATGCACTAGGGGTGCTTGATGTAATATACTTATTGTGATGCAAGTCATTCTCTGTTATCAATCAATATACTAAGGAATATTTTGCTGGGGTTTTCTCCCTCAATTTATAGAGGGTTTCCCCAGAATAAATTTATGTGTCATATGTGAATGCTTATGTTTATGATTGTTCATATATTTCAAGTACTAATGCAATTTCGAATTAAAGATAATAAATTAAGAGAAAGCACTATATGGTCTTAAACAAGCTCCAAGATCATGGTATGTCGAAATCAATAACTTCTTCCTTCACTATGGATTTATTAAATGTCAAAGTGATCCATATATAGAACATGGAATATGAGCAAGGGAATACTCCATTGATTTCTTTGTATGTAGATGATTTGATCTTATACGTAGTGCTAACTACTATAGATGAAATCAATTTTTATTTATATAAAGAATTTGATTTTACAAATGTTGTTCAAATGCATTAATATTTAGGCATTGAGAGAATCAAAAGAATTTGATAACTCAAATAAAATATGCAACATCAACATAAACATGCATGAATGTAAACAAGTTTTTACTCCATGGTAACTAAATGTCAAACTTTAGATTGATAATGGTATGGAAAAAGTTGGCCTATGTGAGACAAGTGGTGAGAAGTTTGAACTTCTTAACCACAACAAGACAAAACATTGTATAATTAGTGAGTATAGATCTAGCCCATTCATGGCTAGGCCACCTTAAAGTCAACTTTCTAGAATGTACTGTGATACTTAAAGGAAATTCTTTATTCTGATATTGAATACATTAATCATTTGAATATTGAGTTGACAGGGTATTCAAATTGAGATTGGTTAGGTAATCAAGATGATTGAAAGTCCATTGCTAGATTTGTATTCATGGTAGGATCTAGTATTGTGTTATGGAACAATAAGAAATAGCAACTATTTCATTATCATCTATTGAAGCTTAATATAAAGAAATAACCATTTATTTCATTATCATTTATTGAAGTTTAATATAAAGAAATAACCATTTTTGCTTTTCATGGATATGTATATAAATTGTGCCGATTGAGGGTGGGAGCTAGCATGAAGCTATATAGCTGATCCAAAGAAATTCCAGGTTGGATTTTGTTGGGGGTAACACCTTATACAACTCTGATGACAGTTCTACTCCCACTGAACAGATAATTCTTCCACCCAAATTAAAGCTGGCCAGGCAGTGGGTTGTGACTTATGTACCTTGAGGGCATATCTAGTTTGGAAATACCAGCCACAACATATCCATCTTCATTATACCATACCACGTCACATACCACACATATCTAGTTTGGAAATACCAGCCACAACATATCCACCTTCTTTATACCATACCACACATAGGCAGGCTTGCTTTGAAGAGACCGAAGAGACAAAAATTGAAGACAATAACTCACGCAACAAATAGGGAAGGAGCATAAAGACCTTAACAGAGTTATGAATGGTTTCTTGTTCCTGTATTTATTTATATCATCAAATAAATTACTTACACCGAGTTCTACAGGGTTTTCTGGTTTCTGTATTTATTTATGTCATCAAATAAATTTAAGAAATATATAAAATATAATATAAATTGCCTCAGTGAAAAACACGCGGAGACAGGTACAGATTCAGGAATCCTCGACCATCAGTCAAAGCTCGGAACCGTTTACCTATGATTAATTTGATGAGCTTTAAGGATAATCCACCATGAACATACTATTCAAATTTCAGGCCATCTGATATCTTCTTCTTCTTCTTCTTGTTATGTCTACCTCTGATAAGTTATTTGCAGTGGCAAGCCCTCGTAGATATCGTCGGTATCTTGGATTTGAGGGTTGTCAATGAGAATGAAAGGGGCGTTACATTTCACGCTGATTGTCTGCAGAGTTTCTCCTTCCCCAACGATGTATATCTCCTCGCAGGGCTGTTCCTTGTTATCCAACGGCCTGGCTGTAACAAGAGCTGTCATAAACAAAATGGCGAACAAGAAGGAACGATTCAAAGCGAACAATCTATTATTTATTGCTGCAGCTGCCATGATTATTGAAAATATATGACTCGAGAGGAAGGATATACAGAATATATAAAAACCAGTTTAACTCACAGCTTTCTTCAAATCAGTTGTAAAGGAACAATGGTGGCCATGAATATTTGTAGGCAGAATTAACAGCAATGTCTGGGCGACAGATTAATGCGTGGACTGAGGGGAAGAGTCTTTGCTCGCCGCCCATGGCCCGGAAAGAGTCATCAAGTGTTTTGCTTCGTTTGATTGCTGGGAAATTGAGGGCCGTTGGTCCGGACGTCTCTTCTTACGTGTGGGACTCGGGAGTCTTGTGGATTTGTTGAATGCCCTCCAGTTGACCTTAGCTTACCTTAGAATTTTAAGATTATAGTTAGAATTAGGCTTTTCATGGCTTAGACTTTTCTCCGTGTGATAAGTACAAAGTCATATCCTGATTGTGATTTGCCTCGACTTTTCAACGTCTTACATCATGGATGCGTTAGGCTGATGGTTGATTATAGGGTTAATCAAAACGTCGAAATGCGTCATAGAATTCGAGAGTACGTCATAAAACTATGGAATATTGAGGGGGTGGAAGGTTAATGTCATATGATAAAAATAATTGCAATGTTATCGTTGGAGTCATAATAATACTTAGAGTGGTTTTAGAGGATTTTTACTTTTTTTCAATGTTAAGATGGAGTCCCACTAACAAGCCAATTGATCACTTGTGATGATTTGAAGAATTTCAAGGCCCTTCTAAAATGATGCTACTTCTCTCATATTATTAGATCCAATGCCAAGTTTAATGGAGTGATGTTGATGAATATCTTATGTTGTTATGATGTTTGTTTATAAAAGGGTTTGTCAAAAATAGAATCAATTTATTATAGGTATTGAGGGGGAAGATGTAGGGTACAAGGTTTCATATGTATTAGGGGGTATAAGAAAGAGTATATGGTAAAAATGTGGTATATTTAGTGAAAATAAGGTTTTTTTAATTGGAAAGACGTATTTGGAGGGGGATCAACAAAAGGATTTTGGTAGGTATTTATCAATATCTAGTGAAAGTAGGGGTATTCTTTAATATCCAATGAATAAAGGCTCTATGGCATAGTTTCCTGAGTGAAGACCCCATGATCCTGTCATAGGACATCTAGAATTTCAAGCGAGCGTAGGTGCATCCTACTGCAGGACATCGAAAATTCCAAGCAAGCGCGGGTGCATCAAGATGTATAAGAAAACTCCTTGCATAAACTTATGAAGACAACCTTGGGTGGTGTAGAAAAAAGTATTGATCGTGGCAAGTGCAACATAGGTTGTCGTGGTTGCGACAAGCACATGAGGTCATGTTAAGTGCATGTTGTTCAAGCTATGAATGCATTGCTACACAAATGCAATTTGATATAAATATTGATAATGAACGAGGTGCTTCATAAATGCAAGACGATGACTTATTTGAATTTAGGAAAAAAATAATACCAAACTATTGCTAAGTCATAGAATTGAAAATATGCTCACCTCGAAAAGAGGCTAAAGATGAGGTACAACATTTTGATTGGAAGAGATAAAAATGCTATAGAAAAACATACGACAAAGGACTAACAATTACATGAGTTAAAGTACAAACTAATATAACTTGTGGCAAAGCGATTTATATAGTTCTTATTAGTCGTGACTAATAATAACAACATAGAAAAGCATCGTCCACCATATGATAAACCTATAGTTTTGTCCATTAATTCGTAGATGTGAAATAAAAAATAACACAAGTAATCTAGAGCCGTGTTGCACAATTGCAAAAAGCAAAATTAAAAAGAAGAATAAGTGTTGCGAGCAGCAAAGTCCCTACCTTGGAAAAAATTGAAATGAAAAAATAAGAACTAAGAAATACTAAACAACAACAAGCATGTCAATTTTCCCAATGTTAGCAGCAATTGCAAGATAGTTCAACCCACTTGAAGTGGTGTTTCCCATTGAAAGGCATTGTTTCCTAGCCAGATTACAATCGATTAACATTTTTTCATACTTTTTCTCTCGACCATCATGAAGGAGGTGCTTGGAATACTAGAGGCTCATGCACAAGTAAAGTGAGACCTTAAATTACAGATAATGAACTTGTTACTAATGGCTTCATTGACTTGATGAAATCATGCCAACTATATGCATATGAGGAAGCCATGAAGAGTTTGAAAAATAGGTCCAAATTGATATGGTCAAACATAACTTCTATATTTGCGTTTGGAGGAGATGGGCATCCAGAACCTTACAAGAGTCCTGATCCCAATAAGAAAACAAAAAGAGGTCCCAAATAGACAGGCCCCACCCCAATATTGTCTACACTAGTGTATGCCTAGTCCTGTGGATACTTGGAATGAGTTCGTCTTTGAAATTACAAGAAGGCATCTAAATGGGAGCAGCAATGACATGTGAATTGTGATAGATCTCGCAAGATAAACTTCTTTGTCTCCTTCCACAACCAAAATCAGAGTGGTAATTTCTCCAATTGAGTATGAAGAAACAATCGAATGGCCAATATGAAGCTAGGTTTATCTCTTTGTCAGGCCTCTACTACTCCCAAAGTGCATGTATATTCCTATCTTCTCAGTGATGCTTGTGTAGTGTGCTTCCATTTTTTTGCCAGATGACATAAATTGCTAAGCACATTTTTATGGAAACAAAATTAGAGCACGACTCTGGTATCTAATCAACAATAATATTTTGTAGCTATTTTTTAGGGGATTTGTTAGATGCATCCGATACTAACTCTAAAGTGAAAAGCACATTACAATTCATGAAATTAGGGTAGTATTGATGCAACAAAGGTGCCGAGTTATTTGTGCATTGTTATTTTTAATTTCTATCTATATTCAAAGTCATATATGAATCAAGGTCTATCATACATTCTGGCTACCACAATCCAATACTAGCGATCTTTTTCAATTGGTCCTAATACATATCATACAACAAATCTATAGGGTCTTTATACTCATTCAATCTTTCAATAAGTGGGATGGATCTCATTCTTCGACAAGATTTGAGGGTATATCAACATAGTTGCCATAGAGTTCGATCACCAATTTCACAGAAAATACTGCTATAGTATAGGGATTCACCGTGGAGGTCACTGGAAAATCAATTTATACAGTAACATGCCTCAGAATATTATACGTTCTATACCCATTAATGCATTTAGATCCTTAGAGCCTCTCTACCCATTCTCGTTGTGAGCTCACTAACTAGGTGGAGTGCCTCTTCGCGCAACTTGCACAACCCTAATGAAATCGAACTTATATATATTGTTGCGTGGTGACTGTGGGATTAGGGAATTGACAAGTATATATGTAACAACCATAGAAAGCTTGTCTCTTACCTTTGTAGTAGTGCCCATCTATCCATGATTTCGAGATCCCTTGATGCGTTCAGATCCTTGGAGCCGAGCCCCATCAAAACTCAACCTGCTTTGTACATTTCCGAATAAGAGAATTGGACGGTGAAGAGAGCAAGGATCTCAATCCTTTCCTAGCTTTTAACTTGTCGAAAAAGGGAAAAATCGATTTACAATAGAAGAATTTCCCATAGATGGAGGCAACCTATTGGTAGGGAATAATAAAAAAAAGGAATGAAATTAGAAAGAAAGAAAAAAAGAAAAAAAAAAAGCAGGAAAACTTTTCTCTTTACATTGAGGGAAGTTTCCATGCATTCATGTTAGGAAACCTTTTTTATTTTTTATTTTTTGGTCAATCTTTTTAATCCTAATTTTCATGATATGGCACCAATCAAATTTGAAAGAAATTCATATAAAAAAATAAAAAATAAACAAAAACTTTAGTTGCACTTTACAGACCACAAAACCATATATATTATAGAGTCAAATTAGGACATATTTAATTAGATAAAGAATGCTTTAATTTTTAAAAGTTGAATTTTCAAATAAATCATGAAACTGGTTTTGTGAGGTCAATTTTAGAATTGATTTTTATTTTTCAATATTGTTGAATCTTATAAAGTTAGAAACTCTCTCTAGAGGATTTCGAGATGATATAAGGGACACATTAAAAGCGAGTTACAAGGCTCTAAGGAGTGATGAGAAGGAGATGGGACACGGAAGAATCTTCTAGCAAAGGGAGACAATGATCAATCTTCTAGCAAAGGAAGTAAAGATGCTTCTTTTGTTTGAACATGGTTGTTTTCCAAGTATTTGCAAAGGATGAGTGGGCATACGTACTTCCTATTATCGTTGTCTTTGCAGATTGATGTTGTGGCCAAAATTTGGGACGGTCAAATCTACGTTGTATAATCAATTGCTCAATTTAAGGAGTTAATAATTTATTTTTTTCCATTTAACTTGTATAATCATCATGGGGTGACATTGTTGTTAGAAGTTGCTTTTTATTCACATTGTCACAATGATAGATAGTCTTAGCAACTTATTTGATAATCCAAAAAATAATCACAATGATAGATGGTCTAAGAAACTTTGTATTTTTATTGGGCTTGAATTTGTTAACTCTATATTAGTGAATGTTGGATAGTTTGTTTTATTCTAATTAATTTATGTATGTAATTAGCATGACATAACTATGCCATAATTAAGTAACACTACAATACCTTTAATACAATACCTTTATGTATATACATGTTGATGTAGACTTAATACCTTTATGTATATACATGTTGAGGTAGATTTAATGAATATATTTTTGTAATGGCATTAACCTCTATGTCAACAAAGCTTAGATATAAGTTGCATAATAATCTCAATATAAAATAAGATCACATAAGGATATATTAATAGGTCATGCCTTTCATAGAGAATTAATTACAATATTAAAGCAAGAAATAACATGTTCCTTCAAATAAAAACTAAAGAAATTAATACTTTAATCTTTAATTTAGTATAATTATGTTAATTAGAATCATATATGTCCATAATTTCAAGAGAGGAGGTGCCTTCATAATATATGGTGGTGAAGGATGGTGGAGGAAAGTTAGCATGATGGATGACTAGCATTTCATGATGACTCAACTTGTTATTGGTGAATTGTTTCAAATTTGAGCAACATATCTATGTTCACTTTATAAAAAATATTTTCTAAGTATATGTTCTTATTTTTTCATACTTTTATCTTATTGTGAAAACGATTTTTTTACACATTATGCCTCATTAAATGAAACACAATGAAACATTTCAAACATAGAGTCCAGGGATACCCTTGGAAGTGATGTGTGGTGGTTAAAAGAATTGTTCCTAGCCCAATATGACTAGAAGATTGTTTAGTGCCTAAGGTATTGGTTTCCTCCCTTGACCATGTCCATGGCCCCAAGACCCATAGTTATTCCACACAAATACCTAATGTCATCGATATCCCCACTTGGAAACCAAGGACATCCTCGAGAGGACACATGTTGTGCTTCGAGATGTTATTTATGGCCTTGGATGACTAGAATCTACTTTTACAACCTAACGCCCATGTTTTCCCCCCAACCGTGTATAGGGTGCTAAGACCCATACTTAGCACTCAAAATCTCCTAATACCACATATATCCACACTTGAAGCCAAATATACTCTCAAGAGTTCATGTTTTATGCTTTTAGGCATTATTCTTGGCCTCTAATGCATGTCACAAGTTTTGACTCGCAACCATATCTAGGGTCCTGAGATCCATACCTAATTCTATCTGCGAGATCCCCACAGATAACCCGAGGATAACCTTGCGATAATGTGTACGGTGATTTGAGGCATCATATTTGGCTCTAGATGCATAGAATCTCCTTTTATGGGATAAGGCTCCAACGATTTCCTCCCTTGACCATGAAAAATCCTTGAGACCTATATATAATGTTCAAAACCTATTAAAAGAACATACATCCTTTTGGAGAGGCCAAGGATATCCTTGAGATGTCATGTATGGTGCTTCGAGGCAGTTTCCATGGCCTTATATGCCTTGTAGCTTCTCTTAGGGCCTCAGGCATGGCCTTCTTCCCTTGATCATTTTTAAGGCCTTCGGATCCATATGTATTTTACAAAATAACCTAATGGATTTTACAACTCCACTCATAGGCCAAGTATACCTAGGGAATCCATATGTAGTTGTTTAGGTGTTCCGTCGGCCATGGATGCCTAAAAGCTTCTTTTGGTGTAGAATTTGAGGGTTTCATCCCCTAGACATGCTTAACATCCCTAAACACATATGCATTGCTAAACAAATTCTAATGAAACCCATATCCCTACTCATATGCAAAGGATTCCCTCAAGAGGTTATTTATGGTGGTTCAAGGTGATGTTCTTGGCCACATATGACTAGAATATTCCTTTAGGGACTAAGGATTGTGTTTCTTCCCCTAACCATGTACATAGCATAAATACCCATACTTAGTGTTGAAAACCTAATAATGGCAGCAATATCCCAAGTCTAAACACAAGAATTCCTGTGAAAGGTCCTTGGTGATAATTCAATGTGGTTTTATTACATTGTAACATCCCCAAATTTCACACAAAAATTAAAAAAAATTATGAACAATATAAATGCTATTTATTTATTATGCGGAAGATACATTTAATGGCAGCTGTCTCATTAAGAGCTATTCACTCAAAATTATGATGTCGTCTTGTACTTATTTAAGCATCGTCGTAATTTATTTTAAGTACTGTAGTGACAATAATGTCTATGTAACTATTGTCGGAAATTATGTGTTAACTTCTCTGGTGGTTTTAAACTTATATATGAATGCTTCTGTCTTTGTTTTATTTATAGACAGCATCGTTCTTTTGTCATTTTTATGGATTGACATTTAATTTATGTATTTGCAGCTTGATATATATATGAATCATGTTTACTAACCCTTTTAATTTATTTGATGAAGGGGTCCTATGAATACCCCGAGGCTTACTTAGCTATTACATAGCTAATGCTCTTACTACTTTTGTACAGATCGCAGGTGAGAGTGATGTCTTCGATTGGAGTTAAAATACTTACGTCATTGTTGTACTTACCTAGACTTTGATTTTAAAAGCATACTCGTAGAAGACTTACCTACTTAAAACTTAGGGTAAGACCTACCCTAGCTATATTCACCATTTAAATGGTTTTGTTTAGCTTATTGACAAGTATATAAAAGTATATGTATATACTAGATTTGTACAAGGTTTATGTTTTAACTTATGCATACTATAAGTTAGCAATTCTCCATACTCTAGAATATTCATATCCTATCATTTTATTTCCATTGTATAAGATCATATTTTATTACATATATATTCAATCCTAAATGATATTTAGTTCTTATGTAAGAATTATTACATGGGGGAGTGTCATGATCCCACAACCGTATTAATAAACTTTTAAAATAAACATGTATGGGCCTTTGAATGTAACATGACCCGACTTTATGAATTTAAACAACGCCTAGACCAAAGTATAATAACTTAGTGGAAATCATCATTGACAAGTGGCAGGTTTAAAACTTAATGTTGATTACATGCGATGTTAGTTGATTGCACCATGGCAAACCCCATGGCATGGACCACGTGATGGACTTGGGTTTTGGGATAAACCCTAACCGTGAAATGAAAGACTATCAAACCCTCGTATCTCATTTCAATTTGCTTTGTTAGTGGTATGGAAAGCCGACAGGCTCCCAACTGTTTAGGGTTTGATGCTTCGAGCTTTTCCAGG
The DNA here is from genome assembly GCA_027924585.1 of Larix kaempferi. NCBI lineage: Eukaryota > Viridiplantae > Streptophyta > Pinopsida > Pinales > Pinaceae > Larix > Larix kaempferi. The sequence continues at coordinate 3,866,363 of BSBM01000398.1, read as the reverse complement.
GTTTTGTCAATGGAGGTCTCGTGGCTTGGAAACGATGTTACATAGAGAAGGCAAGCTTATCTCGAGTTCTTACTGTGTTATTTCTTCTACTTTTAAAGCTTGCTTGCGTCATTTCTAACCACGAACTGTTGCTTGTTTCTTTTTGTTGTTGAGTGATAGGTTTGCTTCCTGCCGAAGCTTTCCTCTGTGAGATGTGGGAGTTTACTTGTTAGGAAACAATATGCAGAGCCTTGGTAAGCCTCGATGGTTCTCTTGGGAAACCTAAGTTGTATATTCTCTGCTGTGTAAACGATGGTGATAAGGCATTGTTGCCAGACTACGTTCACCTCACCGTGATGTGGATTCAAATTTGAACTTGGTTTTAATGTTTTATATGGAAACTGTATACCTTATGGAATATCTGTAATGAATTCGTAGGGTATTAAGCCCTTGAGCTACAGATCTTGTAAAAATTGTTTGGAAAGATATTTTAGTAATGGAATTTGAGTTTGGTTGTTATTAAAATGTTTACATATGATCTTGAAACCTTCAGGGTTGAATCCTGCGACAAAATGTGTATGTTTTGGGTCCTCGGCATACTGTCGGTCCTCATGAAAAACCCTATTCTATCACTCTAAAATACAATTTGGCTTTTATCTGAAAAAGGAGAAAGTGTTGATATAAAAGAGTTACGCCCAAAACTGGGAAATTCTATAATTGTTTTATTTATTAAGCAGATAGATTTAGATGGATGGATTCCACCGTATCTCTTTGTTTGTTGTGTTATTTAGTTACTACTGTATGTTAGGTGTTTTGATGGTTTTTATAAAACAATTGCATGCATTGGGATCGCTGGGAAAAAACCCCAAGCTTATAAACTCGGCTCATGTTATTACGATGTTTATTTCAAAATATTAAAGTTTAACCTTGCCACAGGTATGAGATCGCCTGAATTTATGGCTTCGCTCTTCCTTGGTTTCGGTGGTGATAACAGAAATGGGACAAGCCCTAAGATTTCAAAAGATTTAATGGATGTTTAAATTTTACATACTGTGTGTTGATCTTTTATGGTTTTAAGTCTTCACGGCCCCGTCGAAAACTCGATCAAATTTCAAACATTTATTTGAACATTGGTTAAGTGATTTTCTGAGCTGGGCTCGTAAAAGAATTTATTATGTTTGTAAAAATATATATACATAGTTAAACTCTGTTCAAACCCTAAATTATGGGTTATGTTTAAAGAATGCATGCACATTTTGGTGAACTGGGCAGGACCTAGTGGGTTTCGATCTTGAGACTACTCGTAGGTTAGTTGTTTGTAATTTATAATTTAATTTATATGTGAACATGGATATACCAAGATATTAAGTTTTGCAAGGTGAATTCGATTTTAGTTTTTAAACTGTACATGCATTAAATGATGATTTTAATAGAGTTGGAATACTAAGTATTTTATTATCATACCCATAATGTGTTTGGGATTTATTTGATTGATTTGTAAAAGGGAGTTTAATATAATTACCCTGTTTATAAATGACCTAGAGATGATGATTATTTTAACTATTTGTTTATATAGTAACATTTGGTTTATGCAAATGATTATTACTTATATATTAATTATTTCCTATGTTTGATTAGGAGAGCAACTTCTAGGGTTTTCAATAAAGGTTCTGTCTTATAAATAAGTAGTATTTTACTGCATTTAAAATAGATTATATTCACTGATATAGATCTCTATAAAACAACTTATATCTATGATATTCAAGTCATTTTGATCTATTTACAATTTAACTTCTCTGTACTAGAGTACGAAACTTAACTGTGTGTGGAAAAATACAGAGAAGTATTTCATTCAATCATACTACATTTCTAATCTATTCTTTCATTCACAGTATAGAATCAGATTAGATAATTATCCTCTATGCTAACTAAAACAAATCTAGAGTTCATGATATATTTAAACATTTTTAGAAAAAGATATACAGTATAAATAAAACAATGAGACAATAAGAACCTAATAACTGAAGAGGGAAACAAACACCCAAAGGAGCCCGTTCCACCCAACCTTCTCCTGAAGACAGGCAAGTCACTTGCCTTAGGACCCTCAAGCCTGTTCACTGAACCACCAGGACGAAGATGCTGTGTGGAGAATGGAATAAATTCCTCTGCAACTCAGCAATAATACTTATTGTACTCAACAGTATCACTCCATCCTTTAGCAATATTGAACTCTGCATTAAGCAGTACTAGTTCAGAATGCAGACTTAATTCCTTCAATCACTTCCAAGCCTTCCCTCATCGAATCTCTTGTGTACTCTTATATTTTCTTTGTTCAGAAATTATCAAAAGGAAAAACTTGATGAGCTTCCTGCTCCATTCGATGGGTGATATAGCATGCCTAGGTCTTTGGTCAGTTTCTTAGTTATTGAGCCACCTGCTCAGTTCCACTTTCTTGAAGAACATGACCATAAAAATAGGGAAGTTTCCCCCTGCAATAGCTAGAAGTGATTGATGATGCTGCCAAGTTTCAGTTTACTCTCCACCCCAGTCCATTCCTCCTAGTGGGTCAGTGAACACTCTTTCAACAGTCTCCTTTGGATATTTGTCTCATCTTTTATTTATTAATAATAAAATATTAGAGTAATTAATTATAGTCATCCTTGACCCCACTTGGTCAATAGTCATAAAAACTTTACAATAACATATAACATAATGTTTTTCTCATAACATAAAATGTTCATATTTTGGGTATGTGACATAGATTCCTAGAAGCTATGTTTATAGCCTAATGCTTGACATTCCTACTCACATCATGTCCAAGGCCCCAATATACATACCTAATGCTCTAAAAATCCTAATGGTTCCCATATCCCCAATCAAAGGATAAAGATCCCCTCCAAAGGTCATCTATGGTGGTTTGAGGTGTCATTTACATACCATGAGCATTATAAGTGTCATTTATAGCCTAATGCTTGAGCTTCCTATACCAACTATGTTTAATTCCTAGAAATGCATAACTAGTGCTTGAAAACACCTAATGTTGTCCATATTCCCACTCAAAGGTCAAGGATAGCCTCTGTAGATTATGTGTGGTAATTTAAGGTGACATTATTGGACTTGGGTGCCTAGAATATTCCTTTAGGAGCCAAGTCCCAGGTTTCCTTCTCTAGTCATGTTCAAGGCACCATAACCTAACCCCTAGTGCTAAAAACCTTCTAATAAATCCCATACCCTCCCTTAAGGACCAAAGATCCCATGAAAAGATCTTATATGGTAGTTCAAAGACTCATTTGTGTCCTTGAGATTTAAAATCTACCTTTAGAGCCTAAGGTCTATATGTTTTTCCCTAACCATGTTCAAGACACTAAGATCCATACCTAGTGCTCAAAACCTTCTAATGGTTCCCATATCTCAACTTAAAGAGAAATGACACCGTCAAAAGATCAAGTGTGTTCCTATATGTTGTACTTGTGGTTATATGTATAGAGACCTAATTTATGTCTTAAGGATTTTATTTCCTCCCTCAACCATGTCCAGGGTCCCATGACCTATCCTTGGTGCTAAAAGCCTTCTAATAGAGCCCATATCACCATCGAAGGATAAATATCCACATATATTCCATGTGTGGTGGTTTGAGGCCTCATTGATGGCCCATGAGTTCCACAAAATATTATTTGGGCATAATTCCTTAATTTCTTCACTTAACCATGGTCTAGGACTTCAAACTAGTACTTAGGTATTTGAAACTATAATGGTGCCAATATTCCCACTAAAAAATAATAGATAGCATCAGAAGGTCATGTATGTTGGTTCAAGATGTAGTTTTTATCCGTAGATGAAAAAAATATTACTTTATGACGTAAGTCTCAAGTTTTGTCCCTCGGCAATGTTGAGTACCCCATGACCTAAACCTTGTCCTTGAAAATTATAATCATTTCCATAACCCAAATTGGAGGCTAAATATCCCCATGGGAGTTCATGTGTTTTGGTTCCAAGTATCTTTATTGGTCCTAGATTCCTATCATGAATCTCCATTTAGAGCTTAAGACAAAGGTTTTCATCCCTAGCTATGTCCAAAACCTCAAGACCCATACCTAGTGCTCAAAGTTTCCTAATATCACCAATATCTCCATTTGAAGAGAAAGGATATGCTTAGACGGTAATTTGTGGCGCAACAAAATCATTATTAAACCTAGACGATTAGAATCTTCCTTTATAGAATAAGGGCTAAGTCTCCTTCATTAACCATGACTAGGGCCCAAATACTCATCCCAAGTATTCAAAATCTCTTAATGGTACCCATATCCATACTCAGATGGAATGATAATCTTCATAAGTCCTATGTAGTGGTTAAATATGTTTTTCATGGCCATGTATGCCTAAAATATTCTTGTAGGGTCCAATGCCCATTATTCCTCCAACGACCATATCAAAGGTCTCAATACCTATAACTCATACTCAAAATATTATAATGGAGCTTGTATACCTACTAGAAGACAAGTATTCCTTTGGGATGTCCTATGCATTAGTTTGAGTCATCTTTGTCAGTCCTGTACACCTAGAGACTTTGTTTATGACCTAATTATTGGATTCCACCCCTAACCAGTTCCCAAGCCTCAAGACACATATATAGTGTTGAAAACCTCCTCATGTTATTGATATCTTCAATCATAGAGAAAGGATACCCTTAATAGGTCATCTATGGTGTTTTTATGTGTTTTTCTTCACCCTTAATAATAGAATCTTACTTTAGGGTGTAAGGTATGTGTTTCCTCCATCCATGTCAAGAACCCTAAGATGCATACCTTCTACTTAAAACCTTGTAATATCATTGATATCCTGTGGTAGGTGATATATATTGGTTTGAGGCATTGTTCTAGGCCTTAGATTCATATAATGTTTTGTTAGGGCCTAAGTCAAGAATTTACTCCCTTGACCATGTCTAGGGCATGGAGACCCATATTTAGTGCTAAAAACCACATAATAACATTAATATCGCACTCATAATCTAATAATCCAATAGGTATTTTGTGGTGGTATGAAGCATCTTTCTTCACCTCGATGCATAAAGGCATCCTTTAGGGCCCATGTCCTAAGGTTTCTCCCTTAGCTATGTCTAGGGCCCCAAGACTCATACATACTACGAAAAATTTCTAATTCCTTGCATATCCCTATTCTAATACCAAGAGTACCCTTAAGAGGTCATGTTTGATGGTTCAATGCATCATTATTGACCTTGGATGCCTAAAATATTCATTTAGTGCCTAAGGCATGGGTTTCATCCCTTGACTATGTCAAGAGCCCCTATGGCCATCCTTGGTGATCAAACCTCCTAATGGTGTCTATATCCACAAATGGATGCTACGTGTATCTTCAAATAGCCATGCGTGGTGGTTTGAGTTGTCATTGTTGGCCCTAAATGTAGAAAATTTTCCTAATTCCTAAGGTAGATGGTTCCTCTCTTAACCATGTCTAGGGATCGAAGAACCTCCTATTGGCTCTAATATCCATCAAACAATTTGACATACAATTCAATAAGATTTATGAAAATCTCTGAATCAAATAATTAAATTTTAATTTAAATCACTATTATCACCGCTTCTATAATCTTAATAAATAATTGGGTCTCTTTAATTATTTTGCAATTACATATATTTTTAATGAGTATTTATTTATTTATTTGAATTACAACAATATAAAATCTAAATAATTGAGTTGGGTTATTTTACAAGATAATTATTTTTGAATTTATTGTGTTTATAATCCAAAGCCTCGTAACTAGATCCTAAACATTTATTTGTTTGAATAATATAAAAAAAAAATGAATTGAGTTATTTACAACATATTTATTTGTGATTTTCTTATGTCTATGGTGCAAACCCCAATAGTTAAATCCTACTTGTCCATGTCATTGTGGAAAAGAAGGCCTCAACACCATTTTATTATACCTTCCAACTTAGTATACACCATTTCTACAAAGAAATATGATGAAATACTCAATTTCCAATAAAATTATACACCACCACTTTAACACCATATAATATGAGTTGTGCTAAATCATGGATTTTTTTGTTATAATTGTTTATATTTAGTTTCCACATTTGTCCAATTTCCATTACAAGAGAATTCACCCTTGACTCAATATTTGAGTGACAACGATATTTTAGTTCAAGAAGTAGTTTGAGTGACAAGGTAAAACTATGAGGAATAACCATTCTCTATAGCCTCCATGCCCTCTTATTTTGCAATTCTATGTAAGGATAAATATAAAGTTAATAGTATAAGTTTTCCATGTGGATGAAGCTAAGGTTCAAAGTAAGCTCTTGATAAGTTATGAAGATCATTGGAAAAAAATCCACTCACATATGTAATACATATTTGTTGTGTGTTAATGTAAGATATCATATTATGGTTTCAATGTTCAAAATTGTGCATTGGGAACTCTTCCTATCATTTTTTCGTTATTAGAGCTCAAGACAAGTCACTCAAACAACTTAACTGGTGATCCGGATTTATGAGGGAACGAAACAAAAGATAGCATATACAGAATCATATACAGAGATATATTGCAAATAACACAGTGATACAGTAAACACATATTCTATTAAATAGCGGAAATAGAACAGACTGTAAAATAAAATAGCTGGAATGGTGGTAGCTATCTCTGAGAAGAGATGTCGCCGCTATGCTCATTCGTGCCAAGATGAATACAAAGAGAGGCCGAAAGGGCCTATTTATCATAAGAATGAGGGAAAGAATCCCAAACATCCAAAAACCTAACCCTAGAAGATGAACCGTCATAAAGTTTGCGGCCCCAAGGTGGTTAGTTGAACAGTCAACTTCCCGGGGTCATAACTTTTGCATACGATCTCCGTTTAGGGCGCTCGGTAGCCCGTTTGAAAGGTCTAACCGAGATTTAAAACTTTCGACTTAGCCCAAATGTGTGCCGTTGGCAACCATTTGGTCGCCCAAATCGCCAAAAAATGTCGTTTAGGGCCTCAAAATGGCTCCGGAAGTTCAGGACCTGAAAAACTGCTAAAAATAGTAATTTACAATTGCCAGAAGACTGTTTTGAGACTGTTGGAAGTGGGCCGCCACTGATATCCACCTGGATCAATCCTCCCTCCTTAGGAAGCAATGGTCTCCATTGCGTTAATTCCCTTATCATATGTCGAGCTCTGTGTCGAGTCGAGCTCTTGGTGCGACATTTGCTGAAGTGGAAAGGTTGCCTTACTTTGACATCTTCAGAGGGTTGTAATTGTTGTTGATGGATGCGCTGGAGCTGTTCAACAGTTTTGGTTGTTGTGGTATCCTTGGTATGCACTGGTGTGGATGGCTTCTTTTTGGAGGAGCACCTTGAATGCGTGGCCTTGCACTGTAGAGGTACCCGAATAGGCGATGCGGCACTGAATTTGTGTTCTTGTTTCTGCTGAGTAGAAGGATAATCTGCAGAGGTTGTGGATGTCTCCGCGATCTGATGTTCACCTATAGTGGCAATTGCGAATAAGGAAAATTTCCCAATGTGGGAGATTATCTTCCTTCCCTGCTCGTTTGGGGTAGGTGCAACTATCTCTGGTATCCGATAGAGTTGTCCTCCCAAAGTGACAATGACACTACGAGGTCGTGATTCATATACAGCATGACGCTTCCACATATATGGTTGTCCTAAAAGAACATCACATACTTCGAGTGGGGCCACATCGCATAATACCTCATCTTTGAAGGGCTTGATGCCATATGGTAGGCGACATTGGTGACTGACACGGATCCTTCGTCCTTGGCTTAGCCATCCAATGGTGTATGGTTGTGGGTGTGGTGTTATTGGTAGCTCCAATCTCTTGGTGACTTCTTCTGAGATTAGGTTCTTCTGGCTGCCGCTGTCCACAACAAAGTGTAGGGGAATTCCCTTCACCCACATCTGTGAGTGGAAAAGGTGCTCCTCAGCCTCGGAATCTTCAGGTTCCTCCGGTTGAATCTGTGTGGTGGCAACAACGGCACTGGGTTCTGCATCAATGATCTGCTTCCCTTTTTGCGCAGCTGTGAAATTAGGTTCTGAGTCAGAATCAGAACTGGGATCTGATTCTGAAGCTTTGATCTCAGCCACCAATGACTGTTTTGAGCGACATTCATCAGTGTTGTGTCAGGGGCTTTTGTGGAACTCGCACCACTTCCCAGTGTCCTTCTTTGTCTTTTCTTTACCCTTCTTCGCTTGTGGTTGGGACTGGTTGTCCTTTCCTTGCCCCGTGTTCTGTGAGCCAGATTTTCCCTTGCCCTGCTTCTGTGCAGGTCCAAAGTCACGCTTGTTCTTCTGCTGAAATTTCTGCTCGATTTTGACAGCATTTCGATAAGCGGATCCGAGCGAAGAGATTTCCATGAAATCCATTTCTGTTCGTATGTACCGGTGTAGGCCACTGCGATATTTCAGTACTAGGTGTCGCTCGGAGTCCTTGATACCCAGCTTTGTGCGCAAGGTATGGAATTTGTTGGTGTACTCCGACACCATTTGGTCCCTCTCTTGATGCAGAATGGTCCATTTTGTGTACTGGTCATCATAGTTTCCAACAGGGTAATATTGTTCCTTGACGGCATCTATAAAAGAGGCCCAAGTGGGATTGGAATATTCAAACAATCCAGACTCGTCTGATGAGTTTTGCTCACAATAAGTTTCCCACCAATTTTTGACATGGGGGACGGCCTTAAGGACGCAAAGATGATCTTTTCCCTGTCGGAAAATTGGTGGACAGAGAAATACCCTTCTAGTAGATTCAACCATTTATCTAGAGCATCGGCATCGATTTGGCCTTCAAACAAAGGGATATCAAAATTAACTTGTACCTTGAAGGGAGTCGTATCTCCGAAATGGCTGCTCGTTGAAGGTGCATTTTCCGCTGTTGGCATGCGTTGAAGGATTTGGGCGAAATTATCCATCATCTCGTTCCTCTGTCGCGCGAAAGCTTCCTCGAGCAACAACTTTATAGGATCTACTGCTCCGTCGTCTCTCTTTTCTTCCGCCATGGGAGGCCGTTTGGGGCGGTGAGAGTGGTCTTCCCCAAGTGAAACTAGTTCGACACCCAACTCTCTGTATCCTGACCTCGTCGGGGACATGCATCGAGAAACAATCAAAGAGCAGACCGCTCTGATACCACTGATCCGGATTTATGTGGGAAAGAAACAAAAGATAGCATATACAGAGATATATTGCAAATAACACAGTGATACAGTAAACACATATTCTATTTAATAGCGGAGATAGAACAGACTGTAAAATACAATAGCTGGAATGGTGGTAGCTATCTCTGAGAAGAGATGTGGCCGCTATGCTCATTCATGCCAAGATGAATACTAAGAGAGGCCGAAAGGGCCTATTTATCATAAGCATGAGGGAAAGAATCCCAAACATCCAAAAACCTAACCCTAGAAGATGAATCGTCATAAAGTTTGCGGCCCCAAGGTGGTTAGTTGAACAGTCAACTTCCCGGGGTCATAACTTTTGCATACGATCTCCGTTTAGGGCGCTCGTAAGCCCGTTGGAAAGGTCTAACCGAGATTTACAACTTTTGAATGGGCCCGAATGCGTGCCGCTGGCAACCATTTGGCCCCCCAAATCGCCAAAAAATGTCGTTTAGGGCCTCAAAATGGCTCCAGAAGTTCAGGACCCGAAAAACTGCTAAAAATAGTAATTTACCACAATTGCCAGAAGACTGTTTTGAGACACTTGGAAGAGGTGGGCCGCCACCGATATCCACCTGGATCAATCCTCCCTCCTTAGGAAGCAATGGTCTGCATTACGTTAATTCCCTTATCATATGTCGAGCTGTGTGTCGAGTTGAGCTCTTGGTGCGACATTTGCTGAAGTGGAAAGGTTGCCTTACTTTGACATCTTCAGTGGGTTGTAATTGTTGTTGATGGATGCGCTGGAGCTGTTCAACAGTTTTAGTTGTTGTGGTATCCTTGGTATGCACTGGTGTGGATGGTTTCTTTTTGGAGGAGCACCTTGAATGCGTGGCCTTGCACTGTAGAGGTACCCGAATAGGCGATGCGGCACTGAATTTGTGTTCTTGTTTCTGCTGAGTAGAAGGATAATCTGCAGAGGTTGTGGATGTCTCCGCGATCTGATGTTCACCTTTAGTGGCAGTTGCAAATAGGGAAAATTTCCTAGTGTGGGAGATTATCTTCCTTCCCTGCTCGTTTGGGGTAGGTGCAACTATCTCTGGTATCCAATAGAGTTGTCCTCCCAAAGTGACAATGACACTGCGAGGTCGTGATTCATATACAGCATGACGCTTCCACATATATGGTTGTCCTAAAAGAACATCACATACTTCGAGTGGGGCCACATCGCATAATACCTCATCTTTGAAGGGCTTGATGCCATATGGTAGGCGACATTGGCGACTGACACGGATCCTTCGTCCTTGGCTTAGCCATCCAATGGTGTATGGTTGTGGGTGTGGCGTTATTGGTAGCTCCAATCTCTTGATGACTTCTTCTGAGATCAGGTTCTTCTGGCTGTCGCTGTCCACAACAAAGTGTAGGGGAATTCCCTTCACCCACATCTGTGAGTGGAAAAGGCGCTCCTCTGCCTCGGAATCTTCAGGTTCCTCCGGTTGAATCTGTGTGGTGGCAACAATGGCACTGGGTTCTGCATCAATGATCTGCTTCCCTTTTTGCGCAGCTGTGAAATTAGGTTCTGAGTCAGAATCAGAACTGGGATCTGATTCTGAAGCTTTGATCTCAGCCACCAATGACTGTTTTGAGCGACATTCATCAGTGTTGTGCTAGGGTTTTTGTGGAACTCGCACCACTTCCCGGTGTCCTTCTTTGTCTTTTCTTTACCCTACTTCGCTTGTGGTTGGGACTACTTGTCCTTTCCTTGCCCCGTGTTCTGTGAGCCAGAGTTTCCCTTGCCCTGCTTTTGTCCAGGTCCAAAGTCATGCTTGTTCTTTTGCTGAAATTTCTGCTCGATTTTGACAGCATATCGATAAGCGGATCCGAGCGAAGAGATTTCCATGAAATCCATTTCTGTTCGTATGTACCGGTGTAGGCCACTGCGATATTTCAGTACTAGGTGCCGCTCGGAGTCCTTGATACCCAGCTTTGTGCGCAAGGTATGGAATTTGTTGGTGTACTCCGACACCATTTGGTCCCTCTCTTGATGCAGAATGGTCCATTTTGTGTACTGGCCATCATAGTTTCCAACAGGGTAATATTGTTCCTTGACGGCATCTATAAAAGAGGCCCAAGTGGGATTGGAATATTCAAACAATCCAGACTCGTCTGATGAGTTTTTCTCACAATAAGTTTCCCACCAATTTTTGACATGGGGGACGGCCTTAAGGAGCGCAAAGATGATCTTTTCCCTGTCGGAAAATTGGTGGACAGAGAAATACCCTTCTAGTAGATTCAACCATTTATCTAGAGCATCGACATCGATTTGGCCTTCAAATAAAGGGATATCAAAATTAACTTGTACCTTGAAGGGAGTCGTATCTCCGAAATGGCTGCTCGTTGAGGGTGCATTTTCCGCTGTTGGCATGCGTTGAAGGATTTGGGCGAAAGTATCCATCATCTCGTTCCTCTGTCGCGCGAGGGCTTCCTCGAGCAACAACTTGATAGGATCTACTGCTCCGTCGTCTCTCTTTTCTTCCGCCATGGGAGCCCGTTTGGGGCGGCGAGAGTGGTCTTCCCCAAGTGAAACTAGTTCGAGACCCAACTCTCTGTATCCTGACCTCGTCGGGGACATGCACCGAGAAACAATCAAAGAGCAGACCGCTCTGATACCACTGATCCGGATTTATGTGGGAACGAAACAAAAGATAGCATATACAGAGATATATTGCAAATAACACAGTGATACAGTAAACACATATTCTATTTAATAGCGGAGATAGAACAGACTGTAAAATACAATAGCTGGAATGGTGGTAGCTATCTCTGAGAAGAGATGTGGCCGCTATGCTCATTCGTGCCAAGATGAATACAAAGAGAGGCCGAAAGGGCCTATTTATCATAAGCATGAGGGAAAGGATCCCAAACATCCAAAAACCTAACCCTAGAAGATGAACCGTCATAAAGTTTGCGGCCCCAAGGTGGTTAGTTGAACAGTCAACTTCCCGGGGTCATAACTTTTGCATACGATCTCCGTTTAGGGCGCACGGTAGCCCGTTGGAAAGGTCTAACCGAGATTTACAACTTTCGAATGGGCACAAATTCGTGCCGCTGGAAATTATTTGGTCCCCCAAATCGCCAAAAAATTTCGTTGGGCCGCATCCGATATCCACCTGGATCAATCCTCCCTCCTTAGGAAGCAATGGTCTCCATTGCGTTAATTCCGTTATTATATGTCGAGCTGTGTGTCGAGTTGAGCTCTTGGTGCGACATTTGCTGAAGTGGAAAGGTTGCCTTACTTTGACATCTTCAGAGGGTTGTAATTGTTGTTGATGGATGCGCTGGAGCTGTTCAACAGTTTTGGTTGTTATGGTATCCTTGGTATGCACTGGTGTGGATGGTTTCTTTTTGGAGGAGCACCTTGAATGCGTGGCCTTGCACTGTAGAGGTACCCGAATAGGCGATGGGGCACTGAATTTGTGTTCTTGTTTCTGCTGAGTAGAAGGATAATCTGCAGAGGTTGTGGATGTCTCCGCGATCTGATGTTCACCTTTAGTGGCAATTGCGAATAGGGAAAATTTCCTAGTGTGGGAGATTATCTTCCTTCCCTGCTCGTTTGGGGTAGGTGCAACTATCTCTGGTATCCGATAGAGTTGTCCTCCCAAAGTGACAATGACACTGCGAGGTCGTGATTCATATACAGCATGACGCTTCCACATATATGGTTGTCCTAAAAGAACATCACATACTTCGAGTGGGGCCACATCGCATAATACCTCATCTTTGAAGGGCTTGATGCCATATGGTAGGCGACATTGGTGACTGACACGGATCCTTCATCCTTGGCTTAGCCATCCAATGGTGTATGGTTGTGGGTGTGGCATTATTGGTAGCTCCAATCTCTTGATGACTTCTTCTGAGATCAGGTTCTTTTGGCTGCCGCTGTCCACAACAAAGTGTAGGGGAATTCCCTTCACCCACATCTGTGAGTGGAAAAGGCGCTCCTCTGCCTCGAAATCTTTAGGTTCCTCCGGTTGAATCTGTGTGGTGGCAATAGCGGCACTGGGTTCTGCATCAATGATCTTCTTCCCTTTTTGCGCAGCTGTGAAATTAGGTTCTGAGTCAGAATCAGAACTGGGATCTGATTCTGAAGCTTTGATCTCAGCCACCAATGACTGTTTTGAGCGACATTCATTAGTGTTGTGCCAGGGTCTTTTGTGGAACTCGCACCACTTCCCGATGTCCTTCTTTGTCTTTTCTTTACCCTTCTTTTCTTGTGGTTGGGACTGGTTGTCCTTTCCTTGCCCCGTGTTCTGTGAGCCAGAGTTTCCCTTGCCCTGCTTCTGTGCAGCTCCAAAGTCACGCTTGTTCTTTTGCTGACATTTCTGCTCGATTTTGACAGCATATCGATAAGCGGATCCGAGCGAAGAGATTTGCATGAAATCCATTTCTGTTCGTATGTACCGGTGTAGGCCATTGCGATATTTCAGTACTAGGTGCCGCTCGGAGTCCTTGATACCCACCTTTGTGCGCAAGGTATGGAATTTGTTGGTGTACTCCGACACCATTTGGTCCCTCTCTTGATGCAGAATGGTCCATTTTGTGTACTGGTCATCATAGTTTCCAACAGGATAATATTGTTCCTTGACGGCATCTATAAAAGAGGCCCAAGTGGGATTGGAATATTCAAACAATCCAGACTCGTCTGATGAGTTTTGCTCACAATAAGTTTCCCACCAATTTTTGACATAGGGGACGGCCTTAAGGAGCGCAAAGATGATCTTTTCCCTGTTGGAAAATTGGTGGACAGAGAAATACCCTTCTAGTAGATTCAACCATTTATCCAGAGCATCGGCATCGATTTGGCCTTCAAATAAAGGGATATCAAAATTAACTTGTACCTTCAAGGGAGTCGTATCTCCGAAATGGCTGCTCGTTGAGGGTGCATTTTCCGCTGTTGGCATGCGTTGAAGGATTTGGGCGAAATTATCCATCATCTCGTTCCACTGTCGCGCGAGGGCTTCCTCGAGCAACAACTTGATAGGATCTACTGCTCCGTCGTCTCTCTTTTCTTCCGCCATCGGAGGCCGTTTGGGGCGGTGAGAGTGGTCTTCCCCAAGTGAAACTAGTTCAAGACCCAACTCTCTGTATCCTGACCTCGTCGGGGACATGCACCGAGAAACAATCAAAGAGCAGACCGCTCTGATACCACTGATCCGGATTTATGTGGGAACGAAACAAAAGATAGCATATACAGAGATATATTGCAAATAACACAGTGATACAGTAAACACATATTCTATTAAATAGCGGAAATAGAACAGACTGTAAAATACAATAGCTCGAATGGTGGTAGCTATCTCTGAGAAGAGATGTGGCCGCTATGCTCATTCGTGTCAAGATGAATACAAAGAGAGGCCGAAAGGGCCTATTTATCATAAGCATGAGGGAAAGGATCCCAAAAATCCAAAAACCTAACCCTAGAAGATGAACCGTCATAAAGTTTGCGACCCCAAGGTGGTTAGTTGAACAGTCAACTTCCCGGGGTCATAACTTTTGCATACGATCTCCGTTTAGGGCGCACGGTAGCCCGTTGGAAAGGTCTAACCGAGATTTACAACTTTCGAATGGGCACAAATTCGTGCCGCTGGAAATTATTTGGTCCCCCAAATCGCCAAAAAATTTCGTTTAGGGCCTCAAAATGGCTCCGAAAGTTCAAGACCCAAAAATTTGCTAAAAATAGTAATTTACCACAATTGCCAGAAGACTGTTTTGAGACAGTTGGAAGAGATGGGCCGCCACCGATATCCACCTGGATCAATCCTCCCTCCTTAGGAAGCAATTGTCTCCATTTCGTTAAGTCCCTTATCATATGTCGAGCTGTGTGTCGAGTTGAGCTCTTGGTGCGACATTTGCTGAAGTGGAAAGGTTTCCTTACTTTGACATCTTCAGAGGGTTGTAATTGTTGTTGATGGATGCGCTGGAGCTGTTCAACAGTTTTGGTTGTTGTGGTATCCTTGGTATGCACTGGTGTGGATGGTTTCTTTTTGGAGGAGCACCTTGAATGCGTGGCCTTGCACTGTAGAGGTACCCGAATAGGCGATGTGGCACTGAATTTGTGTTCTTGTCTCTGCTGAGTAGAAGGATAATCTGCAGAGGTTGTAAATGTCTCCGCGATCTGATGTTCACCTTTAGTGGCAATTGCGAATAGGAAAAATTTCCCAGTGTGGGAGATTATCTTCCTTCCCTGCTCGTTTGGGGTAGGTGCAACTATCTCTGGTATCCGATAGAGTTGTCCTCCCAAAGTGACAATGACACTGCGAGGTCGTGATTCATATACAGCATGACGCTTCCACATATATGGTTGTCCTAGAAGAACATCACATACTTCGAGTGGGGCCACATCGCATAATACCTCATATTTGAAGGGCTTGATGCCATATGGTAGGCGACATTGGTGATTGACACGGATCCTTCGTCCTTGGCTTAGCCATCCAATGGTGTATGGTTGTGGGTGTGGCGTTATTGGTAGCTCCAATCTCTTGATGACTTCTTCTGAGATCAGGTTCTTCTGGCTGCCGCTGTCCACAACAAAGTGTAGGGGAATTCCCTTCACCCACATCTGTGAGTGGAAAATTCGCTCCTCAGCCTCGGAATCTTCAGGTTCCTATGGTTGAATCTGTGTGGTGGCAACAACGGCACTGGGTTCTGCATCAATGATCTGCTTCCCTTTTTGTGCAGCTATGAAATTAGGTTCTGAGTCAGAATCAGAACTGGGATCTGATTCTGAAGCTTTGATCTCAGCCACCAATGACTGTTTTGAGCGACATTCATCATTGTTGTGCCAGGGTCTTTTGTGGAACTCGCACCACTTCCCGGTGTACTTCTTTGTCTTTTCTTTACCCTTCTTCGCTTGTGGTTGGGTCTGGTTGTCCTTTCCTTGCCCCATGTTCTGTGAGCTAGAGTTTCCCTTGCCCTGCTTCTGTGCAGGTCCAAAGTCACGCTTGTTCTTTTGCTGAAATTTCTGCTCGATTTTGACAGCATATCGATAAGTGGATCCGAGCGAAGAGATTTCCATGAAATCCATTTCTGTTCGTATGTACCGGTGTAGGCCACTGCGATATTTCAGTACTAGGTGCCGCTCGGAGTCCTTGATACCCAGCTTTGTGCGCAAGGTATGGAATTTGTTGGTGTACTCCGACACCATTTGGTCCCTCTCTTGATGCAGAATGGTCCATTTTGTGTACTGGTCATCATAGTTTCCAACAGGATAATATTGTTCCTTGACGGCATCTATAAAAGAGGCCCAAGTGGGATTGGAATATTCAAACAATCCAGACTCGTCTGATGAGTTTTGCTGACAATAAGTTTCCCACCAATTTTTGACATGGGGGACGGCCTTAAGGAGCGCAAAGATGATCTTTTCCCTGTCGAAAAATTGGTGGACAGAGAAATACCCTTCTAGTAGATTCAACCATTTATCTAGAGCATCGGCATCGATTTGGCCTTCAAATAAAGGGATATAAAAATTAACTTGTACCTTGAAGGGAGTCGTATCTCCGAAATGGCTGCTCGTTGAGGGTGCATTTTCCGCTGTTGGCATGCGTTGAAGGATTTGGGCGAAATTATCCATTACCTCGTTCCTCTGTCGCACGAGGGCTTCCTCGAGCAACAACTTGATAGGATCTACTGCTCCGTCGTCTCTCTTTTCTTCCGCCATGGGAGGCCGTTTGGGGCGGCGAGAGTGGTCTTCCCCAAGTGAAACTAGTTCGAGACCCAACTCTCTGTATCCTGACCTCGTCGGGGACATGCACCGAGAAACAATCAAAGAGCAGACCGCTCTGATACCACTGATCCGGATTTATGTGGGAACGAAACAAAAGATAGCATATACAGAGATATATTGCAAATAACACAGTGATACAGTAAACACATATTCTATTAAATAGCGGAAATAGAACAGACTGTAAAATACAATAGCTGGAATGGTGGTAGCTATCTCTGAGAAGAGATGTGGCCGCTATGCTCATTCGTGCCAAGATGAATACAAAGAGAGGCCGAAAGGGCCTATTTATCATAAGCATGAGGGAAAGAATCCCGAACATCCAAAAACCTAACCCTAGAAGATGAACCGTCATAAAGTTTGCGGCCCCAAGGTGGTTAGTTGAACAGTCAACTTCCAGGGGTCATAACTTTTGCATACGATCTCCGTTTAGGGCGTGCGGTAGCCCGTTTGAAAGGTATAATTGAGATTTACAACTTTCGAGTGGGCCCAAACGCGTGCCGCTGGCAATCATTTGGTCCCCCAAATTGCCAAAAAATGTCGTTTAGGGCCTCAAAATGGCTCCGAAAGTTCAGGACCCGAAAAACTGCTAAAAATAGTAATTTACCACAATTGCCAGAAGACTATTTTGAGACAGTTGGAAGAGGTGGGCCGCCACCGATATCCACCTGGATCAATCCTCCCTCCTTAGGAAGCAATGGTCTCCATTGCGTTAATTCCCTTATCATATGTCGATCTGTGTGTCGAGTTGAGCTCTTGGTGCGACATTTGCTGAAGTGGAAAGGTTGCCTTACTTTGACATCTTCAGAGGGTTGTAATTGTTGTTGATGGATGCGCTGGAGCTGTTCAACAGTTTTGGTTGTTGTGGTATCCTTGGTATGCACTGGTGTGGATGGTTTCTTTTTGGAGGAGCACCTTGAATGCGTGGCCTTGCACTGTAGAGGTACCCGAATAGGCGATGCGGCACTGAATTTGTGTTCTTGTTTCTGCTGAGTAGAAGGATAATCTGCAGAGGTTGTGGATGTCTCCACGATCTGATGTTCACCTTTAGTTGCAATTGCGAATAGGGAAAATTTCCCAGTGTGGGAGATTATCTTCCTTCCCTGCTCGTTTGGGGTAGGTGCAACTATCTCTGGTATCCGATAGAGTTGTCCTCCCAAAGTGACAATGACACTGCGAGGTCGTGATTCATATACAGCATGACGCTTCCACATATATGGTTGTCCTAAAAGAACATCACATACTTCGAGTGGGGCCACATCGCATAATACCTCATCTTTGAAGGGCTTGATGCCATATGGTAGGCGACATTGGTGACTGACACGGATCCTTCGTCCTTGGCTTAGCCATCCAATGGCGTATGGTTGTGGGTGTGGCGTTATTGGTAGCTCCAATCTCTTGATGACTTCTTCTGAGATCAGGTTCTTCTGGCTGCCGCTGTCCACAACAAAGTGTAGGGGAATTCCCTTCACCAACATCTGTGAGTGGAAAAGGCGCTCCTCAGCCTCGAAATCTTCAGGTTCCTCTGGTTGAATCTGTGTGGTGGCAACAACGGCACTGGGTTCTGCATCAATGATCTGCTTCCCTTTTTGCGCAGCTGTGAAATTAGGTTCTGAGTCAGAATCAGAACTGGGATCTGATTCTGAAGCTTTGATCTCAGCCACCAATGACTGTTTTGAGCGACATTCATCAGTGTTGTGCCAGGGTCTTTTGTGGAAATCGCACCACTTCTCGGTGTCCGTCTTTGTCTTTTCTTTACCCTTCTTCGCTTGTGGTTGGGACTGGTTGTCCTTTCCTTGCCCCGTGTTCTGTGAGCCAGAGTTTCCCTTGCCCTGCTTCTGTGCAGGTCCAAAGTCACGCTTGTTCTTTTGCTTAAATTTCTGCTCGATTTTGACAGCATATCGATAAGTGGATCCGAGCGAAGAGATTTCCATGAAATCCATTTCTGTTCGTATGTACCGGTGTAGGCCACTGCGATATTTCAGTACTAGGTGCCGCTCGGAGTCCTTGATACCCGGCTTTGTGTGCAAGGTATGGAATTTGTTGGTGTACTCCGACACCATTTGGTCCCTCTCTTGATGCAGAATGGTCCATTTTGTGTACTGGTCATCATAGTTTCCAACAGGATAATATTGTTCCTTGACGACATCTATAAAAGAGGCCCAAGTGGGATTGGAATATTCAAACAATCCAGACTCGTCTGATGAGTTTTGCTCACAATAAGTTTTCCACCAATTTTTGACATGGGGGACGGCCTTAAGGAGCGCAAAGATGATCTTTTCCCTGTCGAAAAATTGGTGGACAGAGAAATACCCTTCTAGTAGATTCAACCATTTATCCAGAGCATCGGCATCGATTTGGCCTTCAAATAAAGGGATATAAAAATTAACTTGTACCTTGAAGGGAGTCGTATCTCCGTAATGGCTGCTCGTTGAGGGTGCATTTTCCGCTGTTGGCATGCGTTGAAGGATTTGGGCGAAATTATCCATCATCTCGTTCCTCTATCGCGCGAGGGCTTCCTCGAGCAACAACTTGATAGGAACTACTGCTCCGTCATCTCTCTTTTCTTCCGCCATGGGAGGCCGTTTGGGGCGGCGAGAGTGGTCTTCCCCAAGTGAAACTAGTTCGAGACCCAACTCTCTGTATCCTGACCTCGTCGGGGACATGCACCGAGAAACAATCAAAGAGCAGACTGCTCTGATACCACTGATCCGGATCTATGTGGGAACGAAACAAAAGAAAACATATACAGAGATATATTGCAAATAACACAGTGATACAGTAAACACATATTCTATTAAATAGAGGAAATAGAATAGACTGTAACATACAATAGCTGGAATGGTGGTAGCTATCTCTGAGAAGAGATGTGGCCGCTATGCTCATTCGTGCCAAGATGAATACAAAGAGAGGCCAAAAGGACCTATTTATCATAAGCATGAGGGAAAGAATCCCAAACATCCAAAAACCTAACCCTAGAAGATGAACCGTCATAAAGTTTGCGGCCCCAAGGTGGTTAGTTGAACAGTCAACCTCCCGGGGTCATAACGTTAGCATACGATCTCCGTTTAGGGCGCGCGGTAGCCCGTTGGAAAGGTCTAACCGAGATTTACAACTTTCGAGTGGGCACAAATGCGTGCCGCTGGCAATCATTTGGTTCCCCAAATCGCCAAAAAATGTCGTTTAGGGCCTCAAAATGGCTCCGGAAGTTCAGGACCCGAAAAACTGCTAAAAATAGTAATTTACCACAATTGCCAGAAGACTGTTTTGAGACACTTGGAAGAGGTGGGCCGCCACCGATATCCACCTGGATCAATCCTCCCTCCTTAGGAAGCAATGGTCTCCATTGCGTTAATTCCCTTATCATATGTCAAGCTGTGTGTCGAGTTGAGCTCTTGGTGCGACATTTGCTGAAGTGGAAAGGTTGCCTTACTTTGACATCTTCAGAGGGTTGTAATTGTTGTTGATGGATGCGCTGGAGCTGTTCAACAGTTTTGGTTGTTGTGGTATCCTTGGTATGCACTGGTGTGGATGGTTTCTTTTTGGATGAGCACCTTGAATGCGTGGCCTTGCACTGTAGAGGTACCCGAATAGGCGATGCGGCACTGAATTTGTGTTCTTGTCTCTGCTGAGTAGAAGGATAATCTGCAGAGGTTGTGGATGTCTCCGCGATCTGATGTTCACCTTTAGTGGAAATTGCGAATAGGGAAAATTTCCTAGTGTGGGAGATTATCTTCCTTCCCTACTCGTTTGGGGTAGGTGCAACTATCTCTTGTATCCGATAGAGTTGTCCTCCCAAAGTGACAATGACACTGCGAGGTCGTGATTCATATACAGCATGACGCTTCCACATATATGGTTGTCCTAAAAGAACATCACATACTTCGAGTGGGGCCACATCGCATAATACCTCATCTTTGAAGGGCTTGATGCCATATGGTAGGCGACATTGGTGACTGCATGGATCCTTCATCCTTGGCTTAGCCATCCAATGGTGTATGGTTGTGGGTGTGGCATTATTGGTAGCTCCAATCTCTTGACGACTTCTTCTGAGATCAGGTTCTTTTGGCTGCCGCTGTCCACAACAAAGTGTAGGGGAATTCCCTTCACCCACATCTGTGAGTGGAAAAGGCACTCCTCTGCCTCGGAATCTTCAGGTTCCTCCGGTTGAATCTGTGTGGTGGCAACAACGGCACTGGGTTCTGCATCAATGATCTGCTTCCCTTTTTGCGCAGCTGTGAAATTAGGTTATGAGTCAGAATCAGAACTGGGATCTGATTCTAAAGCTTTGATCTCTGCCACCAATGACTGTTTTGAGCGACATTCATCAGTGTTGTGCCAGGGTCTTTTGTGGAACTCGCACCACTTCCCGGTGTCCTTCTTTGTCTTTTCTTTACCCTTCTTCGCTTGTGGTTGGGACTGGTTGTCCTTTCCTTGCCCCGTGTTCTGTGAGCCAGAGTTTCCCTTGCCCTGCTTCTGTGCAGGTCCAAAGTCACGCTTGTTCTTTTGCTGAAATTTCTGCTCGATTTTGACAGCATATCGATAAGGGGATTCGAGCGAAGAGATTTCCATGAAATCCATTTCTGTTCGTATGTACCGGTGTAGGCCACTGCAATATTTCAGTACTAGGTGCCGCTCGGAGTCCTTGATACCCAGCTTTGTGCGCAAGGTATGGAATTTGTTGGTGTACTCCGACACCATTTGGTCCCTCTCTTGATGCAGAATGGTCCATTTTGTGTACTGGTCATCATAGTTTCCAACAGGATAATATTGTTCCTTCACGGCATCTATAAAAGAGGCCCAAGTGGGATTGGAATATTCAAACAAACCAGACTCATCTGATGAGTTTTGCTCACAATAAGTTTCCCACCAATTTTTGACATGGGGGACGGCCTTAAGGAGCGCAAAGATGATCTTTTCCCTGTTGGAAAATTGGTGGACAGAGAAATACCCTTCTAGTAGATTCAACCATTTATCTAGAGCATCGGCATCGATTTGGCCTTCAAATAAAGGGATATCAAAATTAACTTGTACCTTAAAGGGAGTCGTATCTCCGAAATGGCTGCTCGTTGAGGGTGCATTTTCCGCTGTTGGCATGCGTTGAAGGATTTGGGCGAAATTATCCATCATCTCGTTCCTCTGTCGCGCGAGGGATTCCTCGAGCAACAAATTGATAGGATCTACTGCTCCGTCGTCTCTCTTTTCTTCCGCCATGGGAGGCCGTTTGGGGCGGCGAGAGTGGTCTTCCCCAAGTGAAACTAGTTTGAGACCCAACACTCTGTATCCTGACCTCGTCGGGGACATGCACCGAGAAACAATCAAAGAGCAGACCGCTCTGATACCACTAATCCGGATTTATGTGGGAACGAAACAAAAGATAGCATATACAGAGATATATTGCAAATAACACAGTGATACAGTAAACACATATTCTATTAAATAGCGGAAATAGAACAGACTGTAAAATACAATAGCTGGAATGGTGGTAGCTATCTCTAAGAAGAGATGTGGCCGCTATGCTCATTCGTGCCAAGATGAATACAAAGAGGGCCGAAAGGGCCTATTTATCATAAGCATGAGGGAAAGAATGCCAAACATCCAAAAACCTAACCCTAGAAGATGAACCGTCATAAAGTTTGCGGCCCCAAGGTGGTTAGTTGAACAGTCAACTTCCCGGGGTCATAACTTTTGCATACGATCTCCGTTTAGGGCGCGCGGTAGCCCGTTGGAAAGGTATAACCGAGATTTACAACTTTCGATTGGGCCCAAATGCATGCCATTGGCAATCATTTGGTCCCCCAAATCGCCAAAAAATGTCGTTTAGGGCCTCAAAATGGCTCCGGAAGTTCAGGACCCGAAAAACTGCTAAAAATAGTAATTTACCACAATTGCCAGAAGACTGTTTTGAGACAGTTGGAAGAGGTGGGCCGCCACCGATATCCACCTGGATCAATCCTCCCTCCTTAGGAAGCAATGGTCTCCATTGCGTTAATTCCCTTATCATATGTCGAGCTGTGTGTTGAGTTGAGCTCTTGGTGCGACAATCCTCCCTCCTTAGGAAGCAATGGTCTCCATTGCGTTAATTCCCTTATCATATGTCGAGCTGTGTGTCGAGTTGAGCTCTTGGTGCGACATTTGCTGAAGTGGAAAGGTTGCCTTACTTTGACATCTTCAGAGGGTTGTAATTGTTGTTGATGGATGCGCTGGAGCTGTTCAACAGTTTTGGTTGTTGTGGTATCCTTGGTAAGCACTGGTGTGGATGGTTTCTTTTTGGAGGAGCACCTTGAATGCGTGGCCTTGCACTGTAGAGGTACCCGAATAGGCGATGCGGCACTGAATTTGTGTTCTTGTTTCTGCTGAGTAGAAGGATAATCTGCAGAGGTTGTGGATGTCTCCACGATCTGATGTTCACCTTTAGTGGCAATTGCGAATAGGGAAAATTTCCCAGTGTGGGAGATTATCTTCCTTCCCTGCTCGTTTGGGGTAGGTGCAACTATCTCTGGTATCCGATAGAGTTGTCCTCCCAAAGTGACAATGACACTGCGAGGTCGTGATTCATATACAGCATGACACTTCCACATATATGGTTGTCCTAAAAGAACATCACATACTTCGAGTGGGGCCACATCGCATAATACCTCATCTTTGAAGGGCTTGATGCCATATGGTAGGCGACATTGGTGACTGACACGGATCCTTCGTCCTTGGCTTAGCCATCCAATGGTGTATGGTTGTGGGTGTGGCGTTATTGGTAGCTCCAATCTCTTGATGACTTCTTCTGAGATCAGGTTCTTCTGGCTACCGCTGTCCACAACAAAGTGTAGGGGAATTCCCTTCACCCACATCTGTGAGTGGAAAAGGCGCTCCTCAGCCTCGGAATCTTCAGGTTCCTCTGGTTGAATCTGTGTGGTGGCAACAACGGCACTGGGTTCTGCATCAATGATCTGCTTCCCTTTTTGCGCAGCTGTGAAATTAGGTTCTGAGTCAGAATCAGAACTGGGATCTGATTCTGAAGCTTTGATCTCAGCCACCAATGACTGTTTTGAGCGACATTCATCAGTGTTGTGCCAGGGTCTTTTGTGGAACTCGCACCACTTCCCGGTGTCCTTCTTTGTCTTTTCTTTACCCTTCTTCGCTTGTGGTTGGGACTGGTTGTCCTTTCCTTGCCCCGTGTTCTGTGAGCCAGAGTTTCCCTTGCCCTGCTTCTGTGCAGGTCCAAAGTCACGCTTGTTCTTTTGCTTAAATTTCTGCTCGATTTTGACAGCATATCGATAAGTGGATTCGAGCGAAGAGATTTCCATGAAATCCATTTCTGTTCGTATGTACCGGTGTAGGCCACTGCGATATTTCAGTACTAGGTGCCACTCGAAGTCCTTGATACCCAGCTTTGTGCGCAAGGTATGGAATTTGTTGGTGTACTCCGACACCATTTGGTCCCTCTCTTGATGCAGAATGGTCCATTTTGTGTACTGGTCATCATAGTTTCCAACAGGATAATATTGTTCCTTGACGGCATCTATAAAAGAGGCCCAAGTGGGATTGGAATATTCAAACAATCCAGACTCGTCTGATGAGTTTTGCTCACAATAAGTTTCCCACCAATTTTTGACATGGGGGACGGCCTTAAGGAGCGCAAAGATGATCTTTTCCCTGTCGGAAAATTGGTGGACAGAGAAATACCCTTCTAGTAGATTCAACCATTTATCTAGAGCATCGGCATCGATTTGGCCTTCAAATAAAGGGATATCAAAATTAACTTGTACCTTGAAGGGAGTCGTATCTCCGAAATGGCTGCTCGTTGAGGGTGCATTTTCCGCTGTTGGCATGCGTTGAAGGATTTGGGCGAAATTATCAATCATCTCGTTCCTTTGTCGCGCGAGGGCTTCCTCGAGCAACAACTTGATAGGATCTACTGCTCCGTCGTCTCTCTTTTCTTCCGCCATGGGAGGCCGTTTGGGGCGGCAAGAGTGGTCTTCCCCAAGTGAAACTAGTTCGAGACCCAACTCTCTGTATCCTGACCTCGTCGGGGACATGCACCGAGAAACGATAAAAAAGCAGACCGCTCTGATACCACTGATCCGGATTTATGTGGGAACGAAACAAAAGATAGTATATACAGAGATATATTGCAAATAACACAGTGATACAGTAAACACATATTCTATTAAATAGCGGAAATAGAACAGACTGTAAAATACAATAGCTGGAATGGTGGTAGCTATCTCTGAGAAGAGATGTGGCCGCTATGCTCATTCGTGCTAAGATGAATACAAAGAGAGGCCGAAAGGGCCTATTTATCATAAGCATGAGGGAAAATATCCCAAACATCCAAAAACCTAACCCTAGAAGATGAACCGTCATAAAGTTTGCGGCCCCAAGGTGGTTAGTTGAACAGTCAACTTCCCGGGGTCATAACTTTTGCATACGATCTCCGTTTAGGGCGCGCAGTAGCCCGTTGGAAAGGTCTAACCGAGATTTACAACTTTCGACTGGGCCTAAATGCGTGTCGTTGGAAACCATTTGGTCCCCCAAATCGCCAAAAAATGTCTTTTAGGGCCTCAAAATGGCTCCGGAAGTTCAGGACCCGAAAAACTGCTAAAAATAGTAATTTACCACAATTGCCAGAAGACTGTTTTGAGACAGTTGGAAGAGGTGGGCCGCCACCGATATCCACCTGGATCAACTGGTGAGAGAGATAGTGTGTGAGTGATAGAATTGTCATACAACAACTAGGAATGAAAGTGTGAGATGTTGAGATTGAAGAGAGACAATGATGCATTGTGTGATAGAGGAATAGAAGCTATGGGATCAAGATTTCAAGAGATATTCCCTATAATTGAGGAGTTGCAGTGGCATCTTCAAGTGTGAATCCCATGAGATAAGATTCATTTAGATATGAAATCCTTACCCAAAGAAGTTATTTAGCAAATCATTGGCTCGATGATCCTTCATTTTCTTGCTTGTTTATTATCCATGTCAAACTTGACATATTCCTATCTAAATGAAGCCAGTAAATTAGATGTGTTAAATTATGTGAGTTGAAAATTTAAGATGCAAATATTAATCAAAGGTTACAATATTTGGTCCATCATAACTAATGATGAATTCAAACCACCTAATCCTCAAGTTGAAGTTGCAATTTAATAGAAAAGAGAAACTAAGGTTAAATTCATCTTATGAACGTCTATGAAGGATAACATCATTTCTCACATTATAGATTTATGCACACCTACTAAAACATGTATCGTGTTAAAGCATTTGTATGAAATGTAAAGTCCAAATATAATTTTTTTAAAGAAAGCTTCTTTCAGCATGAAGATTGGACATAATAAAAGTATTAATGCATACTTATCTAGAGTAAATGAGTTGAAAGACAAACTTGGTGATAAACTTGAAAAAAAATATCCACTAGTGAGTAGGTCATTGTAACATTAAATGGGATGATATTGGAATACCAAGTTTTTGTCACTAATATTGTAGATAGGTAAAAGGTACCATGTTTTGATGCTTTGACGGATATTCTCATGCAATAAGAAGAGATGAGGGGAAGTGTTGAAAATAGATAGGATTCCACAGGTTTAGCGTTGATGGCCAAAGAGGTGGCCTAGAATCAAAGCCATGACATGGAGGAACATAATAAAAAAGACTAAACAACTATGTCCAAAAAAAAGGTGATTTTTTTGTTTTGTTTTGTTTTGGTAAGCCTCAATAGTTTGCAAAACACTATAGAGTAAAGGAATTTTAACAAGTTCGGGTATAGAAGACAGGAAGGAAATTTCATTGATAAAGAAGGGTAAATAAAAAATGTTTTGGAGATATTCATTTCAAATGTATCTTTATCTGTAGAAATAGACAAGTGTGACACTTGGTTTATTGTTTTACAACCCTCACTTCACTTCATATGATCTATAATATAGATTAGTTTTATGATCTTAATGAGAGAAATAATAGTGCACAGCTTTTCTTAGGACATGATAAGTATCATGAAATAAAAGGATGTGGTAATATATGTGTGAAATTAACAAATGGATGTGTAAAACCAACTAAAACAATGTGATATGTGTACCTAGAATCAAGAAAAACTTAATCTTTGTTTCAAGAATTACATATCAAGGAATGATAATTAAATTTGAAAATACAAGTAAAGGACATGCTTGATAATAATAAAATGATGGTAGAAGGAATCAGATTGGGATGCATTTACAAGCATGAAGCCATTGGTGTCAACCATCAAGCAATGCCATCCTCTAGTGTATCCATAAATAATGTTTGGAACTTGTGTATATTTGTTTAAAAATTTAAGATATCTTTCTTTGTTGCAAAAAGGATATGACATCAAAGGTATTCATGTTTTCAAGAATAAACATATTGAATGTGAAGAGTCTGCACTGAAAACATCATAGAAACGAATTTCCAATTAGAACATCTATAAGAAAGAGAGACCTTATTGAGCTAGTGTATTCTTATGTGTGCAGGCCTATGCAAACCAGGTCACTTGGTGGAGTATATTATCTCTTGATTTATTTTATGGTAGCACTCGTTAAATATGGGTGTAACTAATTAGAAATCTAAGTTATGAACTTTTAAGTATTTCAAATTTGAAAAAAAAACAGCTAAGCATATGAAGATCCTATGATCAAATGGAGGGGTAGAGTGCAATTCAAATGAATTTGTAAACTATTGTAAACAAAACGGTATGTTAAAATAGTGCACAATTCCACATACTCTTGATAAAAGTAGGTAGTTGAGAGAAAGAACAAAACATTACTTGAATGTGCTAGAACTATGTTGAAGAGTAAAAAACTTTCGAATGGTTTGTGGGTTGAAGCATTAATTACAATTGCACAATTGGAAAATAGGAGTTCAAGTAAGTTCCTAAAACTCAAAACTTCTCATGAATAATGTTTTCACTATAATTCATTTGTGAATCATTTGATAATATTTGCATGTAAAGTATTTTCTCATATTCCAAAATGTTAGGAACCCGTGTCAACCCTTCTCTTTACTTTGTTAGTATATTGTTGTTGGACGCATATGCTTTGTAAGACGTCTCGTAGTATTATATGTTCCATGGTATTGATCCATAGTTTGTATTAGCCCATAGTATTATATGTTCCATGGTATTGATCCATAGTATTGGCGCATAGAATTAGTGTATAAGTTTTTGTTGAGGACAATGAAGGCATGGATAAGTTATTTGCATTGAGCTTGCTCAAAGGAGGTTTCCCCCTCGAAGTGGCCTGCGATCAATAAATATATTATGAGTTCTATTATTTCTGATATCTCATGCATTTTCATTAATTAATTGTCGTAGGTTCCTCACATCTGGTATCAGAGCACTTTCTTGGGCTTGTTGGGTGGAATTTCTGCCAAAAAAAAATTTCGCATCTATATTCGGATCCGAGAATAATCCCTATCCGCTTAATTGTGCGAAGGACTTGGGCATAAGTCCAAAAAGTCATTGTGAGGAGTACCACAGGAATCCTGAAGTAGCTGGCCCATTGAGAGGCCCTGTCATCGAAAAGGGAAACGACCCCTACCTGATTGACTAGTTCCCACCCGTGAGGTAAACCAAGAGCTGTTGTTTGTGGAAAAGCAGTTAACAGTTTTACCTGAGCCATGGAGTGAGGGGTACTGCCCCAATACGCAAGCCGTTAGACAACATTGGTGGCCGAGTGAATCCCCTGAACCTTTAGGAAGTTGCGCATACCTAGGGTCCATATCTATTTCCAGCTGATAAATCGCAGATTATATTTGTCCAAAACTGTTGTCGATCACTTCCACGCTGTTGCAGTTCCACGCCGTTGCAGATCCATTCTGAAAACAAATTCTATTTTTTCGCCATATCTCCCTTGTTTTAACTCTTTTTCCCTTGAAACTTCACTGAAACCTCTGAAATCCCATTTTTCATATTTAATTCCTAATGACCCTATCCCAAATTCCACTTCCCTAAGCCAAAAATCTCACATTTGTCTATTTTTAGGGTTTTCCATAACTTCTTCGATTTTCACCCAATCGCCTTCAAATTTTTCCACAATATTCCTTTCCTATTTCTGCTTCTTTGTCCCTCTTTGAAAAAATTTCTCATTCTTTCACTCCGCTTCTAAAATCCCCATTTTCTACTTCTTTGTCCATCAGAAAGTGTCCAAAACCTAGTCAAACCCCAATTACCCATTAGCGTTTTTCCCAAATCCAAATTTTCCCTTACTAAAGAAGCCTTTGTTTTATTTTTCTACCCATTCAAAAAAAAAAACTCTTGGTTATGCTTGTCACCTAGGCAGGAGCATAAGTGATGGATGAGGAACTTGCAGCCCTCAAAGCCAAACTCCAAGATCTGGAAGAAAAATTTCTCAGCATTCAGCCATGAACAATAAAAGATAGCCAAAATCTTCTGCAAACACTAGGTTCTCTTCTTCTAGCAATTTTTGTGGGCCGAAGCTTGATTTTCCTCGCTTTAATGGTAATGATCCGACTAGATGGATAAACCGGGCATAACAATATTTCAGTCTGCATAATAATTTTGATGTCCACAAAGTTCCACTTGCATCCTTTCATTTGGAATAGGAATCCCTTCAATGGTACCGTTGGTACATCAAAGCTCATGACAAGATAAACTAGACAGATTTTTTCCAACTCCTTTTGCAACGATTTGGTCCTAGTGCTTTTGATGACTTCATAGGAGCACTCACTAAACTTCGCCAAATTGGCTCTGAAAGAGAGTATGAGAAAGAATTTGAGAAACTGGCTAATCACATAGAAGGATTGTCTGATGAATTCTACAAGAATTGTTTTATCAGTGGTCTCAAGGATGAAATCTACTCAAAGGATAAAATGTTCTATCCCAACACAATGATGGAAGTGCTAGGGTTGGCTAAGTTGGCGGAGGACAAGATCACAAACCAACAATGCTCCAAATCCACTTTTGTTCCATTCATAAATATGGTTTCCCAAGGACCTCCCATCATGCCAGCTCCTCGACCAACTCCTATCAAGCATTTGTCTGAAGTAGAGATGCGAGCACGTAGAGAAAAAGGGCTTTGTTATAATTGTGACGAGAAACTCACTCGGGGACATAAATGCGTTGAGAAAAATATCTATCTCTTGGATGTGGATTCTCTGCTTGCCTCTGAACTTGGTGAAGAAGCTCCAGATACAATAGATGATTAGGTCAACATTCAACAGCCGCCTGTTGACCCTCTGTCTCAGGACGACCACCCAGACATATCTCTCCATGCTTTATCCGAAGTCACCACCCCACAAACAATGCGGGTAAGGGGTTAGGCATTGATCGAACCCTCTCCCATCCCTACATGGATTTGGACATATATTTATATGGAATTGATTAAAGGGCTCCCTAAATATGGAGGGAAGACAGTGATTTTGGTTGTGGTTTCTCGCCTCTACAAATATAGCCAATTTTGTTCCCTGGACCAGCTCTTATGTCCTCATGAAATCCATTCTTCCATTATCTCATCTTACGATGCAAATTTCACCAGTCATTTTTGGACAGAACTATTTCGTCACACTGGCACCAAATTGAAGCTGAGTTCAGGATCTCACCCACAACAAATGGTCCGACTGAAATTACCAATACATGTTTGTAAACTTATCTTCGTTGCGTCACCTCCAAAAAACAACCTCAGTGGGTGAAATCGATCCCTCTTGCTGAATGGTGGTACAATACTCCATCTAAAATGACTCCATATGAAGCAATCTATGGTCAGGCACGGCATTTCTTATTCCATACACCCTCAACAGTTCACTAGTTCAGGCAATTGACACAGTTCTTCGAAACCATGATCAGATTCTTCGCATTTTGCAGGACAATATTCACATGGAAAGAATTCAAATCAAACAACAAGCCGATCAGCACTGTTCTGAGTGCACTTTTCAAGCAGGTGATATGGTTTTTCTTCGTCTACAGCCTTCCAAGCAATCCTCCTTGAAACTCAAATGGTGTCAGTAGAATGCAACCAGAGGATGCTACATGGGAACCACTCCTTCAGATTCTGCATCAATTTCCACATCTAAAGCTTTGAGGACAGAGCTTTTTCTAAGGGAGAGGGGATGTTAGGAACTCGTGTCAACCCTTCTCTTTACTGTGTTAGTATATTGTTGTTGAACGCATATGCTTTGTAAGACGTCCCATAGTATTATATGTTCCATGGTATTGATCCATAGTTTGTATTAGCTCATAATATTATATGTTCCATGGTATTGATCCATAGTATTTGACGCATATGCTTTGTAAATCGTCCCATAGTATTATATGTTCCATGGTAGTGATCCATAGTATTGGCACATAGAATTAGTATATGAGTTTGTGTTGAGGCCAAAGAAGCTAGGGATAAGTTATTTGTATTGAGCTTGCTCAAAGGAGGTTTCCCCATTGAAGTGGCCCACGATCAATAAATCTATTCCGAGTTTTGTTATTTATGATATCTCGTGCATTGTCATTAATTAATTGTTGCAGGTTCCTCACACAAAAGGAATCATGAGTAAACTTGATGCAAAAGCAATGAACTGTCGCTTTATTGGTTATTGTTTTTATCATAAATCCTATAAGATGTGTGATTTAGTTACCCATCTAAGTTTTTATAAGTAGGGGTGTGATTTTTCATGAGTATGTGTATGATTATCATAATGAGGATGTACAAGGATCAAAGAACATAGTTGAGGAAGGTATTGAAAAAATGATGGGAGAATAGGTAAATGAAGATCATCAAATCGTTGATGATCAAACCAACAAAAAGATAACAAGTAAAGACACAATCCATCAAGAAACATGACACCAATAAGATCAACAAGGAACATCGTCACTCCAGTAAGGCATACGGATTATGAAGAAACATGGATTATTTGAATAGTTTACTCACAGAAGGAAGGCATGGATTATGAAGAAACATTTGTACCTATAGCTAAATTGAATTCCATTAGGTTGTTAATTGCACTTTCAACAAAGTATAAATGCTTGAAATATATAGGATGATTGTTAAATCAACATTCTTGAATGGTGAATTAGACGAAGAGGGGTATCTCATTCAACCACATGGTTTTGTAAATAAATGACAAGAACATCTTGTGTGTAGGCTCAAGAAAGCACTATATGGTCTTAAACAAGCTCTAAGATCATGGTATGTCAAATTCATTAACTTCTTAATTCACCATGGATTCATAAAATGTCAAAGTGATCCAAATCTGTAAATCATGAAATATGAGCAAGGGAATATTGCATTGATTTCCTTGTATGTAAATGAATTGATCATATCAGGTAGTGCTATAGTTTGATTGAAGAAATCAATTTTTATCTATATGAGGAATTTGATATGAGAAATCTTGTTCAAATGCATTAATATTTAGGCATTGGAATATGGACATAGTTCTAATCAAAAGAATTTGATAAGTCAAACATTTGTATATGAAAAAAAATCAATATGCATGAATGTAAGCAAGTTTCTACTCCATTGGAACTAAATCTCAAACTTTACATTAATAATGGTATGAAAGAAGTTGATGGCCCTCTATATAGACAACTCGTGAGAAGCTTGAACTTCTTAACCACAACAAGACTAGACATTTTATAATTAGTGAGTATAGTTAGCCAATTCATGGCTAGGCACTTGAAAGTCACTGGAAAGTTGCCAAGAATGTACTCTAATACCTAAAGGGAACTCTTCATTATGGTATTGAATACACTAATCATTTAAATGTTGAATTGACAGTGTATTGAAACTGAGATTGGGTAGGTAATTGAAATGATTGAAAGTACACTACTAGATTTGTATTCATTCTAGGATATGGAACAATAAGAAATAACTAACTATTTCATTATCATCTAGTGAAGCTAAATATAAAATATTTAGAAAAACCTAGATGAATAAGGTTCAATAATCCAATTTACCATCCAAAATCAAAAGCACATTGAAATCAAATGTCACTTTGCGAGATGATAACATTGGTGACACATGTTAACATTGGCATGATATTTTCACTAAGCTTCATAACAGGCCAAAAATGTAATTTGTAAAGATATACTCGAAGTTTAAAGGGGAGTCATTGATATCCTATTTAAATGAATGGACAAAATCCGCTCACAATGTAATAAATCCTATTTAAATGAACAAAATCCGCTCACAATGTAATAAATCCTATTTAAATGAACAAAATCCGCTCACAATGTAATAAATAGTTATTATGTGTTAATGCGAAATATCAAATTATGGCTAGAGTGTTCAATATGGAGTAAGTTAAAAACCAGATGGTTTGCATCTTTCTGTTGAGTTTTGTCAATAAGTTGAAATTGAGATTTTGATTGTTCAAATTGTAATTTGATTATAGAAATGGATTCGGCACCTTCAATTATCCCTGAGGTATCTTAATTATGCAATTCCAAGAATCTAAAACTACAATTTCAATCATTCTTGTCAAATTTTGACCAAAAATAATTAGTGCAAATAGTCTAGTTTTTAGCTTACTCCATTCACACTAATGTACTTAGTTTGTTTTTTACCACTCCACTTAAATCTCTTTTATTTAAAAAACATAATTTTTTATTTATTTCTTTAGACAATAAATAAATACATTTTTAAAATATATTTTAATAAATATTGTCTCATCTTGCTTTAAGGGTCATGTTAGCTTTTCATGAATAAACTTTTGAATGAACTCCAATCTATGACACTAGGAACCAGCGATAAGGTTTCTTAACATACTACCCATGACTTGACCTTATCTCAATCGTTGATTCCCTCCATCCAACTAACATGAAACAAGGTTAAAGATTAACTTTCCATAAGAAATGTGACGATTTGAAAACCCTTCAAAACTTCGAATCCTCTACGATAACCGTTAATGGTTTTCACTCAAGTGAGATATAGCGGTGGCCTCACTTTCGAAATACCAGCGACAACATATCCACTTTCATTATACCACACCGCACACAGACTTTGAAGAGAGCAAAGAGACCAAAAATGAAGAAAATAACTCACGCAACAAATAGGGATGGAGTATCAAGATTCAAGACCTTAGCAGAGTTCTGCATGGCTTTTTCTTTCTGTATATTTTAATAAATTACATACACCGAGTTTTACATGTTTATTGGTTTTTTATTTATTTATATAATTGAATAAATTTAAAAAATATATAAAATATAAAGTTTTTAGATATTATCTAAAATTTTGGACTTCTTTAAGTGGATTAATAAGATTAATTTCAATATAACAAATTTATAGTTGAAATTCATTTCATGGTTATCATATTTTGTTATGCTTAAATATATCTTAATTAAAATTTAAACAAACTTTAATTAAAAATTTTCATAATCACCTTAAATATTACTAACGACAGGTTATTAATTCCACGAAGTTACATGTTTTATCATAAGCTGGAACAGAGGAAAAATTACTGTATATCGATTGAATATGGTTTATAGCGGAAGCAAGAAAGAAAAGTAATTAAGAGTTTTGAGATCTCTTTGAAATTCGTGTTTAATAATAATTTTATTCCAGAGGGAAGATGAAAATGACAAATAATCAAACACTATACAAATTTCAGGCCATCAGATATCTTCTTCTTCCTGTTATCTCTACCTCTGATAAGTTATTTGCAGTGGCAAGCCCTCGTAGATATCGTCGGTATCTTGGATTTGAGGGTTGTCAATGAGAATGAAAGGGGCGTTACATTTCACGCTGATTGTCTGCAGAGTTTCTCCTTCCCCAACGATGTATATCTCCTCGCACGGCTGTTCCTTGTTACCCAACGGCCTGGCTGTAACAAGAGCTGTCATAAACAAAATGGCGAACAAGAAGGAAAGATTCAAAGCGAACAATCTATTATTTCTTGCTGCAGCTGCCATGATTATTGAAAATATATGACTCGAGAGGAAGGATATACAGAATATATAAAAACCAGTTTAACTCACAGCTTTCTTCAAATCAGTTGTAAAGGAACAATGGTGGCCATGAATATTTGTAGGCAGAATTAACAGCAATGTCTGGGCGACAGATTAATGCGTGGACTGAGGGGAAGAGTCTTTGCTCGCCGCCCATGGCCCGGAAAGAGTCATCATGTGTTTTGCTTCGTTTGATTGCTGGAAACCGAGGTACAGACGTCTCTTCTTACGTGTGGGACTCGGGAGTTTTGTGGGTTTGTTGAATGCCCTCGAGTTGATCTTTTCTTACCTTAGAATTTTATGATTATAATTAGAATTGGACTTTTCATTGCTTAGACTTTTCTAATAAGGTGTGTGATAATATCTCTGGTTGTGATTTGCCTTGACTTTTCAATGTCTTACGTCATGGATACGTTAGGCTGATCGTTGGTTGTAGGGTTAATGAGAACGTCGAAATGAGTCATAGAATTGGAGAGTAGGTCATAAAACTATGGAATAGTGAGGGGGTGGAAGGTTAATGTGAGATGATTAAAATAATTGGAATGTTATCGTTGGAGTCATAATCATCTTTGGATTGATTTTAGAGGATTTTTACCTTTTTCAATGCTAAGATGGAGTCCCACTAACAAGCCAATTGATCACGCGTGATGTTTTGAAGAATTTCAAGGCCTTTCTAAAATGATGTTATTTCTCTCATATTATTAGATTTATGGAGTGATGTTGATTAATATCTTATTATGTTTGTTTATAAAAGGGCGTTTTTAAATTGTGAAAAATAAGATCAATGTATTGTAGGTATTGAGGGGAAGATGTAGGGTAAGGGTTTTAGGTTAAAATATGAGATATTTAAAGTAAAAATAATTGGAGGGGGGTCAACAAAATGATTTTGGTAGATATTTATCAATATCTAGTGAAATTAAAGGTATTCTTTAATATCCAATGAACAAAGATGCTAGGTTCATCACATCCAAAATTCCAAGCAAATGCAGGTGCATCAAGATGTAGAAGAAAACTCACATCATAAACTTATCAAGACAACCTTGAGTGGTGCAGAAAAAAGGTATTGATCAGGGCAAGTGCAACATAGGCCATTGTGGTTGCGGCAAGCGCAAGAGGTCGTGTTAAGTGCATGTTGCTCAAGCTATGCATGTATTTCTACACAAATGCAATTTGATATAAATACTAATAATGAAGGAGGTGCTTCATAAATGCGAGACGATGGCTTATTTGAACTTCGGAAAAACAAATACCAAACTATTGCTAAGTCATAGAATTGAAAATATGCTTGCCTCAAAAAGAGGCCAAAGAAGAGGTGAAACATTTTGATTGGAAGAGATAAAAAATCTATAGAAAAACATAGGAAAAAGGACTAACAATTAAATGAGTTAACATACAAACTAATATAACTTGTGGCAAACCGATTTATATAGTACATATTGGCCATGACTAATAATAACAACATAGAAAAGCATTGTCCACCATACGATAAACCTATAGTTTTGTCCATGAATTCGTAGATGTGAAATAAAAAATAGCACAAGTAATCTAGAGCTATGTTGCACAATTGAGAAATACAAAATTAAATAGAAGAACAAGGGCTGTAAGCGGCAAAGTCCCCGACATAGAAAAAAAATGAAATGAAAATAATAAGAACTAAGAATGTAATACCCCATTCTGACTCTTAGGATGTATTAGCATTTAATGTAAATAATGTGTACATGTAATGTATGTTTTCCTAGCGTGGAGCTCAAGGCCAAGGCCCCGCTAGTGAAAGCCCGAATTTGATTTAAAAGGCAAGCATTGATATTTGATGCCCATGTGCTCTTAAGCCATGGAAATTGTAATAGGATGTAAATAAACATCATGCAATATAAAATTCCAAGACTGGCTATGGAGGCAACGAATGAGAAGGGACCACGTGTATCTACTAGGGAGTGGTGAGGGGGCTATGGGATTGAACCATAGGCTGCCATATGTCACCTTGAGAACCCATTTGACTTACCTTGCTGACATTTATTTATGTTGTAAGGAAATGGTTGAGGAAGTTAGTCCATGGCTTCAATGGAGCATGGGCAGCCCAGAAATTCGTATGGCAGAGTATGGGCTCTGTTTTCTTGTACCACAAGCCACTCTACCTCATGAGAGTTGCTTCTTCCTCATCCCCATTCCATTGGGAAAGGGATCAGCACCATTTTCCATCCAAAAACGAATTGCCAGCAGGGAGAAAAACCAGAAATCGCGACCTTGAGAGAACCCACGTTTTGAAGAGCCAAAAACGCCCAGATTTGGCATTGGACAGTGAAATCCAATGGGGGATCCATTGGTATGAACTTTGGAGCGAATTTGGGAGCATTATCTATCCCGAAATCCATAGGAAAACCCAGTTTTTGCAGCCCAGAAATGAAGTGACGGGATTGAGTTATTGGATAACAGAACTATGAGAAATCCAAGTGTGAATGACTAAGCAGAGGTTTGGTTTGCTTGATAAACCGAGTGAAGGCTAGAATCTCAAGGAATTAGCAGCTGGACCTTTCTATGCCCACCCTGAAGAGCACTGGAGGGAAGGGACGTCTGAGGGACTGTGCAGCAGAGAAGGGGACCTTCCTTGTGTTGGGTGCGGTAGGTATTGTGGATGCCATGATTGTTGAGTTCATTTGAGATGCCTGTAGCTTTGTGGTTGAGCTCACTGGCTTAGCATCCTCGTCATTTGTCATTCGTATGCTTGATAAACCTAACGGTGTGTTGGCTTAGCATAGCTGATGACCGAAACCATGGTTGTGAGTGAGCCCAGCTAGTTCTTCCTTAGTGGATACACAACCCAGCTCGGGGGTGATCTCTCAGCTGAAAGAATATAGGCTGGACAGAGATCTACGGTTGGGTGGAACGTTGCTCTCACATAGCCAGTTGTTTGGACAGCTTCATCTTCGAGATAAGTGTTCTATGTATTATAAATTATTTGCATTTTGTGTTCTGCAATATGTTAAATTGTCCATGTTTAATGAAATGAATTGATTATCTTAATTTGGAATCCATGCATGGCATTGGAACGAGATTAAGTCTCTATATGCTGAATCATCCTCTGCTGTGATATATGTATATATGTTAGGCATTACTATTTGTGTGCTTGCTATTATGTTTAATTCCGCTGTTTATATTGAGTTGATTTTGCACACAGAAGTTTTTAATTGTTATGAATTTATGAGTAAAGAAAGAATATTGG
The DNA here is from genome assembly GCA_027924585.1 of Larix kaempferi. NCBI lineage: Eukaryota > Viridiplantae > Streptophyta > Pinopsida > Pinales > Pinaceae > Larix > Larix kaempferi. The sequence goes on along the minus strand of BSBM01000398.1, from coordinate 3,828,383 downwards.
GGCTAAGTCTGCCAAAAGCCTCGTATGATTGTTCATGTTCTCTCCCCTGCATTTGGAAGGCGGGAGGGGACGTTACAAAGAAATGCTAAACAACAACAAACATGCCAATTTCCATAATGTTAGCAGAAATTGCAAGATAGTTCAACCTCACTTGAAGTGGCCATTGAAAGGCATTGTTTCCCATCCAAATTACAAGGGATTAGCAATTTTTCGTACCTTTTATCTCGACCATTATGAAGGAGGTGCTTGGAATACTGGAGTCTCCTGCATGACTAAAGTGAGACCTTTTACAGATAATGAACATGTTGCCAATGGCTTCATTGACTTGATGAAATAACACCAACTATATGCATATGAGGAACCTAGGAAGAGTTTGACAAATAAGTCCAAATATGGACGAACATAATTTGTATATTTTCTTTTAGAGGAGATGGGCATTCATGACCTTACAAGAGTCTTGACCCTAATAAGAAAAAAAAAGAGTTCCAAATTCACAGTCCTTGCCCCAGGATTGTCTACACCGGTGTATTCCTAGTCCAGTGGACACCTAGAATGAGTTCGTCTTTGAAATTACAAGAAGGAATCTAAATGGGAGCAACAATGACATGTGAATTGTGATAGATCTCACGAGATAAACTACTTTGTCTCCTTCCACAACCAAAATCAATGTGAGAGTTGCTCTAATTGAGTACGAAGAAACAATTGAATGGCCATTATGAATCCAGGTTTACCTCTTTGCTAGGCATCTGCTTCTCACAAAGTGCACATATATTCCTAGCTTGTTAGTGATGCTTGTGTAGTGCGCTTCCATTTTTTTCCAGACAACTTGATAAATCATTAAGCACAATTTTATGGCCACGAAATTAGAGCACAAAAGTGTGTCTAGTATCTATTCAACAAAATATTTTGTAGCCGTGTTTTTAGGGGATTTCTTAGATGCATCCGATACTAAATCTAAAGTGAAAAGCACATTGCAATTCATGAAATTACGAGAGTATTGATGCAACAAATGTATGGAGTTATCCGTGCATTGTTATTTTTAATATATGTCTATTGTAAGTCAGATATCAATCAGAGTTTGTCATACATTACGGCTACCAGAATCCTCCAATATTAGCGATCTTTTTCACTTGCTCCTAATATATAGCATACAACAAAAGTATAGGGTTTTTATGATGGATGTAATTCTTCGACAGGCTTCGTGGATATAGCAACACAATTGCCATAGACTTCGATCACCAATTTCATAGAAAATACTACTACAGTATGAGGATTAACTGTGGAGGTCACTAAAGAATCAATTTATAGAGTAACATGCCTAAGAATCTTAGATGTCCCACACCCATTGATGCGTTTAGATTCTTGGAGCCTCTCTTCTCACTCTCGTTGCGACCTCACTAAATGGGTGGAGTGCATCTTTGTACGCCCTGCACACCCCTAATGAAATCAAACTTATGTATGTATTGTTGCATGGTGATTGTGGGCCAAGGGGGGATTGAAAAGTATACATGTAACAACCATAACAACCTTGGCTCTTAGCTTTGTAGCAATGCCTATATAGCCACGATTTTGAGATCCTTGGAGCCAAGCCTCGTTAAAACTCAACCTGCTTTGTACATTTTTGAATAAGAGAATAGGACAATGAAGAGAGAAAGGATCTCAATCCTTTACTAGATTTTAGCTTGTGGAAAAAGAGAAAAATCGATTTACATTAGAAGAATTTCCCTTAGATGGAAGCAACCTATCAGCAGGGAATAAGCAAAAAAAAAGAATGAAATCAGAAAAAAAAAACACGAAAGTTTTCCTCCTTACATTGAGGGAGGTTTCCTTGCATTCATGTTAGAAAACTTTTTTTTTAATTTTTTAGTTAATTTTTTTAATAATTTTCATGGTATAGCACCAATCAGATTTGAAAAATATTTATATAGAAATAAAAAAATAAACCAAAACTTTAGCTACACCTTATAAATATTAAGATATTAAATATACTGCCATAAAATTAATGAAAAAATGAAAACAATAATCTTTACTTTAAGTCGGAGACTAATAAAAAAGTGTCGTCTCGTCATTTTGAAATACCAAATAAAAAATTAACATAAAGGCCAAAGAAAAGATTAACGTAAAGTATAAAATAATGTAACATCATTTCCAAAGGCCAGAAAACGATATATACTATCGAGTCAAATTAGAACATATTTAATTAAATAGAGAATGCTTTTAATTTTTATAAGTTGATTTTTCTAATCATTCATGAAACTCGTTTTGTGAGATCGATTTTAATATTGATTTTGATTTTGATGAAGTTCACATATTTTAATATATTAAAAAGAAATCCACTTTCATGAGTTTGTTTTTTTAATAAATTTTTAGATTTCATTTTTTTGAAATGAATTTATTTTATATATAATATTGTTAATGAAGAAAAAAGTATTTATTTTATAAATAAGAGTAAAGGCCCTATGTTTTAATAGTAATATATAAAATTATTAATTCTCATAGTAATATATAAAATTATTAATTCTCATCGTAATATATAAAATTATTAATTCTCATGAAGTGAATTTTATTTTAGAAATAAGGATAAAGAGAATATGAAGTAAGTAATTTTTTTTTAGAATAAGAATAAAGGGATTATGTTTTAGGAAGGAATATAACTCCGTGAACACTGTGAAATTTTATAAAGTTTGGCACTTTTATAAATCTAAAAAATAATCACAACCATAGATTATCTAAGATTGTGAGTTCTTTGAGAGGTTAACTAGGTAATAAAACTTTGTATTTTTATTGGGTTTGAATTGGTTAACTTTATGTTATTTAACTTGATTAGTTTGTTTTATTCTAATTAATTTATGTATAAAAGTATGCTATGCTATAAGTAAGTAATAATATAATATATTTATGTATATATATGTTGAGGTCTTAATAAATATATTTTTGTAATGTCTTTAAATTTTAATCCTGATAAAACTTCGATATAATTTGCATAATAATACCAATATAACTAAGATTAATATAGATATATTAACATGCCATGTCTTTAATAGAGAATTATGATCAAATTAAAGAAAGAAATAACATGTTCCCTCAAATAAAGACTAAAGAAATTAATATATTAATCTTTAATTTAGTATAATTATGCTTAGTAGAATCATGATATATGTCCATAAATTCAAGAGAGGGAGAGACTGCCATAATATATGGTGGTGAACGATGGTGAAGGAAACTTAGCAAGATGGACGAATAGCATTTCATGATGACTCAACTTGTTATTGGTGAATTGTTTCAAATTTGAGCAACATCCCTATGTTCTTCTTATAATTTTTTTTCAAGTATATGTTCTTATTTTTTCCTACTTTTATCTTATTGTGAAATTAATTGTTTGTGCACATTATGCCTCACTAAATGAAACACAATGAAACATTCCAAACATAGAGGCCAAGGATACCCTCGAAAGTGATGTGTGGTGGTTAGAATAATTGTTCTTAGCCCAAGATTACTAGAATATTTGCTTAGGGCCTAAGGTATTGGTTTACTCCCTCGACCATGTCCATGGCCCTGAGACCCATACCTAGTCGTCACAACTTCCTAATGTCATTAATATCCCCACTTGGAAACCAAGGATATCCTCAAGAGGACACATTGGGTGCTTTGAGATGTTATTTATGGCTTTGGATGCCTAAAAGCTACTTTTACAACCGAAGGTCCATGTTTTCCCCCAACCACATCCAGGGTGCTAAGACTCATACTTAGCACTCAAAAACTCATAATGCCACATGTATCCACACTTGAAGCCAAAGATACTCTCAAGAGATCATGTGTTATGCTTTTAAGCATTATTCTTGGCCTTTGATGCTTAAAAGATTCCTTTAGGGACTAAGTCACAAGTTTCAACTCGCAACCATGTCTAGGGTCTTGCGATCCATACCTAATGTTATCTACGAGATCCCCACACATAAACCGAGGATACCCTTGGGAACACATGTATGGTGATTTGAGGCATCATGTTTGGCATTAGATGTCTATAAAATCCTTTTATAGGATAAGGCCCCAACGATTTCCTCCCTTGACAATGACAAACCCTGAGACCCATATATAATGTTCAAAACCTAGTAAAGGAACATACATCCTTTTGGAGAGGCCAAGGATATCCTTTAGATGTCATGTATGGTGCTTCGAGGGAGTTTCCATGGCCTTACATGCCTTGTAGCTTCTTTTAGGGCCTAAGGCATGGGATTCTTCCCTTGATCATTTTTAAGGCCTTGAGATCCATATGTATCAATTGTTCAAAACCAGCTAATGGATTTTACAACTCCATTCATAAGCCATGTATACCTTGGGAAGCCATATGTGGTTGTTTTAAGTGTTCCTATTGTCCATGGATGCCTAGAATCTTCTTTTAGGGAAGAATCTGAAGGTTTCATCCCTTAAACATGCTTAGCATCCCTAGACACATATATATTGCTCAAAACATTCTAATGAAACCCATATGCCTACTCATATGCAAAGGATTCCCTCAAGAGGTTATGTATGGTGGTTCAAGGTGATGTTTTGGGCCACATATGCCTATAATATTCCTTTAGGGACTAAAGATTTGTTTTTCCCCTAACCATGTCCATAGCATCGATACCCATATTTAGTATTGAAAACCTAATAATGGTAGCAATATCCCCACTCTAAACACAAGAATTGCCTAGAAATTTCATTGGCAATAGTTCAATGTGTTGTTCTTGGTATTAGATGCCTAGAATCTTCCTTTATGGAACAATGCTTGAGATTCCTACTGAAATCATGTCCAAGGCCCCAAGAGACATACCTAATGCTCTAAAACTCCTAATGTTTTCCATATCCCCTCCAAAGGTCATCTATGGTTGTTTGAGGTGGCATTTACATACCCTGAGCCCTATAAGTTTCATTATATCCTAATGCCTAAGATTCCTCCACCAACCATGTTTAATTCCTAGACACGCATAACTAGTGCTTAAAAACTCCTAATGTTCTCCATATTCCCACTCATGATATTATGTGTGGTAATTTGAGGTGGCATTATTGGCCTTGGATGCCTAGAATATTCCTTTAGGACCTAATTCCCATGGTTCCTTCTCTAGTCATGTTCAAGGTACTGTAACCTAACCCCTAGAGATAAAACTTTCTAATAGATCCCATACCTATGTTACGGACCAAAGATCCCATGAAAAGATATTATGTGGTTGTTCAAAGACTCATTCGTGTCCTTGAGACTTAAAAGCTACGCTTAGAGCCTAAGGTATATGTTCTTTCCCCTAACAACATTTAAGGCACCATGACCCATACCTAGTGCTCAAAACCTTCTAATGGTGCCCATATCTCAACTTAAAGAGAAATGACACTCTCAAGAGATCGAGTTTGTTCCTATGTGTTGTTCTTGGAGTTAGATGTATAGATACCTAGTTTATATGTCTTAAGGATTTTGTTTCCTCTGTCGACCATGTCCAATGTCCCATGACCCATCCTGGGTGCTAAAATCCTTGTAATATATCCCATATCACCATTGAAGGATAAATATCACACATATATGCCACATGTGGTGGTTTGAGGCCTCATTGATGGCCCTTGAGCCCCATAAAATATTATTTAGGAACAATTCCTTAATTTCTTCACCTAACCATGGTTCAGGCCTTCAAACTAGTACCTAGTTCTTTGAAACCATAATGGTGCCAATATTCCCACTTAGAGATAATAAATATCATCAGGAAGTCATGCATGTTGGTTCAAGATGTACCTTTTATCTCTAGATGCATAAAATTTTACTTTATAACCTAAGCCCTAAGCTTTGTCCCTCGTCCATGTTGAGGAACCCATGCCCCAAACCTTGTCCTTGAAAATTATAATCATTTCCATAACCCAACTTGGAGGCTAAATATCCCCATGGGATTTCATGTTTTTTGGTTCCAAGTATTGTTGTTGGGCCTAGATTCCTATCATGAATCTCCATTTAGAGCCTAAGACCTAGGTTGTCATCACAAACTATGTTTAGGACCCCGAAACCCATACCTAGTGCTCAAAGTTTCCTTATATCACCAATATCCCCAGTTGAAGAGAAAGGATATGCTCATAAGGTAATTTTTATTGGATCAAAATATTATTATTAAACCTAGATTATTAGAATCTTCCTTTATAGAATAACACCCAAGTCTCCTACCTTAACCATGGCTAGGGCCCAAATACTCATCCCTAGTATTCAAAATCTCTTAATGGTACCCATATCCATACTCAGATGAAATGATAATCTGCATAAGTCCTATGTGGTGGTTCAAGATTTTTTTCATGGCCATGTATGCCTCAAATATTATTTTAGGTTCCAATCCCCATGATTCCTCCCATGACCATGTCAAAGGCCTCAATACATATAACTAGTACTCAAAACATTCTAATGGAACTTTTATACCCATTGGAAGATATTGATTCCTTTTGGATGTCCTACGTGTTAGTTTGAGTCATTATTTTCAGTCCTCTATGCCTAGAGACTTTGTTTATGACCAAATTCTTGGATTCCACCCTAACTAGTTCCCAAGCCTCAAGACCCATATATAGTGTTGAAAACCTCCTCATGTTATTGATATCTTTAATCATAGGGAAAGGCTACCCTTAGTAGGTCATCTATGGTGTTTTGATGTGTTGTTCTTCACCCTTAATAATATAAGCTTCCTTTAGGATATAAGGTACATGTTTCTTCCCTCATCCATGTCAATAACCCTATGATGCATACCTTCTACTTAAAACCTTGTAATTTTATTGATATCCTATGGTAGGTGATGCCTAGTGGTTTGAGGAATTATTCTAGGCCTTGGATACCTGTAGTGTTATTTTATGGCCTAATTCATGAATTTCCTCCCTTGACCATTTCTAGGGCCCGGAGAGCCCTATTTAGTGCTCAAAACCTCCTAATAACATTAATATCCCACTCATAATATAATAATACAATAGGTCCTATGTTGTAGTATGATGCATCTTTCTTGACATCGAGGCATAAAGGCTTCCTTTAGGGCCCATGGCTTGAGTTTTCTCCCTTAGTTATTTCTAGGTCCCCAAGACTCATACATACCACTAAAACTTCCTAATTTCTTGCATATCGATATTCTAATACCAAGGGTACCCTTGAGAGCTCATGTGTGGTGGTTGAATGCATCATTCTTGACCTTTGATTCCTAGAAGATTCCTTTAGTGCCTAAGGCATGGGTTTCCTCCCTTGACCATGTCAAATTCCCCTAGGCCTATCCCTTTTGATCAAACCTCTTAATGGTGTCTATATCCACAAATGTATGCTAAGGATATCTTCAAATAGCCATGTGTGGCGGTTTGAGTTGTCATTGTTGGCCCTAAATGCATAAAAGTTTCCTTTAAATCCTTAGGTAGACGTTTCCTCCCTTAACCATGTCTAGGGACCCATGAACCTCCTAATGGCTCTAATATCCATCAAAAAATTTGACAAACAATTCAATAAGATTTATAAAAATCTCCAAATAAAATAATTAAATTTAAATTCAAATCATTATTATCACAACTTCTGTAATCTTAAAAAATAATTGGTTCTCTTTAATTATTTTGCAATTCTAATTTTTTAATGAGTATTTATTTATTTATTTGAATTAGAACAATATAAAATATAAATAATTGAATTGGGTTATTTTACAAGATAATTATTTCTGAATTTGTTGTGTTTATAATGCAAAGCCTCATAATTATATCCTAAACATTTATTTGTTTGAATAATATAAAAAACAAATAAATGAATTGAGTTATTTACAACATATTTATTTGTGATTTTCTTATATCTATGGTGCAAACCCCATAATTAAATCCTACTTGTCCATGTCAGTGTGGAAAAGAAGGGATCGACACCATTTTATTATACATTCAAACTTAGTATACACCATTTCTCTTAAGATATATGAGGAAATACTCAATTTCCAATAAAAATATGCACCACCACCTTAACACCATATAATATGAGTGATGCTAAAAGATGGATTTTTGGTTATGGTTGTTTATATTTAGTTTCCACATTTGTCCAATTTCCATTACAAGAGAAGTCACTCTTGACTCAATATTTGAGTAACAATGGTATTTTATTTCCAAGAAGTAGTTTGAGTGACAAGGTAAAACTATGAGGGATAAATTCTCTATGCATCCTCCATGCCCTCTTATTTTGCAATTCTATGATTTTGTCGAGTAGATCAACACAAAACATATTGAAACTATGTTAATTGACTTTCTGTTTTTCACATTTTAAAATGACTTTTGTGGTTGAAACCCACCAACTTAATAGGGAAAACATCTTGTAAGTTTGTATCGAACATTAATAAGATAAATGACAACATTCTATGTTAATAATTATATATAATTGAGAAATAGATCTATATATAGCATGGCATAAATGTAAGGATAAATATAAGGTTAATACTTAAATAGATTTTCCATGTGGATGAAGATAAGGTTAAAAGAGAGCTCTTGATATGTTATCAAGACCATTGGAAAAAAAACCACTCACATATGTATAAATAGTTGTTATGTGTTAATGCAAGATATGATGTGAGTGTTCAGAATTGTGCCTTGGGAACTCTTTCTGTGTCATTTTTTTGTTATTAGAGCTCAAGGAAAGTTACTCCATCAACTTAACTAGTGAGGGAGTGTGTGAGTGATAGAATTTTCATGCAACAACTAGGAATTAAAGTGTGAGATGTTGAGATTGAAGAGAGATATAAGTGATTCATTTCAATAGGGAAGAGTTGTTTCTATTTGTTGTATGTATTGTGTGATAGAGGGATAGAATCTATTGGCACAAGATTTCAAGAGATATTCCTTATAATTGAGGATTTAGAAAGGCATATTCAAGTTTGAATCCCATGATCTAAGATTTGTTTAGATATGGAATCCCTACTTAGAGAAGTTATTTAGAAAATCATTGTGTTGATGATCCTTCATTTGCTTGCTTGTTTATTAGCCTTGTCAAACTTGAAATATTCCTATCTAAATGAAGCCAGCAAATTAGATGGGTTAAATTATGTGAATTGAAAATTTAAGATGCAAAAACTAATCGAAGGTTACAATATTTGGTCTATCGTAACTAATGATGAATTCAAACCAGCTAATCCCCAAGTTGTAGTTGCAATTTAAGAGATCAAAAGAAAAACTAAGATTAAAGTTATCTTATGAACGTCTATGGAAGATGACATAATTTCTTACATTATAGAGTTATGCACATAAACTAAAACATGGATCATGTTAAAGCATTTGTATGAAATAGAAAGTCCAAATATAATTTTGTTTTTTAAAAGTAAGCTTCTTTCAGCATGAATATTGCACGGGGGGTTCACTCAGTGAACTTGTTACATAGCACGACCGTTCATAGGATATTAAAGAATATCCCTAATTTCACTAAATATTGGAAAACTCCTCCTAAAATTGTATTGTTGAACCCCCCTCCTAATATACCTTTCCAATTAAGAAAACCCCAACTTTCACCAAATATTGCACGTATCTATTTTTATCAACCCATTTTTAATATCCCCTTTATATCATATTATCAAGTTGTAACAAAAAGGAGCCCTTATGCATCTTAGTATAAGCAAACAACATAATGGGGAGGCCTCCTCTGACGCAAAAACAAAATCTTATACATCTGAAACAGTGGATGGATGAGCAAGGAATGAAAAGCTCATGCGATATTTCAAATTGGAATGAGAGTAATGATAAATGGATAGGCTAGAAAGTTCTTAACACTCATTAAAAATTGATGCCTCTTTTGAATGAGCTACACATAGCCTTGGACGGTTGTGCTCCCAGTAACAAAAGAGAGGATACAATTTAGAACTACAAAATATTCCTCTTCCTCAGAATTCCAGGATGTGGAAGTATGTGTGGAATCCAAACGACATTTCCAAAGTTAATATAATCAATTCCATATTCTAGTGCATGACAAACTATTAACTACTAATATTTATAGCAAAGAGGACTTTTGAGCCCTTCTAGAATATCGAACACAAAGGAAATTTTCAAATAAAACCTCTTCTTAAAAGAGTTTGGAATATTCTCCCCAAGTATCTTTGCTCGAATGTGTGGTTATCTAGGAATGACACTATTTTTCAAGAGTAGTGTGACAACCCTCGAAGAATAGCCATAAAAGCTCGCAGGCTATGAAAAGATTACCTTCAAACTAAGAAGGCTTTAAATCAGAATATGCAATAGTTAGATAAAAATGAAAGGGACTAGTTAAGGGATATGTTGGAACCACCCTCTTTGCAAAAAAAAGTCATCATCTCTCAAGTAAACAAGAAATAGAAATTGAAGTTGTTCAATGATGAGTTCCAAAATGGGAAAATTATGTAAATAAAAAGCATCATGTTCTTTGATGGAGCCTCAAAGGGATACCCAGGGGCTATAGGTGCAAGAGGGGTACTTTTGGATCCCAGTAGGAAATAAGAACTACACTACGAATGAGAACTAGGAAAAAACACAAACAATCAAGCAGAAACTATTGCTCTTTATCAAGGCCTCTTACAAGCTTGTCTTCTAGTATTAGAATGCCTCGAAGTGTTTGGAGACTCATAAATTATAATCAATTTGGTTCATGGTGTCACCTCTCAAATACATCACTCTCACTAGATGGATTGAAAGAATAAATTATGAGATCAAGAACCTCAACACCCTCAATTTCTTCCATGTTCTTCATCATCAAAACCATAAAGGTGATGAAAGGGAAAACAATGCCACTCGAAGTAATGAAGGGTATCTCAAAATAAATGAGACCATCTCATTAAGCCATATACCGTGATCCTTCTTTGAATAAAACATCCAACAATCAAATTGACATGTACAAATGGATAAGAGGTAGAGCACAATATATTTAGCATAAGTAGGAGTCTTGAAGCCTAAATTCTTGATCTGAAGGTAATAATGTTAGTCCATATTATTCACCACACCTTTGGGAATCATTTAGAGTTAAATGTAAAGGTAAGCTCCATCACTTCATGGCACATTAAACACAAGTTGGAACGAGGATTAATAAAGAGTAATATTAATAAATAATTATAATTATGATGTTGTCAATTTTCGGTAGCTCGTTTGGTTAAGGTGTGGGTCTCATCATGGTTTCTTAAGCCAAAGGCCAAATTAGAGAAATTCTAGCAAACAAATAACTATAATGTTAAAACCATCAATTTTATTTTATAATAAACATTTATTAATTATAATTAACATATATTAATTTTAAAATTGTTTTATTTAATTTTATTGTTTATAATTAAAAATTTTGTTTATATTTAACAGATTTTATTTAATTTTATATTATTGTGGAATTCAATGTTGCATCCGAATTTAAAACTTTAATTGAGTTTTAGATAATTTTGATATATTTAAAATTAAACAAAATTCTTTATCAAATTTTAAACAAACGAAATAAATTCAAATTTAAACAAAATGATACGATTAATCCCCAAGTGATCTCAACCCTTGAAGGTGTTGAAAAGAAACCTAAGGTCCAAACTTCGAAATATTTGACTCTACAATGTTTGTGATAAAGCTTCCACTGCTAATGAATGTTGATAATGACAATATGGACTTTTCTACTACCACTTTCCAATGAAGGTAACACAGCGGAATGTCAAGGGTTGGGGTCAAAGTATTGAAATAAATTTACAGTTTTTAATTCAGAATTTATTTAAAATTAATTTAGATGAAAACAATGAAATACAATATTGAAGATAGAATAGCAACACCACACCAGATATAAAGATAATATATGAAAAACAATACATAGTAGTGTTGCAGGACAAGAGATACTCGTGGATTTTTTCAAACATACCTCCCCAAAAATCTGACGAAGAGCAAGCAGCTTTCCTTCCTCATTTCCAACAAACTTCAATTTCTGTTGTATCAACTATGATGCTTTTTACAGAAGAAGATATACCCCTTGGTTAAAATAGTGCAGATACTTGGAAATCTGTGTAATACATAGAATATTAAATGCATTCAAAAGTTGCTCCTGTCATGACATTAAGAATCCTAGTAAATATCAAAATATAGAAATGAAAGGTATAGTGTAGGGAAAAATGAATTTTATGTAACTCACTTTCTACCAACAATTATTCGTACTGCATCATGCATGATGGTGCGAGAAAGCTCCTCAATGGAATCATGCAACGTAGCACTAAATAATGAATGTACAAATGAGGGACTCGAGCAAACATTTTCTACTGAATCAATTTGCTCAATAAATCCAAGTTCAAATAGCTTATTCGACTCATCTAGAATGAGATACTCAACCCTGCATCAAGAGCCAATCAAAAACCCCGAACATGATTATACGCAAATGATTTCACAATTACCCACACATCTATATGAAAGAATCACATTAACATAATTAGTAAAGTTTTTCCACTAATATCAAATACCCATATATATATGGACATAAAAATATGTTAAATATCATGGAAGATTAAAATTTAACCAAACAAAAAAAGCCTTCGTGAAGTAGTGGATTAAATAACAATATTTGAATGTCTAAAACTCCAGTAACATACAACCATATGAAATTTTGATGACCAAAGTACTGGAAATGAAGATTACAAGTGAAAGTAAGTCACTAAAGAAATGCTAATCTATTTGCAACAAGCTTTCCAATCAATGACACTAACCTTTGCCAAGATCATCCGGATCAATGTATAACAACAACTCGTCCTACTATAGAATGTGGCAAAGAAAGAAGAATCTGCAAATATAGGACTCTGGTCAAACAATCTCCAAGAATCACAAAATTATAATGAATGTCAAACTAGATGAGCAAACAATGGCAATATACAGATAGTATTAAGAGGAGGAATATACCTGTTCATCAGTGATTGAAAATTCAACAGTACCTAAAGAGACACAATACACATTACACATCAGTGCATATCTAATTTTGAACATCTCCATATTTTCATAAGCACTGCATGAATGTGCCTGAATACAGTAAAAAATGAAGGGAAGACCCAAGACTATATATTGCCTTTTATTTGAACTTAATGATCTTGTACGCTACTCCCAATTGTAACTAGAAAAACCTTCCCTCGAATGTTTCCAAAGCAAAATGGCGCTTTTGCAATTATAGAAGATAAAAAAATAAAAAATTACAATTGAGAATATCACACAATAATGCAAAAACTACAAACATGGCAGTCAAGAAGCTCATTGAATTTGTTATGCTCTACTTTAAATTAAAATTTAAACAAAACAAAGAAAAAATGAAGTGCAGAGGTTTGCTAAGCATGATCATAACATTATACCAGGAATCAGTAGCCAAGTAATCCCCATTAGACCTTTCCCTGGACAATACCTACTTTGTATAGGTTCTTCTACAAACCCCAAAGTATAGACTTGTTATTCTATGTATCTTCCACAAGTTGAAGAATATAATGTGATTAGTAACTATACCTTGGATTGTAGAAAATGTGGAACATACTTTTCGTGGTAACTGCATGAGCTACAACAGCTAGCACACTTGAGTATATTTCATGGCTGGAGAGCATTGAAGAAGGTACATTGCTTTGTTGCTGGGAATCTCTTTGAATTCCTAAACTCAATTCTCCATTTTCATCCATGTTTGTGACAAAAAGTACAATGTTAAAATATAGAAAAATGCTATGTGAGATAGCCCTAGTGATAAGTAACAGTAGGTCTTTCAACATGAACAATGAATTCCCAAAATATTGGGGCATACCATAGAAAGAGTACAGCATCTCTAGCAACAAGCCTTTTGTAACTAACAAAGGGACTCCATCCAGTAGTCAACAAATGCCTGTGTGGATGAACTGCAAAATGATCCCAGGTATGACATGAAATTCTCGATTCTAATCAATGATTGGATACAATCTAAGTCTAAGATTGTTTACATGAAAACTACAGTTGAAAAATTTAAGATCTTATATCACTAATCCATGCTTCCTCAACATGGAAAAGCTTTGCGGAAACTACTCCATCACAAAAAAATCTGAAAATAAACATTATAACCTTGGATGATGTTACAATTCAATCACAAGGATTTCAAACAGAATTAACAACCATGTTTGATGCATGGTGGTGGTGGTCATTATGTATTGTCCCCTTAGGCCATCACATATAACGACCTTGAGAAGGATGGAATTGGGCCTTCTAATATTCAAAATAAGCACAAACTTTTAAACAAGGCAATGGAAGGGAAAAGGTTTCAGCCTTTGATATTCAGTCTTTTAGAACATTTCAAAGTTGCACTAATAGGGAAGAGTAATGGGTCACCAACTTACTCTGTTGGAAGGGCTCAAACACAAAATAGAAACATATGAACTACAATGACTACTTACAGACCCCTTAATATGTGCCGGAATCTCCATTCTCTTGCATGCAAAATCCTTTGCAAGTTCTTGAGAAGGCCTTTCTTGACTATAAATCTGCAGCATGTCATTTTTATATAATAGTTAATGCATTGGAAACCTTCGAAATAGTCTTATTTGCTATGAAGGCTTTGCAGATTCCTAGTATGATACCATATGTGCATATTTTTACAGTCACACCAACAAAACCTATATCAAAACTTACCAAGGGCAGAAAGCAGTCCTCTGCAGCACTTCAAGGAACTGAAAACCCCATGGGTACTTGTATCATAATCCATTAGCGTCTTACATAACATATGAGGAGTGTTGGATGGAGATATCAGCGGTTTCTCTAAACAACACATTTAAGGAAGACTAAAATATATGAAGTACATTATCGAATAACTAGCATTCCTCTGATTCTCTCTCTGTGTCTTATCATTGGTTGCATCAAACATTCATGCAGATAAAGACTTAGTTGATGCAATAAAGAAATTCAGGAAACAACTCCAAATTGATATTCAGCACACGACAGAGAATTTGGGGAGGGAGCTTATATGAAAGCATCTGTTGGTCCACAGCCTAACTCACAAATCTATAAGAGAGGAAAAAGATGCACATAACTTGAACTTTTATGATTACGATTTTAATTACGCAAAGGAAGCTAACAAAAAAATAGCATGCTCCAGCTTATGTTTCAACGAGAAAAATCTCTCAGGCTGATTGTATATAGCCAAACTTCAGATTGTTAAAAAAGTTGCAAGCAAGGACAAATTACTCAGGGTTCACAAACTTACATCCTTATTCAATCTTCATAAACTGCAATCATTTGGAAAAATGACATTGGGTTCATTGTTGTAGTGTCAAAAACTCTTGAGTGGTAGTTTCACAACATGGATAGCAGACTTATCACCATTACTTCTTAGTTTTCTTCATTCTAAAGGGCACCTTTCTGTATTCTATTAGCTTTGATAGGGGGATAATAATTGTCACTTCCTCGTCTTCATCTTCATCAACTTCATCTTGCTCTGCCCCTTCATCTCCATCTTCATAAAATTCATCTTCATCTTCCCCTGCGTCTTCATATTCAGCTTCATCTTCCCCTGGACCATCTTCAACCGATACTAGATCTTATCTTCGGCATGCTTTCGCCTTCTACCTTGCAACATTAAACCCATCATCTTTCTACCCATCCCTGCAACCTTTGGGAAAACCCAACAACTCATCCTCGACATCAAAATATGGCTTCTCCAAGTAATCCACGTCATGCCCCTGAAACTTCTCATTTGGATCTTCGGCCCCATAGTACTCATCCCCAAATTCCTCCCTCATCTTCTTCCATAGGATCGAAGTCCTCGTCTAGGTCCTCGTCATCCACAACATTCCCCTAATCACCTCCGACCCCTGCTACAACGTTGATATTCTCAAGCATTTCCAAAAATATCCCTCTTGTTAACATTCTTCAAGTGTTTCAACTACTTCCTCTCATACTCAACCAAAGCCAGTCTCTCCTGCTTGTTCTTCCTTTGAAGCTTCCTCGAATTTGGCTTCTTCCTCACAGAACCCTCGGCAAACCTCGGATGACCCAACACCTGATCCCCAACACCCTCCTTGAACCTAAAACTACAATCCGCCTATCTTGCTCTTCCAATTCGTTCTCATCCTCAGAAACCCCAACGACATCCCCATAATCAAAACCCTTGCTTTCCCTTTCAATCCACCCTTTATTCATCAAATAATTCTTCACAAAACTATCATTCTCATCCAAATCATCGTCCTTACCAAAATACATGTTCAATTTCCTGGCAATGGTGACATCTTTGGCCTGCTGCTTGGTGTTGGCAACAACCTCTCTTCCTCTTTCTTCTCATGGCGGAGCTCCTCTGTCGGCTTCTTCTTCACAATAAGCAAACCCCCGCCATCTTCATCATCACTGTCACCAGCCTCGAGAACGCCCACTTCAGCTTATCCTGCTCCTCTGAATAGCTCTTTGATACATTTCTAGCCCTTTTTTCTTCAAAATCAGGGCCATTTTCAAGCAAATGTTGAGCCATAGCATCCTTGAGATACAAATCCGTTTTCTTCTTCGGCTTCTCTGCAACTTCCTCTTATTTCCCGTCTTCATTATAGAGTGTAGTGTCTTTCTGATAAATCCGAAAGGTCCTTCTTCTTGATCTTGGCTAGGGTTTCATAAATCTAAATCTCTGTGCTTTTCGGGATAAGGCCATCTTTGTCTTCATCTTCGTTGGAGGAGTCGGAATAGGAGTGGGAACCACCGACTTCGTCATGTTTCTTGAGCTCCTGCAAGCGGTGGACGGCCTATGGCGGCTTGTTGTGAGTGAAACACTTGGCAAAGGATTCATTGATCTTAATGCCTACCAAATCTTCATTAATTTGCAGCAGGAGCCATTCTTCGACACAACAAGGGTTTTCGCGGGGTTCTATTGGATACACTAGAGCGCCTTTTTCCACTATTTTCTTCAACCTATGGTCTTTTGCCTTCCCGCCCGTAATATGTCTCCCTTGAGACGAAAGGAGTCCTGAAAAAGCAATTGAAAATATAAAAAAAAAAGTGGGTAGGTTTGAGACAATATGTGATTATTGTCTCAAACATACGTCTCAAAACCACCCTTTCTGTAGTAGTGTGCATACAACTCATGGAAATGCCAATGATCCTCCTGGGCCTTATCCTGCTGCTAATTTCTAATTTGGGTTTTTACAGTACTGTTACTGCTACTGCTTGTCATATAACTCTTTTGATCAAGGCCTACACGTTAGTTAAGTTATTCCTCTTCTTTTTATGAAGTATTTTCATTGATGGTGATGAGGTCAGGGAGTCATTGGATCTAAAATTACATGAAAGATGAGAATAACTAGAAGAGTATCAGTAGTTACATCCACTAATCTAACATTTTCCAGTGCAGGGATGTAAATGACTTGTATTTACAATGAATTCAGGTATCATTTCTTTTTGTTTTTTTTCATATAGATCTTACAGGCTATGGAAAATGCACGCAACTCTTCACATATGCGTGGCACTTAGAATATGAAGGTACTTGGACGAAGCATTTTACCTCTATTCTATTCAATTGTTTCTTCGACAGGTAGGTTGTTGCAAACCACCAATCTCATGCTATGATTGCACGTCTTGCAAGGTGATTGTGGAGGCAATTGCAAGGCATATTTGGCACAGGGCGGTTTTCTTTGATGTCAAGATTATCATTTCCTTCCTTCTTGTGGCCTTCTCTCTCGCATGCTCGTAGGCTGACATGAGCAGACCAGTGCACAATCCAAGGGACTAATTTCATGTTGAAGATGAAGTATGCTAGCAAAGGGATCTCCTTCTGGTTATAAATTTTATAAGAGTTCGGTAGAAATAACTCTGTTCAAATTTAAAGCATTATCAGAGTTTGATAATGCCTTAAATCTGATAATGCTTTAAATCTGATAATGCTTGAAATCTAGATTTTGATTGAAATAACTCTGTTCAAAGGAAACCTAAAGACCCTATTATACATTATATAAATCCTAGTGGAACTATATAACAACCCTACAGCTGAATTTTTAAGAGCATACTACATTTTTTCATATAGAACAGAGAAAAAAAGAATTCACTTACCCGATGAACCCGAGACTTACCAGGACGGCGGAGACCTCGACGTTCATTTGTCCAGCAAGCTTGGATGTTAGACCTTTGATTGACCCTGCAAGTGAAACATACATCTAAATAAATTAGAATGAATCAAAATAAAGGATTTATGAAAACTCAAATTTCAATGATGGAACATACAGACTTATTACCTTGAGTGGAAAGGCCAAAGATCCAACCCCAGCACTGTAAAAATAGACTTTCACCCTGAAATAGAAACCACACCAAGGTCGTGGTATCAACTACTGAGCATTCACTTACAGGTCTGCAAAACACCATTAAAATAACGCAGAGGTCGCGGGTTCCAAACTCCAAGCAAACTTGCTAACCCTAAGTTTTAGCAGCGTGTCGGCCTCACACTCTAACTCCAAAACTTGAAAGTGAAGACTGAGAAATCCTCCAGCATTACTTACAATGAGAATTTAGGGTTTATCATTCAGCGACCCAGATCTATTGTGATCGATGAGCGAGAAGGTGACAGCCTGATGCTTTGAGAATCAGGAAACCATAACATAAATACCTCATTTATTGTAACAGCTACGACAATGCCAACGCTGCATGCCAAGGAGTCAATCCCATGTATAGTTCGGAGGAGAGCTGCTTGTTCACTACGCATAGTTCGATTTCGTGAGTCACATTTTAACCAGGCTTCACGTGGTTTGACAACGTGGATAGATAGCATTACACTCCACTAAAGAGTTGGTTCAGAACCATTAATGTTTGGACGAGACACCATCAACCTGTCAGATCGATGCAGCAGCGACATTAATAACCGTCACTTCCTTACCAGTTGCTACAACAATAAATTAGTAAATAAATAGGTTATATACTATTAGTAATAGTAATTAATTATTATAGTTATGAAGAGGAATGTCTCTTCAATAGTGGATGGCCCATCCATATTTAAGCCGGCCATATTCATTGTATTTCATCATCAAATATATTATTCTTATTCATTATTCAATATGAGAGTCGGATTCGACTATTAAATTAGTGAACGGATACGTTCACTGCATTGGTATCAGAGCGGAACGCTCCTCCACCTGAGCTCGGATTCGACTCACACTCAAAGCAGACTCGCTCCTCCTCAAGTGAGCTCGGACTCGGCTCATCCCTCCATTCCACTGCATCACTCGCTGCAATCCGCCTGCTGCACTTCCATCCACCCCCACCCCTCTCGTCCACACGCCACACTCACCTCTCCTGATCTCTTCACGCCCTCCTGCATCTCCTCGCTCGTCACTCACACTTCCCTGCATGCTCTCCCACAGTCTTCACTCCCAGCGCCTCCCCCAAGCCTCCTCTCGTCCCAGCCAACCCTTCCCCACTCTCTGCGCTCCCCTCTACCCCCACGCCATATTCCATTCTACATCCCCCACTACCACCTTCTCTCCACGCAGACTCTCTCTGTCACCCCCCGCCTGCGCACTCATTCCCATCCTCCATCCTCTTCCCAGCGCCCATCTCCGCACACCACTTCCCTCTTATCCTCTTGCTCGCACTGCTCCTCGTCATCTCAGTCCTCCCACACTCTACAACCCTGCGTCCTACATCCCACCCCCACCTTCGTCTAGCTCCTTGCCACCTCTTTACGCCATCACCTCAACGCCTGCTCCCTTCTCCTGCTCCCACGTCCCTCTCCTCCTTCTCGCGTCCATCCCCCATCCCCTTCCATTCTCTCCCGCAAATCCTCTCCCTGCTAAAACCCTCACCACCTGCATACGCCACATCGACGCCTCTCATCCCACATCCATTCCTCCTTGGCCTCTGCTCACTCTCCCGCCTACTGCGCCACTGCACTCCATATCCCTCCACTGCACTCCATACCCAGCTCACTCTCCCGCCACTCTTCCCACGCGCAGCTCCACTATCCTACGCTCCTTCAGTCCAACCCTTCTGTTCATCCTTCCCGTCACTCCTCGACACACCCTGGTCCACCCTCCTCTCCTTCTTTCCTTCCACCGCAGGCCTCCCCTCCCTCCTGTGCTCGCCCCAACAGCCGCCAACCTCCACGCTGTCGCTCGTCTCCACCTCTCGTCCTCCTCTCCAGCAAGTGAAACCCTAAATTTAAAAAAAAAAAATTAAATATTTAAACTTTGTAATAATATTATTACATTAGTTTAATATTTAAAAAAAAAAAAAAAACTATATATTAAACTATATATATAGTTTACATAAGACATTAATAATAATATTATTATTAATTAATAATTATTATTATTTGAAACAAAAAACTATTATTGAAATAATTATTATTATTATTTTAAAATAATAATTATTTTTGGGAAAAAAAAAACGAGTTATTTAAAATAAAAAAATAAAAAGCCCCTTCTACAAGACCTATGGCGTCATTCAATGAAGAATTGATCAAGTTTTTTGAGCAAATCAGTAAGGATATAAATGAAATAAAAAAATCTATTAACAATTTAACACTTATAGAAAATGAAGATGTATGTGAAAATTCGGTAGAAGAAGCCACTAAAGCTGAGGTAAAAGAAGAAGATGTAGTAGACCATTATGTCAACCATGATGAAAGTAATGGCATTGATCAAGATAATATGCAAGACAAATATACAGCACATCCTATTAATAAAGAAACCAACAACGAAATATTTGACAAGGAGAAAGATTATCTTAACCAAGATTGTGATAAGAGACAAGCCGGTGTTGATAATAATAAAAATAATAAATGCAATGACAAGGAATGGATCCTACAATGTGCAGAAGAAGTCAAGTCTAAGAAAGTAAATATTCCAGATTCAACCTATACCCTAACTATCCTCTCACCTCAAAGGAATCTCAATGGAAGTTATATGGTGATTTCAAATCCAAGAATGTTATATGATGATTGTGAGACCTCATCTTACAAGACAAGTAGAAGGGGAATAACACATGATGACATCCTAAATATGCTTGGACTAATATCA
Organism: Larix kaempferi; assembly: GCA_027924585.1. NCBI lineage: Eukaryota > Viridiplantae > Streptophyta > Pinopsida > Pinales > Pinaceae > Larix > Larix kaempferi. The sequence goes on along the minus strand of BSBM01000398.1, from coordinate 3,807,444 downwards.
AGGATAGAAGTGACGGAGTCTAGTGTCCACCTAGATGGTAAAATTTTCAAACAAAGCATCAATATAGTTAGGCTTTCAAACCAAATCCCACCTTGTGAGCAAAGTACGGATTTCTTCACAAGTATCAGAATGAAGAACATCATTTGGAACAACTATAATATCTATCAGACACAAGATAAGACCAGTGTTCTTATGCGCATTATAAGCACAAAGAGCCCATTCAAAGGGACTGATACAAAATGTTTTGGGAATAACAACACAGAAATAGTTAAGGTCATAATGTATGTTGAGCATGTTCAATTGACGAAAAACATAGTTAAAAGAAGCAATCACACAAGTAGAAGAAGCGTAAACAAAACTTCGCCACGTTCATACTTAATGCAAATACCAAGACAAAATAACCCAAAGGAGGCAATGGTCATAATCAAAATCGCATCTCTCAAGTCATCAGTGTGACATAGAGCCAGAATAAAAGATGTCATGAGAAACTCAGCTTTGAGGACAAAGCTTTTCCAAGGGAAAGGCAATGCTACAACAATAAATTAGTAAATAAATAGGTTATATACTATTAGTAATAGTAATTAATTATTATAGTTATGAAGAGGAATGTCTCTTCAATAGTGGATGGCCCATCCATATTTAAGGCGGCCATATTCATTGTATTTCATCATCAAATATATTATTCTTATTCATTATTCAATATGAGAGTCGGATTTGACTATTAAATTAGTGAACGGATACGTTCACTGCACCAGTGTCGTATTTAATGCTTGGTGTAATGTCGTTCATTATCAATACATAGAGTAAGGTCAGGATTGCATTGTATATCGCTTCATCACTATGGTATTAACCATTCAATGCATGATTACATAAATCAAAAGTTTGTATTGGTAATAATCGCATGCATATAAGATTTAGATAGTTAGAACTTAGGTTAGAAAATAATATCGGTACATTGTAATATTATTACAATAAACCATATAAAAGTTGTTTATTATAATAATGCACCAATATCACATTAGAATGGTTCACCCTATAGCTAAAAAGGGTCCACACTTATATTGTATTATGTTCTTAAATAAAATATGATTTTGACTTTATAAATATCAAGACTATATCCATATATATATAAATTATAAATGGATAAAGTAGAAGCTACCATAGTTATCTTAAATAAAATACCAAGCATTGAAATAGTAAGTGAAACTTGATGTTATAATAAAGGAATAAAGTTCAAATTGAATTTGTCCATCAATCGTTTCACCTAGTAGTAAAATATTTCATGAATTGGAAAATATTGGCAGAATCATATTAGCAATTCATTCTTCAAATCTAGTAATTAATCTTAAGATTTTTAAGCATAGATATTTCTACCAAGATAATGTACTTTTGAACCCTGTTTAAATATTATTAACTTCTGCAACTTGTATTTTTTTTTTGAAATAATACATTTAGAACTTGGATAGAATTCCATACCTGAAACAAGGAGGTACTTATAATTTCTTTAACCAAATAAGACGACTAATTGGAAAATATAAATACTCTTAAACATTGTTTTGTCATTGTTATCCTTACCTGCGAATATTCGCAAGAAGGACAGGTACAAATGCTTTAGCTAATTAGCTAAGTAAGTCTCGAGGCACCTCGCAGGAACCCTTTCATCACCATCCCGAAATTAAAACTGTCAGTACCTTGTCAAGGAGAACTCCGTCTTATATTGTTTTGAAATTTCAGTTATTACAACTACAAACAAATTAGTGTCGTAATCATTTTTATGGAGGTAAGACACATCACTGTCTTAAAGCATCATTAGTTAAAAGGACATAGTAGTTAAATTGTTATATACATTAATGACTTTATTATTTAATACTGCCTTAACAAACATTTATTACTTCCGCAATCACAATTTTAACATTTAATGCTGGTATAGTTTTTTTTTAAATTTTATGAAATTATCGGGATGTTACATTGCTCAAGGACAATAATCCAAAGAGACTTCCATCGATATTATCATTGGTACACTATTATCAAATTTATTCAAAACTTAGGATCATAAGCAATATCAAATAAAAATGGAAGGTCCTTAAGTCTTAGGTGGGTATGAATTGAGCCCGTGATTTGGACATATGAATCCATCCCACGATTTGGAGGTTATTCCTCAACACTCCCAAATAAAATAACCCCCAATATTTATATTACTATGTCAAATAAAAAAAACCCCTTGACCCCTTAATACGAGGCAATATATTTTTGAGGTTTTTAAGAGTATTCAACCCCCCAATATGAATGGATGTGATATGATATTGCCTCACTAGTGAACCCCCCGTGGAATATTGGACATAATAAAATTATTAATGCTTACTTATATAGAGTAAAGGAGTTGAAAGACAAACTTGGTGATAGAGGTGAAAAAATATCAAGTGGTGAGTAGGTTATTGTAACTTTAAGTGGGATTATATTGTAATACCAAGTTTTTATCACTAATCTTGTAGATAGGGAAAATGTACTATGTTTTGATTCCTTGACAGGTATTCTCATGCAAGAAGAAGAGAGGAGGAAAAATGTTGAAAATAGATAGGATTCCATAGGTTTAACATTGATGGCCAAAGGTAAGAAAATATTCAAGGGAAAGATATGGATGAAAAAAAAAGAGGTGGACTAGAATCAAAGCCACAACATGTTGTCTATCGACGATTGTCTATCAACTTAATGTCTCCATAAGAGAACTATTATTCTTTCTTGGATGCAAGAGCTATTCCATTTAGAGGGACCCCACTCTTTTCTCTTTCCATCCAAAGGATTCTTCAAAGGTACACATTTTAATCACTTCCATTTGTTTTCCTACATTTTACAAGGCTTCCTCCTCATTTCTTCACCCCAAAGTCCAATTTCCTGTGTCAAACTCCTTGTATCTCTTATCTTCCAAAGGTTTCTTCAAAGTTCCACCTCTTAAGAACTTCCATCTATTCTCCTAAATTTTACAAGGCCTCCCACTCATCTATCCTCCTACATTTTACATAAGTTCTTTAGCTATAAATTTCTAGGGAAATTAGGGGTATTTGATAGTATCACATGAATGGACGTGCTATGTCATAGGTTCACTAAGTGAAGCTCTCGTGTCTTGATCTACGAGGACCAAGTATGGTAAGTTTTTCATTGATATTTCACATGATACATCAACATTAATTGCAACTTTCTCATCTAAATCATATCATTGCCACCTGACTATTGTTAATAATTGATATTAACTGTGAGGACAACTAAATAGATATCTGTCAGATATTGATTCAGATAGCGATGTTTTCTTTGAACAAAAAGGACAAGGAAAAACATCAAGCAATAGGTCAACATAAACTAGAGGTAGTAACTTCAAAATAAATTTTAAAAAAATATGGATTTGTTTATTTTTAAAGGAGGGTCATGCACTTATGATAATGAGACCAATGAAGACAAGGTAGTGCCATTGAAATAAAAATATTATGTGAAGAACTAGAAACCAAACCCACTTCCTGAGGTAAACACCAATTTTTGTATCGATGAGAGAATATATTAAATTGCTCCTTCTAGTTTATATGGGCTAGGGCTCTTTTCAATGGATGGTGTAAATGTTTCGTACAATTGCAAAGTTGAATTGATGAATTATGTTGTCCCAATGTATGATTATAAACATTGGTTATGGATAGCACGATATCTACTAATTATGTGCATATATGTACTTTGTACAAATTTTAACAAAATGAAAGAAAAAAATTAGCATAAAGGATATTCGGCACAAAGATTCAAGAAACGTTGATGAGTTTATTAACATTTCATGTTCTAGAAGCACATAAAAGCTACCCATTTGTATGTTTGAGGAGTGTGATTGAAATAGAATTGTGGTTTCTACCATAAAATCAATAGTTGTAGGGTGGGAATTGTTGATCAATTATAAGTTAAATAAAATTAAGGATTTAGGTAAATATAATTTATCATTTATATTCATTATTTACTAAAGATCATATATACCATAGATTGAAAACCCCCTTTTCTATATTGATCAAAATTTGACTTAAAATGTAGTTTATAAAATGAGAATGAATGGAATTGAAAACTTTTATCCTTGTTTGGATATATAGTTAACATATCACAACATATTTTAGCGACGCCTATACGTGGGAGGACATACATCACCTCTTGGCGTACTGTCTTCTTGTTGTTGATAGACCGCCAGTAGCCCATTCGTATACCGACGAGATTCCATTGTTGGACCACTGTAAATCTTGATAAACGGTGCCATGACTACCGCTTAAAAAACACAGGTCCATCAGTCCAACACCGAAAAATTCAATATCCCATAAAATTTACTTACGGTTTTTCCATGATTTTGATGGCTTACTGTTGCACATCCTTTTCCATACCGTCGGTGGATGAGAAATAAGAGGTTGGTCTACCGACGACCTGTTAGCATTTAAAATATAATAATTGTCCAACGTTCTTGATCATAGAGAGTTTAATGGGTCTCTAAGCTAAAGAGAAACCCCAAATTTGGTCTTATAAAACGATCAGATTTGAGTAAGGAACTTTGTAATCTTCTTCCATTGAAAGAATTGAAGCCCTAAGAAGCCAATTTTTTGAACCACTTTCTTAGTAGATCTTGCATTTCCACTATAAACCATAAAAAAAGGTACTTGAAGAAGAAATAGCCTATGTAACATTTTCCTACACTTCAAGTATATGCTTCTCCACTTGGGAAACTATGGAATTCTCATACCTTTCATATGCTTCTAAAGTCTTGATATTCAGTAAGATCATTTCCTAGCCCTTTCATAGATATATTTCTCCGAGAAACACAATGATCAAGAACCAAATCATCTAGACTTTCACTAGAACGCCCTTCTCATGCCAATATTACCCTCAAGCTTAACTTCAAAATGATTCTAGGGTGATGTCAACAGTGTTTTGTGTAAACCCTTCCGTATTCTTTAATTACACCATAGTTGATGTGAACAATTTAGTATTGTAGCGTAGAATATTTGATCTCTTAGGCTCATTTTCTTTTCCTCCTAGCTAATCATAATATGTTCCACTCTATCCATGATCAAAATATTTTTTTTAACAAGATGAATCCATAAGGATCTGTTGAAGAGAATGACAATGTGAAAGTAAGTGGTAATAGTGTGAAAGGTTTTCTATCCTTAAAGCAGATATGTCAATCTAGTAGTTGCTTGGAAAAGGGTGGAGTCATGCTGTGAGCCAAACCCATGTGTTGGGAGAGGAAAAATAAACAATGCTAAATCATGTGTTGGGAGAGGAAAATGTACACAGTGTTGATCTTTAGGGTACCAGAGAGAGATTTGGGAGTTTTCTGTGTGGCTCTTCAAAATGATGCAAGTCTTATCCTCTTCATCGATATAGTTACCAAGGGTTGTACAACATTCTGCAAACATACACTCATTGGATGTCCATGTATTGTAAGTATAAGAAGGAATCTAGTGGCTTAATATGTCCTATAATGGCATTGCTTCATACAATAAATACAACAAAAATAAGCATAACACCTCCCACAGGGGAAAATTGGAATATGTTAAGACATACTAAACTTTTATTCAAGTTGTACTACATGTGTAGAGAACTGCATCGTCAGGAAGTGGAACTCTAATGCCAACAATAGCACTTTTGTATGTTGGCAAACACGATTCTTTCTCTTCAATTTGTCAAATGAAATAAAGCAATTTCAAATAAAATGTTTTACATGAAATGTATTTTTATATGTTCACAAAATATTTGTTTTTAATAGTCTATAAATATATTTTTAAAGTCTGTTAGATTAAAAAGTCACAATGATTCTACAACTTGATGAAGCTGGACCACAATTGAATTGGTGACTTAGATTATAGATGCAAATAACATTCCCACTTTGATGGTACAAATTATTCTATTCTTCAACATTTAAGTTTTCATCACAAGTTTCAATCTATACTAAAGACATTCTAATGGCATTGACCTTGTGACCTATAACAGATTAACATTGACAAGTATACTACCATGTATTTCAGTTTATTTCACTTTCAAGTCTCATACTTTTTGGGAGCTTATATTTGAATCATATTAATAGGTTAAAATTTAGACACTGACAACAAGCATGACGATTGAACAACAAGGATAAGTATCATATCTAGTTTTGGTTTTGATTTCATTCTCTCCATCTTGTTATGAAGTTAATTATTGTGACGTCGTTTTGGTTTATCGTGATGTAATATGTGGAATGGATCCTTTATGCTATGAGTAAAGTTTTGGATTGAGAATGCAAATGTTGATGAATTGTCTAGAGAATGTAATCAACCTTACTATTAGGTAGGAAAGTCCTTGCATTTAATTAGCTACCCATTTTATAGAATGAATTGTCGTCAAGTCTCGTACAATCTCATCAAAGAAAATAATTTTTATTTTGGAGTGCTTTCCTTGTTTTAGTTGTAGCACTATTTGGTACCAAATAGAAGAGAATACATTTAAGGATTATAGACTCGTTTTAGTTCCTCCATTCATGTCAAGATATCTCAACATACTTTAAGCCAACGATTCCCTCTTCACGAAATTTTCCATCATATGAATTAAGAATGGAGCATCTAATGATATTGAATGAATAGTGTATTTGACCACATTACTATTGAATCAAATATAAATGTTCCAAAAGATGGCTAAAAGTAAGTTTGTTAGCAATTTCAGGGCTAAATAATTTATAAGCCAGTAGAAGGAATATATAGGTCCTACAATTGAGGAAAGACAAATAAGAATCCTTTATATTTAATAGAACTCTTGAATCCTAACCAAGGATAAATCCCCACTACACAAATAGTCACATTCTTAGAAGTAAAACCTATGTATTAATGTACAAATATTGAGGTGGGATTAACCACTGTGATGGTTGCTCACTATGATTTGTTGTATTTTCCATAAGGTAGTTCTTAGGTGTTTGATGTTGTCCACAACACCGTCTTTGGTCAAGGTTCTTTCTAGATGGTACACTACCTATTCTTTACATAAATTAAGGATTTTATAGCATAATTCTTGTTGAGAACTCCTCTCCTCTGAGGCACTTAACCTTTGAACATCCCATGGAATAATTCCAACTTCAAAAAATTATGATAGGCATTCCCTATATTGGAGTGAAATCATGTATTACACATCACTACAAACTACTTCATGACTCCTATCACCTATAGAAACTGAGATATTGGGTTTGATTTGAGTTATAACCTATTGAACAACCTCTAATATAAGCATAAAATCTTATGGAGTAGACTCTTTGGAATCATATATGCTCCTAATGTTGCTCATTACTAATATAAGAATAAAATCTGATGCAACAGATTCTTTGGAATCATATCTTCTCCTAATGTTGTTCAATATGGGAATCATATATGCTCCTAATGTTGTGCATTATTAAATGGTGGCTAGCATTATGGCTATTCCATTAATGCTATTGGCTGTTACGGCTTGGAAATATTCTAAAAGGTAAATAAATACTAGCATATTTATTATTCAGATCCCTATATTAATTTATGTGATGTCCTCTTAAAATATCCACAAATATAGGGCACACGAATCTGTGGAAGATGGTTTGAAACTTAGTGATACAAGACCCCTCGAGCATGCCTAATCTGAAACTACTACGACAAGTCTATATTTTGTTGTTATGGAAATCATAATCAACTAGCACATTGGGTCAATATGAGGAATAATTTCCATCTGAGGTCATACTACCAATAACACCAAGCATGCCCACTTTTTGGAGCATAGGAAAGAACAACTGCTAACAATTGAAGATCTTCCCAATAAACTTCATTGATTGCTTTTTGTGATATAACCTGCTTGCTATACCATAAACACATGAAGAAAAATTTCCTTATTTTTTCATTCACAATTGAAGGTTTTCGTCTACATTTTGAACAATTATGCATTACAAAACATATATCAAGATATACTAAGGGGAATTATCAACTTATATAGGATATGAACTCGGTCATAACAATATTTGATCTTGACTACCTTGCAACAATTTTTTTCGTAAACAATATTTCTTATATTTACAAGAACATATTTACAGCCACACCCACAGAGGGTTTTGAACTCGAGTATCTATGTTAATACAATCCCAATCACCTTGCTACTTACTGTTAGCCCACATTGTTGTGGGAAACCTTGCAACAATTACAAGTACTACCACAATAAAAAAACCCTGCTCATGCATATTAGATAGAAGGAAGTTGGTCCACATGAATTCCAGCTATGAATTAGCAGGTTAATTAAAATACATTAGAAATTGGTATTTTAATTTATTAAGTAATGTATGATATCCTCCATTAGGAGAATATGTACCATAAGATTTACCAAATGATTTATCACGTGAAATTGGTCATGACAATAGTCGATCCTCAGGGCCTTGTAACAGTTACAGTAATTACCACAGATAAGATTCTCAATCATGCATATCAGATAGCGGGACTCCATCTTACATAGATTCTAATTAAATTAGATTTAATAGTTAATATTCAAACTTCTTTTGATTAATTAATGTCTAAATAAAGGGCACCTTTGTTAGGGCAACAAGGAGAAGAGATAACTAGCTAAAACTTCAGAAAAGGGTGATATGTGACATCTAGAAATCATGATTGATGCCTGCCTAGATTGCTGGTAGATGTGCCTACACACTTCTAAACTACATATTGAAATTAATGACAATTTTTCTACAGAATCCACACCTGGTAAAATCACAACTTTGGAATCCATATCCACACTAGGTTCTCCTTCTTTTGACTTTTCTCCCTCCTCTTGTTCTAGTTGATGGTATCATTATCATAAGAACCAATCTCATTCTTATATAGTATATAGGGTGATTCAAAATCAAACCAACAATGAGGCCTCATAGCCCTAAGAAACCCCTACTTATCCCCTTATCCCCATTCCTCTCCTCAACCTACAATGATTTTGATGATTTGTGATTACTCTCCCCTTGCTTATGAACTATTTTCACCCATAACTATCAAATTAAGGATCATATTGCCACTTTGATTCTTGGTAATATTAGTCAAAAGAATCTCATTTCCAAGGCCTTGGTCAACTCTCCCTGGCTTCCCAACATTTCCCATCCCTCCCATTATTGCCTTGGCTAGGTTAAAAATGAAGGACCCCATTTGTTGGTAGATTAACAACTTTCCATTACCTTTGTTATTGTCATTTTAGGTGACATAGTTGAATATATTATGACACAAATTGATTATTCCTACATAATTTTGGGGATACCCTATCAGCATTAATGCAATTCTTTATGTGATACTTATCGCATTACTTATAAAATCCTTAAAGATAGAAAAAAATATGAGCTCACTTCTTCTGCAATGCACCCATCCCCGCTCCTTTTCAAAAATGATATATTGTACCAAGTTAGCATGAGTAAATGCCCTTCGCTTTATGCGGCCTATCATTTAAAACCTAATAATACTTCCTAGACCCACGGGGGGTTCACTTAGCGAACTTGTTACATAGCACGATCATTTGCATGATATTAAATAATATCCCTAATTTCACGAAATATTGGAAAATCCCTCCTAAAATTTTATTTTGAACCCCCCTCCCAATATGCCTTTCCAATTAATAAAACCCCTAGTTTCACTAGATATTGTATGTATCCATTTTTATCAACCCATTTTTAATAGTTCCTTTATATCATATTATCAACTTGTAACAAATAGGATCCCTAACACATATTAGTATAAGCAAAAACGATGCTAAATAAAATCATAGTATAATGTTAATAATGATCCCACCAGGATTACAGTGGTGATTGATCAATTTGTAGCGTTGGATAGTGGAAGAGCCAACGGAATAGTACTGGGGAAGGAAAAATGCGTAAAAGGAAACGTGGTCAAGAGATCATCATAACAAAGAATTTAAAAGCATGATATTCCAATAGTAGTGCAATGCTTAGAAAAGATGAGAATTCCAGATGTTTCACACTACAACCTGCCAATCTACCAATTTTATATCATGTAAATATAAGTATAGCCATAGAGGGCTCATGTTTTCTATAAGATTAATAAATTAAAATCTATAAAAATGAAAAATTGAAACCCTTTGTGGATGGAATACCATACCTTCCTATCAAAACAAACATCATTGATGTTTGAACCCGAATAAACATAGAAAATTTTCTCTTACTTTCCAATAACATTATTTGATCATGTGCATATCTTGGATTTGGGTCATTCACAATATGCAATGAATTTCCTCCACTTTAACAACATTTAGTTACCTTTTCTTGGGTTATATATATTTTTTTAATCTTTACAGGAGAGGGGAAAATCTCCATTGTTAGGTTTCAAGCATGCAATAGTTATAAAGATACATAGATGGTGAAACTTATACGATACCATTTCATGGTAGCGATAACACATAGGGTATGTAAATAAGGATTTAGATTTTTGCCTATGTTCATGTCAATTCCAACACAATACTAAGACGATTCCTTGCATATAAGAATTGAAATTACAATTATGAATGTGCCAAATATAACTCAATCTAACAACCATTCCTAACTAGCAATGTGAAAATGTTAAAGAAGAATACAAAAGTTGAAAGACATAATTATTCAAGAAAGACTGATCTAACTTTTCTTGGTTCCAATGAGCCAAGAAAGATTGATCTCACTTTTCTTGGTTGTCACGGAGAAAGGTTTGATTGAATCTCAATACCCACCTAAACCCCCAACCTAAAAAATGAAGAGTTAGATCTTTTGCTCGAATGCCTACAAAAAACAATACAATTGTTCAACTCCAGAACTCCCAATTAGGACATCTCTTAACTTAAAGATGAAAAACATATAACATCAATTCAAACCAAGCCTAACTAAGCTATTAAATGAGGATTTCTCAAAGCCTGTAATCCAAAGAGACTTCCATTGATATTATCATTGGTACACTATTATCAGATTTATGCAAAACTTAGGATCATAAACAATATCAAATAAAAATGGAGGGTCCTCAAGTTTTAGGTGGGTATGAATTGAGCCCATGATTTGGAGGTATGAATCCATCCCATGATTTGGGGGTTATTCCTCAACCCACCCAAATAAAATAACCCCCAATATTGATATTACTATGTCAAATTAAAAACCCCCCTTGAACCCTTAATACGAGGCAATATATTTTTGAGGTTTTTAAGAGTATTCTAACACCTAATATGAATGGACGTGATATGATACTGCCTCGCTGGTGAACCCCCCATGCCTAGACCCCTCCATACTAGAAGGGTTTTATGAAAATTTTCAAATTCCTGAGGGGCATCCTCCTATACATTTTGTAAAACATTCCATTGCCTTAACTCTCTAGGCCTCCCTTTTGAATTACTCTACTTATTATTTATCTCTACTTGAAGATAATAAGGTTGAAAGCTAGATTCAATTCCTCCCTGAGTTCAACCATATTCAACCCATTTCTTCACCTTATGGCTCACCTAAATTCATTATCCCTAAGAAATAAGCACAAGTTTGGTATCTTATCATAGATTATGATTCTTTTAGCAAGGTCACTATAACAAATCGTGATCCATTTCCATGAATTGGATATTTTCTAGACCACTTTAAGGGTGCCAAAATACTTTACCAAGATGAACTTGACAACAAGCTATCATAAAGTAGGCATGAATCCTAGTGATTCTTGGAAAATAGCCTTTAGGACTATGTTTGGATTGTATGAATGGTTGTTGATGACATTTGACCTTACCAATTCCCATGCCTCCTTCATGTGGCTTATTAATGATATTTACTATACACATCTAGTATGATTCATTGTAGTTTTTAACTCAATCAAATTCTAATTTTTATCCAACTTAGTGTGGGAGGAGCGCCTATAGCATGTGCACTTGGTGCAAGAGATACTTCAAACCCACAAATTTCAAGTTAACTACAATAAGTCTTAATTTGGCTAAACATCCATTCACTATTTGGTTTTTTTAATTGATCAAATTGGGATATGTACATTGATGTACATATCTATTTGGGTCTCACAATTGACATTGATGCACTTCTTATCTATTTGGGCACCAAGATCAACTTCCCACATAGTGCAAATGGTTATCCCAAATTTATTTTCAAAACACCTTCCCACATCTTCTTGAGAAAGCAAAGTCACATTTTTCCAAACAAGTATGAATTGTTATTCCACATCTAACAATCATGATTAATGCATATTATATTTAGTTGTAGGCCAATAAATGGATGAATAACCTTGAATTCCATGTAATTTTTGTTTATCTAAAGCTTGGGTAGTTAAATTTGACTATGTCAAATAAACACCAAATTGACCCATTATAAAACTAGATTCATGTTTATGTGTGTATTTATCGTATTGGTTGATCATGCATCTTATTAGAGGGTTATTGATTCTTAATTATGGTATTATTGAGAGCACAGTAATCTATGAGAAGATGACATTAATCTATCTTCTTATTGTATATGGTCACACAAAACATACCATTCATCCATATAAATCATAAAGAGGAATCAAATTTGTAATAGAGGGAGTCTTATTCCATTCCAAAACTATCATATAGTATCAAATGTACAATGACTCAAGGATATTAGGACCATCAACTAGCAACCTATCATGTCCGAGAGATAGCTAAGATCATTTTTTTTTACTTCTTACATTTTTTACATATGTCATAAGTGTTTCATCAATTTGAGCCCCCCACTTCTTGAGCCTTTTTATGTTCTTGACTGGTTTTGCGCCCTCGACCCACGGAGTGAATGCCTACGCTGGGAATTGCTCCATGGAGGCTACTGTGAGGTCATGTCATTGCCTACATTAATAACAAAAATAATTAAATTGATGAGGTCAATTATTAATCATTCATAAAGTTCATTAATTAAAAAAACATATGCAAAGTTATCTACCTAGTTCACTGGTTAAAACCGTTGGAATGGATGGCATGTGCTCCTCTACTCACAGAGGGCATTCAACTGCATGCCCCACCATTGAAACAATGCAAAAATTCGTAGGTACACAATCATAAACATATAAGTGTACACAAATTCAAATGAATAATAATAAAAAGTACAATATAAATAAGTCATTATATACGATTTTACAGCTACAATGTCATTTACCTGTTGCACTAGTAGATATCGTTGGAATGATTGGCACGTGCTCCTGATCTACTTGCAAAGGGAATTCAATTGCATGAACTTCCATTGAGACAATGCTAAAATTTGTAAGTACACAATCATAAATGTATTAAGTATACAAAAATTCAAAAGTAAAATTATTAAAAGTACAATATGAATATGTCATATATGTCATAAAGAATAACAAGCACGGCATAAACAAAAGAGACACAAATTTATCCTGGGAAACCCTCTGGGGGAATAAAACCCATCAAAACTTCCTCAATATAGATGATCAAAAGTACAAAGACAAAACCCCAAACAAGTGCTCCTTCTTCTTGTATATATATATATATCTCTCTCCTATGCGAATTACATAAGTGAGTGTGTTTGTGAATGAATGAATAAATGAGAGAGCCTAGCTCTCTATTTATATATTCACTTCTACTTTAATTTTACAACTTGACATGTTAGCCTCAACTAACTTTACCACTCAACTATTGCTGACTGGGCTGGCTCCTCTAGGGGACTTAAAAACCCCATTACATTTGACTCTAGGGGATCTATTACCCCGACTTACATTGAAGGATTTACCTCATGACTCTATGATGACCAAATACAATAATAACATCCCGATGGAGGAATAAAACATCTCCGAATAAATTACAATAGAATATTCTTTGAAGTTACAATATTTCAACACTCCCCCTTAACGAGAAGGGTATTCTACTGACAACAACAACATCAATTGTAGGAGTAAGGAGAGAGAACATCATCAACAACATCAAGTTGATACATCTATAAATCATTGGAAGTTTTCTTCAGTAATATCAGCAACTGGAACAGTTACTGGAACATCTTCAACATATTCAGTACTGGAGCATCATCAACTACAACACTGAGTCTTCATATTTGATTTTCATCTTCTACAACACTTGATCGATCGATCGTCTACAACAACACTTGATCTTCCGATGAGAAACAACGTAAGCAATCAACATCTTGATCTTTTGACCAACAAAAACATCATCAATCAACATCTTGATCTTTCGATCAGCAACAACATCATAAATCAACATCTTGATCTTTCGATCAGAAACAACATTATCAATCAACATCTTGATCTTTTGATCAACAACAATGGTGGCAAGATGGTGAGCAGGACCTGTACCACGCTGGATAACCTTACTAAGTTTGGAAACCCAGTATAAACAATCGTAGCCAAATAATGAGTCGCATCCAGTATAATGAGTCGCAACCACTATGATGAGTCGCAACCCAATGTGACTATAATGAGTTGCGGCCAAGAAGTTACTCTACCCACTATGAACAGTCGCAGCCAAATGTTACGCTACCCACTATGGACAATCGCATCCAAATGCTGAATTGCTAATGAGGAATCGTAAATGCTCTAAACGTTAGATTTCACAGTTGTTTCCCTCTCTCTATGTATCATCTAATCGACAATAATAGTTTGCATCCTAAACACGAGTTTGATCAAAGATTTGGGCCCTCTGTATTTCGATACTCTACATAAATTTCAAATACTCCATACAATTTCGAGCGAAACTGAATACAACAAGAAATTACCTCTATTATTTGATGACCATCGGTCTATGAATGATTTGAGTGTTCTTAGTTCTACATGGAAGCTCACACAAACACGAAATAGAGATTCATTCACACATAAACTAGGCTAACACTTGCACACAAATCTACTTGATAGAATCTCAGCTTATTCTTCATTCAATTGCACAGTAACACTCTTGAATACAAAGAACTTGCTAATTTAATTCACTGATAGCAGGAAATCCCTTACAGTCTCATTTTCTTCTGGTATTCAGGAAAATATCCCACCGACTCTCTCTCACACAGAGCTCTCCTCTAGAGTTCCTGTCTCTCCCCTTTTCATCCGTTCCAAATACCAAAACAAAATGGTTGAATAGAAATTAAAAAAAAAAGAGTCCCCATCGTTATTCAACAAATTGCTTATTTGGATTTATCTCCACGCAAGGAGTATCAGGTTGCCACTATGTCCTATTTTCTCAAAAAATGACAACACACTAGTCAGTTATACACTTTGCAAATACTAAAATACTTAATAAGCAAATTTTCTTCCCACTTCAGGACAACTTGTCCTCTTGCTAGCCACAACATGTAAACACACAATCACATTGCTGGCTTAGCATCAATGCTCCTACATTAGACTCCCAAGGTTAAAACTCTGAACCCCTGTTCAGTAAATCGGCTATTGAGAAACCTTTTGTCTCCAACTCTTTAGCACTCATCCATGTAGAATCTTCTATAGGATGTCATTCCCATTTGATCAAGTATTCCAAGTAATCTCTTTGTCTGGTACACTTTGCCACTCTAGTATCCAAGATAGACTCAGCTTTTGATGGCTTGGCTATAGGCATCTACTTCAGCCACTGAAGATCTTCCATGGGATCCCTGTCTTCTGTCATTTGTCTTGCATCGTCAGCCACATAAGTATACAGGTCTGCAACATTAAAAATAGGTGAGATGCCGATCCCTGTTGGCATTTCCATCTCATAGTCATTTGCCAAAAAAATTCTGAGTATTTTGCAACGCCCAATCTTTTTCATTTTCAGCTTATCATACTCTCCTCTTGGAAATCTCTCTTTCCTCAGATGTGCTAAAACCAAATCTCCCACCTCATAGTTTTTCTCTCTTCTCCTGGAATCTACTCTGGTTTTGTAACTATTGTTACTTTGCTACAACCTTGCGTTAACTTGATCTTGTAGTTCACCGATCCTTGTTGCAAACTCCTCTCCATTTGTGCTTCTCTTTTCCAATTGACCCAAATAACGAAGTTCACACACCCCTCTTGAATGCATACCATACATAATTTGGAATTGACTCATTCATGTACTTCGGTTCGGTGAATCATTATATGCAAACTTGGCTTGAGCTAGCACTTTGTCCCATTGTTTTGGATTTTCTCCGATCAGACTTCTCAACATGTTACCCAGACTCTATTTACCACCTCATTATGGCCATCAAACTGTGGATGATATGCTGAACTAAAGTTCAATTTGGTATCCAATTTCTTCCACAAGGTCCTCTAGAAATGACCTATGAATCTTACATCCTTGTCAAACACAATGCTCCTAGGTAAACCATGTAGCTTCACAACTTCATTGAAAAACAAGTTAGCAATGTGTGTGGCATCACTTGTCTTATAGCATGGAACGAAATGTGCCATGTTAGTAAATATATCAACAACTACAAAAATAGAATCATTTCCCTTCTGAGTTTTTGGCAAACCCAAAATAAAATACATACTCACAGAATCCCAAGGTCTAGTTGGAATAGTCAATGGTGTGTACAAGCCCATGTTTTGGATTCTTTCCTTGGCATGTTGGCATACCCTACATCTTCTCACAAAATTTTCAACTTCAGATCTCATCTTTGGCCAAAAATAGAAATGGCTCAACTGTCCAAAGGTTTTATCACTTCCAAAGTGACCTGCCATCCCTCCATTATGCTTCTCTTGTATCAGGTTCTCCCTCATGGAACATTTGGGAATACAAAGTTTATTGTTTTTAAAGAGTAAACCATCTTGCAACATATACTCAATCCAAGGTTCTCTGTCTACCTCCACAGGATCCCAAAGCCTTGTATGCATTCTGAAAATCAATGTCAGTCTCATACAAATCTCTTAAGTATTCAAATCCTAAAACTTGGATCTGATTTTCTTGCACAATCAATTGTCTCCTACTTATGGCATCAACTACCCGATTTAATTGTCCACTTATGTGCTTCAAAAAAAGGTAAATCTTTGCAAGAACTAAAACCATTTGACATGCTTCTGATTCAATTTAGGTCACTGTATGATGTATTGCAATGCATGATTATTAGAAAACAAAACAAACTCACTAGGCATCAGATAATGTCTCCAATGCTTTAGTGCTTGGACAATAGCATAAAATTCCTTGTCATAGGACGAGTATTTATGTTTTGAGTCATTTAGCTTCTCACTGAAATATGCTACAGGCCTGTCTTCTTAACTGATTACAGCTCCAATTGCTACTCCACTGGCATCACACTTCACTTGGAAAGGGTGTTTGAAATCTAGTAACTTCAATATTGGTTGCTTAGTAATCTTTTTCTTCAAAAACTGAAAGCTTCTTTCACCCTCTGCTGTCCATTGAAATGGTTGTTTGTCCTTCCTAATTTTTTCAATGATAGGTGAACAAATACCACTGAAATTCTTTATAAATTTCCTATAAAATATCCCCAATCCATGGAAACTTCTCACTTCAAATATGCTCCGAGGTGAAGGCTAATCAATGATTGCTTACACTTTTTCTGGATCCATCTTCAAACCATCTCTTAAGATAACCCAAATACACTAGTTCTGATTTAAAAAATGTACACTTCTTCAAATTTACTAACAACTTTTCCTGTTGCAGCCTCTCCAAAATACATCTTAGATGCTCCAAGTGTTCTTTTTCTGTTTGACTGAAAATCATAATATCATCAAGGTAAACTATTACAAACTTACTTATGAAATCTCTCAAGACTTCGTTCATTAATCTCATGAAGGTGCTTGGCGCATTGGACAGTCCGAATGGCATAACCAGCCACTCATACAACTCATCATTTGTCTTAAAGGTTGTCTTCCACTCATCTCATTCTTGAATTCTGATCTAATGGCATACACTGTTCAGATCTAATTTTGAAAAGCATGTTTCCCCACTCGGGAAATCCATCATGTCATCCATCCTGGGTAATGGAAATCTGTATCTAATGGTAATCTTGTTTATGGAACTGGATTTAGTGCACATCCTCCATTCACCATCCTTTTTTGGGGTGAGTACAGTCGGCACTACACATGGACTCAGACTTTTCTGAACCAGCATCTTGTCTAACAGTCCTTGTATTTTCCTTCTAACTTCTTCATTATCTTGAGGTGTCAACCTGTATGCTACCCTGTTTGGTAAGCTTGCTCCAAGAATACAATCAATATGGTGACTTATATCTCTCTTGGGTCTTAAATCATTGGGAAAATCATCTACCACAATGTCACTAAACTCACCTAGCATCTCTTGAATCTCATCAGGTAGATCTGCAATATTGTTCTTCATTATTACCACTCTAGGCTTACATACCACATCATAATTCAGTTCTTCCTCATCAATTTGCTACAAATACTCCTTCCCTATCAACATTAGGACCTTAGATGCTTGTTGCCTTGTTGTAATCCCTTCTTGCAAAGGAAGAAGAACATGTCTTATCCCATCTTTCTCAAAACTATGACAATTTCTCCTACCATCATGCATCACCTTTTTGTCGAATTGCCATGGCATCCCTAGAAGAATATGGAAAACATCCATCGGCATAACATCACAGATAATTTTATCTTTATATGTGCCTACTTGCAAATCAACTTCACATTGTTCACTTACCAGGATTTGATGTCCTTTATTTAGCCAAGATACTTTGTATGGAATAGGATGTTTGGTCTTATTTAGACTCAGTTTATCCACCATCTTTGTGGAAACAATATTGTCAGTGCTCCCACTGTCAATCACCATCTTGCAGCACTTCCCTTTGAATTTACACATGGTCTTGAATAAATCCTTCCTTTGAGCGGGTTCCACTTTCTCCTTCTTAGGCTTCAATAAGACTTTGTTCATCATCAAAGACTCTCCCGTCTCTAGCATATTTTCAGCCACTGGCATTTGCTCTTGCTGCTGCTCATTCTGAGCTACATAGGCTCCTCTTTGTCCTATGTCTTCCTTCTCAGGACATTCAAAGGATCTATGTCCCAATTTGTTACATTTGTAACATTTGTAGACAGTTTCTCTACCTCTTCCTCTACCTATACCTCCTTGGTACGGTCTTCTCCCTCTTGAGTCATCTCCTCTACCTTTCTGCTGCTGTTGGTTTGAGTTGTTGGATTCTCCTTTTTGGGATGTAAACCTTCCTCTTCCAATTGTTCACCCCCTTCCTTGGGCTGAACCTCTTCCCCTATTGAAACTATTCTTTCTCAATAACTTCTCTTCTTATCTCAAGGCACATCAGTATGCCTCGTCCATTGTCCTCGGTGATATAATGCTGATCTCATCCTGAATCTCCATCCTTAAACCATTGACATATCTAGCAGTATTTTTTGCTGATTCCTCTACATAGCCTGCCCTTAGGTTTACTTTGTATAACTCTTCAGTATATTCTCTTACAGTCAATAATATTTTCGTAAGGTTCTGCATTTGTCTGTACAAAGTCAGCTAGTAATCCTTTGGCAAGAACTTGGCTCTCATCTTAGCCACCATCCTATCCCAGCTCTTTATCAACGGTTTTTTCTTCCTTCTCCTTTCAACTTGCACACTATCCCACCATAGGGATGCATGCCCTTTCAATCTTGTCACTACCAATCTGACCTTCTTGTTCTCTTAAACTTCATCATACTCAAAGTACTTGTCTAACTCACTGATCCAGTCAATGATATGTTTAGCAGTGAGGCTTCCCTCATAGGTAGGAAACTCAGGTTTTGGTCTCGAAGTTGCTCCAAGAATTGATAGAAAGTATCTCATCTATGGTGTCTCTTGCATGGGTTCTACTTCTTCTCCTCATTCCTCTTCTTCAGGCTCACTCACATCCCCTGCCTATAGATCTCTTCTCCATAGCTTTTGTACATGTCCGTAATTCTCTCATTTCCTCCAAGACATATGCATTCCTCGCTGGTCTCCCTCTGCCACGAGCTCTTTCTCTTCCTACACATATAGCCATGCCTTTTTTCTGCTGTGCTGAGTAAATACTGCTTTGATACCAAAATTGGTGGCAGGATGGTGAGCAGGACCTATACCACACTGGCTAACCTTACTAATTTTGGAAACCCACTATAAACAGTTGCAACCAAATAATGAGTCGCAACCTCTATAATGAGTCGCATCCACTATGATGAGTCGCATCCCAATGTGACTGTAATGAGTTTCATCCAAGACATTACTCTACCCACTATGAACAGTCACAGCCAAATGTTACGCTACCCACTATGGATAGTCATAGCCAAATGGTGAACCGCTAATGAGAAATCGTAAATGCTCTAAACGTTGGATTTCATAGTCGTTTCCCTCTCTCTGGGTATCATCTAATCGACAACAATAGTTTGTAGCCTAAACACGAGTTCGATAAGAGATTTGGGCCCTCTATATTTCGATACTCTGCATAAATTTCAAATACTGCATAGAATTTCGAGCTGAAATTGAATACAATAAGAAATTACCTCTTTTATTTAATGACTGCCGGTTCGCAAATTATTTGAGTGTTCTTAGCTATACATGGAAGCTCACACAAGTACGAAATAAAGACTCATCCACACAGAAATCAGGTTAACACTTGCACACAGCTCTACCTGATAGAATCTCAGCTTATTCTTCATTCAAATGCACAGAACACTCTTGAATACACAGAACTTTCTAATTTCATTAACTGATAGCAGGAAATCCCTTACAGTCTCATTTTCTTCTGGTATTCAAGAAAATATCCCATCGACTCTCTCTCACATAGATATCTCCTCTCGAGTTCCTGTCTCTCCCCTTTTCATCCATTCCAAATCTCAAAACAGAATGGTTGAATAGGAAACAAACTAACTAACTCTCTCCCACAATGAAGGAGTCCCCATCGTTATTCAACAAACTGCTTATCTGGCTTGATCTCCAAGAAGGGAGTATCAACTTGCCACTATGCCCTATTTTCTAAAAAACTGACAACACACTAGTCGGTTATACACTTTGAAAATACTAAAATACTTAATAAACAAATTTTCTTCCCACTTTGGGACAACTTGTCCTCTTGCTAGCCAAAACATGTGAACACGCAATCACATTGTTGGCTTATCATTGATGCTCTTGCATTAAACAACATCATCTGCAACAACATAACCTGCAACACACATGATCCAATTATGGGATGATCAATCCCTCTCACTTTAGGACATAAGTCCAAGGATGATGCAATCCTATCCACATCACGGAGACAAAAGTCTACGGATCACTTTAGCACTAATGCCCAGGGATGATACAATCCTACCCACATTCTCAAAGACAAAAGTCTCTGGATCACTTTAGGACTAATGTCCAGGGAACATGCAATCCCAACCACATTCTCGAAGACAAAAGTATCTGGATCACTTTAGGACTAATGTCCAGGGAAGATGCAATCCCAACCACATTCTCGAAGACAAAAGTCTCCGGATCACTTTAGGACTAATCTCCAGGGAAGATGCAATCCCAACCACATTCTCGAAGACAAAAGTCTCTTGATCACTTTAGGACTAATGTCCAGGGAAGATGCAATCCCAGCCACATTCTCGAAGACAAAAGTCTCTGGCTCACTTTAGGACTAATGTCCAGGGAAGATGCAGTCCCAACCACATTCACGAAGACATAAGTATCCGGATCACTTTAGGACTAATGTCCACAGAAGATTTAATCCCAACCACATTCTCCAATACAAAAGTCTATGGATCAATTTAATACTAATGTCCAGGGAAGATGCAATCCCAACCACATTCTCAAAGAAAAAATATACGGATGACTTTAGGACTAATGTCCAAAGAAGATGCAATCCCAACCACATTCTTGAAGACAAAATTCTACGGATCACTTTAGGAATAATGTCCAGGGAAGATGCAATCCCACTACAACATCATCATCATCAGTACCAACATAATCATCATCACTGCTCCACCTTTCGAGGAAGGTCATTTCGAACCAAGCTTGTCACGGAAGTACTCGATCTTTACTCGAGACAGAGGCTTAGTTAACACATCAACAAATTTCTCATCAGTGCTCACATACTGTAGCTTTATAGCTCCCTTCTGTACCATATCTCGTATGTAAAAATACTAGATTTCTATGTAATTTGACTTGTCATGGAACACTAGGTTCTCTGTCATATTTTGATCCGGATTTATGTGGGGACGAAACAAAAGATAGCATATACAGAATCATATACAGAGATATATTGCAAATAACACAGTGATACAGTAAACACATATTCTATTAAATAGCGGAAATAGAACAGACTGTAAAATACAATAGCTGGAATGGTGGTAGCTATCTCTGAGAAGAGATGTGGCCGCTATGCTCATTCGTGCCAAGATGAATACAAATAGAGGCCGAAAGGGCCTATTTATCATAAGCATGAGGGAAAGAATCCCAATCATCCAAAAACCTAACCCTAGAAGATGAACCGTCATAAAGTTTGCGGCCCCAAGGTGGTTAGTTGAACAGTCAACTTCCCGGGGTCATAACTTTTGCATACGAACTCCGTTTAGGGCGCTCGGTAGCCCGTTGGAAAGGTCTAACCGAGATTTACAAATTTCGACTGGGGCCAAATGCGTGCCGTTGGCATCCATTTGGTCCCCCAAATCGCCAAAAAATGTCGTTTAGGGCCTCAAAATGGCTCCGGAAGTTCAGGACCCGAAAAACTGCTAAAAATAGTAATTTGCCAAAATTGCCAGAAGACTGTTTTGAGCCAGTTGGAAGAGGTGGGCTGCCACCGATATCCACCTGGATCAATCCTCCCTCCTTAGGAAGCAATGGTCTCCATTGCGTTAAATCCCTTATCATATGTCGAGTTGTGTGTCGAATTGAGCTCTTGGTGCGACATTTGCTGAAGTGGAAAGGTTGCCTTACTTTGACATCTTCAGAGGGCTGTAATTGTTGTTGTTGGCTGCGCTGGAGCTGTTCAACAGTTTTGGTTGTTGTGGTATTTTGCATTGGTGTTGATGGTTTCTTTTTGGAGGGGCCCCTTGAATGCATGGCCTTGCACTGTAGAGGTACCCGAATAGGCGATGCTGCACTAACTTTGTGTTTTTCTTGTTTCTGCTGAGTAGCAGGATAA
This sequence comes from Larix kaempferi, assembly GCA_027924585.1. Classification (NCBI taxonomy): domain Eukaryota; kingdom Viridiplantae; phylum Streptophyta; class Pinopsida; order Pinales; family Pinaceae; genus Larix; species Larix kaempferi. The sequence goes on along the minus strand of BSBM01000398.1, from coordinate 3,784,427 downwards.
TCTGCAGAGGCTGTGGATGTATCCGCGATCTGATGTTCACATTTTGGTGGCAATTGCGAATAGGGAAAATTTCCCAGTGTGGGAGATTATCTTCCTTCCCTGCTCGTTTGGGGTAGGTGCAACTATCTCTGGTATCCGATAGAGTTGTCCTCCCAAAGTGACAATGACACTGCGAGGCCGTGATTCATATACAGCCTGACGCTTCCACATATATGGTTGTCCTAAAAGAACATCACATACTTCAAGTGGGGCCACGTCACATAATACCTCATCTTTGAAGGGCTTGATGCCATATGGTAGGCGACATTGGTGACTGACACGGATCCTTCGTCCTTGGCTTAGCCATCCAATGGTGTATGGTTGTGGGTGTGGCGTTATTGGTAGCTCCAATCTCTTGATGACTTCTTCTGAGATCAGGTTCTTCTGGCTGCCGCTGTCCACAACAAAGTGTAGGGGAGTTCCCTTCACCCACATCTGTGAGTGGAAAAGGCGCTCCTCTGCCTCAGACTCTTCAGGCTCCTCTGGCTGAATCTGTGTGGTGGCAACAACGGCACTGGGTTCTGCATCAATGATTTGCTTCCCTTTTTGCGCGGCTGTGAAATTAGGTTCTGAGTCAGAATCAAAACTGGGATCTGATTCTGAAGCTTTGATCTCAGCCACCAATGACTGTTTTGAGCGACATTCATCAGTGTTGTGCCAGGGGCTTTTGTGGAACTCGCACCACTTCCCGGTGTCCTTCTTTGTCTTTTCTTTGCCCTTCTTCGCTTGTGGTTGGGACTGGTTGTCCTTTTCCTGCCCTGTGTTCTGCGAGCCAGAGTTTCCCTTGCCCTGCTTCTACGCAGGTCCAAAGTCACGCTTGTTCTTTTGCTGAAATTTCTGCTCAATTTTGACAGCATATCGATAGGCGGATCCGAGTGAAGAGATTTCTAGGAAATCCATCTCTGTTCGAATGTACCGGTGTAGGCCACTGCGATATTTCAGTACCAGGTGCCGCTCGGAGTCCTTGATACCTAGCTTTGTGCGCAAGGCATGAAATTTGTTGCTGTACTCCGATACCGTTTGGTCCCTCTCTTGATGCAGAATGGTCCATTTTGTGTACTGGTCATCATAGTTTCCAACAGGGTAATATTGTTCCTTGACGGCATCTATAAAAAAGGCCCAAGTGGGATCGGAATATTCGAACAATCCAGACTCGTCTGATGAGTTTTTCTCACAATAAGTTTCCCACCAATTTTTGACATGGGGGACGGCCTTAAGGAGCGCAAAGATGATCTTTTCCCTATCGGAAAATTGGTGGACAGAGAAATACCCTTCTAGTAGATTCAACCATTTATCTAGGGCATCGGCATCGATTTGGCCTTCAAATAAAGGGATATCAAAATTAACTTGTACCTTGAAGGGAGTCGTATCTCCGAAATGGCTGCTTGTTGAGGGTGCATTTGCCGCTATTGGCATGCGTTGAAGGATCTGGGCGAAATTATCCATCATCTCGTTCCTCTGTCGTGCGAGGGCTTCCTCGAGCAACAACTTGATAGGATCTACTGCTCCGTCGTCTCTCTTTTCTTCCGCCATGGGAGGCCGTTTGGGGCGGCAAGAGTGGTCTTCCCCAAGTGAAGCTAGTTCGAGACCCAACTCTCTGTATCCTAACCTTGTCGGGGACATACACCGAGAAACAATCAAAGAGCAGACCGCTCTGATACCACTGATCCGGATTTATGTGGGAACGAAACAAAAGATAGCATATACAGAGATATATTGCAAATAACACAGTGATACAGTAAACACATATTCTATTAAATAGCGGAAATAGAACAGACTGTAAAATACAATAGCTGTGATGGTGGTAGCTATCTCTGAGAAGAGATGTCGCCGCTGTGCTCATTCTTGCCAAGATGAATACAAAGAGAGGCCGAAAGGGCCTATTTATCATAAGCATGAGGGAAAGAATCCCAATCATCCAAAAACCTAACCCTAGAAGATGTACCGTCATAAAGTTTGCGGCCCCAAGGTGGTTAGTTGAACAGTCAACTTCCCGGGGTCATAACTTTTGCATACGATCTCCGTTTAGGGCGCTCGGTAGCCCGTTGGAAAGGTCTAACCGAGATTTACAAATTACGACTGGGGCCAAATGTGTGTCATTGGCAACCATTTGGTCCCCCAAATCGCCAAAAAATGTCGTTTAGGGCCTCAAAATAGCTCCGGAAGTTCAGGACCCGAAAAACTGCTAAAAATAGTAATTTGCCAAAATTGCCAGAAGACTGTTTTGAGCCAGTTGGAAGAGGTGGGCTGCCACCGATATCCACCTGGATGAATCCTCCCTCCTTAGGAAGCAATGGTCTCCATTGCGTTAAATCCCTTATCATATGTCGAGTTGTGTGTCGAATTGAGCTCTTGGTGCGACATTTGCTGAAGTGGAAAGGTTGCCTTACTTTGACATCTTCAGAGGGCTGTAATTGTTGTTGCTGGCTGCGCTGGAGCTGTTCAACAGTTTTGGTTGTTGTGGTATTTTGCATTGGTGTTGATGGTTTCTTTTTGGAGGGGCCCCTTGAATGCATGGCATTGCACTGTAGAGGTACCCGAATAGGCGATGCTGCACTAACTTTGTGTTTTTCTTGTTTCTGCTGAGTAGCAGGATAATCTGCAGAGGCTGTGGATGTCTCCGCGATCTGATGTTCACCTTTTGGTGGCAAATGCGAATAGGGAAAATTTCCCAGTGTGGGAGATTATCTTCCTTCCCTGCTCGTTTGGGGTAGGTGCAACTATCTCTGGTATCCGATAGAGTTGTCCTCCTAAAGTGACAATGACACTGCGAGGCCGTGATTCATATACAGCATGAGGCTTCCACATATATGGTTGTCCTAAAAGAACATCACATACTTCAAGTGGGGCCACATCACATAATACCTCATCTTTGAAGGGCTTGATGCCATATGGTAGGAGACATTGGTGACTGACACGGATCCTTCGTCCTTGGCTTAGCCATCCAATGGTGTATGGTTGTGGGTGTGGCGTTATTGGTAGCTCCAATCTCTTGATGACTTCTTCTGAGATCAGGTTCTTCTGGCTGCCGCTGTCCACAACAAAGTGTAGGGGAATTCCCTTCACCCACATCTGTGAGTGGAAAAGGCGCTCATTTGCCTCGGACTCTTCAGGCTCCTCTGGCTGAATCTGTGTGGTGGCAACAACGGCACTGGGTTCTGCATCAATGATTTGCTTCGCTTTTTGCGCGGCTGTGAAATTAGGTTCTGAGTCAGAATCAAAACTGGGATATGATTCTGAAGCTTTGATCTCAGCCACCAATGACTGTTTTGAGCGACATTCATCAGTGTTGTGCCAGGGGCTTTTGTGGAACTCGCACCACTTCCTGGTGTCCTTCTTTGTCTTTTCTTTGCCCTTCTTCGCTTGTGGTTGGGACTGGTTGTCCTTTTCCTGCCCTGTGTTCTGCGAGCCAGAGTTTCCCTTGCCCTGCTTCTGCGCAGGTTCGAAGTCACGCTTGTTCTTTTGCTGAAATTTCTGCTCAATTTTGACAGCATATCGATAGGCGGATCCGAGTGAAGAGATTTCTAGGAAATCCATCTCTGTTCGAATGTACCGGTGTAGGCCACTGCGATATTTCAGTACCAGGTGCCGCTCGGAGTCCTTGATACCTAGCTTTGTGCTCAAGGCATGAAATTTGTTGGTGTACTCCGATACCGTTTGGTCCCTCTCTTGATGTTGATTGGTCCATTTTGTGTACTGGTCATCATAGTTTCCAACAGGGTAATATTGTTCCTTGGCGGCATCTATAAAAGAGGCCCAAGTGGGATCGGAATATTCGAACAATCCAGACTCGTCTGATGAGTTTTGCTCACAATAAGTTTCCCACCAATTTTTGACATGGGGGACGGCCTTAAGGAGCGCAAAGATGATCTTTTCCCTATCGGAAAATTGGTCGACAGAGAAATACCCTTCTAGTAGATTCAACCATTTTTCTAGGGCATCGGCATCGATTTGGACTTCAAATAAAGGGATATCAAAATTAACTTGTACCTTGAAGGGAGTCGTATCTCTGAAATGGCTGCTTGTTGAGGGTGCATTTGCCACTGTTGGCATGCGTTGAAGGATCTGGGCGAAATTATCCATCATCTCGTTCCTCTGTCGCGCGAGGGCTTCCTCGAGCAACAAGTTTTTAGGATCTACTGCTCCGTCGTCTCTCTTTTCTTCCGCCATGGGAGGCCGTTTGCGGCGGCAAGAGTGGTCTTCCCCAAGTGAAACTAGTTCGAGAGCCAACTCTCTGTATCCTGACCCCGTCGGGGACATGCACCGAGAAACAATCAAAGAGCAGACCGCTCTGATACCACTGATACGGATTTATGTGGGAACGAAACAAAAGATAGCATATACAGAGATATATTGCAAATAACACAGTGATACAATAAACACATATTCTATTAAATAGCGGAAATAGAACAGACTGTAAAATACAATAGCTGGGATGGTGGTAGCTATCTCTGAGAAGAGATGTGGCCGTTGTGCTCATTCGTGCCAAGATGAATACAAAGAGAGGCCGAAAGGGCCTATTTATCATAAGCATGAGGGAAAGAATCCCAATCATCCAAAAACCTAACCCTAGAAGATGAACCGTCATAAAGTTTGCGGCCCCAAGGTGGTTAGTTGAACAGTCAACTTCCCGGGGTCATAACTTTTGCATACGATCGCCGTTTACGGCGCTCGGTAGCCCGTTGGAAAGGTCTAACCGAGATATACAAATTACGACTGGGGCCAAGTGGGTGCCATTGGCAACCAATTGGTCCACCAAATAGCCAAAAAATGTCGTTTAGGGCCTCAAAATGGCTCCGGAAGTTCAGGACCCGAAAAACTGCTAAAAATAGTAATTTGCCAAAATTGCCAGAAGACTGTTTTGAGCCAGTTGGAAGAGGTGGGCTGCCACCGATATCCACCTAGATCAATCCTCCCTCCTTAGGAAGCAATGGTCTCCATTGCGTTAAATCACTTATCATATGTCGAGTTGTGTGTCGAATTGAGCTCTTGGTGCGACAGTTGCTGAAGTGGAAAGGTTGCCTTACTTTGACATCTTCAGAGGGCTGTAATTGTTGTTGCTGGCTGCGCTGGAGCTGTTCAACAGTTTTGGTTGTTGTGGTATTTTTCATTGGTGTTGATGGTTTCTTTTCGGAGGGGCCCCTTGAATGCATGGCCTTGCACTGTAGAGGTACCCGAATAGGCGATGCTGCACTAACTTTGTGTTTTTCTTGTTTCTGCTGAGTAGCAGGATAATCTGCAGAGGCTGTGGATGTCTCCGCGATCTGATGTTCACCTTTTGGTGGCAATTGCGAATAGGGAAAATTTCCCAGAGTGGGTGATTATCTTCCTTCCCTTCTCGTTTGGGGTAGGTGCAACTATCTCTGGTATCCGATAGAGTTGTCCTCCCAAAGTGACAATGACACTGCGAGGCCGTGATTCATATACAGCATGACGCTTCCACATATATGGTTGTCCTAAAAGAACATCACATACTTCAAGTGGGGCCACATCACATAATACCTCATCTTTGAAGGGCTTGATGCCATATGGTAGGAGACATTGGTGACTGACACGGATCCTTCGTCCTTGGCTTAGCCATCCAATGGTGTATGGTTGTGGGTGTGGCGTTATTGGTAGCTCCAATCTCTTGATGACTTCTTCTGAGATCAGGTTCTTCTGGCTGCCGCTATCCACAACAAAGTGTACGGGAGTTCCCTTCACCCACATCTGTGAGTGGAAAATGCGCTCCTCTGCCTCGGACTCTTCAGGCTCCTCTGGCTGAATCTGTGTGGTGGCAACAACGGCACTAGGTTCTGCATCAATGATTTGCTTCCCTTTTTGCGCGGCTGTGAAATTAGGTTCTGAGTCAGAATCAAAACTGGGATCTGATTCTGAAGCTTTGATCTCAGCCACCAATGACTGTTTTGAGCGACATTCATCAGTGTTGTGCCAGGGTCTTTTGTAGAACTCGCACCACTTCCCGGTGTCCTTCTTTGTCTTTTCCTTGCCCTTCTTCGCTTGTGGTTGGGACTGGCTGTCCTTTTCCTGCCCTGTGTTCTGCGAGCCAGAGTTTCCCTTGCCCTGCTTCTGCGCAGGTCCGAAGTCACGCTTGTTCTTTTGCTGAAATTTCTGCTCAATTTTGACAGCATATCGATAGGCGTATCCGAGTGAAGAGATTTCTAGGAAATCCATCTCTGTTCGAATGTACCGGTGTAGGCCACTGCGATATTTCAGTACCAGGTGCCGCTCGGAGTCCTTGATACCTAGCTTTGTGCGCAAGGCATGAAATTTGTTGTTGTACTCCGATACCGTTTAGTCCCTCTCTTGATGCAGAATGGTCCATTTTGTGTACTGGTCATCATAGTTTCCAACAGGGTAATATTGTTCCTTGGCGGCATCTATAAAAGATGCCCAAGTGGGATCGGAATATTCGAACAATCAAGACTCGTCTGATGAGTTTTGCTCACAGTAAGTTTCCCACCAATTTTTGACATGGGGGACGGCCTTAAGGAGCGCAAAGATGATCTTTTCCCTGTCGGAAAATTGGTGGACAGAGAAATACCCTTCTAGTAGATTCAACCATTTATCTAGGGCATCGGCATCGATTTGGCCTTCAAATAAAGGGATATCAAAATTAACTTGTACCTTGAAGGGAGTCGTATCTCCGAAATGGCTGCTTGTTGAGGGTGCATTTGCCACTGTTGGCATGCGTTGAAGGATCTGGGCGAAATTATCCATCATCTCGTTCCTCTGTCGTGCGAGGGCTTCCTCGAGCAACAACTTGATAGGATCTACTGCTCCGTCGTCTCTCTTTTCTTCCGCCATGGGAGGCCGTTTGGGGCGGCAAGAGTGGTCTTCCCCAAGTGAAACTAGTTCGAGACCCAACTCTCTGTATCCTGACCCCGTCGGGGACATGCACCGAGAAACAATCGAAGAGCAGACCGCTCTGATACCACTGATCCGGATTTATGTGGGAACGAAACAAAAGATAGCATATACAGAGATATATTGCAAATAACACAGTGATACAGTAAACACATATTCTATTAAATAGCGGAAATAGAACAGACTGTAAAATACAATAGCTGGGATGGTGGTAGCTATCTCTGAGAAGAGATGTGGCCGCTGTGCTCATTCGTGCCAAGATGAATACAAAGAGAGGCCGAAAGGGCCTATTTATCATAAGCATGAGGGAAAGAATCCCAATCATCCAAAAACCTAACCCTAGAAGATGAACCGTCATAAAGTTTGCGGCCCCAAGGTGGTTAGTTGAACAGTCAACTTCCCGGGGTCATAACTTTTGCATACGATCTCCGTTTAGGGCGCTCGGTAGCCCGTTGGAAAGGTCTAACCGAGATATACAAATTACGGCTGGGGCCAAGTGGGTGCCGTTGGCAATCAAGTGGTCCCCCAAATAGCCAAAAAATGTCGTTTAGGGCCTCAAAATGGCTCCGGAAGTTCAGTACCCGAAAAACTGCTAAAAATAGTAATTTGCCAAAATTGCCAGAAGACTGTTTTGAGCCAGTTGGAAGAGGTGGGCTGCCACCGATATCCACCTGGATCAATCCTCCCTCCTTAGGAAGCAATGGTCTCCATTGCGTTAAATCACTTATCATATGTCGAGTTGTGTGTCGAATTGAGCTCTTGGTGCGACATTTGCTGAAGTGGAAAGGTTGCCTTACTTTGACATCTTCAGAGGGCTGTAATTGTTGTTGCTGGCTGCGCTGGAGCTGTTCAACAGTTTTGGTTGTTGTGGTATTTTTCATTGGTGTTGATGGTTTTTTTTTGGAGGGGCCCCTTGAATGCATGGCCTTGCACTGTAGAGGTACCCGAATAGGCGATGCTGCACTAACTTTGTGTTTTTCTTGTTTCTGCTGAGTAGCAGGATAATCTGCAGAGGCTGTGGATGTCTCCGCGATCTGATGTTCACCTTTTGGTGGCAATTGCGAATAGGGAAAATTTCCCAGTGTGGGAGATTATCTTCCTTCCCTTCTCGTTTGGGATAGGTGCAACTATCTCTGGTATCCGATAGAGTTGTCCTCCCAAAGTGACAATGACACTGCGAGGCCGTGATTCATATACAGCATGACGCTTCCACATATATGGTTGTCCTAAAAGAACATCACATACTTCAAGTGGGGCCACATCGCATAATACCTCATCTTTGAAGGGCTTGATGCCATATGGTAGGAGACATTGGTGACTGACACGGATCCTTCGTCCTTGGCTTAGCCATCCAATGGTGTATGGTTGTGGGTGTGGCGTTATTGGTAGCTCAAACCTCTTGATGACTTCTTCTGAGATCAGGTTCTTCTGGCTGCCGCTGTCCACAACAAAGTGTAGGGGAGTTCCCTTCACCCACATCTGTGAGTGGAAAAGGCGCTCCTCTGCCTCGGACTCTTCAGGCTCCTCTGGCTGAATCTGTGTGGTGGCAACAACGGCACATGGTTCTGCATCAATGATTTGCTTCCCTTTTTGCGCGGCTGTGAAATTAGGTTCTGAGTCAGAATCAAAACTGGGATCTGATTCTGAAGCTTTGATTTCAGCCACCAATGACTGTTTTGAGCGACATTCATCAGTGTTGTGCCAGGGGCTTTTGTAGAACTCGCACCACTTCCCGGTGTCCTTCTTTGTCTTTTCCTTGCCCTTCTTCGCTTGTGGTTGGGACTGGCTGTCCTTTTCCTGCCATGTGTTCTGCGAGCCAGAGTTTCCCTTGCCCTGCTTCTGCGCAGGTCCGAAGTCACGCTTGTTCTTTTGCTGAAATTTCTGCTCAATTTTGACAGCATATCGATAGGCGTATCCGAGTGAAGAGATTTCTAGGAAATCCATCTCTGTTCGAATGTACCGGTGTAGGCCACTACGATATTTCAGTACCAGGTGCCGCTCGGAGTCCTTGATACCTAGCTTTGTGCGCAAGGCATGAAATTTGTTGTTGTACTCCGATACCGTTTGGTCCCTCTCTTGATGCAGAATGGTCCATTTTGTGTACTGGTCATCATAGTTTCCAACAGGGTAATATTGTTCCTTGGCGGCATCTATAAAAGATGCCCAAGTGGGATCGGAATATTCGAACAATCCAGACTCGTCTGATGAGTTATGCTCACAATAAGTTTCCCACCAATTTTTGACATGGGGGACGGCCTTAAGGAGCGCAAAGATGATCTTTTCCCTGTCGGAAAATTGGTGGACAGAGAAATACCCTTCTAGTAGATTCAACCATTTATCTAGGGCATCGGCATCGATTTGGCCTTCAAATAAAGGGATATCAAAATTAACTTGTACCTTGAAGGGAGTCGTATCTCCGAAATGGCTGCTTGTTGAGGGTGCATTTTCCACTGTTGGAATGCGTTGAAGGATCTGGGCGAAATTATCCATCATCTCGTTCCTCTGTCGCGCGAGGGCTTCCTCGAGCAACAACTTGATAGGATCTACTGCTCCGTCGTCTCTCTTTTCTTCCGCCATGGGAGGCCGTTTGGGGCGGCAAGAGTGGTCTTCCCCAAGTGAAACTATTTCGAGACCCAACTCTCTGTATCCTGACCCCATCGGGGACATGCACGGAGAAACAATCGAAGAGCAGACCGCTCTGATACCACTGATCTGGATTTATGTGGGAACGAAACAAAAGATAGCATATACAGAGATATATTGCAAATAACACAGTGATACAGTAAACACATATTCTATTAAATAGCGGAAATAGAACAGACTGTAAAATACAATAGCTGGGATGGTGGTAGCTATCTCTGAGAAGAGATGTGGCCGCTGTGCTCATTCGTGCCAAGATGAATACAAAGAGAGGCCGAAAGGGCCTATTTATCATAAGCATGAGGGAAAGAATCCCAATCATCCAAAAACCTAACCCTAGAAGATGAACCGTCATAAAGTTTGCGGCCCCAAGGTGGTTAGTTGAACAGTCAACTTCCCGGGGTCATAACTTTTGCATACGATCTCCGTTTAGGGCACTCGGTAGCCCGTTGGAAAGGTCTAACCGAGATATACAAATTACGACTGGGGCCAAGTGTGTGCCGTTGGCAACCACTTGGTCCCCCAAATCGCCAAAAAATGTCGTTTAGGGCCACAAAATTCCTCCAGAAGTTCAGGACCCGAAAAACTGCTAAAAATAGTAATTTGCCAAAATTGCCAGAAGACTGTTTTGAGCCAGTTGGAAGAGGTGGGCTGCCACCAATATCCACCTGGATCAATCCTCCCTCCTTAGGAAGCAATGGTCTCCATTGCGTTAAATCCCTTATCATATGTCGAGTTGTGTGTCGAATTGAACTCTTGGTGCGACATTTGCTGAAGTGGAAAGGTTGCCTTACTTTGACATCTTCAGAGGGCTGTAATTATTGTTGTTGGCTGCGCTGGAGCTGTTCAACAGTTTTGGTTGTTGTGGTATTTTGCATTGGTGTTGATGGTTTCTTTTTGGAGGGGCCCCTTGAATGCATGGCCTTGCACTGTAGAGGTACCCGAATAGGCGATGCTGCACTAACTTTGTGTTTTTCGTGTTTCTGCTGAGTAGCAGGATAATCTGCAGAGGCTGTGGATGTCTCCGCGATCTGATGTTCACCTTTTGGTGACAATTGCGAATAGGGAAAATTTCCCAGTGTGGGAGATTATCTTCCTTCCCTGCTCGTTTGGGGTAGGTGCAACTATCTCTGGTATCCGATAGAGTTGTCCTCCCAAAGTGACAATGACACTGCGAGGCCGTGATTCATATACAGCATGACGCTTACACATATATGGTTGTCCTAAAAGTACATCACATACTTCAAGTGGGGCCACATCACATAATACCTCATCTTTGAAGGGCTTGATGCCATATGGTAGGAGACATTGGTGATTGACACGGATCCTTCGTCCTTGGCTTAGCCATCCAATGGTGTATGGTTGTGGGTGTGGCGTTATTGGTAGCTCCAATCTCTTGATGACTTCTTCTGAGATCAGGTTCTTCTGGCTGCCGCTGTCCACAACAAAGTGTAGGGGAGTTCCCTTCACCCACATCTGTGAGTGGAAAAGGCGCTCCTCTGCCTCGGACTCTTCAGGCTCCTCTGGCTGAATCTGTGTGGTGGCAACAACGGCACTGGGTTCTGCATCAATGATTTGCTTCCCTTTTTGCGCGGCTGTGAAATTAGGTTCTGAGTCAGAATCAAAACTGGGATCTGATTCTGAAGCTTTGATCTCAGCCACCAATGACTGTTTTGAGCGACATTCATCAGTGTTGTGCCAGGGGCTTTTGTGGAACTCGCACCACTTCCCGGTGTCCTTCTTTGTCTTTTCTTTGCCCTTCTTCGCTTGTGGTTGGGACTGGCTGTCCTTTTCCTGCCCTGTGTTCTGCGAGCCAGAGTTTCCCTTGCCCTGCTTCTGCGCAGGTCCGAAGTCACGCTTATTCTTTTGCTGAAATTTCATCTCAATTTTGACAGCATATCGATAGGCGGATCCGAGTGAAGAGATTTCTAGGAAATCCATCTCTGTTCGAATGTACCGGTGTAGGCCACTGCGATATTTCAGTACCAGGTGCCGCTCGGAGTCCTTGATACCTAGCTTTGTGCGCAAGGCATGAAATTTGTTGGTGTACTCCGATACCGTTTGGTCCCTCTCTTGATGCAGAATGGTCCATTTTGTGTACTGGTCATCATAGTTTCCAACAGGGTAATATTGTTCCTTGGCGGCATCTATAAAAGAGGCCCAAGTGGGAACGGAATATTCGAACAATCCAGACTTGTCTGGTGAGTTTTGCTCACAATAAGTTTCCCACCAATTTTTGACATGGGGGACGGCCTTAAGGAGCGCAAAGATGATCTTTTCCCTGTCGGAAAATTGGTGGACAGAGAAATACCCTTCTAGTAGATTCAACCATTTATCTAGGGCATCGGCATCGATTTGGCCTTCAAATAAAGGGATATCAAAATTAACTTGTACCTTGAAGGGAGTCGTATCTCCCAAATGGCTGCTTGTTGAGGGTGCATTTGCCACTATTGGCATGCGTTGAAGGATCTGGGCGAAATTATCCATCATCTCGTTCCTCTGTCGCGCGAGGGCTTCCTCGAGCAACAACTTGATAGGATCTACTGCTCCGTCGTTTCCCTTTTCTTCCGCCATGGGAGGCCGTTTGGGGCGGCAAGAGTGGTCTTCCCCAAGTGAAACTAGTTCGAGACCCAACTCTCTGACCCCTGACCTCGTCGGGGACATGCACCGAGAAACAATCAAAGAGCAGACCGCTCTGATACCACTGATCCAGATTTATGTGGGAACGAAACAAAAGATAGCATATACAGAGATATATTGCAAATAAAATAGTGATACAGTAAACACATATTCTATTAAATAGCGGAAATAGAACAGACTGTAAAATACAATAGCTGGAATGGTGGTAGCTATCTCTGAGAAGAGATGTGGCCGCTGTGCTCATTCGTGCCAAGATGACTACAAAGAGAGTTCGAAAGGGCCTATTTATCATAAGGATGAGGGAAAGAATCCCAATCATCCAAAAACCTAACCCTAGAAGATGAACCGTCATAAAGTTTGCGGCCCCAAGGTGGTTAGTTGAACAGTCAACTTCCCGGGGTCATAACTTTTGCATACGATCTCCGTTTAGGGCGCTCGGTAGCCCGTTGGAAAGGTCTAACTGAGATTTACAAATTACGAATGGGGCCAAGTGTGTGCCATTGGCAACCATTTGGTCCCCCAAATCGCCAAAAAATGTTGTTTAGGGCCTCAAAATGGCTCCGGAAGTTCAGGACCCGAACAACTGCTAAAAATAGTAATTTGCCAAAATTGCCAGAAGACTGTTTTGAGCCAGTTGGAAGAGGTGGGCTGCCACCGATATCCACCTGGATCAATCCTCCCTCCTTATGAAGCAATGGTCTCCATTGCGTTAAATCCCTTATCATATGTCGAGTTGTATGTCGAATTGAGCTCTTGGTGCGACATTTGCTGAAGTGGAAAGGTTGCCTTACTTTGACATCTTCAGAGGGCTGTAATTGTTGTTGCTGGCTGCGCTGGAGCTATTCAACAGTTTTGGTTGTTGTGGTATTTTGCATTGGTGTTGATGGTTTCTTTTTGGAGGGGCCCCTTGAATGCATGGCCTTGCACTGTAGAGGTACCCGAATAGGCGATGCTGCACTAACTTTGTGTTTTTCTTGTTTCTGCTGAGTAGCAGGATAATCTGCAGAGGCTGTGGATGTCTCCGCGATCTGATGTTCACCTTTTGGTGGCAATTGCGAATAGGGAAAATTTCCCAGTGTGGGAGATTATCTTCCTTCCCTGCTCGTTTGGGGTAGGTGCAACTATCTCTGGTATCCGATAGAGTTGTCCTCCCAAAGTGACAATGACACTGCGAGGCCGTGATTCATATACAGCATGACGCTTCCACATATATGGTTGTCCTAAAAGAACATCACATACTTTAAGTGGGGCCACATCACATAATACCTCATCTTTGAAGGGCTTGATGCCATATGGTAGGCGACATTGGTGACTGACACGGATCCTTCGTCCTTGGCTTAGCCATCCAATGGTGTATGGTTGTGGGTGTGGCGTTATTGGTAGCTCCAATCTCTTGATGACTTCTTCTGAGATCAGGTTCTTCTGGCTGCCGCTGTCCACAACAAAGTGTAGGGGAGTTCCCTTCACCCACATCTGTGAGTGGAAAAGGCGCTCCTCTGCCTCGGACTCTTCAGGATCCTCTGGCTGAATCTGTGTGGTGGCAACAACGGCACTGGGTTCTGCATCAATGATTTGCTTCCCTTTTTGCGCGGCTATGAAATTAGGTTTTGAGTCAGAATCAAAACTGGGATCTGATTCTGAAGCTTTGATCTCAGCCACCAATGACTGTTTTGAGCGACATTCATCAGTGTTGTGCCAGGGGCTTTTGTGGAACTCGCACCACTTCCCGGTGTCCTTCTTTGTCTTTTCTTTGCCCTTCTTCGCTTGATGTTGGGACTGGCTGTCCTTTTCCTGCCCTGTGTTCTGCGAGCCAGAGTTTCCCTTGCCCTGCTTCTGCGCAGGTCCGAAGTCACGCTTGTTCTTTTGCTGAAATTTCTGCTCAATTTTGACAGCATATCGATAGGCGGATCCGAGTGAAGAGATTTCTAGGAAATCCATCTCTGTTCGAATGTACCGGTGTAGGCCACTGCGATATTTCAGTACCAGGTGCCGCTCGGAGTCCTTGATACCTAGCTTTGTGCGCAAGGCATGAAATTTGTTGGTGTACTCCGATACCGTTTGGTCCCTCTCTTGATGCAGAATGGTCCATTTTGTGTACTGGTCATCATAGTTTCCAACAGGGTAATATTGTTCCTTGGCGGCATCTATAAAAGAGGCCCAAGTGGGATCGGAATATTCGAACAATCCAGACTCGTCTGATGAGTTTTGCTCACAATAAGTTTCCCACCAATTTTTGACATGGGGGACGGCCTTAAGGAGCGCAAAGATGATCTTTTCCATGTCGGAAAATTGGTGGACAGAGAAATACCCTTCTAGTAGATTCAACCATTTATCTAGGGCATCGGCATCGATTTGGCCTTCAAATAAAGGGATATCAAAATTAACTTGTACCTTGAAGGGAGTCGTATCTCCGAAATGGCTGCTTGTTGAGGGTGCATTTGCCACTGTTGGCATGCGTTGAAGGATCTGGGCGAAATTATCCATCATCTCGTTCCTCTGTCGCGCGAGGGCTTCCTCGAGCAACAACTTGATAGGATCTACTGCTCCGTCGTCTCTCTTTTCTTCCGCCATGGGAGGCCGTTTGGGGCGGCAAGAGTGGTCTTCCCCAAGTGAAACTAGCTCGAGACCCAACTCTCTGTATCCTGACCCCGTCAGGGACATGCACCGAGAAACAATCGAAGAGCAGACCGCTCTGATACCACTGATCCGGATTTATGTGGGAACGAAACAAAAGATAGCATATACAGAGATATATTGCAAATAACACAGTGATACAGTAAACACATATTCTATTAAATAGCGGAAATAGAACAGACTGTAAAATACAATAGCTGGGATGGTGGTAGCTATCTCTGAGAAGAGATGTGGCTGCTGTGCTCATTCGTGCCAAGATGAATACAAAGAGAGGCCGAAAGGGCCTATTTATCATAAGCATGAGGGAAAGAATCCCAATCATCCAAAAACCTAACCCTAGAAGATGAACCGTCATAAAGTTTGCGGCCCCAAGGTGGTTAGTTGAACAGTCAACTTCCCGGGGTCATAACTTTTGCATACGATCTCCGTTTAGGGCGCTCGGTAGCCCGTTGGAAAGGTCTAACCGAGATTTACAAATTTCGACTGGGGCCAAGTGTGTGCCGTTGGCAACCATTTGGTCCCCCAAATCGCCAAAAAATGTCGT
Organism: Larix kaempferi; assembly: GCA_027924585.1. Lineage (NCBI taxonomy): Eukaryota > Viridiplantae > Streptophyta > Pinopsida > Pinales > Pinaceae > Larix > Larix kaempferi. The sequence continues at coordinate 3,769,063 of BSBM01000398.1, read as the reverse complement.
TTAGGGCCACAAAATTCCTCCGGAAGTTCAGGACCCGAAAAACTGCTAAAAATAGTAATTTGCCAAAATTGCCAGAAGACTGTTTTGAGCCAGTTGGAAGAGGTGGGCTGCCACCGATATCCACCTGGATCAATCCTCCCTCCTTAGGAAGCAATGGTCTCCATTGCGTTAAATCCCTTATCATATGTCGAGTTGTGTGTCGAATTCAGCTCTTGGTGCGACATTTGCTGAAGTGGAAAGGTTGCCTTACATTGACATCTTCAGAGGGCTGTAATTATTGTTGTTGGCTGCGCTGGAGCTGTTCAACAGTTTTGGTTGTTGTGGTATTTTGCATTGGTGTTGATGGTTTCTTTTTGGAGGGGCCCCTTGAATGCATGGCCTTGCACTGTAGAGGTACCCGAATAGGCGATGCTGCACTAACTTTGTGTTTTTCTTGTTTCTGCTGAGTAGCAGGATAATCTGCAGAGGCTGTGGATGTCTCCGCGATCTGATGTTCACCTTTTGGTGGCAATTGCGAATAGGGAAAATTTCCCAGTGTGGGAGATTATCTTCCTTCCCTGCTCGTTTGGGGTAGGTGTAACTATCTCTGGTATCCGATAGAGTTGTCCTCCCAAAGTGACAATGACACTGCGAGGCCGTGATTCATATACAGCATGACGCTTCCACATATATGGTTGTCCTAAAAGAACATCACATACTTCAAGTGGGGCCACATCACATAATACCTCATCTTTGAAGGGCTTGATGCCATATGGTAGGAGACATTGGTGATTGACACGGATCCTTCGTCCTTGGCTTAGCCATCCAATGGTGTATGGTTGTGGGTGTGGCGTTATTGGTAGCTCCAATCTCTTGATGACTTCTTCTGAGATCAGGTTCTTCTGGCTGCCGCTGTCCACAACAAAGTGTAGGGGAGTTCCCTTCACCCACATCTGTGAGTGGAAAAGGCGCTCCTCTGCCTCGGACTCTTCAGGCTCCTCTGGCTGAATCTGTGTGGTGGCAACAACGGAACTGGGTTCTGCATCAATGATTTGCTTCCCTTTTTGCGCGGCTGTGAAATTAGGTTCTGAGTCAGAATCAAAACTGGGATCTGATTCTGAAGCTTTGATCTCAGCCACCAATGACTGTTTTGAGCGACATTCATCAGTGTTGTGCCAGGGGCTTTTGTGGAACTCGCACCACTTCCCGGTGTCCTTCTTTGTCTTTTCTTTGCCCTTCTTCGCTTGTGGTTGGGACTGGCTGTCCTTTTCCTGCCCTGTGTTCTGCGAGCCAGAGTTTCCCTTGCCCTGCTTCTGCGCAGGTCCGAAGTCACGCTTGTTCTTTTGCTGAAATTTCTGCTCAATTTTGACAGCATATCGATAGGCGGATCCGAGTGAAGAGATTTCTAGGAAATCCATCTCTGTTCGAATGTACCGGTGTAGGCCACTGCGATATTTCAGTACCAGGTGCCGCTCGGAGTCCTTGATACCTAGCTTTGTGCGCAAGGCATGAAATTTGTTGGTGTACTCCGATACCGTTTGGTCCCTCTCTTGATGCAGAATGGTCCATTTTGTGTACTGGTCATCATAGTTTCCAACAGGGTAATATTGTTCCTTGGCGGCATCTATAAAAGAGGCCCATGTGGGATTGGAATATTCGAACAATCCAGACTCGTCTGATGAGTTTTGCTCACAATAAGTTTCCCACCAATTTTTGACATGGGGGACGGCCTTAAGGAGCGCAAAGATGATCTTTTCCCTGTCGGAAAATTGGTGGACAGAGAAATACCCTTCTAGTAGATTCAACAATTTATCTAGGGCATCGGCATCGATTTGGCCTTCAAATAAAGGGATATCAAAATTAACTTGTACCTTGAAGGGAGTCGTATCTCCGAAATGGCTGCTTGTTGAGGGTGCATTTGCCACTGTTGGCATGCGTTGAAGGATCTGGGCGAAATTATCCATCATCTCGTTCCTCTGTCGCGTGAGGGCTTCCTCGAGCAACAACTTGATAGGATCTACTGCTCCGTCGTCTCTCTTTTCTTCCGCCATGGGAGGTCGTTTGGGGCGGCAAGAGTGGTCTTCCCCAAGTGAAACTAGTTCGAGACCCAACTCTCTGTATCCTGACCTCGTCGGGGACATGCACCGAGAAACAATCAAAGAGCAGACCGCTCTGATACCACTGATCCGGATTTATGTGGGAATGAAACAAAAGATAGCATATACAGAGATATATTGCAAATAACACAGTGATACAGTAAACACATATTCTATTAAATAGCGGAAATAGAACAGACTGTAAAATACAATAGCTGGGATGGTGGTAGCTATCTCTGAGAAGAGATTTGGCCGCTGTGCTCATTCGTGCCAAGATGAATACAAAGAGAGGCCAAAAGGGCCTATTTATCATAAGCATGAGGGAAAGAATCCCAATCATCCAAAAACCTAACCCTAGAAGATGAACCGTCATAAAGTTTGCGGCCCCAAGGTGGTTAGTTGAACAGTCAACTTCCCGGGGTCATAACTTTTGCATACGATCTCCGTTTAGGGCGCTCGGTAGCCCGTTGGAAAGGTCTAACCGATATTTACAAATTACAAATGTGGCCAAGTGTCTGCCGTTGGCAACCACTTGGTCCCCCAAATCGCCAAAAAATGTCGTTTAGGGCCTCAAAATTGCTCCGGAAGTTCAGGACCCGAAAAACTGCTAAAAATAGTAATTTGCCGAAATTGCCAAAAGACTGTTTTGAGCCAGTTGGAAGAGGTGGGCTGCCACCGATATCCACCTGGATCAATCCTCCCTCCTTAGGAAGCAATGTTCTCCATTGCGTTAAATCCCTTATCATATGTCGAGTTATGTGTCGAATTGAGCTCTTGGTGCGACATTTGCTGAAGTGGAAAGGTTGCCTTACTTTGACATCTTCAGAGGGCTGTAATTGTTTTTGCTGGCTGCGCTGGAGCTGTTCAACAGTTTTGGTTGTTGTGGTATTTTGCATTGGTGTTGATGGTTTCTTTTTGGAGGGGCCCCTTGAATGCATGGCCTTGCACTGTAGAGGTACCCGAATAGGCGATGCTGCACTAACTTTGTGTTTTTCTTGTTTCTGCTGAGTAGCAGGATAATCTGCAGAGGCTGTGGATGTCTCCGCGATCTGATGTTCACCTTTTGGTGACAATTGCGAATAGGGAAAATTTCCCAGTGTGGGAGATTATCTTCCTTCCCTGCTCGTTTGGGGTAGGTGCAACTATCTCTGGTATCCGATAGAGTTGTCCTCCCAAAGTGACAATGACACTGCGAGGCCGTGATTCATATACAGCATGACGCTTCCACATATATGGTTGTCCTAAAAGAACATCACATACTTCAAGTGGGGCCACATCACATAATACCTCATCTTTGAAGGGCTTGATGCCATATGGTAGGCGACATTGGTGACTGACACGGATCCTTCGTCCTTGGCTTAGCCATCCAATGGTGTATGGTTGTGGGTGTGGCGTTATTGGTAGCTCCAATCTCTTGATGACTTCTTCTGAGATCAGGTTCTTCTGGCTGCCGCTGTCCACAACAAAGTGTAGGGGAGTTCCCTTCACCCACATCTGTGAGTGGAAAAGGCGCTCCTCTGCCTCGGACTCTTCAGGCTCCTCTGGCTGAATCTGTGTGGTGGCAACAACAGCAGTGGGTTCTGCATCAATGATTTGCTTCCCTTTTTGCGCAGCTGTGAAATTAGGTTCTGAGTCAGAATCAAAACTGGGATCTGATTCTGAAGCTTTGATCTCAGCCACTAATGACTGTTTTGAGCGACATTCATCAGTGTTGTGCCAGGGGCTTTTGTGGAACTCGCACCACTTCCCGGTGTCCTTCTTTGTCTTTTCTTTGCCCTTCTTCGCTTGTGGTTGGGACTGGCTGTCCTTTTCCTGCCCTGTGTTCTGCGAGCCAGAGTTTCCCTTGCCCTGCTTCTGCGCAGGTCCGAAGTCACGCTTGTTCTTTTGCTGAAATTTCTGCTCAATTTTGACAGCATATCGATAGGCGGATCCGAGTGAAGAGATTTCTAGGAAATCCATCTCTGTTCGAATGTACCGGTGTAGGCCACTGCGATATTTCAGTACCAGGTGCCGCTCGGAGTCCTTGATACCTAGCTTTGTGCGCAAGGCATGAAATTTGTTGGTGTACTCCGATACCGTTTGGTCCCTCTCTTGATGCAGAATGGTCCATTTTGTGTACTCGTCATCATAGTTTCCAACAGGGTAATATTGTTCCTTGACGGCATCTATAAAAGAGGCCCAAGTGGGATCGGAATATTCGAACAATCCAGACTCGTCTGATGAGTTTTGCTCACAATAAGTTTCCCACCAATTTTTGACATGGGGGACGGCCTTAAGGAGCGCAAAGATGATCTTTTCCCTGTCGAAAAATTGGTGGACAGAGAAATACCCTTCTAGTAGATTCAACCATTTATCTAGGGCATCGGCATCGATTTGGCCTTCAAATAAAGGGATATCAAAATTAACTTGTACCTTGAAGGGAGTCGTATCTCCGAAATGGCTGCTTGTTGAGAGTGCATTTGCCGCTGTTGGCATGCGTTGAAGGATCTGGGCGAAATTATCCATCATCTCGTTCCTCTGTCACGCGAGGGCTTCCTCGAGAAACAACTTGATAGGATCTACTGCTCCGTCGTTTCCCTTTTCTTCCGCCATGGGAGGCCGTTTGGGGAGGCAAGAGTGGTCTTCCCCAAGTGAAACTAGTTCGAGACCCAACTCTCTGTATCCTGACCTCGTCGGGGACATGCACCGAGAAACAATCAAAGAGCAGGCCGCTCTGATACCACTGATCCGGATTTATGTGGGAACAAAACAAAAGATAGCATATACAGAGATATATTGCAAATAACACAGTGATACAGTAAACACATATTCTATTAAATAGCGGAAATAGAACAGACTGTAAAATACAATAGCTGGGATGGTGGTAGCTATCTCTGAGAAGAGATGTGGCCGCTGTGCTCATTCATGCCAAGATGAATACAAAGAGAGGCCGAAAGGGCCTATTTATCATAAGCATGAGGGAAAGAATCCCAATCATCCAAAAACCTAACCCTAGAAGATGAACCGTCATAAAGTTTGCGGCCCCAAGGTGGTTAGTTGAACAGTCAACTTCCCGGGGTCATAACTTTTGCATATGATCTCCGTTTAGGGCGCTCGGTAGCTCGTTGGAAAGGTCTAAACGAGATTTACAAATTTCGACTGGGGCCAAATCTATGCCATTGGCAACCATTTGGTCCCCCAAATCGCCAAAAAATGTCGTTTAGGGCCTCAAAATTGCTCCGGAAGTTCAGGACCCGAAAAACTGCTAAAAATAGTAATTTGCCAAAATTGCCAGAAGACTGTTTTGAGCCAGTTGGAAGAGGTGGGCTGCCACCGATATCCACCTGGATCATATTTATAAAGCTCTGGTTGTCACATAGAATCACTGTGGTATCCAACTCCAGGTCAAATAGATCTGACATCAACTTTTATAGCCATATGGATTCACAACTTAGCAGAACAAGCTGCTATATACTCTGCTTCAACTTGTGCTGAGAGAAACACTGGACTGCTTCCTTCTAAACCATGAGATCATGACAGATCCTAGACAATAACATCCACCCGAGGTGCTCTTCCTGTCTGAGACACTTCCAGCCCAATCTGCATCCGTATAACCATATAAACTGTAGTCATGATCTCCAACATAGTATAGACCAAAGTCTATCGAGTCTTTCAGTTACCTCATCACATTCCTTGTAGCTACCATTTGAACATGTCTAGGCTCAACTAGATACTGACTTAGGGTGTTCACAACAAAGCATATATCTGGCCTGGTATTCGTCAAATACATCAACGAACCAATCATCTATCTGTAAACTGTAGAAACCACTGTCCATCATCCCATATCTCTACTTCACATTTTCCTTGGCTAAGGAAAAATATCATATGATCTCAGCCACATATCTAATGACAAGAATTATGCCAAGATTCTTTAACTCTGAGATCTACTCCCTCTGAAGTGGAGTCTTCTACATCTGAGTATTGTCCTCCCTCTGTGATTGAACATCATGCACACTCTGCATTGAGTGATCTTCTGCATATCTATTTGTGCCATCTCTCGTCAAATGGGTCTATTGATATGAGCCTCAAGATGACTTGAACTCTATGGTGAGTTCCTTCTTGCATCCATCTGAAAGACGCATGTCATCTATATATAGCAAGCATCTTCAACCTTGTATCAAAGGTTGAAATCCACATCACCTGTGGTGATCATCAAGCTCGTCAAATGACTATTGATCCTGGGTACCTGTTGAAACCGTACAAAGCCTTCTTCAATCATGTGATTCTCTATCAAATCCCAAGGAGTTTGCTCGATATGCACTTCTTCTTCAATTATACCATTCAAGAGAACGGTCTTGTCATCCATGGGTGTAATCTATCTCTAGAAGTGTGTTTAGCCATTGGAGCAAATATCTCATCATGATCCTCTCCCTCTTTCTAAGAGAATCCTCTAGCTATGAGCCTTGCTTTGTACTTCTATATTATGTTTGATTTGTAAGTCTTATTGTTGAACAATCATTACTTGTTCTTTGGAATAGGTGTTCATCATCACTCTGTTGTAGATCATAGTACACGATCTTTCCTACAAATCAAATTCAATTACATGATTAGTAACACTTCATAATCATCAAGTCATGTTGACATTTCAATGATAACCTATTATGCATACTGATATGATTCACATAGGTATGCAACTATCTTTACCAATACTTTGGCACAACACTTTTCCATATCCTGTATGCATACAGTGGCTATCTAGATGCCTTCCATCTCTAACAGAACATACTATCAAGAGCATGCACAGCTCCCAGCATGTTAGCAAAGAGGTTTCATTCTAGACAAGCAACAATGGAATGTTTTTCCAACTTACCCATCATATGCATATTAGTAGTACATTGTTCAATGCTATATGAATGCTTACACTATGCATTATATATTTCCTAATTCTAGGAATACAGATATGCATACAAATATTACGAGCAATATCATTAACTATTCAAAGATTCAATAAGTAATTCAAATAACAACTCAAATACTTATCTTTTATGTTAGCGTGGTTGTCTCCCTCTTGATCTCTATTTTCCCTTTACGATAGCATCATGATTATATGTCTTTGAACTTATATCCATCTCGTACCACTATGCATGCTTGGGTGTGAACTAGTTTCATCATTGTGTCATCCTCAAGATCGCACACATTCATTAGTATAATCTCAATACTATCAAAACATTATAATCCTAAATAATCTTAAACATGTATCGTCATGATCATTTGATACACAGGTAATTTATCACAAGCGTTAGAATTCAAGGTTTCATGGAGTCCTTATTTTACTCATGCATATTCTTATTTGACCATAGGACTCTTCTAGTTTGTCATTTCATTAATCAAACTGAGAAACATAATATGCATAAACCCTTGATTACTTAAAATTCTTACTTCAAGAATAATCATTATCAATCATACAAAAGTGTACTTATCTAAGATCCTAACACAAAGTAGGATTCTTACTCGATATAGGAAAACATACCTGGATTAGCATGCTTTCTAGTTATGTCTAACATACCCAAACAATATCTTCTTTGTTCTCTTCAATGATTTAGAGACCTTGTGCTAGTAACCTGCATATCTCATAAGTTAAGCATAGTAGAACCAAATCATACATACCTCGTAAGTAGAGCTTCTATCTGATCAAATACTATGGATGAGTCTTTGTCTTCATGTCATCATGGTCATATATTCTTGATCTAGAACTTGATTTGTATTTCTGCATGTACCCTTCATGTTAGCAGACACCATCATCCTCATAAACACCATAAGTTTATTAGTACAGTCATAATATCATGAGTGTCATAACCCTAATCAATGAATGTCTTCTATCATTCGCATGCATTCATACTTTTACTAAGGTGATCATACAACCCTAAAAATTGATTATGATCGTACTATCCTTAACCATATGCGGGTAAACATATCATGAACTTAATCATTAGATAAATAAAAACTAATTTCAAAACATACCTGCATCTCCTCAAGTCATACCTGTCGAGATCGCTTGTAGTCTTCTCTATAAGGGTAAACCCTAATATTCCAAGGTAGATCATTTGTAAACAGCTTATATAGATTCATGGTGATAGGATGATAAAATACCAATGCTAGCCATTGCTTCCCTATGTGTCTCCCAACTTTGCTAGGGTTTCTTCTTACTTATAGAACCCAGAAACCCTAATTTTTAATCTCCTTCCTCCTGCAACATTTTGATGGAAGATTAATATCTGTGATGAAGGGATTCCAAATCCATTTTCAAAGTTTACAATGTTGCATCATGTGTCTCCAACATTGTATCAGGTCCTGCCATGCCTAAAAACAAAAAACCCTAAGTGATAACTTCTTCCTCCTCTTCTTTGATTTCCTCCATTGAGCTATTTCAGATGTGATTTATTGTTTTTGGTGTATCTCTGAAATTTAGGATCTTCAGGGTCTGAAACTTTGGCCTATTGTAGAATGACCTGTCATATTTCCAAACCCACATATTTGAGCTTCATTGGATTCTCCATGAAAGAGATATGATAAGTGTCCCAACATGACTTGTTTAATGGATGAAAAAACATAGCTAACTTGTACGGTGTGCCATGTGTCACTATTTAAACTTCAGACTTGGAAAATCGGACCTGTGAAACTACAGTCCATTCCCTAAATTTCACATTTTACGGAATTCCATTTGGATCTTCCTAGCCCAATATATGACCTTTTTTCCTAGGTCACCTGTTTAGGGATGCAGTCTGGGAGGCAGAAACCCTAACTTGCACAGATCATATCTCACAAAGTAAAATGAATATGGTGTGGATGTTTCGAAACCAGGTACATATATGTCCGATATTCATCCTATAGAATTTTTAGATCCTGAACCCTCTCAAAAACATATTTATAGAGAAAGTTCCACGATGACTAGGTTTTTCTATACAAATCCCTATCTTTCAAATTGTTGCAAGTGAAACAAGTGTCGTAAATGCAATACATTGCCTTCTTTCATGCTAGATATGATACCATGTTAAGATTCAATATGCTAATATAGATAACATCAGTATTCAATTCAATTTCACAACAATAGCATATATAGGATCACTGAAAAAATAACAAGCGCAACATAAACACAAGAGACACAAATTTATCCTGGGAAACCCTCTAGGGGAAGAAAACCCAGCAAAAATTCCTCAATATAGATGATGAAAAGTAAAAATACAAAACCCCAAACAAGTGCTCCTTCTCCTTGTAGATATCTCTCTCTCTCTCTCTCTCCTATGCGAATTACATAAGTGAGTGTGTGTGTGAATGAATGAATGAACGAGAGAGCCTAGCTCTCTATTTATACATTCACTTCTACTTTAATTTTACAACTTGACATGTCGGCCTCAACTAACTTTACCACTCAACTAATGTTGACTCGGCTGACTCCTCTATGGGACTTAAAAAACCCATTACATTTGACTCTAGGGGATCTATTACCCTGACTTACATGGGAGGATTTACCTCATGACTCTATGATGACCAAATACAATAATAACATCTCGAAGGAGGAATAAAACATCTCCGAATAAATTACAATAATAAAATACAATAGAATATTCTTTGAAGTTACAATATTTCAACATATAGGAGGTCAATATCACCTTCCATCAGACACACACAATTGATTTACATCCATTGAGTTTTGAACCTAGGTTATTTCCATGCAAATACCCTATCCCTACCACTAAACTATATCCCAACAAATCTCAAGATAAATCTAACTTGGTAAATTTAAGAGCTATGCTCATGTTGATTGGTTTCAGTTTAACCAAATAGGAGTTATGGAATAGTATGTTCTTGCATCCGTGTATTTAATCAATCCTATGAGGAAACAAATATTAAGAGTTCCCTATATTTTGGGCCATTAGCTTTATTTATATGAGCAATTTGTAATCTGGGTTGGATGATAAACTAAGTATTGTACCTACATTCAATTTGATAATATACTTATGGTTGTGGATTTTCCAAACTTCTTTTATAAAGGATCATATCTTATGGCCAAAGTATCTATCAAGTTACAATTGTGAAGAATCTTGCATGTATGTACAACAAGAAAATAAATGTCTAGTTAGTTGGATTTGAAAGATTGCTTATCCTTGAAATAAATTCTAAACCCACTTATGGTTTGTGTTAATTTCCTATCCTTGTATCTAGATTCAATAACTTTCTTGACATGAGGTTTTCCTTATCAGTCCTTGAAGTGAGCTTGCTACTTTCCAATGTGGCTTTGTAAGAGTAGGAAAACATAGATCCTACACTTATAAACAACACTAGTAACTATAAATCTTGAATATGATATATGTTAATTCAATACATTATAGCACTAGAAACCTTGATTAGGATATATGTTAGTTCAATACATTTTAAAACTTGAGAGGTCACATGATTGACAAATTGTAAATTATAAACTTGCACAATCTTTCATCAATGTATATTTTTGATAGAATGGAAAATGTTACGATTTGGTTTCTACATATTTTAGTCCATAACTTTTGTCAATTTTTTATAAACAATGAAAAATGTGTGTTTTGAAGGAGTCTCCCATTTCTAGGTTCATAAATTGTTATACATTGTTCCTTTTGCAAGTGTTTGAAATGAACCCCTTAGGCATGTATTGTTTCCTCAATTTTGTTAAAATTAGACTCCTTAGGTGGATGCTCCTAACAATGATCATATTTTTGAAGTTGCAATAGCCAGGCCTCACAATTGGAAAAAATATTCCTTTAGGCATATTGATGTGTTACAATTGTTGTTAAATAGGATATTTTTGTTTGGTGAAGAATCTGCTCTCAAGAATTTGAAACTACTCACTCTAGCCTTTTGTACGGGAAAATACCTTGGACACTCTCTTAAAAAAGAAGAATCTATAGATGTAATTTCAACCCCTACTCATGCTTACATAATTGTTACAGAAAGTGCATGTCCTGCCATTATATGGTAAGAATATTGTTGAATATTTTGAACTTTTTACCTGGGTTTTTGGAAATGGGACTCCTGAACACAGTGCCAACTCTTAGGAGGTTGGATTGACTCAGGAATCACTAGTTGGAGATAATAACATATGGGAAGCCATTGAATACTTCTAGAATCATCATGGAGATTCCAAGATAGTTCCAAAACTGTGAATCTAAACCTACTTCAAGCTATCAAAAACCTAGCAAAAGGAGGGAAACATGTTCACATTCTTTAGTATCGATTTGTGTTCCATAGTATGAGAAATGAGTGTGGAGGAGATACTAACAGAGAATAGAGAGAAACATACTATAGAGAAATATAGAAAACAATACTGTCTCATAATCTTGGCCCTTAGCAACAAACTAATCCTACTATGTCCAATGAATACCAAAGTTCTATTTCTAAAGTCTTAGAGGCCTCCCTTGGCGATGGAATTTAGTCAATTAAGGGATGGTATCAGAGTCTAGGTTAAGGTCAAGAAATAATGCCAATTATAGCATCATCTTGCATTAAATGATTGTTTACCTTTTTTAGAGTTGGTTCTTTCCCATGATCAACCTGCCACATTGTAATCTAATTAGACCCGTGAAATATAATGCATTAATGAGAGGTACGTTAAAGTGATATAACATAATGTAATCAATACCTGCAAATTTTTGGTTGTATATCTATGATTCAAGTAATAATCCACTAATAACTCTTCCCTGGGAGCTATTGTTTTTATTTCCAACAAAAAAATTGTATTCCCTTCACCACACTCGAATATGTAATTGGGTTGATTATGTGTTGTCCTGTGTCATGTGATATTTATAAACCCTGCAATTTTCCCAGCTACTTTAGACCTTCCATCAATATACATAGTACCCCCCTTATTTTGTTTGTGGTTTCTTAGCTGTAAATAATTTGTGGCGAGTGCATACGTATGCATACTTGGCATGTATTGGATAGACCTTATCCAATTGTTGTAATCATAACACGTTCCGACATACTCCATCAATTCAATTTCTTCGCCATATTTTAACTTTATTCAATCCATGGAAAATAGCCCCAGGCCATGCAAAGATCATGGAGCAATGTGGTACATCCTCCCATTGACATAGAAATCCGTGTCCACTGGAGGCATTTCCTTCAATACCCATCGTTTCACTATATGTTTATGCCTCAAGGGAACATCCATGTCATCTTTTCTCTCATCCTCATAAGAACAATTTCCTCCTTTGGAAACAAAAACTTCCATGTGTCTATGGAATTTTCTTATGACCTTTTCACCTCTTGTCTTTCTTGTCCTATTACTGCTACAAGATGTCTCACTTCCCTCTAATATTCCTAAACTTCCTTCACTCGAGGAAGATATATCAGACAAATACCTATTTAGTTGCACCTGCACAGGAAAATTTGTTGAAATACTCATAAATTCAGATTCTGAACAGGTGTTGAAAAGTCTTATGTTACTATGCAACGATATATTCTTGAAACATTTCGGTGTCCAAACTATTGATAATGATAAAATCAAATTAGCATGCAATTACATTTGCAATTACTTTTCTAAAATCCATGTATCCATGTAGCATGTAGCATGTATGATCTATTCAATTTCAAGTATGTAGCATGTATGATGTGTGGAGGAAGGATAAGCTATATTTGGAATGGAGGATTTACAATACAATATGCACAATAAGGAGGGATATAATTTGACATAGATTCTGAGACCGTGAAGCAATATTTTCCAATGGATGCTATTACATCAGGGATTGTGAGAATTTATGGACAACTTCTTCATATCTGTTAAAAAAACATCTATGGAAGATCCCTTGCTATTCATTTCATTTTTCTTTATTCACTTTCAGAATATAATATTGTGAGGAAATGATGTAGTAGAACATTTAGATAGACAAGCTTATCTTTGTAGTTAGAATTGAGTTTCCTTTATGCCAACGATGGGTATTATTTTTTATTTTTCCATTATTGTTGAAACATATTTAAGGGAACAAACTATTATGTGGATTTTGTTGTTGTTGGAAGTTTCTACCAAAAACATGCCTTGAAGACTTGTACCTCATATAATCGACTTATTTTGACTTAGATTATGGGAGAGGGGAATTTATTTTTCCAAATTCATTTGTTAATTGCATCCATCTCGATGCTAAAAAAATTAAGTGCTTAACAATTTAACGCTATTGACCTAAGTGCTCTAATATATAAAGCATGACTAACCACCTCATTGTAAATATCTTAGATTTTAGGTAAGGAACTTAAATATTTCCTTGACACAATAATTGAATTTTTAAGGGGCAATACTCCTAAATGTCCGATAGTGGTTAGTAATTTTAGAAAAATTTCCGCAAAGGTCATAGATCATCCCTCTTAGCCACCATTGGAGACCACAACTATTGGGTTAGAAGCAACAACCTCTGCTCCCACCCACACTAACCCATTTATTCATGAGCTAATTTCAGTTAAAGCATGACCTGGAATTAATGGATGAGACACTGAATATTTAGTTAAGATCCTAACAATTGATAAATATAAAAGGGATTTTATTCTATGATATTTATACATGGATTCAAAGAAACTGAAGGTGATGCTAAATTTGGCCCACACCCTACAATGTCACATATGTGAGGATTTTTTATGGTACAACAATTTCTTACAAGAAGTTCATCATAGGATTCAATGTTATGGGCAGACATGTAGCACCTATATGTTTAAACATGTGCATTCCAATGCAACACTCTGATGCAACAAAGTCTTGATTGCTAAGCATAAGATTACATTGAAAGTTGTTGCCACGACGGTTTATATTGTAGATTGACCATGGGATACTAAATTTCATCAACATCAAAGAAAACCTAAATTACAAGCACATATATTACACCACATGCAACAAATTCTATGAATGACCAAGCACAAATCATGCTAGAGCTCAGAAAAAGAACTTTGATAGTATGTTATGTCCAATTGAATGTTGTGAAGAATATTCATGGACACACATTTTGGCTTTGGGCATCCCTAACAATGTAATAAGGATGGCTCAATCTAGGAAGAACTAGTGTGTGATGTGCAAGTTGGTGGAGGTCAATAAAAGTGTGAACAAGTACGAAAATGGGGTAGTTTGTGGTATTTTCAGCATGGTTCAATTAGTTGTTTGAATTAAAAACATACATTCACAATGTATTGGTTGGTAATGTACTTTTGTGCCGATTATTGTTATCAGTGGATTTGATCAATTTCTTTCTCCCATGATTGACCATAACTCATTATCACCTCATGGAGATATGCACTCACTATCCGGGAAACCTCTATGCTTAGAGGTGGATTTTCTATTTTGGATTAAAAGTTAAAGAGGAAAAATATTCCAACACTAGGTATGTCTTGCATGTTATGTATTACACTGACATAAAGAGGTAGATTTTTTTACTATGGTGAGCTCCGAGTCAAAATGATTTGTAGTATTCCTACAAAAGTAGCACTATTGGTGGTAAAAACAAATTTGCTTGACAATGACACATGCTAACTTGGAATGACAATATAAAATTATTAAAATAAAAGGGTAGACATTTTTTATGATTGATCATGTTGATAAGTGATATGTAGTAGGTGAGTACCTTGTAGCACATTGTGTTTTGGATTCTAGAGGTCATTTAAAGCTTTGTTGATTATGTATTCTATTTCACATATTTATTGCACTTGGTGTCATTTTGATATATTCACCCTTACATGGTATATGCATGAGTAGACTTTGCATTTTTTGTCTCTAATGCTTTGGCATATTTAAAACATTTTTTTCCATTTAAATTTTAATATTTTATGTATTTTTTTAGGAAATCGAGTCATTAAATTCAAAATGGTCCGAGTCATGATTGATTTTGAGTACATATCCAAGTTTACCCTCAGCAAATACCAATCCCAAGTCCAATTCAGGTTTTAAAACATTGGTTTGAATATCCCTCGTGTCTCCAAAAGAGAATCCCTGGTTCAATGTGGCTTGCTTGGACAAGACCTTGATACCCCTGTCTATAAATATTTCAGCAGGATAAGTGTCAAGGTGTAGATACATGAGACAAAACAAGGTGGTTTAGTTCCTTATGGGGCTAATGGTGTGATAATTATGCACAACCAAACATTTTTAAAGAAAGCAGTATATGCAAACTTCATGAGGATATTGGCGCTTATTAAACATAACAAAATTAGGTAAAAAATGTTTCAAGGTCTGAAATTTATTGGTCTATATCTTATTTCCAGCACACTGATGATGATGATTTTCTTGGTAGATCCATGGAAGGATGTATTTTTTTGGAGAGAACTAGACATGGAATCACATCCAAAGGAATTTTGGGCAGGTTTGTGCATGAGAGAACAACCACCAACAACATTATGAGCAAGGTTTGTGGATGCATTTTACCCTCAAACAACAACAAATATGACTATAATATCCTTAAATCAAAATTAAATATATTATCTAGGCTAATTCTTGAGAAACTTGGGCATATTTAATCCTCAAAACAACAATAAAAAACCAGAAATTGGCACTTCTTGGCAGTTATGGGCATCACAACAACATCACCTTTAAATATGGGCAAGTTTGAGGATAATAGAAGCAATTATATGCAAATATGGGTATATTCTAGGCACTTTTGGGTGTGATTTCACCTCCAAAGAGTAGTAAGAAGTAAATCTAGCATGTTCTAAGCCTTAAAGTAACAGTAAGAGGCTTCATTTCAAATATAACCAAAACACATACAATACACTTATAAATGGGTTCTTTAAGGTGGAAAATTTGTAGAAGGTAAGGGAACTCCTTCAAGAAATTTCAAAGAAAGGTTGTAGGCCTAATCTAGTTAACTATACTACATTAATAGATGGACTTTGCAAGCATTGCAAGATAGATGAAGCTCAAAAAATATTCTATGATATGCCAAAGAAGGTTTTGAGACCTAATGTTGTTGCACCGAGTGAAACGAGGTGCTCTACAACCCAGTATGGGGGAGATGTTGTAACGTGATGTAACGCTTGTAACAAAATAACAAAATAACGTTTGTAACAAAATAATTAAAAAAATTCATGTCGGCTCATAAAATACAAAATTATGGAAAGTATTTAAAAAAAAATCCATGTTGGTTCATAAAATAAAATACTATGAAAAGTAATTACAAAATAGATGTTCGTTTATAAAATAAAAACTTAAAACTTAAACCTGGATCTATCAATCAAGAGAGATCAAATTTCTTGAGTTTAAATTTAAAAAAAGAAATACACCTCGTGAAATTGGATCTCTCTCGGTGCTTGATAGATACGAGTTTAAGATGGATCTATGTTGGTTACTTACAATAGATTGATAAATGGACTTTGCAAAGTGGGTAATCTGAATGAGGAAATACCACTCTCATGAATGAAATATGGAAGGAATGAACACCACAAGAGGACAATAGATTATTACATAAGATATCAAATATGGTTTAACACTGGATCTATGACATACTTAATAGTAAATAACAACCCCTGTAAATATAGTTATGAAATGCATATGGAATATTTAGTAATAGGGAGTGACTTGCAATTGATTAAGTGTAGGGGTGACTTTGTTAACAATGCATTAGGAAAGCTATCTTAAACATTTGTGGGATGATCATGATGAAGCAATTTATGTGGAATTTTTATAAGAGTGCACCAGGTGTTTAAGTAAAAAGAACAATTGATTTAGTGTTCAGTGGGATCCACATCTTGATTAAATGCACCAAATGTTTAATCTAAAATGAGTTTGGCCTAAAAATTACTTGCAAATTTCTCTAGAAAAGTTTCATGTTAGTGCTTACATTAATAATGATTATTTGGTTTGCTAATATGGCTAGTGGGTTGTCACTTGACATCGATAAGGTGGACATTACAAATATTAATATTGGAGGTTCGTGATTTAGGGGGTTGATATTACAAATTCTAACATGTTATTAGTGAGGGAGAGGTTACAAAGACTGTGGGGAAGCATTAGGAGAAGGATATTATATTAATGTGTCACAAGCACTTTTGGTTGTTCATGATTATGAAATCAAGCTTCCAATATCCATAAAGAGGCATTTTTTTTTACTATGGTGAGCTCATATCTTATGAAATAACCCATCAATTGTCAATTTTGTAAGAAAAATAGAAGATTCTTCATGGCCTCATATCTTATTTATGCATTATTGTTTTGCAATTTACTTGACAATTGGTTCCAAAGGGAGTTTTTTTATTTCAAGGTTGATCCAATACTAAATTGGTGCCCTTCTTTATTAAGACATAAATCTTGATTCCACTTTTATATGGTTTAGGATGCATCTATAAGGAGATTTAGTAAAATGATTGTTGAACAGGATCCTAATAGATTGACAAGGAAAGTCTAATCTTGATAAGGAAAACATTTTTCCTTCTATATCTAAAAGGAAAAGGTCTCCAAAAAATCATAGAGGGTATTAGCACAAGACACCTGAGGTGGATACACGTGATATCAAAATAGAGAACAAAGCTAACCAATTATCAACATAACTTGTTGTTTGCAAATTTGAATATGTTGCAGTCTCAGAACTCCTATGTAGTGAACATTGTTCAACACCTATTGGAAATAAGAGACTGGCATAAGTAAGTGAATGCATTCATGTTTTTGCAATGTTAGAAAAAAATTAAAGGTTACAAATTTGCAAACAATTTCACTTATCCAACATGCCCTAGTACTGGAAATTTATACATAAGTGGCATTTCTAAGAGATACATAAGTTCCTAAATTCCTCATTGTGCTTAGAGATACAAAAGAGGGTAGGGATTACCAAAGACATTGTGCCCCTTTTTATCTCCAATGGTATCCTCTTCTCCTCTGCTCCTCACACTCAGGTATTGAGATCCATTAGGGTATTTTCTCCTAGAAATGCCTCATGGTCATATGCTCCTCAAAATGTGTAATGGTGGTCTTGAAGAGAACTATGGTATGCTCCTTCAATTTCCACAGGGTATGCTTCTAAAAATGTCTCAGGGTGGTATTGAAATGCCTCGCGATGGTCTTGCAATTCCTTAGGGTGGTCTCGAAATTCCTCACGGTGGTCTTGAAATTCCTCAGGGTGTTCTTGAAATGCCTCGGGGCATGCTCCTTGAAATTCCTCAGGGTTGTCTCAAAATTCCTCATGGTGTTCTAGAAATTCCTCACGGTGTTGTGAAAATACACCCTCAACTGTCTCCTCTATTGGATGGTCGAATATTGAGGGATAACGCACTCAAATCTCTCCTCTACTTGATGATCGATTGAGGGATAATGCACCAGTAGTGTTTGGACTACAATGATATGTAATGTAGCTAGGGCACTAGTCGATTTTGTGTTTTCCTTTGTGTTCCAACTAGCTCTTCAATTTAATGGAGAAAATGTTTATATAGTTTGGGATTTTTTTGTTAAAATGTAACTTTTTAACTGGTCATTTGTGTTAAAATGTAATTTTTTTAAATTGTCTTTTGTGTTAAAATGTTCTTTTTGCTACTTCTATTTTTTTCGTTGGTATCCTTTGGTTCTATCTAGGTGAATGATTAATAATATAAAGGAGATATCCAAGCCAGATAGATCTAAAATGAGCAATTTCAAGGAAATTATGGATTATGCCTCTTTTGGATTCATAAATTGTTATGACTTCAAGAAAATCCTACACTATAACTCTTCACATTTTAGAATTATTTACATTGACCTTGGGCCTATAAATTTGAATGTTTCCTGTGCCCTACTTTAGAACTGTCATGTCCCTGGTCACCTTGGTGTCCTTCATAGGCGATGGGAGACCCTGATACATTTTTTTTCAACAAATATTTTCATTTTTTACATGTAGCCGCAATGGACTCTGATCCGCAATCGGCAATCGAAATTTGTAAGTCAGATCACCAAACTTACCCTTCCACAGAAATCGTACTCCCAACTTCTGCAATCTGCAATGAGGAAGTCAGAAGCCAGAAGTCAAATCCGTAGCCTCGAAAATTACCCGTCCGACTTCCGCAATCCATAATCCGCATGTGGAACTTGGAAGACGGACCCTCAAAATGTCGTCCCAGAAAATTTACTACTTAGACTTCCACAATCTGCAACTCACATGGCGGATGTCAGAAATCGGGAACCCCATTTTGTAATCCTGGGAAAACTCACCTCCCACAATCTGTAATCTGCAATCCGCTTGCGGATGTAGAATGTCGGAAATCTAATGCGCCAACCCCGTGGGAATCGCCCCTTTGACTTCTGCAATCCGCAATCTGTGTTGCGGATGCAGAAATTTGAAAATCCCACGCGCCATATTCGTGGAATTATCCCTTCTGAATTCTGCAATCCTCAATCCACTTTGCAGATGCGAAAAGTCAGAATTCCAACTGCGTAATTCCAAGGGTCGGTCCCTGACCTCCACAATGCACAATCCGCATTGTGGATGCGGAAAGTTGGGACCACATACCCCTACACCTTCAAAATTATGGGACTGGTATCTCCTTCATCCTTAGGCCAAATTGGACAAGTCTGGTACCATTGGAAATATCTTGGAGAGATCTATGCAGCTGGATGGTCTTCATCCACATCTGGTGACTTGGTTCCTGCCCTTATTCCACTCCAAAAGATGACCTTAATACTCATATCTACCTCTTTACCACTCTGTGAAGCAGCTCTGCTCCATTCTTCCCTGTCCTCTCCCTTTCATCTGGTCCATAGGGGTGTTTATTCCTATCACAGGTCCTGGATAGAGTGTCCTGCACACTTACCATACTTAGCCCTAATTCATCAATGGATAATTTAAAGACATTACACCCATGGAATTCAAATGTGAAGAAGTATGGCAATGACACATGCACATCATAATCAAAGAATAATACATAGGCATTAAACCCTATCACTCATTTGGATCAAATCATACATTATGGCATAAACAAACACACATGCATAGATGTAGAATGGACATCATTCAAGGAACAAGGAACACTTATCTCTTTATAGAAACTTCCAAGCAAACTGGCTATGGACTGCAACATTCCAACCCAACCATAGATCTCTTCCCAACCTGTACTATTTCAGCACTCAGAGACCACCCCTGAGTTGGGGCTATGTATCCACTAAGGAGGTACTAGGAAAGCTCACTCATAGTCTTAGGCATAGTCCTTCAGGGCATCCAGCAAACAGTTGATTTATCAAGCAAATGGGGAGGCAGGTAAGGGTTTTCTAGGTCAATAAACTCATCCACAGAGCTATAGGTATATCCTAATGACCTCAGGCAGTTCAAGAACCCCCATCCCCTCCACTCTTAGTCTAGGTAAGGTCCCCTTATCTACTGCACAATCCCTAGGGCGCCGCTTCCCTTAGTACTGAACTGGGTAGGTATGGCTGGCCCTGACTATTAGATCGAGGTAAATGATCCCTCCCTGACTCTACCATGCAATCCAAAACCTCCTATTTTCTTCCCACTGCAATCCACACTTGGGTCTCTTCCACGTTGCGGTTGAAGCTCTATCCCACATCCATGATTTCGAGCTAACATAACTAGGTTTCTCTGTGGTTTCTCGTGGCATCTACTACACTCCAAATCGCACCAAGTTTTGGGTCTGTGGATCCCCAAATTGTTTCTCTCTTCCCACACATATCTTTGAGCGGCCTTTGCTCTGCAAATCGTGGCTTTCCCCAAATCACGATTTTGGGTTTTCATCTTCTCTCCTCCATCTGCTAGTTCATGCATGGGTTCAACTGGTGCCTCTATCATCCACCAAGGTCCAAGAATGAGGAATGCATCCTCCACGAGGTAGGGTGGCTTATGGGACAAGCAAGGAATATCCCCATACCCTTCCTTACAGATTTCAAGGTTGTCTCATACTCCATTGACCTCATGAACAACGTTCTTCACCCACCTCACAACAACATTCAATGGCAGCTAGGATAGTCAAAAGGGTTCTCTAGGTGACATATGGAAGCCTAGGGTTCCATTCCACACTCCCTCACCTCTCCCTAGTGGATACATGGTTCCCCCTCATTTAGTTGCATTCCATAGCCAGCCCTTGGTATTTTATTTACATGGTATTATTTACATCATTTACATTTTCCATGGCTTACTAGCACATGGTTACCATAATACCAAATACTTTCCTCCTCAAGGCCAAGTATTCACTAGCAGGGCCTTGGCCTTGAGCTCCATGCTAGGAATCATACATAACATGCATACAATATTTACTTTACATCCAAAATATCCTAAGGGTCAAAATGGGAGCATTACAAGAACATTGTACAAAAAATACAATTGTTGATAAGTCACATAGATAACAAATCACAAGAAATATAGTGCCCATAAGCCATCAAATTAATACCATTTCCAATGCTAGTATTGAAATTGGAATGGCCTCATACATAAATTATGTATCGATCACAATTTATTTTCCATCCCTTTGCTACAATCGTTTAACAATTGATCTAGTCTAGTGTATAACTAGCGACAACTTACACATCAACCTAGCAACTTGGAATACTAATCCTAAATCTTAGGATCATTCAAAACACACAAAAGACTAACATGTACCTATTATAAATGATTTTGAGGATTGTTGTGCGGTGTTTACCCTTGTCATATGATGGAATGCATCATGTTTTTTTGTCTTAAGTTTGTGAGTGCCTATTTTATATTACTTAATGGCATTTTGTGTAACCACATGTATGTTTTGAATAATGATGCAAGAGCATTATATATTAAATAATCATTAGGTAAGAGTCTTGTACATTAAATAATTATTTGCTTACATTTTGTATGACCCTAATGATCATAGAATGACACTTATAATAAAAGGAGAAGGTTTTATATCCACAAGATTAAGGAATTTAACTCTAAACCCTACAATTTCCCTCATTTGGAGAGAACAAGATATCCATCTGCGTGATTCTAGGGTATTCATGAGTTAAGATGATTGATAGAATTCTAAAATAGAGTTAAGATGTGAATTATTTTCTTAAAATTATGGTAATTTGGTTGTGCTATATATGCTTAAGTGTCACGTCCATATTGAAAAGGTATTAGGTGGAAAACTGTGAACTACTAGTTTTAATTGAATTGCAATCTTGAACTTGATTTTGTTAACTAGAGAAATGATTGTGTACACATTGCATTTAAAGTTGGAAATTTTGACATTATTTTGACTCATGTGATGCCAAAATCGACCATAGGAATTAACATGATGGTTTCCTTTTGTAAATGGTCTTGTATTGTTAAATTTTTTATTTACACACCTATGTTAATGATGAAATGTTAGACTAATAAAACCTAAAACCTACTTTTGATATTGATATTATGAATGAAGGTGCACTACTAATTGGTATCATAGTATATGGTCAGAACTCTAGGGGATATATAGATTCAAAGTAAATGAATGATAGTTCTTTTGGTGTTATGATGATGATGAAGACAATATTGACAACAATGATGATGACAATGATGATGACAATGATGATGACGATGATGATGATGATGATGACGACGACGACAATGGAGATGATGATGATTATAATGACTATGATGATCATGATCATGATAACGATAGTGATGACGACAATGATGATGATGATGATGAACATGATGATGATGATGATGATGATGATGATGATGATGAAAATTATGATGATGAAAATGATGATGATGATGATGATGATGATAGTTCAATACCTACGATTCTTAGGGAGGGAGTTCCTATATTAATCAAACACTAAACTTCTTGAAAGATGATATTTCATCCTAGGACCACAACCATGACATAAGGCACCCTTGAGTCTTGAAACCCCTGCCATATCGTCAAGGCACACACTGATGCACAAATAGTGAGTATGATCAAAGTGGAAATCGTTTCCATTGGAGCGAGAGGAGAGTTATGATGTGATAAGGATTATGCGAGGACATAATCCATCATATGATCATGAAGATCATGATGATGACGATGAAGATGAGATCCTCTTCATTTCAAGAATAATTTATTCTCTACTGAATAGGTCCAACCACGTGAAGGTGGAAGCTCTTATGCCACCCCCCCCACATCACTCTCAATTCCCCAAAACCTAATTTGACATAATAATCAACATTTAACATACAACATAGAAAATTGCATAAACCTGAAGTACAACACATACAACACATAATTAACCCATATAACTAGTAGATTATTTGAAGATAATAAAAGGAAGAAAAAAGATAATTACTACATACCTTGTATATTGATCATTTTGATATTCTCTTAATCGTCTTCTTCATCCAATGGATTATCATATGATGTATCATCTACTTTAGAATCAACAATCAAATGATTAACCATATCAATATCACCATCAATGTTGCTTTTGAATGCATAATTTGGTCCAAGTCCTTCAATTTCTTCTCCTGACACATTTGGTTCAACTTCTTCAAGTTCTTCCTCTAACATGACATGATCTGCTAAATCCTGCTCAAGTACCTCAATATCATCTTCTTCTTCATTATCAAGTACTTGTTCCTCTACATGATACTTTACATGCCTTCCTCTTGAATCATATCTAACAACAAATTACCAACCCGCTTTACCTAGAACCTATGAGTAAAAGACATGTTCATATTTGCTTGGAAGAACATAGGGATCTATTCCTGGCTCAACCATCCTTGTATTGACCATGGGAAATCCATTATCATGTTCAATAACAATTCCCTTAGGATCACGTTCATTCATCAGTAACCTATATCATTTGACATCAAACAAAACTAATTTGAAAAATCCAAAGTCACACTTAATTATATCATCAAAATACCCATAGTATCTATTTTCAGATTCTTCTGGGTGTCTATCACTCCTAGAGGAAACATTAATGACCTAGAACACTGCATTTATCCCACAATCATAAATTTTTGTCTTTTCATCCAAATTTTTAATGCAAAATTTACGACCATTGCACCACATAGCCTTGTGGTGTTTTAACTGCAATATGCCAAACATGTAAAAAATACATTGTCAATTAATAAGCATATTGATATAAATTGGAAATTAGTATCCCATGCAGAAAATAAACAAAATGAACACATTAATATGATAAAACAAAAAATAATGGTCTTACATGTTTATCTTTCAAACCATATGCTAAATCAATTTCCCTATGCGTAAGATTAGTATCTTGATCAAGATGATCTCTTTTAACCGATGTAGACACCGCTTCCCATGATAACGTTCCATTATGTGCTTGTTTATATCTTTCAATCCATACATTCATCCAATCAAGATTGTTAGCAATGTATAAATGTATAGCATCCCACTCTCTACCACCTGTATGAAAAAATAATAATTCTCCAAATATTACATATCATGCTAAAAAAGTATGATGTAGACAAAAAGTACAATATAACAATAATCAATACAATATACAAAAAAATCCTGAAGTCAAATGTATTATACATATCCACCATCTATTCACCTTTCACTTCACGCAACCTACCTTTCCCCAACAACTACTCCTCTTGGAATTTGTTGATGAAGTTCACATCCCAAATGCACTCCACTTGCATATTTGATGCTAATAATGGAAAATATTGAGTAATATACACCATGGATTGATATACCATATATACCTCCACCATAGAATCTTCAGGACGTGCTCTTTGTCTAACCAAATCCTTCAATGATTTCAAGTTCCTCTCCACCATCCACATTGACCTTGCGCGTACAGGTCCACAAATTTCAATCTCCTCAAATTGGTGTATGAGGTAGTGTTCTTGTGCATTGAAGAATGTTGGAGGTAGATACGTTTCCATTTCACACATTAGCTACGGCATTCTTCTCCTCCAATACTTTATATCTTCTTTATGAATTTCTTTTGACGACAACCATCTATAAATGATGTAAGGAAATAACATGTTTCAATGAAAACATTATATACATTAGTACAAGCAAAACATATGTCATTAAGTTCGACAACAAATTGAACACATATTTTGCATATAAATCACTACTTACCTCATGTATTTTCCAAGATCATATATAACTTGTTTGACGTTGTTGTCAAAGTTGTATGGGAGAGATAGAGGTAGGACATACTGTAACCATAAAAATGAATCATTATTAATTTGTTTCAAAAGCAGACAAAAAATACAAAAGGAAAGTATAAAAATATATAAATATATAATATACCCAAATAATTACCTTAATGAAGGTATGCCAATCATGAGTTTTTACTCTACTATAGTCACCTTTCTTTGTTAAGATGTAATTTATGTTTGAAGAAAATATTGTGGGAAACTTAATTTTCCGAATGAACACTTTAACACCATTGCTTTGTTTCTCTGTCAATAACCAGGGAAGGCTATTTCGATCTCCATCACTATTTGAATGAATCACACTTTGCAATGCATGATTAGCTTCCTGAATGTCACTACAAATTTTGGCAATCTTTTCTTTGTCACACCTACCATCTAAGATTCACCATAATGTTTCTGTTACATTCTTCCTGATATTCATTGTATCAAACATTTGAACTATTTGTAGGTCCTCATAGTAGGGAAACCTACTAAATTGTATGGGACAACTTTTCATTCCTTGTGGAATCCCATTAATGCCTTTCCGACCTCCATGAAGGATAAAATCAATTACAACAATAATTGCCAATTGCGGTAAATAGAATGTTTAGCAATAAAAATAAATATTACAAACAATAAAACATATATGAGACATAGCCGTTTTTTGCACCTCGACTATTTCTATTATATTCCACCTTCCATAGGTGGGGAGTCATTCTTCATGGTTTTAATCCAGTCTCTTCTTTCCCATTGAAAAAATGTTCTTCGATACCGATGGTTCTTAGAGAGGAAGTGTCTATACTCATCAAACACCTCCTTTCCTAAACTTCTTGAACGGTGAGATTTCATCTTAGGACCACAAACTGGACATGCAAATTTACCCTTTCTTTGAAGACCTACAAGAGAGAGATTATTGTCAATTATATATATATATATATATATATATATATATATATATAAATATCAAGGGACCAATATTTAAATTAAAATATGTGCAATATCTTGAAGAAATTATATACTATTAAACTTCAGTGGAGCGTCACATACCACACAAATGTGTTAGCCCTGGGGCATCATGAATTGTCCATAAAAGTATTCCACAGAATTGAAATTTATTTTTCCCTATTGGCCTAGACACATCATACATAGTGATACTAGCCCATAATTGAAGCAGCTTGTCAATAAGAGGCTCGATATATACATTCATAGATTTAACTCAGTACTTACCTATTTTTTTCAAAATACACATAATTACTACCATTTGTACATAATAGCAAATAAATAAGTATAATAAATTATGCAACAAACAAGAGAAATGAAATGTCAGGTTCAAAAAAAAATTGTAAACAAAAACCTAGAACAATCATTGCCAACAATATGTGCTCCCTCTTTATTGACGTCCAAGGAGGAATGTTATTGTTCATAAAAGAAATTGGCCACACTGAGTAAATAGACCTGACCTCGCCAAATGGATTGACATCTTTAGATGCCAATGAAAGCCTAACATTACGAGGTTTTTCTTTGGAAACGGGCCATTTTTCCTCGATGTTCCTAAATGAAGAACCATCTGCGGGCATTCAAATAACACCATCTCCAATTTTGTTCTGTGCATGGTAATCCATAAACTGTTATATGCTTTTGTACTTAAACAATCGCTTGAAACATGGTATTATGGGAATGTGATGAAGAACCTTGTGAGGCACCTTTTTTGTTAGTTGATTGATTCGATACCTACTGATATGATGGAATTGTGGGCATATAATGAATATGATGAAAGTTGTCATCATCTGTCTGAATGAATGTGTCTTGGATCAATCTATTTGTCTCATCATCTTCAACTATGTTATTATTATCATCTTGTTTCATAGGATCATTAATTTCCTGACCTTCAATATTCACTCCATATTTTTCAACTTGTGCAACATTATATCTACTAGTACTTGGCACATTCTCCGACGTTGGAAACCTACGGGGCATTGTCTTTATAATTCAAAACAATCAAGCAAAATTAGAGTGTCATATATGATCAACATAAAGACATATAATGAATAAATAAAACTTTCCAAGGGATGGTATTCATTCCCCCCTTCTATTTGTCCATTTTTGGTACAATGTGTTTTAGCTATTTTTATTGAAATTCTTCTGAGATTGAAGCCCCTGCATTCAGTACAAGGGAAATAACATTGTCGTCACCCCTAATTTCCCTAAACTCCTCTCACAACCTATTAAGATTCCATTCATTTTCTTCAGCACCAATTTTATCCAAAATTATTCCCTACCACAATAGAGTGATGACTATCTTATAGAATGAACTAGTAGAATATTATGGCTTGAAAGATAAAATAAATCAACTTTATGTTCGGAAAAAGGTCCTTATAACCTTTTCGAACTATTACAATTATAGAAAAATTGTAGAAACGTCTATTAAATTTCTTATATTTATAAATATCAAAACCATCGGTATTCTGACACATGTTAATTTAGTCAACATTTACTTTTTCAATGTCAAGCAATCAAAATTGACCATTGCAAAACTCTAACAGTTATCCATGAGGCATGAGTGCTCCGATGGTATTCCGTCGAAACACCCACAACAACTAATTAAATGTTGGAGTTGCGGCGGTTAATGAACAAATGATGGTACATCAAGGTTAAGACATGTGAATACCGATGGTTCAATAATGTCCATCGGTAAACCCACGAATGGGGGATAAAATTTAAAAAAAAAAAAAAGATTTTTAACAAGATTTTTCGACAGTATTTTCATACCATCATATTTTTCGCTCAATTTTGATCCTGAATGTTATAGTGTGTATTCAGCCAAAAGTTTATTCAAACCATGGTGGGGAAGTACTTGAAATTAGTGTCACACAATTGCCACACTAATCTCAATCACTACCCCAATTATGAGTGTACTATACTAATTCTCATACAAGAGTGGGATGCACTAATAGAGGATGCCATAGAGAAGAAGATGAAGAAAGAGAGATCATTGCAGCCAAGAATGGGAGAACCACAAAGGTAGATATAATAATAAAATGTACAATGTACTTATAACTTATATGAATTTGACCATAATAATTAAATCACATTAACATATACTTCACCATTTTCATGGGGTCGAAGACACTACAAACGCTACATAGTCTTGATTGAAGAAAACTGGCCAACACAAACTTGGCCCAAGGAGCTATGTTAGAATGAAAGGGAGATATGTAAATACTAATATTTAAAAATTGTCATTATTGATTTTTCAACTGTAATTTAAAATATTTCCTTACTAAAATGCATTATGTTATGGAATGTAGTCATCATACTTTGGCATCATGCCCATAGCCGAAGATCTGAAACTTGCCTTGATCGGAGGCTATAAATCCCTCATTAAAATGAAAAAGGGAAGTAAAGATAACACTTATGTTGTGGCCCATGGGGGGCAGCTCAAGTGGTTAAGATGAAAAGTTGTAAATAGTTGTAAATGGAAGGTCATGTGTTTGAATCCCCCCAATATTACTCGTGCGCCATGGTTTGGGCCCTATGGATGCACCTAGGGGTATAGTGGTAGCGAGTTTGGATCCCTAGACCTTGTGTCACGTGATTACTAGCCCAACTCCAGTTGTCGATTCCCCTAGTACAAAAAAAACACTTATGTTGTGAACAAGGAGGCATATAAGTTCAATACATTTTGAATAATTAATTATAAAGTACAACTTCGGATTTTTTTGTTATGCAATAACTATAAATGTGATTACAAGGAGGACATGAAGATTTAAGTATTCCCCAAGGTCTAGTTTTAGAGAACATTGAAACTATTGTCCAAGCAGAGGTTGACCCTACTGCACTAGGCCCATGAATGAGATCATTAGAAAAATATAATTTTTGGTTTTATGTATAATGTGAATGAGATGATTTATTAATTGTTTGGTTTACTTGTAGTTGACGTGGATCTTACTTGGATTCTTACATGGACATGTATATTTCCTTCTAATATGGAATCAATACTAGAATCAATGGGTCAATAAGAGCATGAGGAAGAAGATGCCAATGTCAGAATTGTGGACTTTCTAAAAAGGAACAAACCTAGAAGGATGTAGTGTAGTAGAGATCAAACATTTTGTATGAGAGGAAATTTTTGTTGTATAATAAAGCAATATGTGTATGCAAGAGGAACTTGATTCAATCATAGTTTAATATAGTTAACCAAGTTAAATTTTATGTATATTTGGTTGAGGAATCATGTTTTATATGCATTGTTCTATTCACTCTATTTTATAATTTCATCTAAAATTATTATAAGTAAGTTGTTAGCATTCAAACGTACTACATAAAGTGTTAGATTGTAATATTAACATTTATTGAGTATTTTCTATAAAATTTTAATGCACCTTGATTTGATCATGATGAAGTGGGTGCAAGTCTCTTGGAGCAAGAATATTTGTGTGGACAGTGATGAGCAATGTACGTGGTTGTGTGATATTTGTATGGATTCATGGCCATAATGTGATGCAAATGAATATTGTTCAATGTGAGAACATATGGACACATACATTGTTCCTCACGATCTACACAATTACAAATTTGCAAGGAATTCTCACATTCTTATGTATGAAGAAATCATTTTGTAATAATTTTTTGTGTTCACTTTTCATGCCGCACTAATCATTGCCAAGGATTAATTAGTAAGGTAACTATTTGAACATGTCATATCACATCTTCTTGCTTTCATTATATATACAAACCACATGATTTTTGCACACACTTTCACACCATAAGTGGATATCCTTGGTTCATGCGACACCAAAGTGAATATAATTTTTGTTTTGATATTGTTATGCATAGACCTTATATGTTTTATGATGTTATGTTAGTTTCATTTATTTGTCAATAGATAGATTTAAGGTGGTTTACTAAACAAAGTTTTTAATGATTCTCTAAAGAAATTTGTATTGTATACCCAAAACATATGGCCACATACATTGTACATTGCTATGTATGAGGAAATCATTTTGTAATAAGCTTTTGTAGATAGTAAGTTAAATATTTTAAAATGTATCATATCATAGCTTATTTCTTTCATATACCTTTCATTGTATCTTCACTTATACACATTCACACGATAGATGCATATCATTGGTTCGTGTCGCAAAGTGAATATGATTTTTTTTTTGCTATTGTATATGTGTGAATCTTATATGTTTATGTTATCATATTTGTTTCAATTATCTTTTAGTAGATATATTGGGTATGTGGAATTGAGAGTGATGTAAGGAGGGGAGGGTCCAGATGCATTTCCAACTTCACGTGGTTGGTCTTGTTCAAATAAATTATTTTCGATACAAAGAGAATCTCATATAGGTATTCCCCTTTAGTCTTTTTAGAGCCTCATATATGTTGATATGCCTATTTATTTATCATTTAGTCATTTAAACTTATTATTCCATTGTGATTTCTGCAAGTCTTTACGTGCAATAGAAATGCAACTAATGACTAGCAGTAAATCCAATTACTTTGGTCTGTCCTTGAATATCTCGATTTTTTTTGCTTAGGATTTTTAGAATATAGATGTTATATTAATAGTTTTTACTAGTTTATACCTTACACCTTACATGTTGTTGAGTGTGGGTCAATTAAGTTGTACTTGCTTTAGTGTGATTTTAGGTCCACATATCTCACATTGGTATAAATCAATGGTATTACCAATGTGAGGAATATAGAATTGATGATTCTCAAATCCCACATTTTTGTTAATCTAACATTTTATTTGTAGTAGGAATACTGTACATTCCACCCTCTGTGTAGCCTCTTTCTTGTACAAGATTCTTATATGAGCTTTTCATTCAACTCTAAACGTAGCTATTTATGGCTCTAAATAATATCCAATTGCTCATTTTTTAATGTTACTTGGGAGACATTGAACGTCTTCCATAAGATTCAATTTTATGGAGTAAAGTCAGACTTAGTGACATCAACTAGTGCTCTATATTCTTGCTCACATATGGAATTGTTGGACACGTAACGTAATCCACGTAATCCTTTGGGATTGCGTTCATGTAAATATGAACAACCATAGAATAGGAAGAGTCTTCCGTTACAGAAGAGACGGAAGATCAACCATCATTTGCCTTGGATAAATAAATAAATTATGCCATGAATAATACAAGAGACCCGTGAATACTGTGACCTCTCTCCCACAATGACATAGAAAACCCTAATTTGTGTGTGCATTCTCCATTGGAAGACTGAATCTGAAGTCCATCGTGAAGATTTCTCTCTCTCTGGTTCACTGTGAAGACTACTCTCTCTCATTCACCGTGAAGACTACTGCGACTTCTATCAAATGAAGGATGCATTGACTGAATGAGTTGTGACCTCTCATTTATACGAGCTAACCTCTCCCACTTCATTGTATGTTGCTGGTAAATACTACCGTTCTATGTCTGGTTGAAAGGATTGAGAACTATGCGTGAAGATTGCTGAGAATCTTCGTGGAGCCAGAAACCTTAATTTTGTGTTTGGTGTGCTCTCTCCTCTAGTGTGTGGGTGCATGAAACCTCTCCCTTGAAGACAGAGCTGCATATTGAAGTTCGATCAGAGATGCGACCTCTCCTCCACATTGATATGTGTTGCGACCTCTCTCTTGGTGTGTATGGAGCTGCGGTTTCACCTTTGAAGTTGTATAGGGAAGTTTGGAACCCTACTACTGCCGATGCAACCTAAACACCACCTCTTTATCAGAGTTGTGACCTGGCAATTGCGACCTCATATGGTGAGTTGCAAACTTTGAAGAAAGAAATTGTATTAAGATTTATGTTGACATCTAATATTGTGACTGCCATAACTTATTATTGAGAGTTTTAACAATGTTTAAAGGGAATGTGTCACAAAGCTTTTGCAAAATAGATAGACGATACAACCCATAGACCTAGAAGATACTAGTAGATATGAAGACCTGTCTGAAGCATCATTTTGATGTAATTATTTGAAAATAAAAACTTTCATGTGTGTTTGATATAGACCTGCAAAATTTTGTTGTAATGAGCTTTTAATATTGAAAGTATATAGTGTAAACGGTGGCAGAGACTTAGACCTGCAACTTTTCTTCTTTGCTTCCCAAAAACCATTTCTTTGCATGTGATGGAGTTGAAAGTTGCAGAAGATGCATTATTTTACATCCATAGTTGGAGAAGTGAACACCCCTTTCCTAGAACAAGTCCAAGGGGGAGAACATCAGAAGAGGACGAGGAAGAAGAAAACTCAGAGGCAGGGGGCAGAAACAACTCAAGCAAAATATCATATTTGAAGTGTAAGCATTGTGGGAGGAATGGACATGAAGCAGATCAATGTTGGGCCCCTTGGGACTCCATCAAATATATATATAAGATCCAAGAGGCTAGGAAATCTCCCATTCCGCTCATTGTATTATTGCATATTGTAAGCGTGGAATAAATGAAATCACATATTTTTCATCTTATAAATATTGTTGGTGGCTTGATACTGGTGTGACATCCTGCATGATATTTAGAAAAGGATTTTTTGAAGAACTGAATGAAAGTGTAGATGGCATATTGTATTTTGCATAAAATTCCAGCCTTAAACCAAAGGGAATTGGTTCGATCGGGTTCAAGCTGCCTGGATTCCCGGACTTTTTGTTGCAGAATGTTCTCTATCTTCCAGAGTTGCATTGCAGAGAATCCTAAGGAGAAGCCTGTGTTATCCTTGGTGTAGGTTAGACAGTAAGGAAATTCCATCGACGTGTTTGATGGAATCATAGAGATAAGGAAGTCCTCTAACAACAAGGTCATCATGATCGGATATGAAGATGGAAAGTTGTTGAAGTTAAAGGGTTCATATGCAAGAATTTAGAACTTTTCCTACCTCTCTCAACATGGAGAAGCTAATGTTCCATCCAGTTTGTTATGGCATGCTAGATATGGTCATCTAAATTATAACAATTTTCTTTTGTTGAGAAAGAATGGTGTATTTGGTTTTCCCACCATTCTTAGGAAGATGAACAAATGTGATGCATGCATAGGAAAACATAGTAAGCAACCATTCCAAGAGTCAAAATTCAGAGCACGTCGAAAGTTAGGGCTAGTTCACTCTGACTTATATGGCTTCATGCCTATTCCTTCTTCCCATGGTAATAGATACAACATGACCTTTGTTGGTGACTACACTAGAATGTGTTAGGTATACTTGTTAAAGACAACATATGAAGCATTTTAAACATTCAAGAATTTTCATACATGGATAGAAAATCAAGCACAATCTCAGTTTGGCACACTTCGTACTCATAATGGAAAATAATACACTTCTAATGATTTTGAAGACTATCTTCATCAACATGGGATTGCACATCAAACTTCAGTTCCTTAAAATCCTCAACAAAAAAGTGTGGAAGAAAGAATGAATAGAACCATAATGAATATGGTACGCTCAATGATGTTTTTTGAGAATGTAAAACTGATGTTTTGGGGTGATGCAATATTGGTGTAGCCTATTTGAGAAATAGAAGTCCCTATCATGCTCTTGAAGAAAAGACTCCACATGAAATGTGGTATGGCCACATGCCATCAGTGAGACATCTTTGGGTCTTTGGTTCCACCCGTTATGCCTTGATACCAAAAGATCAAAGATAAAACCTTGGTGCTAGAAGTCAAAAATGCATTTTCTTGGGGTATTTAGACACCTCCAAGGCACATCGTATTTATGATGAGATAAACAAGAAGCTTTTTGTTTCTAGAGATGTGATTTTTCTTGAAACTAATAAAAATGACGAGTCTATTAATAGACAACTTGATCGTCTAGAGAAATTTGCCCATCTAAAGGCATATTTTGAAGTTGATAATGAAATTCCACATCTTGAAGGGGGGATCCCTATATTGGACCAATCTTTAGAATTTCATTTTGAAGCACCAACACCCCCTCATGAAGAAACTCATGAAGAATAATTTCTGACCACTTCACCTAAACATGCAATTCAACTGGATGATGTAATTGAGAGGATTGTAAGATTGAATCTTGAAGAAAATGAAGCACCTCCAGCTTGTCAACCTAGGACATCAAGGAAATTTTTGAAATGGGCCACAACGACACTTCAAAGTGTCCATCCGAATGAAGTTGGAAAGACGAGAACAATAAGTTCAACCATACAAGAAGATAGAGGAGATGCAGATAACTCAGTTGATGACATGGCTGTCTCATTTGATTGTGTATTAAATTTATCTACTAAATTTGAATCAAATTCTTTTGAAGAGGCTACTACTCGTGATGGGTGGAAAGAAGCCATGCATAATGAGTATGATGTGCTGATGAAGAATGGAACCTGGAAGTTGATTGACCCTCCAATTGGAACCAAACCAATTAGCTGCAAGTGGGTATAAAAGAACAAATACAAATCATATGGCTCACTTGAAAATAACAAACGAGGCTTGTGGCGAAAGGCTATGCACAAAAAGAAGGAATTGACTATGAAGAGACGTTATCCCTGACAACAAAATGGGATACCATCCACACCTTACTATCTTTGGCTGCACAAAATGGGTGGAAAGTCCACCAGATGGATGTAAAAACTACTTTCTTGAATGGATACTTGAAAGAAAATGTCTTCATGTCTCAGCCAAAAGATTTTTTGTGAAGGGACAAGAACAAAAGGTATGCAAACTCATCAAGTCCTTGTATGGCTTGAAACAAGAACCTCGAGCATGGTATGAAAAGATAATTGAGCATATTTCAAAGTTAAATTTCAAACATTATATTCTTGATGATGCAACATTGTTTGTAAAGAAAGTTGGAAGATCTGTTATGTTTCTTGTGGTTTATGTAGATGACCTTTTGATGATAGGGAACGATGAAAGTTATAATGCATCCATAAAGAAATATTTGAATAAGGTTTTTTAAATTATAGATCTGAGACACTTTCACTACTACCTAGGAATTGAAATCACTCAACATCCTAAGTACATATTCATATCCCAGAAGAAGTATGTCAAAGAATTGTTGAACATATTTTGCATGACATAATGCAAACCTCTCTCAACTCCAATGAACAAAAGTTGAAGCTCACATCAATTAAAGGAAAATAATTCGAGGATGTGACCAAGTACCGACAGCTTGTAGGAAGCCTTACCTACCTTACCACCACCAAACCAGATATTTCATATGTTGTTGGCATCCTTTAAAGGTTCATGCAAAAACATTATGAAGGACATTGGTCTGCTACAAAAAGAGTTTTAAGATACTTGAAGGGGACTCAAGTAATCCAAGGTTAATGAATTCAAACTTATATGGTACGTTGATTCGGAATTAAATGGAGACAAGGAGACAAGAGTGTCTACTTATGGATACACAATGAGTCTTTGATAAGTAGTTGTCTCTTGGAGATCACACAAATAGCCAGTTCCAATAGATTCGACAACAGAGGCAGAATATGTGGTTGTTGTTGACGCAACGAAATGGATAGTATGGCTAAGGAATATACTTGAATATTTGCGGGCGAAATAAGAGAAATCCACTCCCTTATTGTTCAAAAACACTTCTACAATAAATTTTTCCAAGGATCCTAGATTCCATGATTGAACCAAACACATCAACATGAAGTACCATTTGATTTGAAATCATGTATAGGCCAAGACAATTCATCTACGACATTGTTCCATGAATGAGCAAATTGCAGACATCTTCACCAAAGATCTTGGATGAGAAAAGTTTTAGAAGTTTAGAAACATGCTCAGACTTACTAACACCCCTTCGGATTAAGGGGGGGATGTTGGACACATCATCCTTTGAGATTGCGTTGATGTAAATATGAACAACCATAACTAGGAAGAGTCTTTCATTATGGAAGATACATAAGATCAACCATTATTTTCCTTGTATAAAAAAATAAATTCTTCCATGAATAATACACATCTAGGAGTTATTTACGATTAGGAAGCACTGTGGCAAGGTAAAGAGGTCCATGCACATCAAGCATGAATCAAACTTCCAATTTGTAATGAGTTAAGCTCAAAATCCATTAAATAGAAATTGGCATTACATGGTATAGTTATTCATGTTACCAAGAAGCAATATATGTTTTCTTTGGATATTCATGTCCTCAAGAAACAAGAGTTATTTTCTTTGTTCTCTTTGAGCATACTCCTAATATTGTTGTTTTCCTCCTTGAAATAAATGGTTTAATTTATTACTCAAGGCTATTGGATTCCAACTCTTTGTTAGCTAGCAATAAATCATTTGTATTTGATTTTTTTAGTAATTGTTACAACACATAGTAGATGATGATATAGAAGCTATTAATATGTCAAAAAAACATAAAAATAAATACTCATGGAAAATAGAAATGACTAAATGCTAGGAAGTAGTTGCAGTATTGTCATGGATGCAACTATTTAAGATATATTGCGAACATAAGCACTTTCTTATAGGTTTCCTTGGAAATAACTTGTGGGCCATCACTACGAGCTTTACCTATATGTTATGACATTTAAGGAAACTAGTCTTGTCATTGTATCCCAAATTGCATATACAATGAAAACAAAAGTATTTGCAAGTAGTTCCAACCTTATGCATTTATCTTTCTACATTTCTTGTACTTCCATTTATCATATTACTTCCTTAACCTCTCCTAAATACAATGAATTATTTACTAGTGTAAGATAAAATCACTTACCATTATTTTATTTCCTCCTCTTGATTTAAGAAAAGAATCCTTTGCTCATGTCAACACAAAGCTTTTTGTAATTTGGATAAGGTGCATTACCATTGTAAAATTGTGCTTATTATATAGCTATTACATTCTCATAATGCTTTGTGAAGTGACGACTAAGTACTTCGTATACACTCAGAAAACACATTAGACCATATGATTTTTGGTGATGTTAAATTTGCATAATTGAATTTTCTGGGTGTATGGTCAACAATGGGGGATTTACTACAATTTAGGTTATTACCCTACTTTTGATAGGTTCCAACCTATAAAGAAAGAGCCAGTGAAACTTGACAACAAGTGTCACCATCCAGTAAAATTAATAGTTCATGACTAATGAGAAACAAGTATCCATTAAGTGATGCTCACGTGTCCAATGATTGACGCTTAATGGACATACGATTACTTTAAACGTTTAGGCCACGTGGACGATATCTCTTAAGTGGCATGTTTAAGCCACGTGATAAACGTCCCTTAGGAGAATCGAAAGCCACATTTAGGCCATGTACTGATGTCTCTCGAGAGAATTTTGTCCCAGGTTTAGGCCAAGTATAAGTGATGTCTCTTAAGTATAATACACATATTTTAAGCATGCTTTAAGCAACATTGATTCTTGATATATCGCTTAGAAAAATAATTGAAACGAAGCCCAAATGAATTTAAAGGTCTAATTATTTGGCGTTTCTCTCACACAAAAAACATAGAACATTCATCAAGCTTGGACCCGAATAAAGTAGTGAATTTACATAAATTCCAATCTTTTAAAATAGAAGAGAGGAAGTTTAGATATTCATCTCTAGAACACATTGTTTGTTACAGTACGATAACTACATCAACCTTTTATATATAAAATATTATTCTGAGGGATAACCATTTGTGGGAACCTACCACCCTAGTGCATTGAAGGAGAGTACAATCATTTCACAAATTGTTTCTAGGATTTCCCTTCTCTTAGGGCCCTAAAAATGGTCAATTATTTCCCATATCTAATCTATTATTTGGTTGGGACATGGCCACTGCATATGCTATTTCTTCCCAACTAAGGAAGTAATTCCTTTATCCATGACCAATCCCAAACCCTCAAAAGCCTCCCCTTTGTCCTTTTTAGATATCAAAAGATCGGATGACTCCAAGGTAGGTTTTTACAATTTTTCTTTAATCCAGTGAAAAAATTGGTAAAATATTTACCAAAATCTCCTACTCTTTCTTTTATAGGGACGTGTTTGAGGTATCTTTCTAGTGTCTCAAGACTGTACTGCAACTTGGCTATAAGAAATCCCCCCCCCACACCATGCCCTACTTCCAAGGCTAGAACATGTGTATTATTTTCTAAAACAAACTCAATGATAATTCCTTCTGCGGAGTAATATATGGGAATGATCCCTCATATAGGTGTATTTCCTTAATATTGTATGGTACCTCATTACTAGAAGGAGACAAGGGACCAAATTTCAATTCAAGAAAACATGTAGTGGGAACTAAGGAATCCATACCTTTTATTAGAGAGTCTAAAGTCAAAGGTGGATATTCCATATGTATTTTATGATACGTTAGTCTATAGGGAAAGTGCCCATATACTTATAAATAAAAAACCATGCCTCTTTTCTCTCATCCTCAAATTTTCCCAGATCTAATGAAGGTTTATTATTATCCTTCACAACAAATTTTTTGATCCAAATCCTTTTGGGAGTTCTTGATAAATTTCCACCCACTTAATAATCTACCCTCAAATGCTTGACCTCGTGACAAAATGCACATATAAAATGAAGTTTCCAATAGTGGAGCTTCTAATAAAACTTATGAGATCCCCACTCTATCTTCATATCCATGAATAACCCTTCCCATAAATCCAATTCAACTAGAATATGATCCATCCTCCTCTTAGGTTTTTACAACCACACAACTTCATATGCAACAAATATTGCAATAGTATTACCCACCATTTCCAATATTTTATCATGCCACAATTTCAAGGGGAGCCTAGGTGGTAACATAACCTAAACCTCCTACATGTATAATTTTAGTTCTCTTCTTTTCTCAAATCCAAGATCCTATTGTTTGAGGCAAAGTCTCAAGGATAGTGACACTACCATTCTTTTCTCAACACTAGTAAGTGCATCCTTTCATGATGAAACATAACCATTTAGAGACCAAAACATGGAAGGCATGGATGTATCCTAGAAGAGGCCTCCAATTCTCTTCTATATATCCCTCTAAACCCTCTCTCTTGACCATTTTACCCATAAATATTCCCACCACAACCCTTTCCATTAGAACTTCCACTTCAAACATCTACACATATTTATCGACAACCATCTTCACACAGTTTAGAAAAGATTGAATACACCTCCTTTTCGAAGTCAATTGAGCCTCCTTCACTTGGTCCTTAGCTATTTTTGTAGTCAAGTCCTCTTCCTCATCCATTAATTCATTTTCTATGGATCTTCTTGGTTCCTCGAGACCTAGAAACCTTACTTCTCCACAGCTACAACCATTCCAGATGCTCTCCTAAATCCTCCTTGGCATTCTCCTCAAGTACACATGATGTTCTAACAACCATCCTAGTCTCCAAAATACTACTTCTACCTTCCTATCCCATAATATAACACTTTTCTAGAGGATTTGTTGATTTATCTCATATGTTTGTTTGGACATATGTTTTTTAGGAATTTTCTCCTGCCCTTCTCCATAGTCGACCAGTCCCTCCATGGTGTTAAAAAATAGTTGTAATCCCTAGAATATTTCCTTCCATACTTGTAATAACCCTAACTTCTCCATTATTTTGAGATCTCTCATAACCATTGATGGTTACTCATGCTCACAGTTAATTTGCTTTAATGATTCTACAATAAATGATATTTAGTGAGCAAATCAAATAATGTTATAATAGATATCCTAAATGGAGTGATGGAGATGTTTAGGGCAGAAATCATTATACTACAAATAGTTGGACATAGTTAATCCCGATTCATATCACTACTACTCAAAAGAACATCACCTAGCATGTGCATAGCATTGAGAAGAGAGCATGCTATCCTTGGAGGATGAGGATGAAAATGTGTTGAAGAAGGCATCGTGGATTGGAAATTGTTGATGTATTTGTAACTTCGGAATGTATTTCACTTGTATATTTTATATTGTATTCATATGTCATTGTACTTCCGACGGAGAGGTTTCATTCCTCCGATTGGGAAGGATATCATTGTAGTTGAGTGGGTTATTAGACTCCCCTAGTGGGGTCGGCCCAAAGTTAAGTTGTAATGGGTTATTAGACTCTCCTAGGAGAAGTCGGCCCAGTTAGGGTAAAAGGAAAGTGAAGTAAAGTATAAATAGAGAGTGTGACTCTCTCATTTGATCATTCACTCACTCACTCATTCATACAAGTGAGAGAGAGACAAGTTCACACAAGTGGAGGAGGAGGAAGCTGCTGGAGACCATCTTCTTGTTTTGGGGTTTTGAATTATTGCTCATTCTATCTCTGAGGAAGTTCCATGGTTTTCTCCTTTATGGTTTCCCCGGTGAAATGCTTTGTGTCTCTTGTCTCTTATGTTTGAAACGTTGTGCATGTTGTTCTCTCAGATAAGATCGTAGATCATATTGAATTAAATTGTGAAAAACTAACATGGTATGAGAGCTAACCTGAGAAGACACTGTGCAGCTGTGGAAGCTAGGGCTTCTTAAGTTTTGGGTCTCTTTCCCCCGATCATCAAGGGCGGGAGGCTAGGCTAAATCTCCTAAGGAAGGCACATCTTTCTGTCGAAAAAGG
Source organism: Larix kaempferi (assembly GCA_027924585.1). NCBI lineage: Eukaryota > Viridiplantae > Streptophyta > Pinopsida > Pinales > Pinaceae > Larix > Larix kaempferi. The sequence continues at coordinate 3,728,479 of BSBM01000398.1, read as the reverse complement.
ATTTGATTTCGAGCATTTTCAGTTTTTGCCCTCTCATTGCTGCAGGAAATTAGGGCTTTTTACAGAAGTGGAATTTTGGAGTGCTCTTAGCATAGGATTATTTTCCGCAGCAAAATCAAAATTTAGAGACCAAGATCAAACTTTTTGGTTGGGTGAATCTTCTGGAAAGTCAAACCCTAATTTGATTTTTGGACCAGAAAAACCAAAAAACCAGAATTTGACAGAAGTTGTAGATCTGAAATTCGCAAGTCACTTTTGAGGGGTCAATTTTTGGAGTTTTCAAAATCTAAGCACACCAGCTTGCTCACCTCAGTCAATTGCATCTTCCTGTCCAGAAAGAAGTTTGAAATTCCAAGTTTGGATTTTTAGGGTTTCTCTGTCAAACCCTAGCTGACTCCAGATCCAGCTTCAGCAAATCAAGTGGTAAGACCTAAATATTTTATTTCCATTTGAATTTCTCATTAAAGATACCTCACCACACCAAGCTTGAGGATAAGATTAAGGGGTTGATAAATTCTGAGCATGGAAGTATAGGATTGGGTTAATCCTAGAAGAGAATGAATTGGACACCTACATAAGTGAAGAGGTTCCAGTTCCAGAGGGAGATGAGGCTAAGGCCTTACATAAGAAGAACTTGGTCAAGGCCAAGAGGATCATTGCAGATTCTATCAAGGACTATCTCATACCACATGTGTCATCTTTAAAGACACCCAAGGAGATGTTTGATTCCTTGACCAAGTTGTTTGAAGGAAAGAATATAAATCGAAAGATGACATTGCAAAATCAATTGAAGAATGTCAAGATACAAAATGTAGAGACCATGCAATCCTACTTCACAAGGGTCTCTCAGATAAAAGAACAACTTGAAGTTGTGGGAGAAGATATAGAGAATGGAGAAATAGTGATGACCACCTTGAATGGTCTTCCTAGGTCATGGGATTCCTTCATCTAAGGAATTTGTGCTAGGAAGAAGCTCATCTCATTCAATAGGCTGTGGGCGGAATGCTCACAAGAAGAAGCTTGACTTGTAGCTTGAGAAGAGAAGATGGGTAATGAAGACCAAGCTCTCACGGCACACTCCAAGAGGAATGATGATAAGAGGGTGCACCACCACAGTAAGAAAGAAAATCACCACCAAAACCGGAGGGGTAACTTTAAACCCCGAAGAGACATATCCATTACTCGATGCTACACATGTGATGAGAAGGGACACTACTCCAGAGATTGTCCCAGAAACAGAAGTGGCTCCAACAAGAAGAAGACCAACAAGAGAAGGCATCATGATCATACTACAAAGGATGATGAACCTCCTAGGAAGAGAGCTAGAGAAGAATATTCTTCAAGCGATGAAGAGTATGTTTTGATCTCCGCACTCATGGGAACTATTACACATGGAAGCAATAATTGGCTTATAGATAGTGGGGCTTCCAAGCATATGACAGGATTCAAGGAATCCTTTATGAACCTATCTGAACATGAGTCACCTCACAAAGTGAAACTTGGGGATCACTACCAATATCCTATAAAAGGAAGTGGTGAAGCCTCTTATAAGCTAGACTCTGGAAAGTCTATGAAGATGAAAGATGTCTTGTTTGTACCAGGACTAAAGAAGAACCTTCTCTCCATATCTGCATTGGGTGTAAAAGGTATGAGGGTTTCATTTGTAGATGGCCAAGTTCTTATGTGGCCTAAAGGAAAGACTATAGATGATGCAGTAGTGATTGGGGAGCAATAGGGAGGATTATACAAATTGAAGGGCCAACCAGAACAAGCCTTGGTCCATGAATCCATGGATCCAATTGAACTATGGCAGAGAAGGCTTGCACATGTGCACTATAGAGAAATATCTCTTGCAAGCAAAGTTGTTGAAGGTCTTCCAGATATCCAGGCAAAGCATGAAGGCGTTTGCAAAGGATGTGAGAAAGGAAAGAACACAAAGAAGACATTTCCAAGTAGCGAAAGCAAGGAAAAAAGAATCTTGGAAATCATCCACTCCGATGTATGTGGTACGATGTCATCCAGTTCTGAGTGGCTATGTATATTATGTTTCTTTCATTGATGATTTTTCTAGGAAAACTTGGATATATTTCTTAAAGGGAAAATATGAAGTATTCAGTAAGTTCAAGGAATTCAAAGCCTTGATCAAGAACCAAACAGAGAAGAAAATCAAGACATTCCGGTCAGACAATGGCAGAGAGTTCACATCAGAAGACTTCAAGAAATTATGCAGAGATTCAGGGATTAAGAGGGAGTTGACCACTCCATATAATCCACAACAGAATGGAGTTGCAAAAAGGAAGAATAGAACAATTATGGAAGCAGCAAGGGCAATGCTTCATGACCAGGATCTTCCTATGCATCTATGGGAAGAAGCTGCAAGGACAGCTGTGTATGTACAGAATCGTACTCCACATAGAGTACTTGAAAACAAGACACCAGAAGAAGTCTTCTCCGACGAGAAATCAGAAGTCAGCCATCTCAGAATATTTGGTTGTCCAGTATACATACACATTCTGAAAGAGAAGAGGACGAAGTTAGATCCTTCAGGAAAGAAGGGTATATTTGTGGGATATAGTGAAAGATCGAAGGCTTACAGAATATATTTCTTAGGATTCAAGAAGATCGACATCACCAAGGATGTAACATTTGATGAAGACTCAGCATACAACAAATCCAGAAAGCTACCTGTTGAAGACATTGAAGAACCAGAAGCACCTAGGATCCAAGATACAACAATGAATGAATTAAATCCAAAAGAAGACCGTGAGATAGAAGATCCATAGGAACCTATAGATCCACCTCGTGAGAAGAATTCCTATAAGAGGAAACCAGCATGGCTACGAGAGGTAATTCAAGATGCAGAAAGGTATGGTGCTTCAAAAGGAATGCACAGAGAAAGCAAGAGAACGAGGCCATACACAAGTTATGTAGCCCTTCTATGTGACATCATTGACAAAGAACCTTCCAACTATGAGGAAGCAGCTCAGAAGAAAGAATGGAAGGATTCCATGATCGAGGTGTACCAGTCGATCATAAAGAATGATGTCTAGGATGTGGTCCCGAGACCAGGAGGGAATTATGTAGTGACTTCCAAATGGATCTACAAGATCAAGCATGCTGTAGATGGCAGCATAGAGAAATACAAGGAAAGATTTGTGGCACATGGATTCTCCCAGAAAGAAGGGATAGACTATGAGGAGACATTTTCACTTGTAGCCAGGTACACTTCCATCAGAACAGTTCTTGCTCTGGCTGCAGTTATGAAATGGAAGAGACACTAGATGGATGTCAAGACAACATTCTTGAATGGTGTAGTGGAATAGGAAGTGTATGTGGAGTAGCCACTCGGGTTTGAGACACATGACAGGGAGACTCATGTGTGCAAACTAAAGAAAGCTTTGTATGGCTTGAAACAGGCACCAAGGATGTGGTACGACAGGATAGACAGCTTCCTGACTAGTTTTGGCTTTACCAAGAGTAAAGCATTTTCTAACCTTTACTACAAGGTTGAGGAAGGAAATCCAGTGATACTCCTACTATATGTAGATGACCTGTTTGTGACAGGTGAGGATGGGTTGATTGCTGATACGAAGAGGAAGCTTGCTGCCGAGTTCGAGATGAAGGACTTGGGTATGATGCACTATTTTCTAGGTATGGAGGTGTGGCAGAGTGCAGATGGAATATTCCTTGGACAAGGGAAGTATGCAGTAGAGATCCTGAAGAGGTTCGGGATGATGGAATACAAGGCCATGGCCAAACCTATGGCATCAAACCTGAAGTTATTGAGTGATGCCTCATCAGAGTCGGTTGATGCCACGATGTATCGTCAGATGATTGGTTCATTGATGTACCTGACGAATACAAGACTAGATATTTGCTTTGCTGTGAACACATTGATCCAGTTCCTGATGGATCCGAGACATGTTCACCTGATTGCTGCAAAGCATATTCTGAGCTACCTGAAGGGTACGATTGATTATGGGCTCAAGTATGATGTGAATCAGAAGATTAACCTGGAGGGTTATGTTGATTCAGATTGGGCAGGTAGTTCCATTGATAGGTAGAGCACTTCGGGGTATTGCTTCAGTATGGGATCAGGTGTGATCTCTTGGTTTAGCAGGAAGTAGTCCTGCGTAGAACTGAGTACAGCCGAAGCAGAGTATGTTGCAACTTGTTTGGCTAGTTGTGAGAAAGTATGGCTAAGGAAGCTACTGTCTGATTTGTTTGATCTCCAGTTGGACGCGACTTGTATACACTACAACAACCAAAGTTGTGTGAAGTTGTTTGAGAACCCAGTGTTACATGACAAGTCAAAGCACATTGAGATCAAGTACCACTATATCAGGGATATGGTGCAAAGAGGAGCAGTGAAGCTCCAATATGTTGTGACAGATGACCAAATAGCCGATGTATTGACCAAGCCGCTGGCCAGAGTGAAGTTTGAATACTTCAGAGAGAGGCTTGTTGTACTTCAGATTGATGTTCCTTCCCAGGGGAAGCGATGAGTCTGGAAGACGCAGATGCACATGGTCTTTTCCGACATGGTTCGAGGTTATTCCTTCCATGTTCGTTGATGTAATTGCTGGGCTTTTTCGACATGGTTAGAGGTTAGTCCTTCCATGGTCGTTGATGTAATTGCTGGAGCTTTTTCGACATGGTCAGAGGTTAGTCCTTCCATGGTCGTTGATGTAATTGCTGGAGCTTTTCCAACATGGTTAGAGGTTAGTCCTTCCATGGTCGCTGATGTAATTGCTGAGCCTTTCCCGGATGGTGGTAGGAAAGTCCTCCCATGCCGGTGAGTGTAAGTGTTGTGTTATGTGCATCTAGGCTGTGCTTCGTTGACGATGAGATGATATAAAGATGATGAGGCGACAGTAGGGAACTACACAGGTTTTGCAGTGGCATATAATTAGTCCTTGGAGATCTTGTAGGTGACTAGACTAGACCACATTCTTTAGATTTTTTTTGTACACTGTGTTTTTTTTTCCAAATCTAGTGCTCTTCGATTCTTAGAATTGTCATTATTATACAATATTAGGAAGAAATTGTCCTACCCAGTGATTTTTTCTAATATCAACTTCATGTTCAAGCCTTTAGCTTCATTCCCTTTATCTTTTTATGTGAAACAGTTTCCCTTGTATTGTTCGTCATTTTTTTATTTCCTTCTTGTACTTCCAAAGGCCTCAAAGGATGATTTCTTATAGATGGAGTTAAAGTTTGGAAAACTCATCAATGTCGTTTGGAAGATAATGGATATTGTCACTTAGTCCATTGGTATTGCATATGTGGCATTTATGGAGCCAATAGTCATGCAAATATGGAGAATATTGAACTAGGTTGCACCATTCAAGAGAGAAGTCCTCTACCTACTAGGTTGTTGTAGGAATAAAGAGTGTAGTGTCAAGGTTCAAACTCAAACTTACTCTTGAAGAAATATCCCTAACAATATTCAAACTAATTATATAGCATGGTGTTAATACTTCAATTCATGAGGAAACCCTAAATTCATATTCTTCATGGCAAAGTTTAAGCTCAATCTTAATGTAGCTCAAAGTCAAGAACTTGTTTCATGAAGTAACTTGCTAGGGCATAGTGTTGTTCCACATAACCTATAGAGGGGACTAAAATGTTTTCTCCTATGTAGATGATATAAATCACCTTGTTATGCCTCCATTCTCCACTCCTAGCTTGCAACTTCTTTTCAAGATCGCTCACACACACACACGCACACAGAAGAATTTTTTAGTTTATGGTACAAACCCTCATAATTAAATCATACTTGTACATGTCAATGTGGGGAAAAATGACTTAACAACACGTTATTATGCTTTCCAAGTTATCACACACCATTTTTCTTCAGATATATGATGAGATACTCTATTTCCAATAAAGTTAACACACTGTACTACCACTTTAACACCACATAATATAAGTGGTGTTAATATAATCACTTCAACACCACATAATATAAGTGGCCCCAATACAAACACTTTAATGTCACACAACATAAGTGGTGTTGATGCAATCACTTTAACACCACACAATACAAGTGGTGTTAATATGACCACTTTAACACCACATAATACAAGTGGTGTTGATATGATCACCTTAACACAACATAATATAAGTGGTGTCAATACAAATTTTTAACACAACATAATATAAGTGGTGCTAAAAGATTGATTTTCTTATCGTAATTGTTTATGTTTGATTTCCAAGTTTCTCCAATTTCCATTACAATAGTAAGTATTTTAGTTAAATGAGAAGTTCTTCTTATATCAATATTTGAGTGGCAATGGTATTTTAGTTGCTAGAAGTAGTTTGTCTCAATATTTTAAGAAAGTTTTGCAAGAACTACATGTTATGTAATTATTAATCACACATATACATTGCAACCACTTAAAATAAGGTTTTGAAACTAAATAGACTTCTAAATGAGACATAGATGAATCCACTACAACGTTATATAATTCCAAATTTTTAATAACCATCTCTGCAAACATTTCAAATACAAAACAAATTGCTTCACAACCTCTAACAATGAATTGAGAAAGGGCTTTGGCAAAGTTCCCTACTTAGTAAAGACCAGATAGAACTATGAGGGATAACCACTCTTCGTAATCTCTAAATGCTTTTCTCGAGTAGAGCAATACACCAAGAAGTTTAAGACATCAAATAAGTTCACGCTATTTTAGTTTATCTTCTTTTGTCACAACCTTATCAACATGTTCACTCTATGTTAATTTGTCTTCTTTTGTCACACCCTCAAATGACTTTTGTGGCGAACAACCATCAACTTGATAGTGGCCAAGGATGTCGCAAGTAGATATGGAACTTAAATTAGATAAATGACAGCATGTCGTTATGTTAGTTTATCTTTATCACACAAGGTAAACCCACTTAACTATAAGAACCAAAAATAAACTCCAAATAATAAAAAGTAGAAATACTTTACATGCTATTGTTTTGCATAAAAATTTAGAATGACATTTTCATAAAGTAAACATAATAATAAATTTTCATATAATCATTGTGGTTTAAAGTTGGATAATAAGAAACAAAAAAAATGGTAAAAATTTTGCAAATAAATTTATTACATGCAAGGAAAATTTCTTTTCTAAAGAAAAAGCCTTATTACACCAAAGCGTAGAAAGATATTCCTAACAATCACCAAATGCATTATGAAAAACTATTTTTTTTTCACAATAGAGAAATTTAAAAACATGTAAAATATCCCAATGTTTTCAAATATCCCCATTATGATGATCCATAAAGCTCTTCAAATGGGAAACTTTCATACGAGTGCTTGAGACATTCATGTAGAATGCGGTCATTTACATCATAAATGAATGTATCCACGTTTATGACAATCTGCCCATCTTTACCAATGCACTTTTCCTAATTCGCTAGGGAAATCTACCCATACAAATTATGGCATTTTTTTTCTATATGCTCTTAATTAGATATCGATGTTATGGCATTTTTTTCAATATAACATCAATTTCTTAATTAGATATTGATGTTATGGAATTTTATTCAATATAATGTTAATTTCATTAAACTTGGACATATTCTAGTCCAAGTCATTTTGAAGACGGGTCAAAAACAACTTTTTTAAACCCCAAAATCAAGCAAAATACGGTTCCAAAAGTGCCAAATCTAAGTTCCAAAAGTGTCAATACCGGTTCTGAACATGCCAAAACCAGTTCCAAAAGTGTCAAATCCAGGTTCCAAAAGTGACAAAACTGGTTTCAAAAGTGCCAAATCCGGTTCCAAAAGGGCCCAAACCGGTTCCAAAAGTGTCAAATCCTGTTCCGAAAGTGCCAAATCCAGGTTCCAAAAGCATACTTTTTCTTTTGATATCGCCACTTTTGAAATTGGTTTTGTGCTTTTCCGATATGATAAATATGATAATGGCACTTTTAGAACTTGATTTTGCCCTTTTGGAAGACTACTTTTGACACTTCCATACTTAATTTTGAAATTTTAAAACAGATTTTAGCACTTTCAAACTCTGATTTTGCATTTTCGAAAACCAAACTCGACACTTTACAAGAATTATAATCACAGTGAAATTGAACATACTAGTACAAACAAACATTCAAGTGTATTATTTAACAAAAAAATTTCCTTTTATTCACAATTGGCCTCACATCACTCACGCCATTTAGGTGCAGCACGCAAGTCCATAATCAATCTAACAAGAATGTGTCATTGACATCTTGGAAAGTATACATTTTTGTTATAATACAGTTCCCTTCCTCGTTACAAACATGTTTTTCTTTCGATTCAACAACAATCACTATATCTGTAGCATCTCAATCATGGATCAAAATGTCTCAAACTTTGTTGAAATGATTGAGAAATACAAAAGGATTTCCATCACCCTGATAACCCTCTCTGAATATGCAAGAACAATATTCTTGTGTTAAAATTACTCTAAATTGTTCCCTTTGCAATCCCTTTCTTTGTAATAATGTTGGCAAAAACTCGTCAACGTTTTTTTTGGTGCAAATGTCCATACCCCAACTTCAAATATACTAAAGCATTTTTCAAAAAATTCCTTTTAATCTTGGACGTATAAAATAACACTTTGTGGTTGATTCAATATCCCGTGTTCGTGGAAATCCGAATTTCTTTTTTTTATGAACCACGTGTAACAAAACTCCATTGAAATAAAAAAAATCAATGGTTTAATGGTAACAAATCTTCTAGTATCTGCAAACGAAAAAAAACACATACAACAGAGTCAATAAAATATTATGTTTTAATGTTTCTAAGTATATCGCTTTCATGTTCTACCATTTTTGAAACAATGTTTGAAACACATCACCAGATACATGATACTAAGTCCATAATAATATGAGAATTGTCCAATAAAATTTACATCAATTAAATGTAGAAGTTGTAAAATTTATACAAATCACTAAATGAATTGTTGTCTATATAATATGACAGTCATTTGAAGTTGAATGTCTTTAACCAACGCCCAATTTTTTAATGAGGCCCGAGATAAATGAATGAAGGGGAGGACGACCCTTCTTCTACCCAGTATTATTTTCATAATAGTTCTAGACTGCAAGAAGGGTGGTTCAATCCTTCTTGTGTTCACCATTCAGGATACAGGTGAATTGCAGGATATTGGTGTTCACAATTATCTACTAGACGAAGGGGCGGTCGATCCTTCTTGTCGAAAGTCGGAATTCGGAATGAATATTGTTTATCTGTTATAACTTAGCCAATGTCTCGATCCCTACCATTTACTGCGGAAGTCGGTAGTCGGTAATTTTCGTCCCAGCCTTCGTATATTAAATATTTTTACATTTTTATGTTAAATGAAGAGTCGGTCGACCCTTCTTGTGCTTAGTATTTTTCCAATCTTCACCATTCTAGATATACATGAATTGACAACCTAGCCTTCATAGGTTGAATATTTGCACAATTCCCTCATAAATGAAGGGACGAACGACCTTTCGTCTACCCAGTATTATTTTCATACTAGTTATAGACTGCAAGAAGGGTCGTTCGATCCTTCTTGTGTTCACCATTCTAGATACAGGTGAATTTCTCTAGCATATTCACGCAGGGCTCTTGCATATGCCCGCAACCTCTTTCATATGCCCATAGGAAACTTGCATATGCCTGCAGTTTCTTGCATATGCCCGTAGGGCTCTTTCATATGCCCGTAGGGGTCATACATATTCCCACATGCTCTTGCATGTGCCCACAGGCTCTAGCATATTCCCACAGGCCCTTGTACATGCTCAAAAGGCTTACAATATAACCGCAAGCTTACAATATGCCCGCATAAAGGCATAAGCATATGCTCACATAAAGGCATAAGGATATGCCCGCAAGGACCATAAAGAAATGCCCACGAAGCCTAAGGATATGCCCGCAAGGGGCCTAAGGATACGGGAATTTTATCTTGCTACATGAATCTAACGCATCCTACAGGAATTCTACTGTGGGCATATAAGTTCGCTCATATCTACAACAGACATGAAAGCTACAGGCATCTGCGTGGAAATTTTGGGGATATCAAGAAGGGGATTAGTAATTTAACTAGTAATTGGTAATTTAACTAATCTGGAGAATACAAAAGGACAGGATTATCCAGAGATCACGATTCTCATTATAAAGGACGCAATTTCTTTTGAAAATGTGTGATTATGAATGGACACGATGTTATATCTTTGTTATTGTTGAAAAAGAGTATTTAAACAAAAGTTCGATTTGGAAGTAAGGAGTCTCTAAAGGGAAGATCATAAAAGCATCAAGAAAGGAAGAGGCCAGAAGAATGAAGAATTTCCAGAGGCAGAATTGTTGGTCATTGATGATTATACAAGGATGACTTGGGTAACATTCCTGAAAGAGAAATCATAAGCTTTTGAGAAGTTTAAAATGTTTAAAGCAATGGTTGAAAATGAGACAAATCTGAAAATCAAATGTTTAAGGTTAGATAATGGAGGAGAGTTTACCTCAAATGAATTCAATGAGTTTTGTGAAACCCATGGAATTAAAAGACAATTTTCAGCTCCAAGGACTCCCCAGCAAAATGGCGTTGCGGAAAGAAATAATAGGATAGTCCAAGAAGCATCCAGAACTATGCTTAATGAAGCAAAACTCTCAGATGCATACTGGAGAGAAGCGGTATACATAGTTGTTTATATACTCAATAGAGGACAACTCAAATTAAATAAGGATAAGAATCCTTATGAACTATGGTATGGAAGACCTACCTCTTTCAAATATTTCAGAGTGTTTGGTAATAAGTGATACATAAAGAGGAATGAAGATGATCTTGGTAAGTTTGACTATAGAATCGATGAGGGAATATTTCTAGGATATTCATCCACCAAGAAAGCATATAGATGTTATAATCAAAGACTACACAAGATCATAGAGAGTGCAGATGTAAGAGTAGATGACATGAATCCAAGAAGAATTAGAACTCAAGATGATGAGATAGAAAATAATGATAAGGAAGAGGAAGACTCACAAAGGGAAGAGGATTTACAAGATGAAGAAGAGATTGAATAGGAAGAAAAATAAGATGAGGTATATCAATAAAATGACAAAGAAGATTCTCCAAGATATGATACAAAAGCACCATCAAGAAGAGTTCAAAGAGATCATCCTGAAAGTCAAGTTATTGGTGACATAAGTACTAGAGTTAAAACAAGAAGAAGGTTATTATATGATCAAGAAAAAACATTACTTTATTTAGTATAGCCTAAAACATTTGCAGAAGCTAGAAAAAGTGATGATTGGATCAAAGCTATCAATGATGACCTAGACCAAACAGAGAAGAACCAAACCTGGGAAATTGTCCCAAGACCTAAAGGCAAGAATGTTATTGGGACCAAGTGGATTTTCAAGAACAAGTTAAATGAAGATGGCAAAGTAATAAGAAACAAGGCCAGACTGGTATGCAAGGGATATTCTCAAGTGGAAGGTATTGACTTTGAAGAAACGTTTTCCCCTTTAGAAAGACTTGAAGCAATCAGGATGTTCTTAGCTTTTGCATGCTACAAAATCTTCAAAGTATATCAAATGGATGTTAAATTTGCATTTCTGAATGGAAACCCTGAAGAAGAAGTCTATATTGAACAACCTGAAGGTTTTCTCTTATTAGAAAACAGATATTATGTTTGCAAACTAAAAAGGGAACTCTATGGTATCAAACAAGCTCCAAGGGCATGGTTCTGTTGAGGCCTCGGGTGTGCTGAAAGTGTTCGAGACAACAATGCAAAAGAGAAATCCCAATCTAAAAGGCTTCAAATAACCCTACGCAAGAATTATTCTATCCTTAGACTATTTAGTATAGCTAACTTTGATGGATATCAGGCCTTCGTTGGCACTATGTGGGTAATCCAAAATGGATCTTTTTTCCTACAAGGAAAGATCTAAAAGTTCTTGTGATAAAGAAAGAAAAGTATAAACAGAAAGAAGACAAGTAAAAACAAGTTTAAGTTGATCTACTTAAATCAAGCTAAACCTAAAAAAATGTGATTGTAGATTCAAAACAATCAGATCTAAAAGATTAGGTAAGTGTTATACTAACCAATAAACATATAGATCATATTTCACATTATTTGTTTTATTCAAAACAAAATAGTAAAAACTAGTTTATTTTATTCAAAGGATTAAAAAGAATGTGATTGTCCTGTCAATGATAAGCTAACTAACAAATCAATCTTATGATGATAAGGACTATTATGTAATTGCAGAATGTGAAACAATATGAATCAAGTAAAGAAATTTATTGATGCATAACCTGCATATAAATCATATGAATGATAAATCAAGCACACATATGTATATGTTTTATGATTTAACAATACAAAACAGAGTTATTAGATGTATGTATGAAAAAACAAAATGAATCATGATACACATAACAAAAGAAAGGAAAAGAGAAATTAACTGAAATTCTTTAACGATTGTAAAACATTACAATTCTCCAAGTACAGAGTGTCTCTAGTTCTTTCCTTCGATGTTTCCCCCCCCACATTCATGATATTTGCCAAGGGAAGATTGCCACTTGGAAAATACATCCAAAAGATCATCAACATCTTGATACTTTGCATGCTCAAGCTGTAATTGTGCCTTGCAAGTGAAAGCATCGATCTCCCTATTCGTAGGATTTGACCATTCTCGTAAGAAGAGATTAATCTTCATCCCTGAATCCACGGGCGATTCAATTAATTCCTTGATCTCTTCTATCTGGATTTTCTCAATGTGCTCCTTAGATTTCAGATACTTTTCTTCGACTTGTGTAACCATAAGTTTAGGTGGAAGGGAAGTCTCAATCTGATTCATGACAGGAAACTCCAAAAATCCTAGCAGATTATCAGAGGCAAACCATCTCTTTTTGCATACTTCCTGGCCTTCTTTAATTGTAGTTTCAACCATGTCATAGACATTCTCCCAGGATTCCAAAGAAATCTTTATCCTTCTTTGTTTGATCTTATCCAGAATAGGGACTGCTTCAGGTTTATCTTTGATGTATTTTTTCCAATCGATTACATCTTCAAAGGATATGGTGGCATCATTTCTCCTTTGATTGTGATCACCAAGGATATCTGAGAAATCCTCAAAGGAATTAAAGATATCTTGAATTTCATTCAGGCCTTGAAACAATTCAATCAAAGATTTCCTGAAGTCATCATTAATCTTCAAGGTGAATTCTTTAAATTCTTCTTTAGAGAATTTTTAAAAGGAAGAAACAATAGAAATGGATTGTGAAGCTTCCAACTATTGTTCTAGGGTTTCTAACTTCTCAGCATATTGTGCATTCTTCCCTTATGCCTTTATAAGTTGTTGTTTAAGATCATCATTCCGAGAATGCAATTTCTGAACCTGATCTTCATAATTTTCTTTCAATCCCTGCAACTGAGATTGATGATGTTCATCTAATTGAAACTGTTTCTGCTTGAGGTCTTGTAGTTCCTCTTCCTTCTTTTTAATTTATCTGTTGAGTGAGGCGACAGAGTCATATTTAGCACCAACAAAGTCTCCCATGGCAGTAACTATTTCTAAGGCTTCCTGTTTGACATCTGTGGAAGTTATCTTCCAAATAATATGATTAGGCACATAGACCTGCACCAATGTCCCTTCTCTTGCTCTCTTGAAACCTTTCCTCACAACTACCTTCTTTGACTGACTCCAAAAATATTCTCCAAGTGAGACCACTACATCTTCACCAAAATCTGCAATTTCTTCAACAGGGGATGAAGACACTCCTAGAACTGTAACCAAAGATACAGGTTGGGAAGCATCAGGGGGAGGAATAGGCATATTTATCTGAGGTATGGAAGTGGAAGGTACTGCAGTAGTGGATACTGAAGATAAAGGAATGGGGATTGTAGATGAGCTGACATGAGTGAATATGTGGAAGAAACTTGTATTTCAACTGGATTTGGGGGGATCTTCATGGGAATAACAAGTTGATCAAATGATAGGGATGGAGGAACTATAAGGTTTGATGCTGATATACATGAAAAACTATTAGGGATGGTAAGAAGTGGAGAAGAAGTCATAGTAGAAGTGGTGGTGGTTTTTGAAAAATGAATTTCAGGAAAAGAATCATCAACAAATAAATTTTCAAGTGGACTAGAAGAATTCTGGGTAACTAAAGTGACCACTGTAGGGATAGTAGGAATAGTAACTGGACATGAAAATTTGGTAAAGCGAAACTCATCTTCCAAATAACTGTCATCAATATACAACAATGCAGCTTTTGTCACTTACACTTCAATTTTCTGCTTCTTGGCTAGAGGAGTTGAAGCAATGGTCTTGGTCTCAATTGCAGAGCTCATTAATGTTAAGCTCTTCTTCATTTCTTCAATTGATTCGATGAGAGCATTCAGATTAGCTAGGGCTTGAGGCTATTGCAGACCCTCAACTGGAGCTTTATCTTTCTCTTATGATTTATAGGTCAGCAGCAGAGGATTTTTAACTTGAGTTTTTTGTGCCTCCTTCTCTATCAATTTCTTTTGAGCTATTTCATCATCTGACAATTTGATTTTCCTATCTTGCAACACTTTTAACTTGAGCTCTTGTTGACATAGAACATGAGACTTACTCGTAAACTGGTAGAAAAGAACAACAAATCTAGTAGAAGGATAAAATCTGCAGTGAAATTCGTTTACAGAAGGTAAAATTGCAGCTTGAAAATGGTAAAAATATAATTTTACTCTGAGTATTTAACCCTAAAATGTTATTAGCGAATTTAAAACAGGACCGTAGATATCAAGCGAATCAATGGTCAAGATTAAATGAATAAAAAGGAGGATTACGGAATTGCGGATGCACTTTTCGAAAGTTTGTGACTTAAGCATTTTGCAATCCGCATTGCGGGTTGCGGGATTGCGAATGTGCAAATTGAATGTTGGGAAGTTTGTTGTTTCCACAATCCACAACCCGAAGTCAGAAATGCGGAGCACGAAAAATTATGGGAAAAAATTCAATCTTCCCGCAATCCACATTGTAGGTTGCGGGATTGTGGAATTGCGGGAACGTTTTTAAGAAATTTAGGTATCTGCAATCCACAATATATTTGTGGGTTTGGAAAAGGAAATGAAATTTTATTTTTTTAAGTTTGGTTTCCGCTTTTTGCAATCCGCATTGCGGAATGCAGAAAGGAGGAACCGAAAATCTGATTTTTATTGATCAAACACTTTCCGACTTCCGCAATCCTCATTGCGGGTTGCGGAAATGCGGAAGAAAGAAATTCAAACTCATAAAAAATGGGATTCCTGCAATTCGCATTATGGATTGCGAGATTGCGGAAATGATGTATTTCCAAGAAAAACAAGGTCTCCCGCAAATCATGAAAATACATAAAAACAAGCATTATTTAAATTTTTTTTATTGAGATCAAAGCATGCAAAGGTGAGAATGAAAAACATGAATCATAAAACCCCCATAATAAAGAATAAAGAATTCTAGATTACCTTAATCAAATTAAAATTGGGGCTCCCATTTTTATCTTATAAAAATGGGACCTATTGTGCCTACAATAGGTTCTCAAGACTTGACAACTACTTGAAGCAACAATGGTACAGAAGAGGGGCCACTGAAAATAATCTCTACATAAAGTTTGAAAATGAGAATATGATCATTGTTGTTGTATATGTAGATGATAGCATATTTGGAAGTGATCTACAAATCCTGAGTGTAAACTTTGCTTCAGATATGAAGAAAGAATTTGAAATGTATTTGTTGGGAGAACTAACATGCTTCTTAGGATTACAAGTCATTCAATTAGAAAAAGGGATCTTCATTTCTCAAACCATGTACATTAAAGAGATGCTAACAAAATTTAAGATGGAAGACTCCAAGCCTGTTAGTACCCATATGATCACTGGTTGTAAGTTAAGTAAGGATGATGAATCTTTGGAAGTGGATCATGCTATGTATAGATCTATGATAGGTAGCCTACTATATGTGACAACTACAAGACCAGATGTGATGCAAGCTATATGATTGGTTGCTAGATTCCAATCAGCTCCCAAAGAAACACATGTAACAACAGTAAAAAGAATTCTCAAATATTTAAAAGGTACTATGGAGTATGGTTTATGGTACCCTAAAGGTAAAGACTTTACCTTAAAAGAATTCACTTATGAAGATTGGGTAGGAATTATTGATGACTGAAAGAGCACCAATGGAGCAGCATTATACTTGGGAGACTGTTTGGTGTCATGGGTAAGCAAGAAATAACCCTCCATTGCACTATCTACAGTAGAAGCTGAATATATTTCTACTGCATTATGTTGTACTCAAGTCATTTGGATG
Organism: Larix kaempferi; assembly: GCA_027924585.1. Classification (NCBI taxonomy): domain Eukaryota; kingdom Viridiplantae; phylum Streptophyta; class Pinopsida; order Pinales; family Pinaceae; genus Larix; species Larix kaempferi. Next base: position 3,712,174 of record BSBM01000398.1, on the reverse strand, counting down.
AAGCAGCCATTGGAAGAATTACTTGTGAAGTATGAGCATCCCATAGTGATAAACTGTGACAATACCAGTGCCATAAACATATCAAAAAATACTACAATGCACTCCAAGACAAAGCACATTCCAATAAAATATCACTTTCTAAGATACCAAGTGTCACAAAAGGTAAAAATTACATAAGAACTGCCTATTTTATTGGAATGTGCTTATGCTTATGGACATTCCAATCTTAGAGAACTGCCTGCAACTATTTTTGTGTATTGCGAAAATGGTGAATTTAAAGCACGACAATACTAAGGGAAAATTCCCTAACAGTGAGTATGAACTTTACGCATGGCCAAGATTGCTGAGAACCAGGCTCACCTAGAATAGTTGGGAGTCCAAAAACAGGCAGAAGATCTCAAAGTAATCGCAAAGCGCAACTAGTCTAAAATTTTTTTCCCAAACAATGCCGACGAATCTCTAGGCATGGCCATGAATGCTGAAAACCAGGATCCACTACCACAGTCAAGAGTCCAAAATCAGGGACAAGATATGAGAGAAATCTTAAGAGTAGACAATCCCTGAAAAAATTCAAAAACCTCTCTACTCAGAAATCGGCGTTTGAAGATAAAACTCCCATTCATCGTTCAGAGCATTTGAAAAAAAGAACTTCCACCACCTCATACACTGACTATGAATCGTCACCTTCACATACGAAAAATAAGGGAGTTTTTTAGTCATATACTAAGAAGAATCATCATTACGGAACAAGAGAGATCGTTCAGGTAAATGCACAGCTGCCTAGAGAGATCGTTTGTGGCACTGTTAGGGACATATGTTGTCATTTTTGTAGGCATAATATTATATGTAAGGAAGAAAATTGTGAGCGTTGTGTTAATTGGGACACTACAAAGGCCTTCTTAGGAAAAACCAATTGCTCAATATGCCATTCTAATACTGGCGTGTTTTGTAGAACATGCTTTAAATTGCGTTATAGGAAGATATTGAGGTGTATCTTCCCCATAACGCAATTTCAAGCATGTTCTACAAAACACGCTAGTATTAGAATGGCATATTGAGCAATCATTTTTTCCTAAGCAGGCCTTTGTAGTGTCCCAATTAACACAACGTTCACAATTTTCTTCCTTATAGATATTCGTATGCTTGCAAAAATGACAACACCTGTCCCTAACAATGCCACAAACGATCTCTCTAGGAAGCTGTGCATTTCCCTGAATGATCTCTCTTGTTCCGTAATGATGATTCTTCTTAGTATCTAACTGAAAAACTCCCTTATTTTTAGTATGTGAAGGCAACGGTTCGTAGTCAGTGTATGAGGTGGTGGAAGTTCTGTTTTTCAAACACTTTGAATGACGAATGGGAGTTTTATCTTCAAACACTGATTTTTGAGTAGAGAGGTTTTTGAATTTGTTCGAGTATTGTCTGACTCTTAAGATTTCTCTCATATCTCGTCCTTGATTTTGGACTCCTAACTATGGCAGTGGATCCTGTTTTTTAGCATTCTCGACCATGCCTAGAGATTCGTCGGCATTGTTTGGGCAATGTTTTTTAGACTTGCTACGCTTTGCAGTTACTTTGAGATCTTCTGCCTGTTTTTGGAGTCCCAATTGTGCCAGGCAAGCCTAGTTCTTAGCAATCCTAGTCATGCATAAATATTCATACTCACTATTAGGGCATTTTTCCTTAGTATTGTCGTGCTTTGAATTCACCATTTTCCCAATACACAGAAATAGTTACAGGCAATTCTCTAAGATTGGAATGTGCATAAGCATAAGCAAATTCCAATAAAATATCAGTTTCTAAGAGACCAAGTGTCACAAAAGCATAAGCATAATTCTGATAATTTAAACATAAAAGGGAACAAATACATTCAAGGCCTTGCAATGAACATGGGTAACTCTTTTTGGCCAAATATGGCGATGAAAAATGGAAATTATACCCATAGATTAAATTGAAGCCCTCAAAACCCATATTTTCCATATGAATTTCGACATGCAGTTAAAAAAAGAAATGTAGAGAATTATGTTGGATTTCCATTGATATTTTTTTAAAAAGATACCAATGTCATTTATCGTGTCAAATTTTCATTTAATGAAATGTGTGTCCTTAAAAATTTGAAGAGCAATTAACAAGTGGCTTGTGTGTGTGCAAAATAATTTAATGTTAAAGTAAGAATTTTAACAAATGAAATATGTGAACATGATCTAGACAGAATGCACTGGTGCGTACATATTTTTCTTTTAATTTTCCTCGAAAAATTATATTTATTATTATTTTTTGAAACTGACCAGTGAATATTCAGTCGCATTTTGCACCAATGTGCATGTGTGCGCCAAATATTTTGATTGTCTACATAATTTGCAAAACTAAAAATACCATTTTGAAGAGGACGCACTGATGTAGCGCTTGTATATTTTTTCAAATTTTTTGGATGTGTATTTTGAATGTTGTTGATTTATCTTTGAGCTCATTCGAAGTTGTCGACATGGTTTTTTATGGTAAGCTTTAGCAGAAATTTAAAAACAAATGACATACGCAGATAAAAATTCGTAAATTATATGTATATGGATAGAGGATTCATTGACGAATCCAACGGTAACAAGTCCTCCCGTTAATGTGTATTTAATGATATAGTTTAAGCCCCTTAAAGGAAACAAAATTTCCTTTCTGCATAGAAAAGGGCTTTATGCCTATTTTTTAGGCCCTCAATCGAGGTATTTGCTCGATCGAGGTTTTTTAAATACCTCAATCAAGGGATAACTAAGACCTCAATTGAGGGTTTGACATAGACCTCGATTGAGGTCTTTTCCAGCCCTCAATTGAGGTTCGTAGCTCCAAAATTATTTTGTTGAGAAATTTGCTTCCTTAAAAAAACAAGGACTTGGCAATGGATAAATAGATAAAAAATTTAAGTATTAGTTTTAAATGCATATTAATGAAATAATACACTTAACCTGTAAAAAAATTACTTTTAAACTATTCAAATTTAATAAGTAACAATATTTTGGATTTTATAAATAAATAAGTGTTAGTTTTGGGTGATCTTATATAAGAAAACACTGCCATGATTTCACCAAGGGTAATATCAAATACAACACAAGTAAATGAAATATACAAAAGATTATCACTATTTATATGATGATCACAGAGATAATGATCATTTCATTTTTAATCACAAATAAGGATTCCAGGATTGTGAAACTTATGCTAAATTAGAGCTATAATTAGACAACACACGATGAAAATTATTTAACTTGTTGTCTAAAATCATTGCTCTAATTTAGCATAAGCTTCACATCGTGGAATATCCTCCAATGTGGTCCAACCTAATGTTGAGCTCTTCTATCAGCCACTCTTCCCGTTTCAAATGAGCTTGGGCCAGCCGTGGGCTCCATTTTTTCCTAATTAACTTTAAAAGCAGATAGCTCGATCGAGGTCTGATAGCTCGATCGAGGTCTATTATAAACCCTCAATCGAGGTATTTTTAAACCCTCTATCAAGGTATTTTTAAGCCCGTCGATCGAGGGTTTAAAACTACCTCAATCGAGGAATTGCTACATGTATTTTTTCCGTCTCGCTTGCCAAAAACCGTGAAGCACATTCATGGATCGAGCCTTCAATCAAGATAGATAGTGTAATAAACATTGTTTTAGACTCCAACAATACTTAAATAATGTACTAGTTTGATGAAAATTCAAAAGAAAAAGTATGAAAAAAACACAAATATCCATGGAAAAAATCATGTTTGATCTATTCAATAGAATAAAACCATCCAAGTAGTGAGTACATAACAAAATGACAAGGGGAATTTCATTATTTATTGATTTCTAGGGCTTATATTTATCCCAAACACAAGAAACAACTATCATCACCCCCTAGAAAATAGTAAAAACATATATGATAATATTTCCAAATTGAGAGTAGAGCCACAATGCTCATACAAAGTAACTTTCTCTAATGCTAGTAAAAATTAGAAAGAAGGCCATAGGACCAACAAAAACCTCCACCAAAGTGGATGTCTGAAAACAGGGACTTGTGATTTCTCAACCATACCCACCTAGTTCGAGAGCTCAGAGGGGAATCAACCAAAGAAATTGAATACCTATTATTACCGCCACTAGGATGGCTTGAGTCACCAAGAGCACTAACTGAACATGAATCCAAAGGAGGGAACACTATTGGATCTGAAAAGGAAGGCAAGGAGCCATCCGAGGCCACCATCTTCAGCCACATCACATCCCGAAGAAGGGGATACAACAAAAATATAACCATATAAATTCTAATATGGATGTGTGATTGAAAGATCCATAGAGGACGTAAGGGAAGGATTTGTCTCCTACGAACTCGAAAAATATTGAACAAGATGAAAATATTCTTCATTCAACCATGAGGTGGATCTTTCCTACACCTAGGCCATCGAAAAATAACTTGCATTATTCACCAAACCCATAATGTATGTGGCATCAATTCTAATCCCCAAATCATCCATTGAAGAATCCTTCCCACCACCACCACTATCAACAGAGAAGGAACTTGAATGAAAATCCTCCCACACAAACCACCCCTTCATCAAATCAAATACATGGAATATAATCAACAACCATCAAAATATAAGAAACCTCTGAAAAAGGAAGGATGTGAGAGATGGTATGTGAGAGGTCACCTAGCCCATTGACCACCAGAGCACTGAAACTAGAGATAAACATTTCCATAGTTGCTTCCTTCTCAATAGAGGGCACCCACTCAAGCGGTGAAGGAACCTCACTAGAACAAGGATCAACCAAACAAATCCTAGCATGAAAACCCGCAATAGATACCTCCTTAGTAGTTAATATTGCACCCACTTCCTTCTTAGAAATAACCAAAGATTCTAGGGTATTCGAAACTTGAAAATTCCTCCTCTTCTTGTAAGTAACAACCCTTCTAGGGAAATCCCACAAAATATTCCCTGTAGAGTGGTAAAAATGACAACATAAGAGATTTTTTTCTTTTCCACGATCAACATACCATAGATAACCCCCACACCTTTAGGATACATAGTATTGAATGCCTCATTAGTCTTCATGAGAAAAAAATCAAAGGCACTTTATCTCTATTAGGGCTATCTAGAAAACCCTCTAAAACACGCCAATTGATCCCTTAATGGCACACACAACATTCTCACAAATAAACTGAGGAGGAATACCCACTAGACAAACCCATAAGAGATGCAAATCGTGAAAGGCCGCCAAATATTCAAAGTGCTCTATCGAATGAATAAAACTCAAACCCAAATCCCTAAAACACCAAAGACCCTTGTTCAAGAATAGATCTTGATCCACAGAATTCTCAACAATGAAAGATAAAAACCTTCAATTTAAAGGATAAATATCCACTCTACCATACAGGAAACCAACCCCATGCATCAACTGGATAGAACCTCATCCTTGGAAAAGGAAGCTTTCCACCACAAAAATATCCATATAAACCCCAATATCACAATAGCTCAACGCCCTAAAGAACCCAATAAAAAGAAATTTCAAGCGTCTTGCATCCATCCTTAACATGAAAACAATGTTTCATTGATTACTAAGAGGGAAACTTACTACGAGAGCCACCAAAGTCCTTTGAATCTCTGTAAACACCACCACCTTCCACCACATTATCATCTACAATTTCTCTAGTAATCCCAACTCTTGCATTCTTATTGCAATTGACCCTCATCTCTTTGCCACAAAATCAAAAAGCCTATTTGCAAACATGAACCAATCAGATGCAATCTCAACTTGATTCAATAGATCTCTCCTTGTGCTCTCAAATCGATTAGTAAATTTCTGCATCCATTCTCAGATCATAGTATCAACTCACTCAAGAGGTCTTTGCATGAGTTCTAAGATGCAGTCTCAAATCACTTTGAATTCCTTTCTCAAATCACTCAACAAGAAGTAGATCATTGTGCGGAGGTCAACATATTTATGTTTACATGCATACTCATCTTTCTCAATGGATTGCGAATATCTCTCTACATGTGTTCTCAAATCCATGTTGCGCTAGATCAATCCAATGCTCAATTCACTCACAGATTGCTACACCAAATCCCGTGCATAGATCACTCCATGCTTACATTACATGCACCAACTCCGTATATATATATAAACCAAAAAGTCAAAATGATAAACAAGTGGAATAAGCAATATAGGGTTTTAGTACCTGCCTCTTATGTAAGAAATAATGTACAATAAATTAGCACTTGACATCATACATGACCATTTATAATAGCTCCATGAGTGATTTAAGGGTTACTTAGCCCTTCATAGTATTGTGAGCAATTTTTGTCAGACTTAATGCAAATATGACCATTCATAGCCTCGTATGTATATAGTAAATGCACATGCCTCCTATGTATATAGTAAATATAGTAAATGTACAAGAAGCGAGAATGAATAGGAATGCAATTATTTATGTTTATATTTGCATATAATACTTACTTATAGTTTTATATGTAAATTAAGTTCTATAAGTTAAATACATAAACTAAGCTTTACATGTTAAATAGTTACAAGCTTTTTGGCTAGATAAATTTGATTATATTAAAAAAATAAATCAATATCTTATTGGCTCAATATCTTTTAATTTACTTTTACAAATATAATTTTATAATACAATAAATGTTTTGACAGTTTCAAATAATTCAAAATCAATAAATTATTACAATTAGTGAGTGTTTACTAAGTTAAGCTTTGTAGGATTCTTTGCTATATAAAAACCCTTTTATAAATTTAAAAAAAAAAATCCTTTTATAAAATTTTAAAAATAAAAAACTTTTGTTGGTTGGAAACTAAAGATACACTTAAAAAATTTGATAGCTATGTAAAATCACTTCCTAATATTTAATACCATGAAATTTTGTAATGTTTTAATAAAGAAAATGCAATTGCGAGAAGGTTTAAAAAGTTTATGATGCAAACTTGTAACTTGAAATTTTGTAATGTTTTAATAAAGAAAATGCAATTGCGAGAAGGTTTAAAAAGTTTATGATGCAAACTTGTAACTTTGAGGTTTAAATGAAGATTTACTGAGGGATGGGTAATTTAGATTGTATGGATGGATTATTGGATGATTAAAGTAAAACATAAACATCATAAATTTTAATTTAAAAGTATTTTAAATATTGTTTTGATGGATTAAATTATAATAACTAAATTAAATTATTTATGAAAGAAAAATGAGTAAAAATATAATTGTAGAGATGATTAATAAAAAAATTTATGATAGTTTATCCAAAATTCGTATTTTACATTGTCATTTCATCCTTTACATATACATTTCCATAAATACATTTATTATAAAATAAATAATTTTACATCATAATTATTTATTCTAATAATGTGATACCCCCAAAACATTATTATTTTGATTTAATATTGTGACAATTATTTTTATGTAAGTTATTTAAAACTCAAAAATACAAAGTGACACTTTGCACAACAAATTATTTTTTTATTATTAAATAAAAGAAAAGAGAACTTGGAGAGTTCAAATAAATGAGGGGACACCACCATGGCACAAGAGAACATGTGTAAGCAAGTTAGAGAGATCTTTACCAATCAAATTCAATCTAAAACTCAACAACCAGACAAGATCATAAATCATAGGGATTTATGGATTGATTGGAGATTTGATTGGGATGGCATAAAACCTGAGAAAAACTATGTACAATAGTGCACTGAGATAGCATGGGATGTCGTGTTGTGTATACAAGAACTAGTTGAGTGTTCTCTCTTTTCATAAATCCATCTGCTTATTACGGACTCTGGAAGAGAGCATCGCGAGGGAGTGATTGCATGCATTCTAGTGCATGGTGGTGATCCAGCTCGGGGGTGGAGTTGGGAGAGTGGTTTTGCTGTCGTCTCCTATGGTTGGGAGGAACTAAGCTCCAAGTGCTCTTTGTCTCATTATTGTTCATTACAAAATATGCAGGTATGTTTTATTGTATATTTCGATTTGAATATATTTATTACATGAAAATGGTATTCCTTTAATTCGTTGAACAATCAAATGTAAGTCTATGGTTGGTCCTTTCTTTTTATTGGTTGTATATACATATTCATAGAGGTTTTAATCGATGTTGTGACATGCATCAAGTTTATAAATTTAAAGGGTGGATTTACTGTACGCAATTTTATTGATTATTAAAAATTTCACTATTGTATAAACTTTCGCTGGGATCGAATGTTAAATCTAAACAACAGACTATAGCGTATTCATTTTTAAATCGAAACTCATTTGGCATATGAATGTGGTATCTGCGGGATAGACAGATTTAAAAGAATAGTCAAGTAATCTTGGGGATAGATTATATATGTTGTTACGATTAGATCGAAGTTTATTTCTGTCTAATAAAAACAATTTTATAGTTTTGGATATAATGCAGAGTAGAGTAATATTGGCTCTCTGTGGTAATCCCTGGGTTTGATACTATGCTATTATGCAATCTTTTATGAAGATCGATTTTATGCATAGGGGCATAGATTTCGTTGCATAGAATGCACAGATCGTTAACATAGAGCGTAGATCTGTATTAAATCAAACAAAATGATTTTATTTAGATAACTCAACTAATATAAAAAAAAAAATCGGTCCTCTATAATCGATTTACAAGTGATCAATTCTGTAAAGAATAAGAGAGCAGGCGTCGAGGTTGATCCTCGAAGAGATTATATAAGACTGGGGAATTATACATGTAAATGATTAAGATTTGTATTAACCAGGGAAATCGATCTAAATCATATTTCCGTTGATATGTAAAAAGATTTATATAATCTATGAAAAAAATCAATTTGACAGAGGTGAAAACTATGCCATTTTTAAATAATGTGATTCAAACGATTATGGAAGAGATCTATGTTCATGGAGTTTGTAAAACTACAATTTTGTTAGATAGATCCCCGCTAAAGAGTCATAAGTGTTGCTGCTCTCAATTCATGAAATCGCCTTAGTAAATACTGACCCTACATCAATGGAAGTACAGTTACAATATTAATATCCCTTGTTTTATCTACTAAAAATATTATTGGTCTGACGTTATCCTACCTTCTGAGAGACTTTGGACAATATGACGTTTTAATTTACAGCCCATGCGATGTGTGTGTGAAGGTTCGGAAGAGGGTTGTAAGCCAGTAATTCCATAACTTTGTCTTTATTACATGCGATTTGAAGGTAATACTTTCGTTTGAGGTAGACCTAGGGTGTTTTTCCATTCATAAATATTGCCTGTTAGATTCCTTTAAACTAGGAAACGAATCAGGTATGGATATTTCCCTTCTCAAGCACTCGGTCAACCCATATAAGGAAATTGAAATAACTCCTATAAATATTGGTTTCATCAAAGTTTTTAAATTTCCAAAAAAAATTGTATTTTGGGGTTGTTACAATGTGGTATCGGAGCCAAGGTTTACGACACTCGGCCTGATTGTGTCCATTGATGTTATGATAAAACTAATGTTGTGTATATGTTGTTCTTCTTTCGTGCATAGAAGAACTTTTGTTTAGTAAACCGTTGGAAGAAATGGTCGGAAGACGATCCCCTACCCCACCTATATGGGTTGAACTTAACGATGAGAATAACAATGTGAATAATGATATTTTGCAAACAGTAAGGGATTTACAAACCAAATTAATGAACTTTAAGACTAAACATGAGAGGGTACTGAAAAACCCAGGAAGACTTGAATCAAGCCTTACTTTATAAACTAAATGAGATAACTGATGACAAAAAGAAACATAAATGAGAAAACTCATCCTCTGACTATCCTTCTTCTTATGAAAGCCCCATATCCATTAAATAGGAAGATTCTAGTGATAGCTCTGAGGGTAGGTGTAGGAAGAAAAGAAAATATAAAGATGAGCTAAAAGGAGAATTTAGAAAAATAACGCCTCCTACCTTTGACGACGAAGTCAAAAATGGAGAAGAAGTTGAGGCTTGTCTCTCTAGGATGAAGAAGTAATTTACTATGTACAATTAACTCTAAGAAGGGAAAAATGGCTATCTTCAATCTAGTCGGAAAGGATGAGATTTGGTGGCAGGACTTAAAAAGAGAAAAAAGAATTAATGATAGAAAAGTAAGCTGGAACTAGTTTAAAAAGGAATTTAAAAGGGAATACCTCTCAGAATATTACTATGAGGGGAAAGCTAAGGAGTTTTATGAGCTAAGACTGAGATCCATGTCTATGGATGACTTATGTCCCAGATTTTTGTCCTTGTTAATATATGTGCCTTACCTAAACGAAGAAAAACATAAAATTCAGAGATTTCTAGGTTGCTTACCTAACTTTTATAAAGACAAATTGGAATTTGAGGAACCAAAAACTTTGTATGAAGCAATGAGGAAGTCCAGATTAGCATATGACCAAGCTAAGAGTAAGAATGAAAATCCTTATAAATTCAAAAAAAAAGACAGAAGTAATTTTAAGAAAAGAGAATTCAAACCTTTCAATAAACATAAAGGTTTCCAGAGAAATACTTTTAAAGATAGGCAACAAACAATAAGGAATTAATATAAACAATCCATGAGACCTGTTGAGTATACAGATAATCTCTTTAATAAAAAGAAAGAAGAAGTAAAAAGAGAACCTTTGTAGTTTTGGGGATGTGGGGAAAGTAATTTTTGTCAGGATTTACCTCATAAGAAGAATAATTAGAATATTCACACCATCCAGGAAGCAACCACAGTTGGAGAGGTTGCTCGGAACATACCGCAGATTAGCGCCGCCTTGGACAATCATCAAGCAGATTATCAACCTTCCATGATCGAGGTATATGGTAAGATATTTGAAAAACCTATTTCTATATTAATTGATTATGGATCTACTTTAAGTTATATTTCTCCTAAGCTGGTATATTTATGTAAAATAGAAAAACATGATTTTGAAAAGTCGTGGTTAGTTCAATTAGCCACGGGGACAAAAAGAAAAGTAACCAGCTTTATTTCTAGTTGTGAAGTTCATATGAAAAATTTTATTACAAAAGTAGATTTGAATATTTTTCCATTAGGATATTATGATGTATTAATTGGCATGGATGGGATAGAAAAACATAGAGTTGTGGTTTGAAAAAAATTTTAATTGTATTGATGAAAATGGTGAAAGTAAAATGATTAGAGGGATTCCAAAAAAACTTCTTACTAGAAAAATATCTACTTTGCAATTGAAAAAGTGTGATAGGAAAGGATGTAGGTTGTTTGTTGTACACATCACCGAAACTAATGATGATAAACCAAAACCTATTTTAGAGGATTTTCCTCTTTTAAAGGAATTTAAAGATGTTTTTCTAGAAGAGATACCTGGACTACCGCCGAAGAGGGATATTGAATTTACCATTGAATTGGTACCAGGAGAGGTACCTGCCTCGAAGGCTCCTGATAGAATGAACACAACAGATTTGATAGAATTAAAATTACAATTGCAAGAATTAGTAGATAAGGAATATATAAGACCGAGTGTGTCTCCATGGGGAGCACCAGTATTTTTTGTTAAAAAGAAAGATGGCACACTAAGGCTTTGTGTTGATTACAGATAATTAAATCAAATGACAATTAGGAATAGATACGCTCTCCCCCGCATCGATGACATGTTTGATCAAGTACGGGGAACAACAATATTCTCTAAAATTGACTTAAGGTATGGGTACCATCAAGTAAAACTTAAGGACGAGGATGTTCATAAAATTGCATTTAGGACAAGGTATGGGCATTACGAGTTCTTGGTTGTACCATTTGGATTGACCAATTCTCCGACCACGTTCATGTGTTTGATGAACAGAGTCCTCCCCAAACACTTAGATAAGTTTGTAATAGTGTTTATTGATGACATCTTAATATATTCCAAAAATGAAGAGGAGCATAAAAACCACCTAAAGTTAGTCTTACAAACCCTAAGAGAACACAAATTGTATGTGAAGTTTAGTAAGTGCGAACTCTTTCGAGATAAAATTCAATGCCTAGGCCATGTAATATCTAAGGAAGGCATTTATATAGACCCAGATAAAATCAAGGCAATCATTGATTGGCCAGTTCCTAAGGATGTAACCGGGATTCGATCCTTTATGGGGATCACGAGTTACTACCGTAGGTTCATTGAGGGTTTCTCCGAGATTGCTTACGCGATAAATTCACTTCAAAAGAAAAGAACTAAATTCATATCGTCTAATAAATGTCAAGAAAACTTTTAAAAACTTAAACACTTACTGACAACTGCACCTATTCTAAGAATAACATATACGTACAAAGACTTCATTGTATGTACGGATGCCTGCTTAGAAGGGTTAGGTGGCATGCTATCGCAAGAGGATTATGTAATAAGTTATGAGTCAATAAAAATTAAACAACATGAACGTAACTATGTGACACATGACTTAGAACTAGCTGCCATAATATATGCATTAAGGATGTGGAGACACTACTTAATAGGAAGAAAATTCACTTTAATGTCGGATAATATAAGCTTAAAATACTTATTTGATCAACAAATCTTAAATGCTCATCAAGCAAGGTGGATAGCCTTCTTGAGTGAGTATGATTTTGAAATTAAACACATTAAAGGAAATAGAACAAAGTGGCAAATGCCCTGAGTTAGAATGCCATTCCACATTGTTCGACTGCTTTTAGTAGTTATAAAACAAATCTTGAAGATTTGATAAAAGATGCAGCTAAAAATGATGAAGAATACCTAAAAATTAAAGACCTGTTAGAAAATGATGTTAATGGAAACGAATCCTCAGCTTACTCCATAAGCTCAAAAAAATTATTAGTCTATAAAAATTGATTATATATACCTAAAATATTTTCTGAAGAAGTTAAGCAATTAATCTTGAATGAGTTACATAAGAAACCATATTCCTGACACCCGAGATACCAAAAGATGATAACAAAACTAAGAAAAAGTTATTATTGGACTAACATGAAGAACGATGCTGCAAATTACCTAGCTAGATGCATTGAATGTCAACAATTAAAAACATAACATCAATATCCCGCTGGATTACTTCAACCCTTACCCATTCCAGAATGGAAGTGGGAGATAATAAGTATGGATTTTATAACAGGATTACCTAAAACGAATAAACAACATGACTCAATAATGGTAGTTTTTGATAAGTTAAGTAAAGTTGCACACTTCACACCTGTAAAATCTACTTTCAAAGCCATTAACATAGCTGATATTTTTATGAAAGAAATATCTTGTCTGCATGGTATTTCGAAGGTTGTGATTTCTAATAGAGATGCAAAATTTACAAGTAACTTTTGGGAATACTTGTTTAAAGGTCTAGATACACAACTAAATTTCAGTATTGCTTATCATCCTCAAACGGATGGGAAAAATGAAAGAACTAATAAAGTATTAGAATATATGTTTCGAATGTATGTAATGGATAAACCAGGTAAAGGGGAACAATATTTGCATTTAGTATAATTTTCTTATAATAATAGGTATCAAGCTTCATTAAAAATGAGTCCATTTGAAGTCTTGTATGGTAGAAAATGCCACACTCTTGTGTTGTGGGATAACCCTGTTGACAGGATTGTTCTAGCGCCTGACATGTTAAAAGAGATGGAACAAATGGTGAAAGAGGTGCAACAAAACTTAAAAGTTTCCCAGGATCAGCAGAAGAGTTATGTAGATTTAAAAAGAACTCCACGAGAGTTCAATATTGGTGATCATGTATATCTAAAGGTAAAGTCGAAAAGGAGTGCCTTGAGCTTGGGAAGGTGTTTCAATATGGCACCCAGGTATTGTGGACCTTTCGAAGTGTTAGCTAAGATAAGGTCGGTAGCCTATCAACTTGCACTTCCTCCTAATATAAAATTGCATGATGTATTTCATGTTTCATTATTAAAAAAATATATACATGATGCTACTCATGTAATTGACTGGAATGTGATTCGGGTAGAACCTGAGGGCCAGTTCTAGATCGAACCTTTCTGCATCCTAGATAGGAAGGAACGTATGCTATGGAATTGAGCCATCATTCAAATAAAAGTTCAATGGAAGCACTTCATCCCTGAAGAGGCAACTTGGGAAATGAAGGATAAAATGCGAGAAGCATATCCCTCCATGTTCCAGAATGAGAAAGAGAGCCCAAAATAAAAAACACTAAGGACGGTGTTAAAAATAAGGAGGGGAGAAATGTGATACCCCCAAAACGTTATTATTTTGATTTAATATTGTGACAATTATTTTTATGTAAGAGTTATTTAAAACTCAAAAACACAAAGTGACACTTTGCACAACAAACTATTTTTTTATTATTAAATAAAAGAAAAGGGCACTTGGAGAGTTCATCTAAATGAGGGGACACCACCATGGCATAAGAGAACATGTGTAATAAATCTAGAGAGATATTTACCAATCAAATCCAATCTAAAACTCAACCAATAGACAAGATCCTAAATCATAGGGATTTATGGATTGATAGGAGATTTGATTGGGATGGCATAAGACCTGGGAAAAACTATATATAATAGTGCACTGAGATAGCATGGGACGCAGTGTTGTGCATAGAGGAACTGCTTGAGTGTTCTCTCTTTTCGTAAGTCCATCTGCTTGTTATGGACTCTGGAAGAGAGTGCCGCAAGGAAGTGATTGTTTGGATTCTAGCGCATGGTGGTGATCCAGCTTGGGGGTGGAGTTGGGTGAGTGGTTTTGTTGTCCTCTCCTATGGTTGGAAGGAACCGAAGCTCAAAGTTCTCTTTGTCTCATTATTGTTCATTGAAAAATCTACAGGTATGTTTTATTGTATATTTCGATTTGAATATATTTATTACATGAAAATGATATTCCTTTAATTCATTGAAGAGACGAATGTAAATCTATGGTTGGTCCTTTCTTTTTATTGGTTGTATATACATATTCATAGAGGATTTAATAGTTGGTGTGACATGCATCAAGTTTATAAATTTAAAGGGTGGATTTACTGTATGAAATTTGATTGATTATTAAAAATTTCACTATTGTATAAACTTTTGCTGGGATCGAATGTTAAACGTAAACCACAAACTGTAGCGTCTTCATTTTTAAATCGAAACTCATTTGGCATAAGAATGTGGTATGTGCGGGATATACAGAGTTAAAAGAATAGTCAAGTAATCTTGGGGATGGATTATATATGTTGTTATGATTAGATCGAAGTTTATTTATGTGGGATAAAAAAAATTGTCTAGTTGCGGATAGAATGTAGAGTAGCATAATATTGTCTCTCTGTGGTAATCCATGGGTTTGATACTGTGCTATTATACAATATTTTATGAATATTGATTTTATGCATAGGGGCATAGATTTCCTTGCATAGAATGCACTGGTTGTTAACACAGAGCATAGATATATGTTAAATCAACCAAAAAGATTTTGTTCAGATAACTCAACTAATAATAATAATAAAATCGGTCCCCTGTAATCGATTTACAAGTGATCAATTCTGTAAAGAATAAGAGAGTGGGCGTCGAGGTTGATCCTCTAAGAGATTATATAAGATTGGGGAATTATACATGTAAATGACTAAGGGTTGTATTAACCGGGGAAATCGATCTAAATTAGATTTTTGTTGATATGTAAAAAAAATTAAATAATATATTAAAAAGAAGAAATTTGATAGAGGTGAAACCTATGTCATTTTTAAAACGCGATTCAAACGATTACGGAAGAGATCTATGTTCAATAAGTTTGTAAAACTGCAATTTTGTTAGATAGATCCCTGTTAAAGAGTCATAAGCGTTGCTACTCTCAATTCATGAAATCGACTAAGTAAAGACTGGCCCTATGTCAATGGAAGTACAGTTACAATATTAATATCCCATGTTTTATCTGCTAAAAATATTATTGGTTTGATGTTATCCTAACTTCTGAGATATTTTGGACGATATGACATTTTAATTTACAACCCATGCAATGTGTGTGTGAAGGTTTAGAAGAGGGTTGTAAACCAGTCATTCTATATCTCTATCTTTATTACATGTAATCTGAAGGTAATATTTTCATTTGAGGTAGACCCGGGGTGTTTTCCATTCATAAATATTGACTGTTAGATTCCTTTAAACTCGACAATGAATCAGGTATGGATATTTCCCTGCTCAAGCACTTAGTCAACCCATATAAAATTTTCTCTCCTCCTATTCCATTCGGCCTTTTAAAAAGTTGTCGTGATAAATAATTCAAGTCATTGATACGACTGTCCCTTAAAATCGTAGATGCCTCCCTCTTCGCTCGGCATTGTTATAGATATCAACGCTGATCAAGTTTAACTGTTGGTCACACTTGTTGAAATCCACTTTGGAAGAAAAAAAATTGTTGTCTTAAACTATCAATAAAAACGTTACATAACTGTTGATCAAAATCTAAGTAGCTATCAATCAGATCTTGATTGCTTGTGTGTCAACTACATTAAATTTCTATAGTAATTGTATGTTGCACATCCCTTGAAGGATACCATTGACGCGCAGTTATAGGTTAGTCTTTGGTTAGAGAGGTCGTGGAGACTTCACTAAACCCACCGTCTAGTGTTATGTTTATAGAAGCCAATACTTCCAAGTGGCATGAAGTTCGGATCGCTACTCCTTGTACCAACTTATGGTATTTTGAAACATTGAAATAACAGTCGAAATGATTATTCAATCCAGATTAATGTTTAAAGTTTTTACAAATTATAAACGCTTATATATATATATATATAGGAATGTTTTAACATTAAGTGAATGTAGGTGTAAAACTTGTACAATTTGAATTAAAGATACTACATTAGTATATGTATATGATTCATGTTAGTCAAAACAAAAGAATATGCATATATTGCTTTTATCAAAGAGTATAGAATCATGCGGATATTATATTATAAATATAGTTGAATTAAAATACAGGAGTTCTCCTTTATGTTGAAAAGACATAGGAGGAAGTATGGATTATTTGAATACTAAGTTGTCTAATAAAAGGTTAAATGGGATGGGTTATTACCTAAAGTAATATATAGGTGTAAATGTAAATTGATGACTGTAATTTAAATTATTCTTGATGTACAGTCAAGTTAGATAAGGGGATTATATATATAACATGAAATGGATTAGGAAGATGTTCAAAACATATATATATGGGTACATTGGAAATCTACTTAGATGTATTCTTATATTGTAAATTATGGTACTATATATCTGTGTGTGTGTGTTACTTGCGATTTATGAAATAGTTGAAAAATAATTGTGCTATAAGGAAAGAAGCATTGTACTTGGAAGAAGATATGTATTGCATTCTATAGAGTTGTATAATACTTATGTGTTGAGGAAAATGTTAAATGTGCCTTGATAGTTACAGAAGTTACTTGAAATAATATGGTCTATAAATGGGTTATGCACCACAATTATTACAAAGGAAATTGAAATAAATCCTATAAATAATGGTTTCATCGAAGTTTTTAAATTTCCAAAAAAAATTGTATTTTGAGGTTGTTACAAATAATTTCATAAATAATTATATTAATGAAAATGCAATTTTAAGTAAATATTTTATTTTTTACTTAAATTTTAATTAATGTTACTATATTACATTGTTAAAATCATGTGTTTGAAGCAATATTAATATCCTGTGTTTGAAGCTATTTATATAACAGTGAATACACTTTGGTGAATATATCATTCACTAATACTTTAATAAGCATATTTGTATGCCCCGATCCTTAAGATTCGGAGCTGTTAGTCACAACTATCACATTTTCATTCCTGTGAGCTTGTCATTTGATATTTCATGAAAGACTTACCATTTGTCAAAGCGGTATAGCCCACCGATGCACGAATCATGATTTTATGTCATGTCAAAAGTGCCATAAATGAATAACCATTAACTTTTTAAATATTAAAATCTATATTTTTTCCAAAGAAAAAAGCGTAATTTCATTAGGAATAATCAAATTACATATTGCAGAAAGGCTTCTAGGAGCCCTTTCGAGAAACAAATTTTCAACTTCTAAGAGTAAAAATGCAAACCGAAGCACCACCGAAAAGAAAACCTAAATATAAAACACCCTATTTCGGGTCAGCCAAGATTGGCTCATATACAATAGAAAAACCAACTCATAAAGAGCTGAACAAAAATAAGAGAAGCCATATGAAATGATGTATGAGGAAGATGAAAATCGATAAACCTAAAATGCTTGTTGATACTAGGGGGGCATCGGTTTCTGAAAACAGGACCGCCAAAGGTGGATGCCCGGCCATTGTTCTGTCGGCAAGGGTGCTGCCACCACTGCCATAGGAGAGCTTGGTCCCGTAGGCTCAACAACCGCCTCACTACCGTTGTAGCCACAATAGACAGCTTGCATTTGCCACAGCCAACGTGCGCCACTGATGCCGCACATTGGAATCACTGCCATCCGCCTCCATTGTCGCACCGCCGATGCCATGCCCAGGATGCACTGCCATCCGCCTCTGCTATCATGGAACAGAGAAACCGTCGCCACCACCACTGGATCGTAGGAAGTGCCCACAGACCCAATGGGTCGTCGCGCAGAGGTGCCGCCCACTCTTCAAGCATAGGGAGAATCTATCAAACACCATCGATCGTTAGTGACAGGTAACATCTTGAGGGAGAAAGGGGGGTGTCGGACATGGAAGGAACCATGGCCGCAGAGTTCATCTCAAATGCCAACTCTCAAAACCTAAATGCAGAGCGGGTTTTTCAACTCTTGAAACCCTTAAAACATGAGCAACAATATTAAAATCTATATATTCTGAAAGACATTTATTTTCTCTCATAATAAATATAAAAAGTTGAATTATTATAAATACTTATTATTACAACCATTATTACAGTTAATATTAATAGATAAATGTCATTTGTAAAAGTTTGAAAAAAAAATTGTTTCAAAATTTAATTTTGTTTCGGAAAATTATATTTAAAACCATATATAAATAATCATTTCATATATCTTTACTAATCAAAAAATAGATTTTATATTTTACAAAATTCTAAAAAAAATATATTTTATTTTTACAATATTTAGATTAATATTTATTTTTTTAAAGAACTTTGTAAAACTTTGTATAATTTTTTGAGTAAATTAAAATTGAGTAAATCTAAGTTGACTAGTAATCGATTGCAATATACTTGATGTTGGTCTAAAAATGTTGAATATTAAATCCTAAACATGGTGGAAAAATTTCTAATATTTTAATGATGGAAATATTTTTTTATATTTCATAAAATGTTATAAATGAAAAATAACAAATACAAAATATTGAATAAAAGACAAATCAATAAGCATCATCGAGTGATAATGGTGGCCATTAAAAGAGAATGGTAGTATTCATTTGGAAATTACAAAATTGTGTTTGATGAGTTATTATATTAAGAAAGACAAGAGCCACGAGGTGGTAATGTGCAAATTAGATTTTTTTGAAATTTGCAAAAATTAACATGTAAACCATAAATTAATGGAATTATCATTATTGCTAAATAGATTGTCCAATTGTTTAACTTCTTGAACATGGATAACTAAAAGACTTACTAGATGATTGGTTGTTAAACGAAACAATACACAAGGTCTATACACTTGACCATATTTAGCAATACACAAAGTTTAACCACTACCCACGCCAAAACTGAACAAATTATTTTTTACCTTATATTATATATTTTATTTAAATCTACTAAATAATCAATTTTCAAAATTACATATTTGCAACCACTTACACAAATTTAAAATCACTTTCTTTGATTCATGCACTTTTACATGCAAATGTGAATTTAGTTCAAGTAAAAATCCAAATATGAAGAAATCCATCAACACTTTAAACCTAATCATAATTCTGCAATCTAAGTCCTAAGTTTATTCTTGGTTGTACTTATATAAATTTTGATTAGCCTTCACAATACAAAAGTATTATTCTTGCACTCCTTCGAAGGTAAGGTTAACATCCAATTAAAGATGTCAGTGTAATGAAGAAAAAATAAGAAAGATGCATGGAAGGGAAAACAATTCCTAATCACCTGGGAAAATATCGTAATGAGGCAAACTCAAGCTTAATTTACATACTTCAAAGAATGACGATCTATATAGATTAATTAAGAAACATCATCTTAGCAAAAACAAACCAATTCGCTCTTTCTAGGCAAATATGAATGGTTGTACAACCTGAGAATGGATAGAAACCCTTCATCATATTCTCCCAAAAACCAATGAATACAACAGAAAACACAAAATAAAAACATGGCCTTGCTTCTATCTTCTGCTTTTCCAAGTCCAATATTGCTTAACTGCAATCAGGATTTTCTCTTGGTTAAAGGGGCCACTCTCATGATCCATCATCTAACTTAGCCATCTCATGCCACCAATCAAGCTCTCCACTTTCACCAAGACATCAACAGTATCCCTAAATATCACAGTCCCTTCATGGCGCAGGATGTAGTCCATTTCCAGAACAATGTCGCTTATATCACACCTGCAACATAATCAACAACCAAATGAACCAGAGGTACTTGAAAATTCTTTCCAAGGAAAAAAAATCATAAAATAACCCATCCATCAATATCTTTTTTATGTGAGTAGTATATACTTCAGCAAAACGACCTGACAAATTTCAGTTTTGCCCAAATCCAGTAAAATAAATAATTTGAATTTGGTATAGTTGCAGGTTGTTTATAGAATTTTTGATATTCTGAGTAGGGTTGATTCAGAGACCCTCAAACCCTTTGGGTATGAAAAATATACCCCTGATAATTTGACATAGTGAATTATTCCTAACACTTGATATGGAAAAACTATCTCATGATACTTTGATCTAGAAACTATGCCTAACACTTGATATGGAAAAATTATGTCCTGATACTTTGATCCGGAAACAATGCCAGACACTCAATTTTCTGCCATAGTTACCTGAAATTTCACCTGAAAAGTAGACAAATTGGAACAATTTTGGATACCTAACTCCGTTTTTAGGTGGATATGGGTAGCTTTCTGTCTATCTTTATAGATTGTACACTTCTAATTGTTCCCCATCTTTTTGGGTTGTACCCATCTAGCTATTTTGACAGGGTATCTTTTTGGATTGTACGCTTCTAGATGTTTTGATAGGATATCTTTTTGGGTTGTACTCTCTATAATCTCTCCCTTACTTTATTTTTTACATTTGACTTTATTTGAATTCGTGAGATACAATTAGGCACTCCATTTGGTTAATATTATTTAGCCTTGCTACAAGGTATTTAATGCGGCGGTAACAGGCCTGCTTGGCCGTTGGATCTCAAGCTGCTTGAGATCCACAAACCAACTGCAGCTGCATTAAATGGCTTACATCAAACTGATGAGTACATTATGCTGATTGTACTTATACAATCCCATTGTTATAGTAAGTACACACAGATGAGAAGTTCATGGTTTACACAACTTTGATTCTTTTAGGACATGGCTGCCATGTCTTAATTCTATTTCCAACTTTGACACCATTTCCACGCCTAAAATATTTGGTTATGCAAAACAAAGGCACTAAAAAATTTCACATTTACGAGGGAGTGAATAAGTACTTAGTTTACCTGTCCTGGTACATGCTCAAGAGACCCGTAGAATGAATTAAGTTGTAAGTTCGAGGGTATGTTGAAAATGCCTCACACCTGCAATACAAAAAGCATGCCCATGTTATATTTTTTATACATGTCAGAGTGGGATAAATATAGTTTGTCATACGCTGAAGCTACAGGGGAATGCTATGCCCATGTTGTCATCAGTGTTTCAAGCAGACATTATAGCCCGACCCATATCCTAGACTATACGCTATAGTCCTGCAAGTATATGGCATATGGATAGAGGCATCTCCCTTACACCTCCTTACATATGGTAGACTGATGTTTTTTTTAAATTCATGGATCATAGACATGTTTGATGTATGTGTATACCAATATAGGAAAATGGTACAAACAAAACTAGGAGTAATGTGAAATATGGAAAAGGGATGTGCAAGAAAATGGTAACAAAACTAGGAGGACTAATGTCCCTTAGATGAAATCTGCAATAGGGATGTGCACAAAAGTACGGCTTACCAGTCCTCATAAGTTTCGATTAATCCTTGCTCATAGATGACACCAAGGGTATTATGTTTGTCATCTGATGGCACAACGTTCATGACCCACACAGGATCATTGGCCAAGGCAGCAACAAAGCCTCCTAAACCAGCATTCATGTCCATGATATTTCGGTACCTTCCTTGACCTAGTTGTCTTGTAAGCTTATTGTAGTTTTCTACCCTCTCAGTCCATAGTTTAGAATCTTCATTGAAATTTGTGGTTGTAACTCTCGGAATACTACCACTCCTTATTCAGGGAGGAGCAACTGCTACACGCTTCGACCACTTTTCTAAGGGTCCTCCTGCAACTTCATTGACATCATTGACATTTGTAAGTGGTGTTGCGCAGGTTTCCAACTTTCTATACCTTTCATTCATAATTCAGACACAAAAGTCAAATAGTCAAGTAGTGCACTTAGTAGCAAATATAGAAAAAGTCAAATAGCATAGATTATTCTCACATTTTATTCCGAGAGTTTCCATGGAGGATGACATGTTTTGTCGGTCACAATATATTACAATGGTTGCAAACTGGGAACTCTTTTATGCCATGATGAGTAAATTACCCATTTTTCAGGAACAAAATCAAGCATAAAGAATAGAAATGGGTGTAAGTACATACCAAGCAGCATCCGGGTTATCATTTCTACAAATATGAGGAACCTTGTAAACCTTTATGCTCTTCACACAATCAATGTGATTCATGGGTTTTTGCCATATTGCAAGATCACCATTTTCAGGAACCTTCTTCCAACATAAAATTTTGGCAACATCTTCAATAGCATCTTGTTCTTGTTTCAGGTCCTCGGTAGTTCTTTCCCATCCTCTAAGATGTTTTTTCTTTTTTCAAATCTATTGGGGGAACAAATAAAATCCAATAACCACGAGGCCTCAACACCCTATCCATTTCAATCAAGTAGACACCATCTGGTGACAAAAATCATGGTTTCAATAAATAAAAAAGAGTTTTTGAAATGTGAAACATTGTAGCCAAACTTCATAAGTTTCACACAGAACCCTCATTCCCCATCTACTGAAACCAACATCATGGGAATCCAGGATGCCTAAACAAATAAACCCACTTAACAATCCACAGCTGGAAGTGATAAAAGCATGCAAATGCATCCACACAAGGCTATAAAGATTGAACTAGACTTCGAGAATTTTAGCAAAATTAATTTTCTTACAAAAGAGGATTTGCTAAGTTGGGCAATTACCGTAATCTTTCCATGGAACAAGACATCGAGAACAATGAGCCATGTCAAAATCTCTTGATGGATATTGAATCCTTTGAGACGCCATGATCAAACTGCACCCTCGCCTCATGTGTTCCCCTTGGTGCAAAGGACATGGTTAAGATATTCCTCTTTAGGAGATAAGTTATTTCTCATAATGCAACACTTCTCGTCCAACTCTTAGCCAGGTTCAAGAGCTATAACTGATCCTGAGGTAAGGTGAGAGTTGAGTTTATGAGACATACGTTCCGGTGAGGGAGTATATTTGGCGGTTTCGGGGTAAAACAAGGCGTGAAATTTGGTTGTGAACCCCTGCAGGTCGTCTAGGAATCCGGCAAAAGGGAAATTGCTGAAACTGCGATTTGGGTTGGTTGAATTGCAATTTTAGTTGCAGGAATGGATTCAGTGACCTCGATTACCCCTGGGGCACCCCGATTATGCAATTCTACCAACCCAAAACTGTAATTTCAGCAATTTCAGCCAGATTTTCACCAGAAAAATCGCCAGATTCTTGGTGCAAATGGTCTAGATTTAACTTACTCTGATGACAATGCCGCCTCTACGCATCATTAAACCTCCCTCACTCCCAAGAGGCGCATCATTAATTCTCCCTCTTCTCCCTCACTACTGAGAGGCAATATGTATAGGCACACACAAGTACGTTGACAACATAGTGTCGCCTCCTCTTCCGGCACCAATTTCAAGATTTACGTCACCATTTCAGAGCCAATTATGTGTAAGATGAATAATAATTTATAAAATAGTTTAATAAATAAAATTGTAATTATATAAAACTTTATAGATAAAAAAAATTAAAAAATTATTGTAGGGATAGATTAATAGGTGTTGAGGGATCTATATATCCGGCTACACATGACATAAAAAATGTATTTACAAAGAAGAATTATAACCAACATCATTAACAAATTATTAAAAAAAAATGAAAAAATAAAAAATTATGATTGATATTCATTACTAAATTATTTTTAAAAACAAAATGTTATTGTTGATATTTATAATTAATTAGTCCGTTGTCCAAAGGGGTTGGATCCATTAGTGAAGAGTGAGGAGTTTTTCACCAGTGGGCAAGGTTCAATTCCAATGAGGGTCGAACCTAGAACCATGGGGGCACCTTGAGATAGTGGTCGAATGTGTGGTTATATAAGTGGATCAAAGCCCACCCCCATGTTCTCCTAAAAATCTCAAAGGAGTTGGATCCATATATTGGTGAAGAGCGAGGAGTTTTTCACTAGTGGGCAAGGTTCAATTCCAATGAGGGCTTAACCTGGAGCCATGGGGGCACCTTGAGGTAGTGGTTGAACATGTGGTTCCACCCAGAGAGATTGTATTAAATGATCTCATGACCCATGGATAGATAAGTGGATCAAAGCCCAGCCCCATGTCCTCCTAACATTGGTCAATTATCGCTATCTCATTCGATTAAGGTGTGGGTCCTGTCAGCAAGGTGACCCGAGTTCAATTCCCCTTATGGGTGAGCTAGTTGGGAGGAGGCACCCAAAAATCCAACCATCATAAGGGTTGGTGTGGCCCAGGACGGGTGCGATCCCCGGGTGACTTTGATGGCTTAGATGACCCTCGATTGCAGTTCTTACCAATGGTTCATTGCTACTGGCCTTGAGTGCCCAACTAGTTCAAACCTCAAGGTATAATGGTAGTGGACGGAAATGGACCCCTAAATCCGTGTCAAGCGAGAACCAACCCCATCCCAACCATCCCAATTATTAATTCCCCTAATACAAAACAAATATTTATGATTAATTAGAAAATATAATTTAATTTTTTTTTTTATATTTCTAAAAAAAATATAAATATAATAATTTAAAATTATTAAAAAATTGAGATAAAAAATTGGAAATAAAATTTTTCCAATCCCTAAAACTTAAAATTAAAATAAATTATAATAATATGGACCTATATACTAATTAATACTTACATAAAAGTTCTTACTTTTCACATCACTATTAATCACAAACATCACACCTATTCCTCACATTGCAATGCACCTCATTTTTTACATTAATAAAAATATAATTACAAATGAACATACCATTTTAAAATTTTTAAATAATTATTTACAAAAATTCAATAAGAAAGATCATTTTGGTAAGAGGGGAATCTTTTGGAATATTTTTGTAGTGCGGGGAATGGAATCCTACTCTACACTTTCTGAAATGTCCAGGCTCCTTCAATAATCAAGTGAGCTACTTAAATGAAAATATGATTTTAATTAACTAAAACAATAATATTATATAAGTATTTTTAATTTCCAATTTAATTATTTATTGTATTATTCAAAATAAAATTAACATATTTTGAATCTTAATTTTTATATATTTTCTTTAAAATTAAATAAATTATATATAAAAATAATATTATTATAAAAAATTAGCACTTTTATAAAATACAGAAAACAAATATTTAATTATACCTACACATTACATGCATGAAAAAATACAGAAACTCGTGTATCAAAGAAGATTTTCCCAAACACACAAAAGTAGATAAAAATAAAGTGTATATTGTATTTGATGAGATTATAAATTATATGTCCGGAAAATCATATTTAGTACATTGAGATCAATGTTAATCTCAATATCATAAAAAGACAAATATAAAATAAGTAATGAATTCTGTAACATTCTTATATACTAGTATCATAACTTCTCATAAGTAGGCATTGAGTAATTACTTAAAAAATGGAAAGATACGTTAATAACGTGATTACTCTTAATAAAATAAAAATATAAAATATCTAAATATATAGAATGAAATTTCATTTTATGATATTTTATAAAAATATAAAAAATAAATTGTAAAAAATTATATAAAAATGGAAAAACAATATATAATGATTTATATATACCAAATTATGGCAAAGGAATGATGTGATAATAAATCCAACATCTTCTGCTGCTTTTTGGATTTTAAGAAATTTTTCAATACAGTTCCTAGAAGCATACTGTGGAAGAGGTTAGAGGAGTTAAAGGTTCCTCTCGAGCTGAGAGCCGCAACGATAAGATTGTACAAAACTGTCATCGCCAAATTCAAGAACACTTAAGGATGGTAAAAAGATATTAATTGCAATATAAGAGTTAAGCAAGGTTTCCCCCTTGCTCATACCCTTTTCAACATTCACATTGATAACTTAGAAGGTTTTTTAGAGGAAGCAAGTTGCGTTGGGACAGATTTGGCAGGAATTGCCATCATCCTTCTTCTTTATGCTAATGACATTGTTCTTGTGGCAAGATGTCCCTCTGGCCTTGATAAGCAATTGAGAACTATGAAGGATTTCTACTCTAACATCGGCATGACTATTGACACTGGAAAAAAAAAGTAATGATCATCAAGTCCAAGAAGACCACTTGTGATAACTTTATATATGATAATAACACACTAGAGGAAGTTTCTTCCTATAAATATCTTGGAATTGATATTCATAACAAGCTCAACTGGAACTATAGCATTGATAAAAGGATTAATGGAGGGTGGAAGGCTTATTTTGGACTTGAGAAAAACTGTAAATCAACTCACCTTGTGAAGTGGGATAAAAAGAAGTTCCCCTTTGAAACTCTCGTCACTCTTGTTATCTTGTATGGATTTGAAGTTTGGGGGTGTAGAATCTCTAGAGAATCCTGGAGAAATATCGAGAAAATACAGAAATATTTATAATGTATAACCTCAGAAGTAAAACCAATATGCCTTATCCTATTCTTCTTATAGAAGCAGGCCTCCCCCCATAGAAACGATTGCTATGACAAGTTACTCGATGTACAAGTGAAAGATAAATGACATGGGAGACCAGAGACTCCTTGAGATTGCCTTAAAATCTAGCCAGGACCACCTATGGCTCAAGAAAGGTTAGAATAAAGATAACATGGCTTGGTTAAATCATTGGGGGATAAACGAAAATGCAACTTTGAAAAATATCAATAACACTAAGAATACTATTACATCTAAGTTTAAAGAGAAACTGTGGGGTGAAAAGGATTTAGAGGTTAAAATAAAGCTAAGATAATACAAGGAGGTTATTAACACTAATCTAGAAGACCAAAAGTATCTCTCTATTTTAACTAGCTTGACGGAAAAAAAACTAACATAGCCAAAATAAGAACTAACTCATGAGCTTTGTAATGAAATAGGGTGTTGAACAATTCCTAAAACGTTGTGGGAGGATAGGATTTTCCACCTTTGTGAGACCGAGAGATTTGAGGATGAAAGTCACTTTCTCTTAGAGTGCCCTACATATAAGCACATTAGATCGCAATTTCTTAATCTTTATTATAATACCAACCTCTCTAATCTTCTAAGTTGTGAAAACTATTGTGATCTCGATACGCTCCTTTCTAAGTTGTTTGAGCATAGGAATAATTTATTAGAACAAACAAAGTAGTTTATTAAAATTCAATAAACCAGAATTCATATCATTAAACGTTAACTATCATCATCATTTATTTTAAAAAAATTATAAATAAACATATTACTCATATACAATTCTTTATGTGTATTTTCAAAAATTAAAGTAAATATATCACTCATATACCAGTATAGCCATTTATTTACATATATTTTAAAAATTATAAATAAACGTATTACTCATATACAATTATAGTGTTGATTTATATGGATGACACTGGTGTCAATTTTTAAATGGAGTAAAATTAAATTTATTTATAAAAAAATAATTGAGAAAACATTTATTGAAAATTATTTTTAAAAATAAATTTAATTTAATTATTTATGAAGATAATGAGACATATACAACTTAATATCACGTAATATAAAATTGATTTAAAATTAAGTTTAATGAGCTATTATATTTTTAAAGATGAAACTTGCTTTCAATTTTTAGCAAAACTACACTTAATTATGAAGACTTTTTCTTTTATCTATATACATATATATCTAGGTAACATATTGAATTACTTAGAAATCAAAATATACATAGTTTGGGGTGGGTGGTCTACTACTAGGGAAACCATACCAACCATAGAACTAGAGTTTAGTAACCATTTTTCAGAGAAGTCCAAAATTTAGAACTTTTACATATAGGTTCCAAACCTATGGGGATAAAACCAAAACAAATATTCATGGAAGGAAAAACTAAGATTCATCAAATATATTCACTATAGGAACTTCTATCTTTGTTGGTTTTCCCTATTGCAAAACGTTTCTTGAGGACCATCCCAGTGGTGGCTTTAGCAAGCACATTGATTTTGGCTCCAAACTCCACTTAGGCCATGCCAATCAATTTGAGTGTATGCTCCACCCTACAGAGCTTCTCTTGGTATTCTTGATGTTGAAGTAGGGTCTTCGAATTGCTCTCCTCTATGTCCATGAGCGCCTTTCCCAAAAGAGTTTCATCTACCAGTACAAGGTGAGAGTCTTCATGAATTTAGTGTCCCTAGTTCAGGAGTTGCCAACATCTTCAATCACTTTCTTGATATCTTCTTGATTGTTTTCCAATGTGTTATGCAACAAATTTACAAAAAGAGTATGAAAAGAGTATAAATAGATCAAAAAGAGTACTCCACGACATGATTGAATAAAATAGCTGAATAACAAGCCTCTTCGAGGGGGCAACCTCCTTATACAATGTACTAAGTACATAAGACAAGACAAGACAAGATACTCCAAATGAAAGGCATAATTTCTATATATAGGAGACTAAGGGGTACAATTCCAACTAACTGACCCAAGCCGACATAACTAATATAACCATACTAATGATAGTTACCACTAATGGACCAAAGCTGACATCAATTAAACTAATGTAATGAACCACAATATAGGGGAAATGTGCCCATATTTAGGGCTTAACATACCCCTTCCCTTCAGAAAATTATTTTCATCAATGCTTGATTAGTTGCAGATGCATCTGTATGAAGGACTCATCTTCCCATGTCGAATCTTCAACTGGTAAGTTCTTCCACTTTATGGGGACAACAATAGCCCGATTTCGTAGTTGTTTAGTCCTTGTTTCAATGATTTGTTTAGGTTCAAATGTGACTTTTCCTTCTTTATCAAGCTCTGACAAGATTGTTTGAATTGGGATCTTGTCTCCTATTACCTTCTTTAAGCAAGAAACATGGAAAATTGGATGTACTCTTGAATATGAAGGGAAGTCCACTTTGTAAGCCATAATACCAATCTTCTGCAACACTTTATAAGGACCATACTACTTGGGTGCTAATTTATTGTCCTTATTTAATAACATGAGATACATCTGACTGTAAGGTTGTAGCCTGAGAAATATCCAATCCACTTCTTCAAAACTCCTTTCACTGTGATGTTGATTCTGTCAAAGACAACCATTTCACTCACTGTGTTTGTTTATCAGATGCAAAGCAACGAAGATATCCTTCCAAACACTTGTTCACTATCTCAGTTTTCCCGTCATATTGAGGGTGATAAGATGAACTGTGATCCAATTGAGTACCCAAACAGGAAAATAATCCAGTCCAAAATTTTCCAGTGAAAATTGGATCTCTATCACTTACAATAATCTTCGGATTTCCATGTAACTTCTGAATAGTTTCCATAAAGGATGCAACTACTGTACTTTCATTAAAAGGGTGAGAGAGTGCACAAAAGTGTGCATACTTCATGATTCTATCAACAACAACCATAATAACATTCTTTCCTTCGGACTTGGGTAGACCTATGATAAAATCCATGGGGACATCCTCCCAGCGCTGGCAAGGTGTGTCTAATGGTTGTAGAAGTCCTGGGGTCTTAACTTTTTCACCCTTATTCTGTTGGAAAACCAAGCATTCAGCCACCAACCTTTGAACATCAGATTTAAGACCTTCCCCAAAAAAATCCTTCTTGACCTTGTGGTAAGTTTTCAGGAATCCTAAGTTCCCACCTATAGGAGAGGCGTGTAAATATGAAAGGACCTTCTTCTTGAGTTGAGAGTTTTTCCATAAATATAAGCGATCCTTATACCATAGTGAATCATTTTTCCATACAAAAGTATCTGATACACTGGGATCATTTTGTATCTTTTGAATGAGCATCCACACAAGCAAGTCTTTTTTTCATTCTTCCCTTGCTGCTACTATCTAATCTGGTTGTAGAATGGAAATGGAACAAAGTAATTCCCCAATATCTTCATCTTTTCTAGAAGGTGCATCTACCACCACATTATGTTTCCCTTTTATATAGATGATTTCAAAGTCATATTCCAACATCTTGGTTACCCACTTTTGTTGCTCTTATGAATATAGTCTCTGTTCCAAGAAGTATTTAAGACTATCATGATCTGTTTTGACCTTGAAGTGCCTACCTATGAGATAATGATGCCATTTCTTAAGAGCATGTAGTATTGCCAACATTTCCTTCTCATAAATGGGCTTTTGTAAGTTCTTTCCATTGATTGGATGACTTGTGAAAGCAAGTGGATGTCCTCCTTGCATTAGAACAACACCAATGCCGTTTCCTGAAGCATCACATTCCACAATAAAAGTTTTTGTGAAGTCTGGTGTGGCCAAAATAGGAGATGTGCACATTCCTTGTTTAAGTTTTTCAAAAGCTTGAGTTGCCTCTGGAGTCCAAGAAAATGCATCTTTCTTCAATAATGTTGTTATAGGTGTTGTTATTCTTCCATAATTTCAAACAAACTTGTAGTAGTACCCTACCGGATCTAATAATCCTCGAATATTCTTCAGGTTTTTAGGAATTGGTCAGTTTATCATGGCTTTAATTTTGTTAGGGTCTACCTTGACACCTTCATGAGATACAATATGAGCCAAACACTCTACCTCCTTCACCCCAAAGAAACATTTGGAAGTTTTTGCATATAGTTGTTTCTCCTATAATAGTTGACAAGTTGTAGTACCATGTCAACATGTTGAACATGTTCTTAGATTAGTATATCATCAAAGAATACTAGCACAAATTTTCTAAGAAAATGGTTGAAAATGGAATTCATCAAACCTTGAAATGTGGGAGGTGCATTCGTGAGACGAAATGGCATGACTAGAAATTCACAATGACCATCATGAGTTATGAATGTTGTTTTTGGTATGTCTTCACCTTTCATTCTAATTTGATGATACCCAAAACGAAGATCCAACTTTGTGAATAAAATTGCTCCATGTAATTCATATAGCAATTCATCAATGACAGGAATGGGGAACTTATGTTTATTGGTGATCTTGTTGAGCTCTCTACAATATGGAAACATATGCCATGATCCATCTGACTTGTGTACCATTAACACTGGTGCAGAGTAAGAACTTTGGCTAGGCCTAATTATGCCAACCTCTAACATTTCTTCAACCATACACTCAATTTCACTCTTCTAGACATAGGGGTATCTGTAAGGTCTAATGTTAGGAGGAAAACTTCCTAGGATTAAGTGAATATCATGATCACAATCTCGGATAGGTGGAATACCTTTTGAAATATCTTCAAATACCTTGGAATGATTATTAATGACCCTTTGGAGATTCGGGGAAATAAGAGGCTTAGATGTTTGAACATCTAATGAGCATAATTGTGCAATTACACCTTGATGTCCATTTTTCATCAATTTTGTCATACCATTAGAGCTTATCACCTTGTTTGGTTTCCCTGTGATACCTTGTAATTCATATTCCTTTCCTTCCCATAAAAAGTTCATGAAAAGCTTTTGAAAATTAAAAACCACAGTTCCAAAAGATTGTAACCATTGAACTCCTAAGACAACATCAACACCACCCACTGGAATAGAAATAATTAGACTATTCAATGCATATTCTCCCATAGTAAGATTTATATTATGGCATTTCCCTGAGCAGTTGATAGTTCCTCCATCTACAATCATTACTTGAAACTCTCATGTTGGACATACAAAGCAATTGAAATATTTTGCTAATTTATAGTGAATGAAATTATGAGTACTGCCATAATCAATCAACATTGTTACCTTTTTTCTTTTTGATAAATCCTTCGATCTTGAGAGTTTGAGGAGTGCTAATTCTAGTCGATGCATGACATGATATGGTGGGAGTAATCTCTTCTGAAGTAGTATCTTCTATTTCTTCATCTGGAGATGGTTCTTGTTCTTTTGGTTATTCCTCTTCACATTCTATTGTATTGGAGAAAAATCACTATGGCTTGGGAATACCACAACAGACAAATGACTACCAAAAATCTACTCAATTCTCAAAACAATGCTATTATAAATGACAATGTTAAAACAATGGAGAAATGTAACCAACCTCGATCCAACGTTTGATGTAGATACCCGTTGGAGCTTTCAATCCGTGCACATCCAAGCACTTGTAATCTGCAAATTAGTCTTGACAACCAATATCTAACAAGTACATGTGATATATAAATGACATTAACATTATCAATAACAATGGTCCATAATATCATAAGCAAATGTAACCCAATGTATAATAAATGAAATTCACACCATGAATGGACGAGAATATGAGTATTTCTATTAATGAACAAGAAGAAGTACAAAGTGATACGACCTCTTGCCGGCAAACCAATCTGAACCAAGATCTAGATCAATCCACTTGTGCCTCCACCACTTCAATCCTCCATGAAAGGCAAACTCAAACTAGCATAACTGGTTCACAACTACAAGGATCAATGAGTGCAGACTCAAGATAGGGCAAAAATCCACTAGAGTGCCTTTACTATTCTCTTCTTCCTCCCGTCCATAAGCCATATTTGCTCAATATATAGTCCTCTCAAAGGTAGGTGAAAGGACTCATCGAGACGTTACTTGGGAAGATGGAGAGCCAAAGGTCACCCAATGACCGCTTTTTGGGAGTAAAAAGTAATAAAATAGTGGTTTTTACCATTTTACTTAATACCTGCGGGCTATAGGGATGCAACTCGCGGGTATGCATTTTATAGTGATGCAACATGCGGGTAGGAACAAAAATAGGATAAACTGGTATCACTGAAGGATGAAAATGGATTCGAGTCACTGAAATGGATCCTACAGGCCAAAGAATGTTGATGCTCACAGGATGGAAGATTTCTGTGTAACATCTATGTAAAATAATTTCTTCTCACCACACTTATTTTCCTTACTCTTTCTGATCTATTTCTTCTCTTTCTAATATATTTCTTCTCTTTTCATACTCATTTTCGAAATTTGTTGCATAACATTTGGTATCAGAGCCCTTTCCTCGGGATTGGTTTCTTCAAAACGGGTCACCTTGGAATTTGTGCTATAAATTTTTTTATACAAGATTTAAGAGAGCGATACTTAAAACCCATCTAGAAAAAAGGCCTAACTAATGGTGGTCCAAGTTTCAAATCCTGAAACCTTACAAGTTCTGAGATATTCACTCTAGAATCTAGGGCTTCTGACTAGTCCAAAAACTAGTCTAAAACAGGTGTTCTAAGAAAAAAGGTCATATCTAGGGCATAAAAATCCAAATTGAGTGAGACCTATTGCATCTGAAAGAAGACAAATCACAGTATCTTTGGTAGGGTTTTCAACCCTAGATAAAAAATATTGGACATGTGGTATACAGTAAAATTTTGCTATTATGGAAAGACTAAAAATAAGAGGAGTTGGGAAATTCACAATAACTTCTTATTGGTAAATCAAAATTAGGTTAGACCTATGGAATTGGAAAAAGGACACATTAGGATACAACAATATGAAGTTTTAGACCTAGAGGAGCATAAATTTAAAGTTTACATCAGTTTCAAGTCGGCCTTAAAATTGTCTTCCAATCAAGGTTTGAAAAGGTACACCATTTTTAATTTTGATTAACTTTGGGTAGAAGGATCTAATTGTGGTGACACCTAAGGTGTGATATCTATTTATATTGTTCAAAATTTGACCAAAATGTATTCTAAATACTTACACTCCATCCAAAACACCATATGATCCATCCTCGACGCATGGTGAAAGGGGATACCTCTCTTTTCGAGTGTCTCAGTTGGAAGATATGATTAAAGGCTCCGTGAAAAAACTTGATTTGGATAATTTAGAGGACAATTTGACTAAAATGGAGGAAAATATGAAAGCTTCGGTGAGAATAGTTTATTTACTCAATCTAGAGGAGAAGTTGATGGGGAATATGACAAATATTGTTAATCTCATACAAAATTCAAGGGATACTCTTCCTACAGGTGATGATGTGCTCCCGGATACTAGGGAGGATAAAAATAATTCTCATGTTGAGAAACCTTCCATGAATAAGAATATTCTAAGAGGAAATGATTTTGGTAATGGAAGTCATCAGGGATGGTTAGCAAGGGGTACCCAAATTCCCAAGATTCACATGAGAAAGTTTGATGGCAATGATCCAATAACATGGATATTCCAAATGGAGCAATTCTTTGATCTACACCAGGTTCCAACTTTGAAAAAGGTAACTACTGCATAATTATATTTAGAGACCAATCAATTTGTATGGTACCAATGGCTTTGTGACCGTAAAAAGGAATCTATTATATCTTGGTCTATATTCACCCAACAAATGATTGCACATTATGGGGATATTAATAGCAATACCTTCTTTAGCCAGTTAATAAATATTAAGCAAAAAGGTCCAGCTGTAGAGCACATCAAACAGTTTCAGAAGCTAAGTCTTAGAGTGAAGAAAATAGATGAATAAAAATCCTCTTCAAGGGGGAAACCTCCTTTGTCACGTCCCCTCCCGTGGACCCAATTCAAGGAAGGGAACATGATTCCAAATTCAGGGGCTTTCTTTCACATAAACTCAGCCCATTCAATAGATTCATAAAAACAAAAACACATGTGTAGGTGTATAATTCAAATAAACACAGCAGAAGCAAGATCCACTTCATGCATATCGAGCATGCATTTCTCTTCATAAACATAATAGTCAATAATGAAATAACATTGCAGAATTAAATATACATAAGAATATACTCATCTTCATTGTGTAATTGTCCCAAGCAACTAGCTATGTCGCTGCAACGTTCCACCCAACCATAGGCTAGTTGTGTTCATCAATTCTCTCAACACAACTGCCACCCCTGAGTTGGGCATGATTCTTACAAGGAAAAGGGGACACTCAAAGTCATACACAGCCAAGTAATCATTGCATCTAAGACAAGCCAGTCCACAACTGGGTTTATCAGGCTAAATCAGAACCCTGGATGCTTGCACTCAAGCTCAAGCCAAAACAATGGATTGGGAGAGGAAAATTTGTCCACCGGGAAGAAAACAGTTTCTCCCACAGATATATAAGCATTCAGCATCCAAAACGGTCTCAATGGAACCCCAATTCGATTCCCCTTCTTCCCCACTGGTATATAATACAAAAACGCCCTTCTCCCAGCTGAGAAACAAAGGAAAGCCAGAAAAACGTGGTTGGAAAACGCCCAAGTAGCTCTAAACTTGTGAGGGAGAGCCACTGGTTCATGGATAATGGCTGGGGGAGCAATTCATCGCTCTTTTCTTTCCCAAGAAGCAAAACATGATTTTCCATGAAGGGTGGCTTGCCCATTCCCGAATTTGGACAGCCATACCTCCCATTCCCCAAGGAATTAACTACCTCAACCGACTCTTGGGAGAAATGAATGATTGGGTACAAAAGTCAGCATGAGGAGTTGAGGCTTCATGGGTTCTCTCATTGACATTTGGCTTGACTTGATTGGCTCAAAGGTTTGAATGTTTCCCTCCCAATTCCTTGTAAAATCATGCCCCCATCTCTTGTTGCATTGCATAGCTAGTTGTGGGTATTTTATTAAAATGCATATTTACATGATATTTGCAATTCCAATGTGCCTGGATAGCACGTAAACCAGATGCATCAATAAATCAATGGCGGGGCCTTGGCCTTGAGCCCCTCACCACGATTTTATAACAATATTACATTATTTACATTTTAATATAATGGGGTCAAAATGGGGACATTACATCCTTATACAATGTACTAAGTACACAAGACAAAACAAGAAAAGATACTCCAAATGAAAGGCCTCCTTCCTATATATAGGAGACTAAGGGGTACAATCCCAACTAACTTACCTAAGCCAACATAACTAATATAACCATACTAATGATAATTACCACTAATGGACCAAAGCCGACATCAAAACTAATGTAATGAACCACAATATAGGGGAAATGTGGCCATATTTAGCGCTTAACACAATGTTATCTCATCTTGTTCATGATCAACTTAGGTTTCCATCTCATTGATCAAATGTTGGGTTGGGGTCAAGATGATGTTACTATAAAATTCCTTGGTAGTTCTAGCAAATCGTATGGCTCTCAGCATGTGAGTTTTTCTTTGTTGCTTCAATCCTCACTTGGTAGCTTTCCCTTTCACCATTATGCTTCCCTAGTATTGTCTCATTGAGTTGAGATCAATGGGCGACGAAGTATCAAAATGCACAGAAGAATGAGGGATTTTCATCCAAGCGACCCTCCTATCCAAAGACCCGTGATAATTACCAATTTAGTTCCCCATTCAACACATAGAAACCAAAAGGGCGATATGAGTTATCCATCCATGAGAGGGTTAGAAATATCTTTCCTCGAACAATAATGGAAAGAACCACTCTACGATGCCAAAATCATGCAGTCCATCCTTATCCCCAGTGCTAAACTATAGCAACACAACATGAAACAAGTCCATTATGGCCGCATATAGGGGTTAACTTCTATCATTGAGTTCCAACAATGCACAGGATTCCCAACATCTCTCGCATGTGGAACATTCCTTACAACCATTATCATACATCAATTTCAGCAGTGATCAACTGGTCATCTGCATGAGTTGGGGTACCTTCCCCTTTTCCATATTCTTTGACATGCATGCTATATGTGTCACCTTCCCTAATTATTTGACGCGGGTTAGTCAGAGCCCTATGCTGCCTCTATTCCACTCGTCATGGAGAGTGAAGGTATTTTTTAGAAAGGGCCAAACATTCCTCCTTTAGTTTAGAGGTCCCTAAGTCATGCTAAGCTGAGTTGAGATCCATGTGGGTGTCATTGGCAACTTCATTCATTGGCCTGTCCATAAACCTTATTTA
Organism: Larix kaempferi; assembly: GCA_027924585.1. Lineage (NCBI taxonomy): Eukaryota > Viridiplantae > Streptophyta > Pinopsida > Pinales > Pinaceae > Larix > Larix kaempferi. Next base: position 3,674,871 of record BSBM01000398.1, on the reverse strand, counting down.
CGTTTCTGCGAATGTGGGAGGGGATAATTACATTGGTTTTGGAGAGGAGTGAGTGGAGCCATTCATGTCTTGCAACAAGTCTCTAGTGGTGTGAAATCTTACCAAGAGGATTGCCATTTTGGAGTTTTCAGAGAAGGTGGATCATGATTTTTGAATCCCCTCCTGGGTATTTTTTAAGAATTCTAATATTATACTTAAGTATAGTATTCTAGGTGATTATTTTGGATTGAAAAAAACATATATATAGATAGTTAGGCAAATATCAAATATGAAACATACAATTTACTACTGAAATTTGTAAATTTTGGCGAAAATTATGATAAAAGAACATATTTTATGTATATATAGGTGAGATTAGAGACTAACAATGACAAAAAAACAAATTTATTTTTTGAAAAAAAGCTTGAAAAATAGCCAATTGGCGAAATTTCGCCCCTAAAAATTACCCTTTGGACCCCTCCCAGCAATTTTGGAGAATTTTTCTTGAAGTGCAATTTGTAGAACCAAGAGCAAGAGCATGGAGCTCCACATTATTGTTACTATCCCTTCCCAAGGACCCAATGTACATGTGAATTAGCTCCCCTTGAGAACTATGGAAGACCCCTCCAAACCATGTAGGGCCTAGGTTGTGTTTCAAAGCTTCATCGAGGTTCATCTTGAGGAATCTATCATGGGGGGAGACCAGGCAGAGGGACTAGAGGATAGGTGATGGATCTTTACGATCTGTGGGTTTCTAACCAACGATTTGAGTATCCAAGCTTGCATGACAGACATTTCCTTCTCCGAACACTTCTAATCTTCGTCTCCTCGGGGTGTGTATTGAAGAGTTTCATGGATGCTAAGTTATATTTTACACCAAACTTGGTTCTTTCTTCTAGCCTTATCCTTGAAGAGATACTTGTTCCTCTCCTTCTGGGTTTCCTAGAGAAGAAATCCTAGAAATAATTTCCACCTCTTTTTCAAAATGTTGTTACCATAATTTTTTTTTCTCCATTGGGTGATGGTTTCTCTGATGCTTTCTCTTCATCTATTTGATTGCCTAAAATTAGTCACCTCCCATTCCAAATAGATGGTGTGAAGGGACATTGATTCATAATGGTGTCCAAGCATTCTCAATTACCAAGAGGTAGCAATGGGAAGGACCTTCAAAGACTTTGCGATTGAGTTCGTCCCATGTAAGCGATTTTCCCCTATAAAGAAACCAAAGAAAGGTAGAGACTTTAGGCCATATATTATAGTTCCATATTTCCTCACTCTCTTGATCCTCGATGTTGGTTAGGAGAGAAAAGGATTCTTTGAGGGAGAATTTTCCTCCCCTTTTATGATCCCATCAGATTTTTTTAGGTTCATGGTGTGTTTGTATGTTCTTGGAATGAAGTTCTTTCCATAATTCATCCTAGTTGAAATTCTTTGAGGTTTTGGCCAAATTACCCAAATTCCCACTATCACTATTTGTTTGTTTTGTTGGGTATGTGTTATATTCTCTGGATGACTACCAACATTCTGAGGGGGTTCATTCTGGCTATTTTAAGCCAATGGTTTTTTGGCCCATTGTATTATGATTCCGGTTTAGGAATTAGGGTTTTGGAGGTTGGTAAAGACCTATATATTGTATTGTAAACGGTTGAGTTAATATAATGAACGAAAAAAAGATTGTGGTGAAGCTCTAGTTAAGCTGGTTTTCTCGGTTAAGGGTTTCTAGGGTAAAATCTCTGTGTAATGTGTAGTGTGCGCTATTGTTTTGCTTTCTATTTATGCTTAATAATCGTATGCATTGTTGCACTTAATCAGGTTTAAAACTAACATGTTTGTGAATTGTCTTACTAATATTGGTAGACATATATTTTGTTGGATTCCCAAATTCATTCATTGAGCTCTTGAATATGTTGGAATATTATTAGTTTTGAGATTTGCTGCCAAACATATTCTTAGAGAAGATTTAATCAACCATTTCTAATCTCCCAAAAATTGTGGTTCTGAATGAATTCTTGATTTTTCCAAGCGGTATTCAAAATAATGGATCCATTTTAGAGGCCATCCATATTTATGAAGTTGTGTTTTTCCACATTCGGTGCATATTTTCATATCTACACTTTTATACATAGAGATGCAATGTTTTGAAGCCATCTCCACCGGGTTTTTTATCCCAAATCATCAGATTGATCTATTGTGGGGTCCTTTACTCCCAATCCTCTAAATCCTTTTGGATGGAAGACCACTAGCTAGGTGAACAAGGTTCATTTATGATTGTCTTTTATTTCTATGTAAAGGAATGTTTGCTAGACAATGGAGATTGCTAATTTCCTTAATGAACTTTTGTGGAGTTGCAAGGACTAAGAAGATCCTACCATTTGCATATCAATTCTAAGCATAGATCCTAAAAATGTAGTTTTTATCTTACATCTCTATATGTCAATGAGCTCAACCCATCTCATTAGGGGATTTACTTAGATTACACTAGGATTAGGAGTGAATATCCCCATCATAGAAGTAATGACCACATAGGGGATATAATTATTTGAATTCATTCCTCCTTTGGTTGTTATCTCTAAATATATTTGACCCTAGTAGTTTCATGCATTAGGTTCCTTTTTTATGTCGTAAAATTTCAATTTTTAAGAGTTTTTAGGCTTTCTTAGTCAATTTTTGGCATCATATAGGCCTGGTCACTCCTCCTTGTGGAACTAAAGTGACCTAGTTGTTGCTTGCTCCAATACAGGGCATGACCAAGCCTTTTAGATTCCTTTTTCAACCTTATAGGGTTTGACCAAGGACCTCCTCACTACAAGGAAAAGATCCTCTAATCGAGGTTTTTGAAAATGCTCCTCTAAAAAGGGCCCTAATATTCGTTTATAGCAGAGGTCGCTAGCGGAGGCGAGTGAATGGAGGTTTTAGTGGATTTTTTATTCATTGATTTGATGCATACCAAATGCACAGGTGCACCTAAAGTCTATATGCACCAGTGCATAATAAAAACATATCGCATCGAGATAAAAACCCCCATCAAGTGGAGAGAAAACAATTTTGTTTTCTATTTATATAGCCAACAATGACCGGTGCATTTAAACTATGATTATGCACTGGTGCCACACATACATGATGCATCAATTTCAGCCAAAAAAATTATTCCCTCCTGCTTGGAAAAATATCTCCAAGGAGAAGAGTAAGGGTTCATGTATGAGCGATACATGTAAATGAATGGAAGGGCTTTATAACAATAAAGAGGTCCTTCTAGACCTATAAATAAATATCTTTGTGAAGGATAAAGGGGACCTTACCCTTACACTAGAGAAGTTTCATGTAGTGTTGGTTAACCATCTCTTCTACTTGAGTAGAGATCTCCTTGAGTTCTAGTTTGTGTGAGCTAGGTTTGTGTAGCATGTAATAAGAATTCATTAGGCTGCCTTAGTGTAATAAACTTATCACCATTGAATGATAATGGAGGATGCATGATTGGAGTGGGAGGGATCCAGACTCTAGTGAAGGAGGTGCTTCAACATGACTTAGGTAACCACATGTTGACATCTCTATTTTGAATACAAATATAAGATCATGTTTCTTCGCCACCGTCATTGTTGTTTATCTCATTTATTAGATAACTTGTTATTTCATGGGATACATGAAGATGGAAGTGGGTTTAAACATGTATATTTATGATTTTTTTTGTTATGTTTTGATAAGTATTGTAAATATTTACTTGAGGAAGGTTTCTCTTGTTCATTTTTGTGCAAATGATTGGAATTATGGATTGTCAATTGTTTCTTGGATAAGAGCTACCAATCTTTACTCAAATCAAATCTACCAACTAGATCTACATCACTCATCCGAAAGAGGTAGGTTTCTTCTTCTTCTATTATTTGGATTTCAATTCTAAGAATAGATCCTAGAGAATATAGTTTTTATATTATATCTCTGCTTGTTGATGAGTTCAACCCAACTCACTAGGGGATTTACTTTGATTTAATTTATCTTAGGAGTCAAAATCCCCATCACACCCCTTTGAACTTTGAAGATGTTGAATTGTCCTTTCTCCATATGATGAACTCTTCTTTCCATCTATATCAATATTTCATATATTATTCATGCCCTTTCCTGTATTGGCATAAGCTTGAGACTGAAAGCATCATTTGAGGAATCATTGTTCTTGTTCATCCTTGATTCATGAGATAACAAGGATCCTTGAACAACTCATCTACTGATAGTTGTGTCAAGTCCTTAGAATCTTCAATGGACACTACAACTACATCAAATTTGGTGGGTAGGATTCTGAGAAAATTTTCAACAACCTTTTAGTGAGATAACTCTTCACCATGAGTTCCGATTTGATTCACAATATTCATCACATGAGTCATAAACTAATCTATTGTCTCTAAACCATTCATTTGCAATTTCTCATAACTCCTTCTGAGTGTTTGCATCTTTAATGGTTTTACTTTGCTTGTACCTTGATAATAAGTTTCAAGAATATCCCATGTTGTCTTTGATTTGGTTCTTGCTACAATCTTAGGAAGGGTACTCTCATCCAAGACTTGTTGAATGAGACACACAACCTTAGAATCCATCTTCCTATTTTCTCTAAGTTGATCTTGTTGAACATTTGTCAAATCCTTGTAGGCTACTTGATGTTGGTTTTGCATAACCATTGCATAATATATCCCAAAATTCCTAAGAACAAAACAATGTCCTCATCTTTATCACCCAAAAATCATAATTTTTACCCATAAGAATGGGGATCTATGGTTGTGCAAGGCTATTGTTGTTTTAAGCCATGTATTTTAAGAAAACACCTAAGTTCTTTGAAATTCACACACACAAGTCAAAACCCTTTTCCTTTGTATAAAGACCCCTTTTTTTGTTTTTGAAAACCCTTAGATTTTTAGAAGAAGAAACACCCAAGTTCTTTGAACTTCATGTACATAAGAAAAAACCCTTTTCCCTGGTATAAAGACCCCCCTTTTTTGTGAACCACCTTATATTTTTTGATAAGAAGAAACAACACTATTACGTGATTCTTGCCCCCTTTCCTTTTTTATGTAAATAACAAAATAAACAATGCTACTGTATGAGCATGATAGAATTTATATTTGGATTCAATATCTTTCAAACAACCGTCTTCCTTTTAGAAAAATGTGTTAGAGCAACTTTGGAAGAGACTCGAAGTTTGGATCATGTTTGGGAAAGATATAGATATAGAAAACAATAAGTATCTTTGAAATCTAGATTATCTTGTTGGCATGGAATGGAAGTGTAAGTAAAAGATTATCTTTATCTCTTTTATGTTTTATGAAATCTAGATTATCTTGTTGGCATGGAATGGAAGTGTAATTGTAATAGCACCAATGTAATATGGATACCAATTACGAAATAAGACACCTACATAAGCATACTGGTAAAATTTTGAAAATTCCTCATGATCATATCATATACTGTTAGAACATTATTACACCTAGGACCATAGTCTCATGATGTTTAATTAATGGTTGTTGGTTCAAGCAAGGATAATGATGTTTATCTAGGTTTTTAGGCTGTTAATGACCAATTACACTACCTTGGCTCCCATTTTTGGTCAATCTGTGATTAATGCGCCCTCATTTATGGCCACCACCCTCACTTATTGCCACTACTTACCTGAGGCGCACCCTTATCCCCTATTTCGTGGATCTGGGTTTGACTTGAGGCACCTATGCATTTAATGTGGTCATTGTAATGTCCCATGGGGCTATCAAAGGGTCTTATGGACATATCATTAGCTCTCTAGGGATAATTAGAATATTTTGGCATAGCAGAATAATTTTATAAATATTTAGTTTCTTTTTCTACAATTTAATTATGACAAAATATTGATAATTCCAAATAAATTAAAATAAAATACATAATTGATCAAGCAAATTGAAACAAGGTTGGGAAATATTATCCAAAACTATCTAACATTATTATGCATCAATCCCAATCCATAACGCAGGTTACTTGCACCTAAAAAGGTCATTTTCACTTATTAAATCATGATTAACTAGTAATTAGTGTACTAATTTCTACACTTACCGACATTAATTGACAACACTTAACATATCTTCATTTGTTTATCACATAATAATCATTTATCAATCCCAATGTATAATTAACACCTAATATCATGTAAATAAGGCCTAATTATCATTTTCCAATTAATTAAACAAAACAATTACGAAATTGACTCCACAAAACTAATTAACTAGTATTTAACACAAACAACTAGTCTTGCACGAATTCAACACAAAACCATGCCAATGAACCAAAAAGTGAACCTTAAGCCGTTATACATATATTTAAGCATGTACATACATCCAAATAAATTTTCATTTTTAGGTCATATCCTTTCACATAAACAATTATTCTTTCAAGCTAAATCGGTGCAACTAGTTAATAAACATTGCTAGGAATTTAACCCAATCAATTGTATTGAGTTATGGAGCACACATAGGCAAGGGTAAATATATGGAAAATAGAATTCTATAAAAAAATTAAAGTACCAAAAACAGAGTATATGGCTCTACATTTCAAAAATTACAAAAACATATATTCAATCTACAAACTAGTTACCATTTTCTACCGACTTGAAGCTAGTTTCCATTTCTAGTTTCCAAATGAAAAAAAAATAAGAAAGTATTGACTACTATAGCTCATGGAAATCATATCATAGGTCCACTACATCCAAATTTCTGTAGCTTTCTGCTCATAAACAGTCATCTTATTAATTCATCAAACTAGCTAAATCTACTTCTCCAAATTGGCTAGAAATTGAGTAATCAAGTAAGATAAATGCATAAACAATTTATAGAGTCATTCGGAATCCATTAAAAATATAAATAACATGTATTATTAGTCTTATCATAGTTATAACTCATGTAAAAATTTCTTCAAACACTTCTCATGCAAAGTCATAAATCCATTTAAAACAATTCTTTCGAAGGAGCTAGTGAATGGAAACAAAACTAGGATTTCGATAAGCAAATATAGAACTATATAGGAACTCTTCCACACATTTATTCATACATTTCAAGTGTAATTATCATATCTAAGATCAGTTATCTCACTCAAAAATTTTCTCAAACATTTCACATGCCAAGTCTCAAAACTACATAAAACGACCCAACCAGTGAACTAGGTTCCAAATAGAGGCTAGAAACACTATAGAGAGGTGTTTACAATCATTCCTAATATATTGTACAATAAAAGTACACATAATATAAATATTAGAGGCACAATTATTAGATCTATAGAAGAGGTCCTAAATAAACATTTTTCTCAAGCACATGCTCACAGAATCCAAAAACTAGTTAGTTATTTTCCCCCAAAACTAGTAGCATAATGTAACTAAAATCTATGAGAGATTTATTCCATAATTAGATCATATAGTTCCTCATACATTTCATGTGAAACCATATAATAATCATATCAGATCCAAGTAATTCAAATAAACATGAAATAAAGTAGTTGTCTTTCAAAATACGCAACTGAAATTGACCGTGCCACGTTCCACCCAGCCGTAGACACAATGCAAGCCAAAAATAAATTTGCAATGGTCACCCCTGAGACGGAGCCATGATGCCACAAGCAAGAGTGCACTCAACCACAAAAACCATCTAACATTGGTCCAACCACAATACAATGGCAAGTGGATTCCACATCACTTCCAATCCAGGATCTCCAGTGGCAATTCAAAGACAAATTTTTTAGGAGAAATAAGTCCAACCACAACCCAATGGAAAGTATACCCCGAATTCCACTCCAGGAAAATTCCAGTGGCTCCAGGACAAAAGATTCAGAAATATATTAGTCCAAACTCAAATCCAACGGAAAGTGGATTTCACATCACTTCCAATCCAGGATCTCTAGAGGCAATTCTAGGACAAAACGATGGCAATTGCAGAGTAACTCAACTTGGGCACAGGCTTAGTAAGGGTGCACCAACCAACAAAAGATCATGTCAAGAGAAATCAAAACCAATAACACCAGTACCATCGCAAAAACAAGACCCAAGAGCATGCATAACCCATCAGAGAGACTAGCTCACATCCACCCAAATCCCATTTCCCAAGAGCAATTAGAATTGGGGGGGGAGACGGAGACACCAAGGGAGGATTTACATTCCCAAATTAGAAAAATGGGAGTTACACTTCTCAAGAGGGCACATTAGAGGGGAGAGGAAGAGTCCTCATCAAGGTGGGAGTTACAAATTTTCATGAGGGGCACACTAGGTGAAGAAAAATCTCTAACTCCAAATAAAATCAATCTCGGAATAAAATAAAAACCAAGGGGTAGCATAACACATGAGGGTGCATAAATGAAGAGGGTCCACCAAGTCCAAAAGAAGGGTGTATCACATCCACATAGGTAAAAAAACAAGGTTAAACTTTTCCCACAACCCCTTTCTCATAATATCATGGTTCCTCATACTCTTTTATTTTTTCCAGCAGAAAAAAAAGCGTACCAATGTTATTCATATAGAATCAAAAGGTACATGATTTAGAAAGTCTATAAAAAGACATAACCATACAGGGGCAAAAAACCAGCCTGCAATTTCCAAAATAAACAAAAAAGAGCTATAACTAGCCTCCATGATGGATGATCAAAAACTACCAAAGTGCATCATCACCCCAAAATATTGTTGGTAGGCGGTTTGGTAAGGTAACATCTCAGCATCTTTGATGCTGCGATGAGTCAGAAGATATCGCAGAAGGTGGCAAGCTAGGCATAAAGAATATTATTTTATGCATTTTTGGGTCAATTGTACCACAGTTTGCAGGTTTTGGGGCATTTGGACCATATATTATGTATTTTTGAGTCATTTGTATCGCAGTATGCGGGTTTTGGGTCATTTTGGACTGTGTCAGTTAGATGTTGGGTCATTTGTCCAAAGTGTCGGTTAGGAAGTTGTTAGTAAGTGCACAAGCATTGTAAGGGCGGAAGCCTATATATAGACATAAGTTGTAAGTGTTGAATCATCTTGGTACGGATCCTTGGATGTTGTTGTGTGCGTCTTTGAGTCTGTATCCGAGATCAAGAGATATTGGTGAGATCTGGTTTTGTAGAGATATTGTATCGGGGTTTTGCTGAAGTAATATGACATGACGGAACTGTTTTGTGAAATTCCTTGTGTATCTTTTGTGATAATGCATGTTGAAATTCATGAATGATGCTATGTTTTCTTGCTGCAGTTAATGCTTAATGTTATATGTGCTGCGATGAAAGATCCTGTTGAATGATGCTATGAATATGAATGATGTTAAATTTGAATGCATAGATCTATCTTTGAATGTCGCAATAAGTTAAGTAATTGGTGCCGCAAACATCCTCCTTCATTCGGCGGAAACATGGTTCCATCCACACTCCCTTGAATGCCTCGGGTGAGACCTCATCTGCTCCGTAGGTGTTGCTGGACGGGGTAAAACCTATCTGGTCCGGTACTCAGGGAGATCATGGTGGGTTGGTGTCGACAACGATCGGAACCCCTGTCAACTGGGTTTGAGTCAACAAATGGTTCTGTTTCTGGGACCGTGTGCGAAGTGAAAGGAGGATATGTTGTGGCATCTGACGCAACCGGAGATACAAAGCTGGTTTGGTCAGAAGTTGCAGGAATTCGCTGAAGAGGAAAGCTGGAACACTCGACTGAGAGTAGATTAGTGGGTAGATATATATATTCATGATGGTCCGCATGAATGGTTTTTCTGTGAATTCCCGGTCCTTTTGTTCAAGTGGTTGGCAAAGTTGACCTTTCTGAAGAGGAACCACCAAGGTGGTGAGCCGACGACCTGGACCCCGGAGTTGATCCAAGAACTTCAGGAAGTCGACAATAAAGCATCGTGGGTTGTCGAAGTGTGACTTGATAGCATCTTGGAAGGGTATATCACTGAATTTGTAGTTGATACACAAAAGTCTTATAGTGAATCCGAAAAATATTTATTCTGTGAACCCCGGGGAAGGTTTCTGTTGTTGCTCCAACTGTCCATTAAGATGTTTATTTGCGAGAAGGGTATATTAAAGATGCATCTGGATTAGTAAGAAGCCTAGTGGATGGAGGCCGTGGGTATCGCGACAACAGGGGGGCTGTACATGGAATGATCAGGGGTAGATGGGTGTAGGTCATGACGAGAATGTGAGTGAAGCCGAGGAAGAGAGTGGTCTTACAAGGAGAGGAGTGAGGTTTCGATAGGAAAAGAGGCAGAGGATAGGAGAAGGTCCTACTGCGATCGAACCGCAAGTTTGCAAAGGAAGACCACACGGGATGAAGTGACCTCACAGTCCAGACAAGGACGCACAGGCTATGCCCAGGATAGAGGTAGGACCAAACCCCAATAGCAATGTACCCACCTCTCTGCTCACTATCTATCAACTAGTGAGAAACACCACTTCGACTCCACCGGGTTAACAAAACTTAATTGCTAGTAGTTCAGTTCCTGCAGGAAGGAAGCCCAAGATGGCGGGCGAGGATGATCAGCTGTTGTTGTTCCATGGGAATGGGACAAATAACCTTGAGCAGTATTGGTTTTTGTGTGAAGCGGTATGGACCGTAAAACATATCACTGATGATGATGCTAAGAAAGGACAGTTGGCGACAAATCTGCGAGGTCGCGCATTAGATTGGCTTATGAATTTTGTTCTAGTACCTATAGGAGCTCCAACAAAGTCATTAGATGATATCAGGGATGGGTTGATTGCAGAATTCAGAAAGCTCAAATCTGAAGCACAATATATCACAGAATTGAAAGAAATTAAGCAGTATCCCAATGAGATGGTGTGGGATTTTGACCAGCGATTCAAGACATTGATGGCGAGGGTTAGTTTTGATATGAGCATTGTCCAACATAAAGAGTGGTTCATCGTAGCAGTACTACCACACATTCGACTACCATTGATGCAACAGAACATCACGATGCCCAGTGAAGCTCTGGAGATTGCAATGCAATTGGAGGCGTCGCCAATTGGTGAAAATGTAGATAGGATGATGCAGATACAGAGACAGCTGGCTAACTTGACCATACAATTGCAAGACCTGAAGAAGAGCAAGGAGCAGCGTGAAGAAGTATGGTGTATGCAATGTCGAGGGGAAGGGCATACTAAGGAAAATTTCCCTGACTTCCGCAACTATTTAGTTTCAAGGGTGCCCAACCCGTTGAATGGTGGTGGCATGCCTTGGTATCTCGTTTGTCAGGTATTTGGGCACTGTCATGAAGAATTTCCATACATGCAGAAGATGGTCACCAAACCGATGAATCTGTATTGCACATTCTGTAAATCTGTGGGACACGATGAAAAAGATTGGTGGGCATATGGGTTGCTTCATGAGAGAATGTATGATGCATTCTATGTGAAGGACGATCAGCGTGCCGTACAACAACCGCAACCGCAGTTGCAGTATCCCAGCCGCTACCTCAACTGCAGGTATAGTTTGTACCACAGCAGCAACCATAGCAGTTTGTGCTACAATATGCTCTGATGAAAATGGCTCCACAACAGCAACAGTACGTTTAGAAACCGCAGTATGCACAACAAGGGCAAGGCATGCAACTAGCTCCGATGTAGCAACAGTACAATCAATTGCAGTACCAATAGTAGGGTGGATTCCGAGGTGGACGCTGCGGAGGATTTGATCGCAGAGGAGGACGAGGAGTCGCGGTCCTGTTCAATGCTATCATTGTGCAGTATGGGGACACTATCAGTGTGATTTCCCCTATTCCAGACGTAGTGTACATTTTTCTTTGTTACAGACCACATAGTGGAAAAATGCCCACAGTTGATTGTACAATGGCAGGCAGGGAATGTTCCACAGTTGCAGAATCAGAACTAGGCAAAGCAGCCAGTCCAGAATCAGGTACAGAAACTAGTGCAGAACTAGAACCAACATCCAATTCAGAATGTGAATCAAAATGTGAACCAACAAGGGAATCCGACACCAAATCAGAATCAGGGTGTGAATGTCGCGACAATTTCTACGGAGCCAAGACCACAAAATGCGGCTGTCGCAGTCATCACGAGGGGAGGTGCAGCAACAGGAGGGGACATTCGATTGGATAGGAAGAAGAAGGTATCATTTGACATTGAATCCGAGTGTGATACATTCTTTCAGGCACGTCATGCGATGGACTAGGATCATGGTAAAGTTGTAGTTTGCGACATGCCCCCTATTTTTGATACTACTTCAAAGGCAGGTCTATCAGCACAGTCTGGAACCTTGCAAAAGTTTCTCGAGAGATATTTATTGTTGGCAAGAGATCCCACAGCCCTTGCTGAGATTGAGGGGTTGTTGTAGCATCCAGCTAGGGGATGGCAGGAGTCTGCTGTAAACTCCTTACATCCGAGGAAGACAGGTAAGGAGATGCGAATGAATATCCAAATCGGGGACTAGGATGTTGATTCAGTTATTCTGGATCTTGGTTTGGAGGTCAACATCTTAGCCAAGCAGGCATGGTAGAAAATGGGGACCCCCCCAATGAGCTGGTCTCCTGTACAGCTTCGATTAGCTAATCACACTAAAGTGACACCGATTGGGCGAGTCCCACATCTGGTGGTGGACATTGAGGGCATGAAGACCTATGCTGACTTCAATGTCATTGAAGTGGTTGAAGGAGGAAGCTCGTATCCCACATTGCTGGGGATCGGATGGGCTAACAACAGTGGAGCGGTAATCAACTTCAAGCGGTATATGATGACTTTCGAAAACTGTGATCTCAGAGTCATCGCCCCGTTGGATCCGGCTGAGGGATGAAGATACATTGAGCCAGTGAAGGACAATGATCCCAGTGATGGGACCATGCATTCAACATTTTTGAAGACTATATTCATCCGACTTCCAATGGTGAGCTGGGATGGCGCAATGACATCTCTACATCTTTCGGCTATGACGATGCATTAGAACACTAGCCACCGCTTGCATGAGGTGTTGCTCCGTAAGTGTGGGTTAATCATGCAGTCGCTATGTCGCGCCACGATTGAAACAGTCACATTACCAGTATATGAAGGGCTTCCTGGCTTGTCCGACTTTTTGACATAATTTGAGGAACGCGTTTCTGAACCACAGTGATTGCTGGCATTGGAGGCTACTCCAGCACGCTGGTGGGAGACACACAAGAAATCAATTGATGGGTGGTCGCAGTGCTGGAGATTGATGACGGTTCATTTCGGAGATATCGAGGTCTACCACATCGGGAAGTACGATGGTTGGAATAACCCTGCAAGTCATTTGAAGGAATGTCAGACATTGTGGGCATTGCGACCGCGAGATGAGTGGGTCCATGCCTTTATTCACACTCTAGATGAGATGTCATGCTCATGGTATACTGCAGTTGAGTTGCTAGGAGAAATTACCACTTGGGTGGAACTGACAGTATGATTTACTCATACGTCAGCTTCACGGATGCCAACATAGATATTAACAATGCTTTGCAGCTCATCCGCGATGTGGTTCTGAAGGTTGTACCAGTGAAATACCTTGCAGATCTGCATGTGCATTGCCAGATACAATCCATGAAGGAATGTTACAATATCACTGGCGGGCCCGAAGATGGTGATGATCCGCCGAATGTCAATATTCCAGAATCTGAAGGAAGTCGCGATGTGGTACCACTTGATGCGCTAAGTGATCCGTTCAATCATCCCTTGAAGCTTCGCAAGATCAATATTGGGACGGAGGCCACTCCCAAGTTCACGAATGTTGGGATTATTGGGATGATGAGATGATGGGGAAGGTCACTGATTTGCTGCATGAATTCCAAGACCTCTTTCCTACAAATTTTTCTGAGATGAAAGGTGTTTTGTGCGATCTAGGGGAGATGAAGATTCCCTTGAAACTAGATGCTAAACCGATCAGGCAGCGACCCTATCGGCTAAATATGCAACATAAGGAGAAGGTCAAGGTAGAACTTGACCACATGTTGGATGCTGGTATCATTGAACCAGTTGAAGAGTCAGAGTGGATCAGTCCTATGGCGGTGTAGGACAAGAAGACTGGTGAGGTGCACATCTGTGTCGATTTGCGGAAGTTGAATGATGCCTGCTTGCATGATCCCTTTCCGACCCCATTTATTGATGAAGTACTTGAAGTAGTAGCTAGCTAGGAGATGTATTCTTTCATGGATGGGTTCCTAGGCTATCATCAGATCCACATTGCAAAGGAAGGCCACCACAAGATGACTTTTGTGACTGAATGGGGTTGTTTTCAGTATACCATGATGCCGTTTGGGTTGAAGAATGTAGCTGCGATATTCTCGAGGGTTGTTGTTGTCGCATTCCAAGATTTCATTTAGAAATTTTTGCAGGTATACATGGATGACTGGACAGTTTATGGTTTGATCCGCGATCATCCGGCCAATTTGTGGTTGATGCTGGAGCGTTGTCGACAGCACTAGATATCGCTGAATTTAAAGAAGTGCATTTTTTGCGCATCGTTTGGGATATTGCTGGGTCACATTGTATGCAAACAAGGGTTGTTAGTCGATCCAGCAAAGATTGTGCTCATTTTGAGCTTGACACCACCGACCACTGTTAAGCAATTGAGGGTGACTTTGGGGCACACTGGGTATTATCGCAAGTTCATCAGGGGATATGCAGCGATCACTGCCCCCATGGAGAAGCTATTGAAGAAAGATGTAGTATTTCAATGGAGCATTGAATGTCAGGATAGTTTTGAGCAGCTGAAGGCTAAGATGGCTTCGACACCGATACTAGTATTTCCGGACTGGAGTAAGGAATTCCATGTCAATGTTGATGCATCATTGATTGCACTCAGTGTGGTGCTAGCTCAACCAGGCGAGGGGGATCTTGATCACCCTATTGCGTTTTCCAGTCGGAAGTTATCATCCGCGGAAAGGAACTACACCAGTATCGAGAGGGAAGGCTTGGCAATGGTTTATGCACTGCAGAAGTTCCAACTCTACTTATTGGGCAGACATTTTAAGATGTTCACAGACCACTCTGCATTGAAATACCTAGTCAATAAGCCTATGTTGGGGGGGAAGATATGTCGCTGGTTACTTCTCTTTCAGGAGATTGATTTTGAAGTAATTGTGATGCCAGGGTGGTTGAATGCTGGCCCTGATCATTTATTGCGGATTGAAACAGGAAAAGCACCAACTAACATTGAAGATGGGTTGCCTAATGCGCAACTATTTAAGGTTGAAGTAGCTGATGGCTATTTTGGAGAAATCATTTAGTTTCTGGCGACAGGTACCGCACCAGAAGAATTCACCACGAGTCAAAAGAAGCAGTTGGTGGTTAAGGCTGCAGAATTCTAGCTAATTGTAGGAGAGTTATACAAGATGGGTGCAGATGAAATATTGCGATGGTGTGTTTTCCACATGAGCAAGCGCAGGTCTTGGAAGAGGCACATGGAGGAATGGCTGGGGGGCTCTACGACAGTCGGGCGATTTCCAGGAAGGTGCTTCGTGCGGGGCTTTGGTGGCCCACACTGCATAATGATGCGACAAACTATGCACGGTCCGGCGATGTTTGTCAGAGAACCGGGAAGCCATCCAGGAGGGATGATATGCCGCTGATGCCTCAGCTAGCACTATAGCTGTTTGAAAAATGGGCAGTGGATTTTGTGGGACCAATCAACCCACCAAGGAAGTGCACTGGTGCATGATATATCATCACATCGATGGATTATTTGACAAGATGGTCGGAGGCTGCACCAGTCGTTGATTATTCCGCAGCCATGGCTATGTGGTTTTTATTTGACAACATTGTCACCCGCTTCGGCTGCCCCAAGATATTATTGACTTATCAAGGAAGCCACTTTCTCAATCGCACCATCAGCGCATTGACGGAGGAACTATAGATACAACATAAGAAGATTACGCCATATCATCTGCAGGAAAACAACACGGTGGAAGCCTTCAATAAAATATTGGAACATGCACTGACAAAGGTGTGCAATGCGAACCGCGATGACTGGGAACTGAAAATATCAGCAGTGTTGTGGGTGTATCGCGCTACGTGTTAAATGTTGACGGGACAGACACCATTTAAGTTGGTGTATGGACAAGAAGCAATTATTCCAATGGAGTACATCGTTCCGAGTCTGCGTATAGCGGCAACAATAGGTATGGATGCTGCAGCAGCATTGGAAGAACGTCTAGTGAAGTTAGTATAGCTGGAGGAAGATCGCTTTATCGTAGGATTCCACCAGGGGGTGAAGAAGGATTGTCAGAAAGCGTGGCAAGAGCACCACATAAAAAACAAATAGTTTCAACATGGTGACTTGGTGCTATTGTATGACAGCAAGTTTATGAAACATCTAGGAAAACTGCAGATGCATTGGCTTGGTCCATATCGCATCAATAGCATCACTTCAGGAGGAGCGGTCCAGTTGCAGCAGTTGGATGGAGCGATGCTTCCAAAGTTGATTAATGGTAGCAGGTTGAAGCCCTATCGATCAAGCTTGGAATAGTGCGATGCCTGAGTCGCATCGGGAAAAAAATAATAATAATGTGTAGGTTGATTAGTGGCAGGTTGGTGCACCAACAGGAACATAATGCGCAAGCAGGGAGGCTTGTGCCACAAGTTAGGAGCGGTCCACGACAGTGGCAGGGTCGTGACCGGGTCAAATCAACAATAAATGCCAAAAGTTAAGACAATTAATTAACGATGCTTGTTCAAATGATGGGCATTAATGGCAGATCTAGCCGATCGACGACGGATTTGAGTCATTAATATAGAATTTTGACTGAGTGTTATACAGAAATCTTCCACCCTGTGAGCATCAGCATTCTTTGGCCTGTAGGATCCATTTCAGTGACTCAGATCCATTTTTATCCTTCAATGATACTAGTTTGCCCTATTTTTATTCCTACCCGCATGTTGCATCACTATAGCATGCGTACCCGTGAGTTGCATCCCTATAGCTCGCGGGTATCAAGTAAAATGGTAAAAACCACTATTTTGGCTCTCCATCTGCCCAAGTAACGTCTCGATGAGTCCTTTCAACTACCTTTGAGAGGACTATATATTGAGCACATATGACTTATGGATGGAAGGAAGAAGAGAATAGCAAAGGAACTCTAGTGGATTTTTTCCCTATCTTGAGTCTGCACTCATTGATCCTTGTAGTTGTGAACCATTTATGTTCACCTTCCAAACTCCTTTCTAGTTTGAGTTTTCCATTCATGGAGGATTGAAGTGGTGGAGGCACAAGTGGATTGATCTAGATCTTGGTTCATATTGGTTGCCTGCAAGAGGTCGTATCAGTTTGTACTTCTTCTTGTTAATTAATAGAAATACTCATATTCTTGTCCATTCATGGTGTGAATGTCATTTATTATACACTGGGTTACATTTGCTTATGATATTATGGACCATTGTTATTGATAATGTTAATTTCATTTATATATTATATGTACTTGTTGGATATTGGATGTCAAGACTAATTTGCAGATTACAAGTGCGTGGATTGAAATCTCCAACGGGGATCTACATCAAATGTTGGATCGAGGTTGGTTGCATTTCTCCATTATCTTAACATTGTCATTTATAATAGCATTGCTTTGAGAATTGAGTAGATTTCTGGTAGTCATCTGTCTATTGTGGTATTCCCAAGCCATAGTGAGTTTTCTCCAATACAGAAATGGCGACTCCGTTAGGGAAAACATCCATGTTTGGGAAATGTTTTGAGCATTAGTCCATAATTAGAGTTGTTGTTTATCGAAGCTCTGTGTCACTGATTGGCCGTTAAGATACACTGTAGAAAACTTGCTTTTTCTAAGCCTCTGGACTCTTTATTTGCCCAGTTGCCTTTCCTCACCCACGGGCTAGCTTAGTTCTGCCCACGTCTACTCGCCTCTGTTTACTCGATTGCTCGCAGGTACCCACAGGATTTCCTTCGACAGTAGCGTGTAACTTCGGCTTTTGTTGGTTTATGACTATTGGTTGTTGCTAGGTGAGTTTGGTTGGTTCCTGAGTCTTTGTTGGCCTCTTTTTTTACTGTTTCATGCCTTGGTTGTGACCAGATCTCTTCGTTTCTCTTGGTTGAGCCTTCTTAGTTTTTTACAAATCTTTGGTTTTAGCCTCTTGGTTTCTTCCTTTTGAGCTCATTCCTTTGGCTGAGTCTTGTTGTTTAGGATCTACTGGGTTGTCTTAGTGATCTTCTCGGCACTTCAGTGACTGAATAGTAGGATTTTGCTTGCATTTTTTTCATTTCATTTATATTGAAAAAATACAAAAATATACATTTAGTTTTTTGCATTTTCCTTTCTGTTTATAAGTGAAAATACAAAAATATTTTATTTCCATGTACTGCATCTTGCATTGAGTGCTTGTTGCCTTCATTTTAGGTTCTGCTTGTGCATCAAAAAGATAAAAGATTGCATCTTTATTTCGGAATTGTTGGTTTATTTTGCATATTAGTGACATTGTTTTATTGGATAGATGAGTTTAGGATTGGACGATGTTGCATACTATTGAGTCTACACATCACTAGTTTCACGATCATATCCCTTGAGTAATCACAGCCACTAAAATTAACACTTAATCATTAAAATTGATTAGACTGATTTTATTTATAGGGTACACCAACTAGCATAGGTTTAGAGTCTTGGAATAGATCATTGTGAGTTAACAATCCAAGACTAATAGATGAAACATTAGGTGTTTGACCAGGGAGTGGAGGAATCCATGGTATAGATCGGTGTTCTCAGGAAGCTCTACTCAATCCAGAGTTAAGCACGAGGTCACGGGAGGTTGGTTGAGGAGATATCCCTCTGATACCGGCTGAACGTGGGAGATATATCCAGGATTTGTTCGTATCTGGGGGTACCGGAGGTTCGTCCTCTTGTGCTTCGGGCTTAGATACCCTGCCCATACGACGGATCCCACCTACGACTGTCCCCATGAGCATTGGTTATATTGCGGTGAACATAGTTGCCTTACCTAGGTACCGCACAGGGTACTTGCAGTGGTTATGTTTTTTGTGTCCTGAGTCAGATAGGGATTGGACAGCACAGTTGTGTTCCTGCAGTGGACTTGACCCTGTCGACACAGTGAAGCCTGGGTATCTCTATAACTGATTCTGTTACCTTCGGCTATAGTTTGGGAGTCTCAAGCCTCTCCTAGGAGAGACATACCGGCTCTAGTCGGGAGCTCATTTAGCCACTCTGTTTGGATGCTCTTAGCTATAGTTTTCTCTAGGTGTGTGCTTTTAATTTACTGTTTTTGATCGATAGTTGGCCTTTAGGAGACGTTGTGACTCTCTCCAGAGATAGCGTGGCGCGGAGCCCTACTCGCTACCGGTCCCGTCGTTTGGCTGGTTTAAAGCCACTCGAGGTCACACGCCGCATTGATAGAGGACAATGGAGGGCTTCCTTTGAGTCTTCAGATTCTTATGTGACTTATGTTGAAGACTACATGGCTACATATCCCGATATTGGACAAGATCCTTCTACTCCTTTGGGTAGAGTTGAACATACTACTAATCCCCATACTCCTCGTGAGGATTGGGGAGGTGATCCACCTAACACTCAACTTAGTTCTATTTGGCCTAATCCACTTGACTGGGATCCGTTTGATCCTTCGAATCCAGACAATTATCTTTACGGGATGCCCGACTTACCCGAGAAGGAAGAACAGGATGAGCCTTTTGTTCCTTCGTTTCCACGCAATTATAGATACGGGAGGCCTGAGACTCATAATGAAACTGGCCCTAGGATCAACCCTACCGCACTCTCTTTTGGTATGCCTAGTCATAGTACTGTTGAACCTTCCACTACGGTTGGTACTCACGCTGGCACTAGTCAAAGTGCTAGCGATACTATACCCAATGGGGGCACTACCCTCGTTGGGGGCACTACATTGTCCACCCACTCACATAGAATGGGGACTGGTCAGATTCCTAACCATGCTAATGTTGGAACACAACCACCTCCTAGGAATACCCAACCTAACCAGAATGTTGTTCGGAATACGACTTGCCATACACCACCTAATACACATGCTGCTACTTGTCAACCCAGGACTACTTTTGCACATGATACTGTTCCTCCCAACCACGGGGGTGTACCCATACCGCATACTTTTGTGTCCACCACCGCCACTAGTAATGCTAATGTAGGGGGTGGGAATATTTCCTATCCACATGGACATCACACTACCAACCCTGCTACTAGTCACACCCATATTGGAGCTGGGAATGCTTCTCATGCTTCTGGTCACCACACGACTACTCAAGCTAATCCTAATGTTGGGGGTGGGAACATACCATACCATTACGGTCAATACAACACGGTTCCCACTATGAATAGTACATACATGCCCCATACCCATGGTGGCAACACTTACTACAACATAGTCGGTGCTGGCCACCAGTATTACCCACCACCCCAATATGGTGCTCAAAACACACATATACCTGCTTACTCTCAAATGGGTCTGGCAGGGGGAGGTCATCAACCTTATGGCCATGGGAAAGCTTATGGGCCTTCAGGTCCTCACTATCAGCAGTTTAATCCTCATGGTCAAGCCTTTGGTCCATCCTATAACACAGTTCTGTTCAACCAACCTTTTATGGGAGCTTTTAATCAAGCTTTCCATCCGCAGCTCCCATTCCATGCATGCTTGAATCTCCCTAATATTTCAAAGCTCACGAATGATCCGGTGTGTCACGACCCCACTTGGCCCCCGGTCCCTACCAAGCTCCCTTCAGACATTCCGAAGTTTGAGGGGAAAGGTGGTGAGGACCCAGGAGATCATGTCATGACGTTTCACCTTTGGTGCTCCTCCAACTCTTTGAATCATGATTCCATTAGATTACGACTATTTCAACGCACCCTCACGGGGGCAGCCGCGAAGTGGTATGTGGAGTTTCCTGGGAACACCTATAGGGGATTCAATGAGATTGCTTTGGTTTTCTTAGACCATTTCCAGCTGCCTATTCGTTATGATACTGGTACTGAGTTGTTGTCCACCTTCCGTCATAATAAGGCCACACACATTTCTGACCACGTTCAAGAGTGGCATCGGCGGAAGAGATTAGTGAAAGCAAACATTCCTCCAGAGTTCTTGTTGGAATGGTTCCTCAAGACTTTACTTCCATACATTGCTAAGGATGTTTCGATGTCTGGCATTGTGACTGAGGAACAAGCTATCTTGAAAGTCCAGTAGTTAGATCTACTTTATTCTCAGTCTGGCATTTTGTATGACATTATTCTTGATGCACCGAGAACAAGACATGAGCTTACGTCAGCTCCTGGACCACATGCCGATGGCATCGTGGGGTTTGCATGCACTGGCGCTGTAGACCTGGTAGCTAATCAAATGCAAAATTTGTCGCTAAACAAGTCTGCTCTCGGACAGGTTCACACCTTTTCCACTTCCACTCCGTCGTCTAATGTACACAATGTGCAATCAACGAAACCATTGGGTAACCAGCAACCTGGTGGTAAGAAAAAGGGGAGAAATAATCATAGGGGTGGAAACAATGGAGGTAAGAACAATAACAATCGTAATAATCCTCGTAAAGAGAATGCTAACCCTCCTCGGGAAGGCGGTAATGTTGGTGAGTATTGTAAGACTAGGTGTAAGGTGAAATTCCCTTGCAAGATTTGTGGGGAGGATCATCTTACTCATTTATGTCCTCGAATTGAAGAAGCATCGAAGCACTTGGCATAGAGCCCAGCTGTGTTGAAGGATCCCCTACCTCATCATCAAAGCATGGCTTTGCATGCTCCCACCACTAGTTATGGTACTAATGAAACGGAAACAGCTTCTTCCAATACTAGTGGTTATGGATGTGTGAATATGGTTCAGTCGGAGGTTTGTGTTGCTACTCGTCAACGCGATTATGGTGCACCACAACCGAATTTTGGGAATGAGCCTCCCCCTCCTCTTGATAATTCCTTGCATATCGAGAATCCCTCTATTATGCCGTGGATACCAAAAGGTGTTCTCAAGCGCTCCACGCATAACCCTAATGCTCCAGCCACCTAGAACTACTCCATCGTAAATGATTTGGGCCAAACTCCATGTGCCATGTCGGCTCTTGAGGTTTTGCAAGCCTGTCCTTCTCAGAAGCATGCCCTTTTGAGTGCATTAGGATTTCAGGATGGGGGAAATCCTAGTGTTATGAAGTTCGACACTACTGATGTCCATCCTCGCTTACCTTACCACATGGCTTTTCAAATCCAGGTGGTTTTCCTTAAAAGCTTCGTCAAATGTACTATGGTTGATGAAGGTGCTTCCGCGTCAGTAATGTCATTAGCTTGTTGGAAAGCTCTTGGCTCTCCTCCTCTACTTGCTTCTAGAATTACACTCACTGCATTCAACGGTAGATCTTTTATGCCACATGGATTTATCCCTTCCCTTGTTGTCTCCTTGGGAGGTAAGTCTGTGCCTATTGAAGTCGAAGTGGTTGATGCGCCCATCGACTACAACCTTTTACTGGGTTGGAACTGGATGTATGCTATGAAGGCCGTCGCGTCTACTGTATTTAGAGTTATCTGCTTTCCCCATGAAGGAAAGATCGTGACGATCGATCAGTTGGATTATGTTGGAACTCCTTCCACAGCATCCATGGGATCCGTAGTCCCGCAAGTTTCTTATTCTCAGCCGACAACTGGGAACATAGGTGTTGGAATGTACCCCTCATTGATGGGAACTTTTAATATTTTTGCACTTGTGAATTTTATTGGAACCATTACCAACGATGCGGCTACTCCTTCAAATAATATGTTATTCCGGACTTCCTATTTAGATGATCCATGGACTTTACCATCCATTAGTTCCACATCTGGAGTCATTGTGCATGTCGGGATGTCTATGCCTTTATCTGTAGTGGAGCTCGCTTACGATCATATCCAACAAACCACTGCAGATCCGGATCTCTCTTCTTCCTGGATAGTAGAGGAATATCCCGTTATGTTGCTCGCGCGTGCAGTCAACCTATCTTGTTCACATGGTTTCCTAGATGGTATTTTACCTTCAGATGAAGTTTTTATTGAGGCCATTAGTGGTGATGACAAGTCATGGGGTGATCTTTATCATAGATCTTGTTCCCCTCCTACCCTTGATCTTATTGAACAAGATGAGTCTATAATACAACCTGCCATCCATTTGAATTTGGATCCATTCATAGTCTCGTCCAACCCTGATTTGACGTTTGAGTCTGATGAGTCTTTGAGCTCTCCTATAGATCCGCAAATCGGTGCTCCTGAAGAGTTTGATTCTATTTCTAGAATTTCCAACTCCCGTGATGATGAATTTGCTCTTGCAGATTCCTTCACATCCTTCAACTTTGCTCTTCATTTTGATCCCTCAAGTATTGGTACTATGGCACCTTCAGTGGTTAGCTCTACCTACGTTATGTCTGATGTTAACAATAGTGAAGTTGAAAATGTTTCTACCGCAGTGACTTGTATCAGATTTTTCTTTACGTACATTTTAGAGATGATCTTGGTACTTATGTTTCTTGGAGACAGGATTGTTAGCTGGACTTATACTTGTTTACTAGTCCTTTTTAATAGTTGCTGTGTTATGTCTGAGGTTAGCTCTACCTGCGTTATGTCTGAGGTTAACAATAATGAAGTTGAAAATGTTTCTACCGTAGTGACTTGTATCATATTTTTCTTTACGTACATTTAGAGATGATCTTGGTACTTATGTTTCTTGGAGACAGGATTGTTGGATGGACTTATACTTGTTTACTAGTCCTTTTCGACAGTTGCTTCATTCATGGTAGGCATATTCAGAACCTTGCATAGAGGTTTAGGCCTCCCCATTGTTGTGATGCATTTGAACCTTGTGCCATCCGAATTCGCAGACATCCCCTAAGTGTCCTTATCTTACTCATGTTCCTTGCATTATGAATAGCTTTGTTCCATGCGCTTGGAACTAGTCTCACATGCCCTTGACACTCGTCTACTCTCATTACGAGCATTCTTCCATATCTCCTTTGAGCTCGTTACAAACAGTAAGGAGGTCACGAGTTTACTTTTTTGGGCTCTTTAAACCTTTATGGAAAAGATTTTTATAAAGTCTTTTTTAAGCCCTTGTTAGACTTTTTCAAATCAAACAAGATTGCCGAGTATACTTGTCATTTCAGACTCGTTAAAGGATTTGAAGCGACATTCACTTAGCTATAAGTTTACCCCTTTTCCAGAGCTTTGTGGATTAATTACGAAAAAGGTATACTCTAGTCATACGTGACTAGAAGAGTTCTTCTCTCATTGTTTTACACTTTTTCGAGTGAGGAGACTAACTTTACGAAAAAGGACTCCCCTTTTATGTCATGTTGTGATTGCATTGCATCATCTTGCTTGCTGTTGGAGCCTTGTGCCGGCTCCCGCTTACTCAATTGTTAGCCCGGTGCATGAGCACTTTTCCCTGTCGATCCCTGCAGAGCTTATATTTTCCCTTCACAATTTGATGACCTTTTGACCCTGAGGGAACATACCCACGAGTGTCCACATCCTGCACGTACTTCCTTGCATTGAGCATAGGTATGTTCCACTACTTGGGACTAGTCTGCTAGCTATTTGACACTCGTTCCCTCACCTGTTGTACTATAAGCAATTTTATTATTTTTCAAACTTTTCCCAAATATGAAAAAGACAAAAAAATCTAATATTACAAAAAGCCGGATGGGATTATGGTAAATTTTTCTTGTTGGCGGCTATTGTGTCGCCTTTGAACAGAGCATTCATTCCACTCCGTACATTATGAGTCGAGACTATAGTTGGGCCTTAGGAGCTGTACTTGTTTCTCAGTTTTCTCCACTGATTGGTTAAGCTTCCAGTCATTATGGAGCCCTCTGTAATGCCTCCTGCATTGCACAGTTTATGTCAAGTCTATGTTGCATGAGTCTATCCATCTGCTCATGCTCTTGTTCAAAGGAAGTCCTGAAACCAGTGTCGGCCACTCCTCAGTTCTCTTGACTATTACATGTCGGCCATCCTTATTGAGTCAGTCCGTTTCACCTGAGATCTTCCAAATCTTTCAGCATTGCTGGTACCTCGTGCTGGTTGATGGGGGATGCCTTAATGCCCTCCTTCCAGAAAGTCTCATTCCGTCGACTTCAACTCATTTATTCCGAGACTTGAGGCTTAGAGTTCGGTTGAGTACCTTGAGGCTTGCAGTCATTAGTGGCAGGTTCTCTCGCCATCGACAGTTTTGGGAATACATCAATGTCCCCTGATCGATGGATTCATCCTAGTGTTCGACTTCAGCCCATTTATTCACACTTTGGTGATTGTGCTCTGTGCCTTGATGCCCATTTTCATTATTGGTGGGTTATCTCGCGTCTATTAACAGTATACATCATTGACCAGTAATCAGATGATGTCTCATCAAGTTCGACCCCAACTCCTTTTATTCACTTGATGGGACTTGCACCGTCGAAGACTTGTGTAGAAGACCCCAGGTGATTGTGGCATTCAGTATGCTACATATGACTTTTACTTTACATCTGAGATATCACCTCTCAGATTATAGTAGTTTTTACCTCTAGTTCGCACCAGTTGTCTTCTTTTCAGCAGAATATCATATCTTACTATAGAGGGATCATGGCTATGATCACTTATGACACGTATCCATTATATAATGCCTATTCATGGCCATTGTATCAAATTGTTGTACTATACCGACATGTATTCAAAGATACTATTGTATTATGACGAGACTGTGAGTTGTTCTTTCCACTTGTGTCTCCATCACTCCACTTTTGAGTCTTATAATGTATTTCGGCCATCGTAGCACATTTCAGTCTCTGACCTCACACATTAGGGGGCATCTGTTATACAAAAATCTTCCACCCTGTGAGCATCAACATTCTTTGGCTTGTAGGATCCATTTCAGTGACTCAGATCCATTTTTATCCTTCAGTGATACCAGTTTGCCCTATTTTTATTCCTACTCGCATGTTGCATCACTATAGCATGCGTACCTGCAAGTTGCATCCCTATAGCCTGTGGGTATCAAGTAAAATGGTAAAAACCACTATTTTATCACTTTTTACTCCCAAAAAGCGGTCATTGGGTGACCTTTGGCTCTCCATCTGCCCACGTAACGTCTCGATGAGTCCTTTCACCTGCCTTTGAGAGGACTATATATTGAGCACATATGTATTATGGATGGGAGGAAGAAGAGAATAGTAAAGGAACTCTAGTGGATTTTTGCCCTATCTTGAGTCTGCACTCATTGATCCTTGTAGTTGTGAACCATTTATGTTCACCTTCCAAACTCCTTTCTAGTTTGAGTTTTCCATTCATGGAGGATTGAAGTGGTGGAGTCACAAGTGGATTGATCTAGATCTTGGTTCAGATTGGTTGCCGGCAAGAGGTCGTATCACTTTGTACTTCTTCTTGTTCATTAATAGAAATACTCATATTCTCATCCATTCATGGTGTGAATGTCATTTATTATACATTGGGTTATAATTTCTTATGATATTATGGACCATTGTTATTGATAATGTTAATGCCATTTATATATTATATGTACTTGTTGGATATCGGCTGTCAAGACTAATTTGCAGATTACAAGTGCGTGGATTGAAAGCTCCAACGGGGATCTACATCAAACGTTGGATCGAGGTTGGTTGCATTTCTCCATTATCTTAACATTGTCATTTATAATAGCATTGCTTTGAGAATTGAGTAGATTTCTGGTAGTCATCTGTCTATTGTGGTATTCCCAAGCCATAATGAGTTTTCTTCAATACCCCGAGTTAATGCCGGATTTAGTAATGATTACGAAGGATCGGGTTGGACGCTATAAGAATGGGTCAAAGCTGGTTGGAAGGAACCGAGAATTCAATCGTTAAGTGTGACTGTGAAGTGATGTAGAGTATCGTTGTTTCTTGGTGAGTGCATTTGTGAGTTGGGCAAGGTTCGTTTGAACTTGTAGAGTGTCGTTGTTGAGCATTGAGTGGGTCTGTCAATTACACCGGTGAAGCCATCAGTTGAGAACGCCGTGTGAGGTATGCCAGCCGAGCTGGAAATAATTAAGATTAGCAGTGAAGTAGAGTCTCCCTTGATCCCAGTTTCCATTGAAGAAGAAGTCGAGTCCATGAGAGACCTCAATCTTGAGGAAGAAATTGCAAACATGCCGGTTGGAGCATCGGTGATTGCCAAAAAGCATTGGGGAGATCAGCATTCTGAGTCACCGCAGAGCAAGCGTTAGCTTCAATCCTCCACTGATGTGGTGGGGGAAGCTCAAGGGGGAGCAGGGCCATCCAGCCGCCAGATTGATGAGTCCGCCGCATGGGAAGGACTCTCGGCCGTTGATATCCTAGGGTATGTCCCCCCCATTCGACCCGGGGTACCTTCCCGAAAGGTGCAGAAGAATCACAAGTATACATTGTGGATGCCCGCCTTACCAGTCAGAATGGAGTGCTCTATTGACATCGGGCCAGCACTGACGCGTCTAAAATATGACAACCATGATATGGTGGCATATAGGGATATTATGTCAGACCCTTATGAGCCAGAGTCACGATTGAGCGGTAAGCCGGTTCCGCGTGATTGGGCACAGGGTTTGAAATAGGAAGGCCTGCTAGGCCTTATCAACATGCCACATTTTGGACGACTGCCGAAGGTTAATGCATGTGTGAAGCAGCTGCTGGCCTGCTTTCACGGTGGTACGTTGTGGCTGGACGGAGCAATTCCCTTCACGGTGCACTTGATCGCAGAGATTATCGGGTTTCCCAAGGATGGGGTTGACTCGTCACAGTATTTCCGACAAAAGGAGAATGACAAAACGTTGGCCGCGTAGTTGGTCAAGCAATATGCCTTGGAGAAGGATGGTCTTGGTTACTGCACCAGCAGCATCAATGATAAGGTGGTTCCCATCAACACCAAGATACTTTCCTGCAAAGTGGTATGGGGTGGTCAACCCAATCAGTGTAATTCGGGAATTATGGCATGTGCCAAGCAGTGTGCAGCCGAACTGTAGATGAACTGGTCGCTATTTCTACTGAATCAGTTGGCGAAGGATGCCATAGTGGTTCAAGCCGGTAAGGGCTCATTCACATATAGCTGGCTTCTGCTATTGATTGCATTCGTGGCCTAGAAGGAGCCCGACACGTACCAGGGCATGGTTATCGCCGTGAAAGAGCGTCGCAGTGAGTGGTATCAAAACCTGTGGTTTGTCCGAGAACAAGAGTGGAATAGGGAATGCATATTGTTGTTCTAGTTATACTGGGAGATGCTCTGTGTGATTGCGACAAAGGTGCCCCGATTTTTTGAAGAAATCACAGCACAGTTTAAGCCGATCATGGTGTTTGCAATTCGACCGCATGCAATTTATGTACAATCCCGCCGTGACCTAGATAGGCAATGGTTTCTGAAACCATATAAGGTGACGAAGGTGGAGTTGGAGGCTATCGTGAACGATTGGCTAGAGGAATGGCGCGAACCCATGGGGTTGGTGGAGATTGATGCTGGAGAACCAGTGAAAGGGCCAGATGATCGCCTATCGGTGCAGGACCAATGAAGTCATCATGAATCCGATTAAGAATCCATAAAGACACCAACAAATGACAACAGTGACTGGGCCCTTGAAGAAAATGGAACAAAAAGGCACCAGGACCCTGCGACAATCAGTGGGTTGCCCCTGTCATCGGAAGCGTAGTTGGTCCGACTCATAAAAGCAATCACTGATGCATCCACCACAATGGCTCACAAGATGACAATGAAGACAGATGAAGGATTCCATGTGCTCACTGCTCGTATGGACTCCTTGTGCAATATCGTTTCGCAGAAGGCACCTGAAGAAGCAGTGGCACCGCCAGTTAGCACAATCAACACCAAGCCGTGAGTAAGGAATGTGGAGATTCCCCTGACTGTAATTGTGACTGATGATGAGGCTGTGAACGCCTTGTTGCACCAGTTGAAGAAGGTGACCATCAATGTTAATGCGTTTCCAGCACAAGGGTTGACAACTGTGCAGACAGTCGCTAGCCAAGAAATGGCAGATAGAATGCACGAGATTAGTGGTAAGTTTCTGCGGCTATAAGAGAGCGAGGCAGCTACGCAAGAAGCAATTACATAGTTAATAGGAAGAGCTACTACAGCACGGAAGGCTGTGGATGAGCTAGAAGAGGACATCAAGAGAAAACAAGCTGAGAAGGCTCGAGAGATCGAAGAATTGAAAAAAGAACAGGACCACCTCATTGCGAAGAAGGCCCATATGTGGGATGATAGTGTGTGGGTAGACCGGGCCATTGCAGAGGTTTATCACCATGTACCAGAGCCCATTGAAGAGTTGGATATGCTTCAATGTGTGTAGCGACTGGGAACTGCCATTGTCCAGTTGTGGCACGAAAATAAGGAGTTAAAATATCTGATCAATCCTTGTACACCTCAAGCAGAAGTGGATGACTGTAAACGCGCTATTGAGGAGATAGCCATAAAGCTGGTAGAGCTGGAAATAACAGCAACAAAGCTCACAGTCGACACTGTGCAGTTTTGGGGCCGAATTGTTCAGGACGAGCAGGTTGAACAATTGATGAAGTTTCGACAGGAAGTGGAGGGGCAGTTGGCAAGACTAAAGGCAGCGATGCATGTGATGCTACCCATGGTGCAGGTTTCCAAGTCTGCAGATTTAAAATACCTGCAGCAGTGCGTCGCCAAGGCCGACGAGCGACAGAAGAAGCGCGTTGCGTAGTTGGAGGAGTTCCATAATGTTGGCGGTCATTTCATGACAAAGGATGGTGAAGTTCTCCAAGCAGTGCAGGAACATCGTCAATAAGTGGCCGCGAAGCTTACCGAGCACCCATCGCCCTATGATGTCATTGAAAATAAGGAGGCAGCTATGGAAGCAAAGGAAATGGTGACGACAGTCGAGCAGCAGTAAGAGGATTTCAAAGTCAAGACCACAGAGTACACTATGTCCTACTGGCATGGCTCGAGGGCGAGCCACAACATTGTGTTGGGGGCCTGTTGGCAGGCGGTTTGGTAAGGTAACATCAAAGCATCTCTGATGCTGCAACAAGTCAGAAGATATCACAGAAGGTGGTGAGCTAGGTGTAAAGAATATTATTTTATGCATTTTTGGGTCAATTGTACCGTAGTTTGTGGGTTTTGGGGCATTTGGACCATATATTATGTATTTTTTAGTCATTTGTACCGCAGTATGCGGGTTTTGGGTCATTTTGGACTATGTCAGTTAGATGTTGGGTTATTTGTCCAAAGTGTCGGTTACGAAGTTGTTAGTAAGTGGAAAAGCATTGTAAGGGCGGAAGCCTATATATAGACATAAGTTGTAAGTGTTGAATCATCTTGGTACAGATCCTTAGATGTTTTTGTTTGCATCTTTGAGTCTGTATCCGAGATCAAGAGATATTGGTGAGATCTGGTTTTGCGGAGATATTGTATCAGGGTTTTGCTGAAGTAATATGACATGACAAAACTGTTTGGTGAAAATCCCTATGTATCTTTTATGATAATGCATGTTGCAATTCATGAATGATGTTATGTTTTCTTGCTGCAGTTAATGCTTAATGTTATATATGTTGCGATGAAAGATCCTGTTGAATGATGCTATGAATATGAATGTTGTTAAATTTGAATCATAGATATATCTTTGAATGTCGCGATAAGTTAAGTAATTGGTGTCGCAAACATCCTCCTTCATTCGGAGGAAACATGGTTCCGTCCACTCTCCCTTGAACGCCTCAGGTGAGACCTCATCTACTCCGCAGGTATTTCCAGATGGGGTAAAACCTGTCTGGGCCGGTGCTCAAGGAGATCGCAGTGGGTTGGTGTCGACAACGATGGGAACCGCTTTCGACTGGGTTTGAGTCAACAAATACATGACAAAGAAGAAACTACAACCAGCATCACTCAAATATTTTCAGAACTCCATAGTTCAGAACCTGTGAAAAATGGATTTCTTCCCAAATTAAAATTCCAAAGTCACCACATAAGGCTTGTTTAGAAATTTTGTCTGCCAACTGATTGTGTTTCCTGTAAATGTACTCCAACGAAATGTTCCGGAAAAGACGGATAACAGCCTTTATCCTGTTACACCAATGAACAAGAGATAATACCTTCAAGTTATATTCTTCTTGCACCCATTTGATGGTGACCCTAGAGTCCCCAAAAACCTTCAAATCGTCAATACCAAATTAGTGACTAGCCATAGTCAAAACACGCCATAAGGCAAGGAGCTCTTCTTTCATGTTTGTTCCTCATACTCTTTTATGTTGCATCGGTCAATCTCATTGTTTTATTTTATTAATTAATTAATAATGTCCAACATAATAGTAATAATGTGCAAACCATATTTCCGTCACCTCGTGCCACATGACAACACAAATAATAACCACAACATATGTCCAGGGGATAAACCAGAGGGTATTACATTCCCCTCCCCTTAAACCATGCATGGTACTCGATGCATATTACATACATGCCTTTACAAAAGGATAGAATACATGAACATACATGCCTCAGAAAGATAACATCTTTATAACCACAATACTTTCCACCACCACCTACTTTTATGTCCATCTCCACCGCTCATGGGAGAACCGATACTAGTAGAGTGGACTCAAGGAAGCAACGGTCGATCTTCAATCCACGTGATAGGGTCTTCAAACCTCTTTAGAAGGCATTCAAACTTCAACAAGGATACATCCACCTCTCATATTTCAATCACCCATATGATTAAAATCGGGCATAAAAATATATGATACATGATATTCTTCATCAAGAATACTTTCTTCACATTCCAATAACACTTGGTTAGTAGCAAATATATACATATATATATATATATATATATATTGTTCATCTAAATACATAAAATACATCTTCGAGATACATGATACATTAAATAAATGAAAATAAATACATTATTATATACAAGGTACATGAGATATAGATAATTCTTCAACAAAATACTTGAAATGCATCTACGCCATGGATCTTATTCTAATCAATTTCAATCATATTAAACGCATCAGGTGTATCAATCAATTTCATGAAGTGCATCAAGTATACCATTGAATCTCATGAAGTGCGTCAAGTGTGTACTCATTCTTCATGAAATGCATTCCAGTCAATCAATCACATTAGATGCATATACTTTACCTACAAATACAAGAAATGCATCATGCATATGCTTTATCAACAAGATGCATGAAATGCATCTAAGATATATGAAATGCATTCCAATCAGTTAATCACATGATATGCATTACCAAGGTGCTTTTACATGATTTATCACCCAAATACTTTCCCTACAAGGATGCATGATATTTACCATGATACTTTACAAATATGCCTTTTAGCAAAGGTATTTTATACACCGCAAGGATACCCTAACAAGATACTTTCAGCAATGATCACAATGATATTTTTCTAACAAGGATACTTGTATTAGTATTGGATATATAAGAATACATGAAGTACATGTTGGTTAAAATTAATGTTATTTAATTCACCTTGATTTAATTATCAACCGGAGTACGTATACTTCGAGCTGCTACACCGTATGTTCGGGCAAAATAGTTTCACTGCTCATACTTAAAGGAATTCTAGTATACTTGCAAACAAAATGAAATGGATGAAGCTATTACTGTACTAAATGATCAATGCTAAGGATTACTAGATATGTTCTAAAGAAAAGAAATCACTTTGCTGATCCCTATCTTACTGTCAAACTCAATATAACTTACAGCAACCTACAACAATATTCCAAAACAATATTAAGCTACAACAATTATGATCTATCCTTTAGAGGAAACAGCCTGTTAAGAAAAGAACTTAGCAAATGAAAACCTAGTTCCAACCTTGCCTACCTAATGAGTATGCTGAGTCAACTTTGATGATATTCTATCATATCTAAGCATGCAACCATTAACCCTACAGAATCTAATGCCTACATTTATGCAAACAACTGTCACTCTCAAGCAACCATTGAAACGAAGTCTATCTCTTCTTTAATCCTATATCACTCACAAACAGTGACAACATGAAATCCAACTTACTGCTATTGTCAAAATGTACCCTGCTTGCGTTCTATGCATATAAAAGCACACAAAAGGATGCTAGGACTATTCAGAAAATGCACAACAATGAATATTGGAACTATTCAAAACTACACACTCACGCTCATCTATCCTACAGAACTTATTTTCACACCATAGAAACACGTTGTCAAATAATGAGTGGACTGTGATTCTTTGTTTTAAGTTCATTACAGCTCATAAAATGAACAAATGTATACTTCAATCCTTATATAACCAATCCAAAAGGCTGCTTGGCAAACCCTAGATACTCTGTAAGTTAAAGTTGTAAACCTTCTGCTCATTCAACAACTGCTGCAAACTCTTGTTAAAATCCACACACTGCAATTCGAAAATACCCTACAATATGATAAACTCGACAAGTATTGGAGCTATTTACTAATCAATGTCATGCTGCCAATAAAATAAATATGAAATTTCAGTCTATTCTCAACCTTCATTAAATCGATTCTACAACAAACACAAATAAAATTCATCACACAGTTTGTAAACTCTAGAACCCTGAACAGCGTCTTTGAACAAGAATTGTAACCATCAATGAGGAATATCACGCTGAAAACCAAAGAGGGTTAAAATACAAAGCCACTCTTACTAGTTTACTGAATCGATTCTACAGCTAGACTGAGTGCATGTGATAGTAATTTGTCTTCTGCAAACATAAATCTCATTCTAAAGCACAAGTAAACAAAACCATTACCATTCCATTATAAAACAATGCCAAAGTATATAAACTTCACTCTACTTACAGAAATACAAACAACACTTAAGCACAAAGGATCGGTGTTGAAGGTGGGCCTTGCCCTCAACGCCTGCCAGTCTTAAATCAAAGTCTTAAAGAAGATAAACACTGGATCAATTGATAACAATAAAGTTTTACAGTCTTCTCTGTATATCCCCTCCCTACTTAGGGTTTCAAGGTTCATTTTATATTGAAAATACAAAGTAAAATTGACCTTGAAGCAAGGATCGATCCAGCTAACAACCCTACACCTATCTCGGCATATATGAACCAAAGATGGGAGTTCAAATCTCCTAAAATCCACATACTGCTAAATATGGAAAACAAGAGCTCCTTGAACGAAGGACATCCACGAAACAACACCCGAGTAATCTTCATAAGCATCAGGAAGGTGATGTGAATCCAAGAGAAACATCTCCACTGTGGACAGAATCCCCCAAATCGCTAGTTCAACATATCTTATGAGCGCCGATACCACTACATGGAAGAAACAAAGACTCATTAGTTGACCAAGTGTTTAAATGGAAACTTAAAGGTTGCATTATACTCATAAAAACAAAGCAAAGTAATGAATAAGCAACTAAAAAGTCACTTACCAAAACCTAGAAATGTTGATCTTCAAAAAGGCATAATCATGTACAAAGCAACACTAAATAAGGCTGACTAGCACTTAATCTTATGTGACTTAAAACTAGAAATATGATGCTGAATAGTCAAAATAGGAAGCCAACATCTCCCCCAGACTGAAGATCTTGCATGACCCTATGTAAGAAAGTTTCATACAAACAAAATTTGAAACTTATAATAGACGATCAAGCCTTGGATTATAGCCCAGAAACTGAGCTATGTTATGAAATCAATTTTTATTAACAATACAAAAAAACAAAGTAACTATAATTTACAAAGAATCAACCTTACTCCTATATCCCACACTTTAATCATAAATATAGACTTCATTCTCGTCTTTCATATAGAACTTTTTCCACCAGGACATGTGCCTTAAAACACAAAACAAGAGGAGTACTAAAAGAAGCCAATGGGGTACTGGTCCACTTTGACTCAGCTTCACACAGGACAGTTTCAGTAGTGCAAAGAAAAACCAGTACTGAAATTCACAGCTATGTTCAGGACTCAGAAAATATCAGGCATAAACCCTTTTTCACAAGGATCAGGCAACCAGAATTTAGAGCAGCTGGAGACAATTATCAACTGGCTATCCACTGACTTTTACAAACAGTCTCAAATTTTATTTAACCACACATATGACCTCTCTTTTACCTTTACATAGGTACATTGTTCATACAGACAAGTATAGATGAGGCTTTTAAAGGAGATATTAGAGTCAGAACCCACTGCCAGCGAGCCCGTTCAGTACTCCGGTGCGGTAACTGTAACATCTAAGAAGCTGCTTCCCCAGGCAGATGCCCCATTGCCAACAGGCCTGTTCAGTACCCTGATGGGTTTGCCTGTTTATACCACAGGTCGGTACCCGCTGCCAGCGGACCTGTTCAGTATCCCGACGGGTTAACCTCTTACACCCGTTTTCTATCAGAGGCCCTTGTCCCAAGTTCATCTTAAAGATAAATTTTATGATTTGCTCGTGCATAGATGAGTGGGGGAGCAGCTCTAAAAACCATCTAGGAGTGGGATGGTATCAAAATTGGAAGAGTGTTCTTTGTACATGCCTGTAAAGATTTTCCCAAATGAACAACTAACCTTTGCAACTGTATAAAGTGAAAGTCATAAAGTGGTTGCACAAAAATGTATATATAAGTATATGTATTTGATATTATAGAAGCCAATAGATAATAACCAACAGACTGCTCAGTCCTGGAGACCTTTTTCGAAAATGGTTCCTGACAGAAGAATAACTCAATGCCATAGTTGTCATTATTAAAAACAATTTCCTCATTCCATCTAGTGTGAAACCAATTCAAATGGTCCTAGTAACCCATAAGTTCATAGGTAAAAACCACTTTTGGAAGCTTAAATCACTGATGAGGACAATGCCAGGTGGAAAAGTATTCATATGAATAAAGAGGACAAGTCTGAAAAACCTAGCAGCACACATCTATTTACTTGATACAGGCATTCCAATCAGCCAGTGAAACTCATAAATTTAATCCAAATTAACACAGTCCTTTGCAAGAACAATCAATGGCTGAAAATAGGAATAACAACAGACTTCCCTTTTGTGTTTAAAAAAACATCCTGAGCCTTACTGAAAAATATCTACATCCTTAAAAAAGAACCTAATAAACAAACTCCTGTACATATATACAAAAACAATTTCATTGAATGTTACTGTGAGAGAGTGGGAGATGAAGAAGTCATTTCTTCACCTACCAGCTCTAGTCCATATTGCTGACTCATGGTATGAATGAACTCTTGCTTAGAAAGAGGTTTGTGATATACCTTTAACCGATGTCCATTCACCACAAAGGCAGTTTGTTCTTCATCTATTGTCTTTATTTTGACAGAACCATTATAAAAAATAGTCACAATTTCATATGGTCCCATCCATCTAGTGGTAAGCTTACCTTTGAAGTGTTTAAACCGTGAGTCAAACAACAAAGCCCAATCACCTTCTTCAAAAGTTTTCTTCTTCAAAAATTTGTCATGCCACTTAGTCCTCTGATTCTATACTAAAGCAGTTCGTTGGACAACATCTTGTCTGATTTCATCAAGCTCATTCAATTGCATCAGCCTCTGCTCCCGGGCTTCATCTAAATTCAGGCTCAATTGTGCAGCAGTACGAAAAGTCTTCTCCTGAAATTCTATGGGAAGCAGAACCTGTTTCCTATAGACAAGCTGATATGGGGTATACCCTGTGGTATTTCTCCACGTAGTTCTGTAAGCCCACAATGCCTCTGGTAGCCTGTCTGCCCAGTCCTTGTGATGCATCTGCACAGTCTTGGTTAAAATGGATTCTAACACTTTATTTGTTGATTCCACTTAACCATTTGCTTGGGGGTGGTAAGGAGAATATTTATAGTGCTTAATACCTATTATTCTATCAGTGCTTTCATTGACTTAGAGACAAACTGTGTTCCATTGTTAGTCACAATTTCACGAGGAATCCCAAAGTGAGTAAAAATTTCTTCATAGATAAACTCTATGACTGATTTCTCAGTGGCCCTTAATAGAGCTTTTGCCTCTACCCACTTAGTCACATAGTCAGTATAGACTAAAATATATCTCTTCTTCCGTGACATTGGTAAGATTGGCCCAACAAAGTCCAATCCCCATTTTTCAAAAGGTTCAATTTGTACCTAGTCTTGTAAAGGCATTTGATCAGTAGCAGTGGGTCTCCCCATTCTTTGACAGCTGTCACAGCCCTGTACATATTTTTCAACATCTTTAAAAAGTGTAGGCCAATAATACCCTTGATGCAACACCTTGTATGCTGTCCGTTTATCTGAAAAATACCCTCCACAGGGTCCATCATGACAGGCTTGAAGGATATCATACATCTCATCCTCCCTCACACACCTCTTGATAATTAGATCTGGACCGGTTCGAAAGAGGTCATTACCTACCCATGAGTAATTAACACTTTGCTGTATGATTCTTCATTTTTCATAGGATGACAGATGAGCAGGTATTTTCCCTGTGACCAAGTAGTTGGCTATATCTGCAAACCATGGTGTTTTAATAGAAACAACAAATAAATGTTCATCAAGAAAGGTATCATCTACAGGAACATTATCATCAGTATGAGTTAATCTAGAGAGGAAATCTGCAACTAGATTTTCCTTCCATGGTTTATCAACTATAGTAATGTTAAATTCCTGTAGCAAAAGCAACCATCTAGTAATTCTGCCACTAGTTATAGGTTTATTCATCAAAAATTTAATAGCAGAATGATCAGTATGAACAAATACCTCATAACCAGTAATATAATGCTGGAATTTATTGATGGCATGAACCACTGCTAGAAACTCTTTTTCAGTTACGGTATAGTTCAGTTCTATAGGTGTTAAATTTTTACTGATGAAATAAATAGCATAGTAAGACTGATTTTCTTTATGTCCAAGCACTCCCCCTAAGGCAATGTCTGAAGCATCAGTTTGTATATGGAAAGGCAAAGACCAATTTGGCCCCTGTAGAACTGGTGTTGAAGACAATTCTGATTTTAAGCTGTCAAAGGCTGTCTGATAGTGTTGATCCCAACAAAAGACACTGTCTTTGACTAATAATTTGAACAGTGGAGTTGCTATCTTGGTAAAATTAGCAATAAACCTACGATAGTAACCCGCATGTCCCAGAAAACTTCTAACTTCTTTTTGTGTAGCTAGTGGAGATAAACCAGTAATGATATCAATTTTTGCTGGATCTACCTTAATACCTTCTGATGAAATATGGTGCCCTAAAACAATGCCTTCAGTTAACATCATCTTACACTTTTCATGACTTAAAGCAAGATTTGTTTCTTGGCACCTAATTAAAACTTTCTCTAGGTTATCTAAGGCTTCCTTGAAATCATTACCGGAGACTGTAAAGTCATCCATATATATTTCCACACAATCATGGACTAAATCAGCCAGAATACCTAACACTGCCCTCTGGAAAGTGGCAGGAGCATTACACAACCCAAATGGTAACACCTTGTGGGCATAAGTTCCCCATGGGCAGGTGAAAGTAGTTTTTTCTTGATCGTCTGGGGCTATTCTTATCTGGTTATACCCACTGTATCCATCCATAAAAGAAAAATACTATTTTCCTAACAAGGTATCCAAAACTTGATCTATGAAGGGAAGAGGGAAGTAGTCTCTAAGAGTTGCTTTGTTTAATTCACGGAAATCAACACATATTCTCCACTTACCTCCCTTCTTTGGGACAATCACCAATGGAGATACCCATTTGCTATCAGAAATGGGATAGATAAAATCTGCATCCAACAATTTTTGTAATTCATCCTTCACAATGTCTTTAAGCGTAGGATTCATTCTTCTCTGTGGTTGCCTTACTGGTCTAATATTTTCCTGCGTATAGATGTGATGAATGCATGTGTCAGGGTGGATGCCTTTCATGTCTGTATAAATCCAAGAAAATTCCCCAGACTGCGCTTTGAGTAGATTAACTAACAGATTTTGCTGGTCTTGAGGCAGATTTGCATTGATAAACAAAGACCTTCCTGGACTAATCTCTATTGGTATGGTTTGTTGATGTATATGTAACTTCGGAATGTATTTCACATATATGTATATTGTATTCCTATAGAGATGGTATTATTCCTCTATAAGGAAGTGTCGCCATTTATATTGTAAATGTCGTAACTTATTCTTGATGGGTTATTAGACCACCTTGTTGGGGTCGGCCCTGTATAAGTCATGTGGGTCGAAGGGTTATTAGACAACCCTATTGGGGGTCGGCCATGTGGGTCAAAGGGTTATTAGACCACCCTATTGGGGGTAGGCCCAGTCAGCATTATGTTATGTGGTTAAGTTCGAGCCTACATGAGTTAGGTATAAAGGCAAGTCAAGTCAAGTATAAATAGAGTGCGGGAGGCACTCTATTTACTCACTCACTTCTCACACATGCACTCCAGGAGGAGTGGCGCACTTATGGAGGAAGAGGATCTGCTGCTAGGTTATGTCTATCTCTCATGGTTGTATCATTGCTCTATCTATCTCTGAGGAAGTTATTGGGGTTTTTCACCTTTATGGTTTTCCCCAAGTAAATCTTTGTGTCTCTTGTGTGCTTGCATTATTGTCTCCATGATTGATATGATGTAGATATGCTGTACATTTTGTTTTCTCAGTTAAGATCCTAGATCAGATTGAAGTAAATTCTGAAAATTTAACATGGTATCAGAGCTAGCCTGAAAGAAGGCATGATATGGCATGTATGACACTTTTGCACTTACGAGGCTAGGGCTTGATATAGAAAAAACCAGTCATCATAGCACTTTCGCTATAAATCCGTTTTGACGGATTTTTCGGATCTAAAATTGTTACAGGACGAAGATAAGATCTCCATGTACCTTGTTTCCAAAGGACAACCTCTAATTCGTTGTACTTTGTGATTTATGATCTGTACAATATAAGGTTTCTGCCTCTTCCAGATCTGAGTCAAAATCAGGTGACCTTGGGAAAAAGGTCATAACTTGGGCTAGGAAGCTCCAAATGAAATTTCGTAAAAAGTGACAGGTAGTACACAGACTGTGCTGTCTCAGAAAAATTTTGTAGAGGCCGAAGTTGAACTAGTGACACGTGGCACGCTGTACAAGTTCGCTCTCCTGTATTATCCCATAAACAGGTCATGTTGCGACACTTAGCATAACTCTCTCTCAGAGAATCCAATTGAGGTCATACCTGTCAATATGGAAAGATAACAGGCCAAGATATCTCAGGAAACGTTTTCAGAGGCCGAAGTTGAAATAGTGACACGTATAACTCCGTACAAGTTCGCACTCCTGTATTATCCCAAAACAGGTCACGTTGCGACATTTGGCATAACTCTCTCTCAGAGAATCCAATTGAGGTCAGACCTATCAGGATGGAAAGATGACAGGTCAAGATATCTTAAGAAACTTTTTCAGACCCTGTGGATCAAAAACTTCAAAGTTACACCAGAAACAATAAGGTACATATTTCTGTCAAAACAGAATTATTTTTGAGTACCTTCATTCATGGCTTCCGGAATTTAGGGCTTTGGAGAAAGTTGAAATTTTTGTAATCGGAGACCACGGATGGATGGTACTCATCAAAATAGAAATTTAGAGACCAAGATCAGAATTTTTGGTTGGGAAGAAGGCCGGGCTTGATCAAACCCTAGTTTGGGATTTTGATCAGAAAAGTGGAAAATTAGGGCTTTTGTAAAAATGAGAATTTTTGAAATCTGTGACCACGACTGGAAGCTCCTCAGAAAAATAGAAGCTTAGAACTTTGGATCAAACTTTTTGATTGGGAAGAAGAGTGGGATTCATCAAACCCCAGTTCAGGGTCATGTCCAGTGAATCTGGAAGTTTCAAAGGCAAAATTGAGGAGTGAAACTTTACAGTTTTCAAATTCTAAATATACCAGCTTGATCAGCTCATCAAGGCGCATATTTCTATCCTTTCGAAAGTTTAAAATTCAAAGTTTGAATTTTTGGGGTTTCTCTGACAAACCCATATCCAGCTCCAGGTCCAGTTCTTGCAAATCAAGTGGATTGGGTTAATCCTAGAAGAAGATGGATTGGTCACCTGCATAAGTGAAGGAGTTCCTGTTTCAGAGGGAGATGAGGCTAAGGATTTACATAAGGAGATTACAAGCGATCTCGACAGGTATGACTCATCGAAGTATGTTTTGAGATTTGTTCATGATTAAGTTTATGGTATGTTTGTCTTCATGTTATTACGGTTAGTACAATATTGATTTTAGATTTGTCGTATCACCTTAACAAAATTATGAATGCATGATAGAAGATATTCATTGGTTAGGGTGTTGACACTTATGATTGTACTAATGCATTATGGTGTTGTATGAGGCTTATGTTGTCTACTAACATGAAAGGTACACCAAGAAAGACAAATCATGTTCCAGTTCAAGAACATATGATAATGATGACATAAGGATAAAGACTCATCCATTGTCATGGATCTCATAGAAGATCCATTTACGAGGTATGTATAACTTGGTTTTATAATGGCTAACCTATGAGATATACAGGTTACTAGCACAAGTCATTGGAGAAGAACAAGAAGACACCATGTGAGTATGTTAGACATAAATAGCTAGCATGCTAATCCAGGTATGTTTTTCCTATATCAAGCTAGAATCCTACCTTGTGTTAGGATCTTATACTGTTGTTGATAATGATTATTCATGAAGTCATAGGTTTGAATAATCATGGTTGTATGCATATTATGTTTCTTACCATAATTGATGATATGACTAACCAGAAGAATCATGAAGGCATAGGTTTGAATAATCACAGGTTTTACGCATATTATATCACTTATCTTAATTGATGATTCAACTAACCCGAAGAGTCATAGGGTTGAGTAATTATAGGTTTAGATATGTTATGTTTCTTATGATTTGACTAACCATAAGAATCCTACATAAACCTTGAATAATAATGCTTACTATTTCTGTTTGAAATGATCATGACTATACATGCTTGAGATTATTGTGTTTTGATAGTATTAAGATTATACTAATAAATGTGTGATTATGTATGAGACCTCGAGGATAACACAATGATGATACTAATAAGTATGCATAGTGATTAAGTATGGATATAAGTTCAAGGATAGGTAATCCAGGAAGCAAAGATCAAGAGGGAGCACACTCCAGTTGTTCCTACAAGGAAGCAAAGATCAAGAGGGAGAACACTCCAGTTGTTCCTGCAAGGAATCAAAGATCAAGAAGGAGCACACTCCAGTTATTTCTTTATGTGTAAGAATTTGTTCTGAAAATTATGAGATGTTTCTAATCATGCAATTTAACTTGTTTTGTAGGAAAGACCATATATCTTCACCTACAAAAGGACTACAACATTTGTTCCAGCAACAAAGATATCTATTGAAGATATTGAAGTTCCCAGGATATGGGAAGAATGCCATGATCTGTCGATCATGAAGAACGATGTTTGGGATGTGGTCCCAAGAGCTGAAGGGAAGTCTGTTGTGACTTCCAAATGGAACTATCAGATCAAGCATGTTGCAGATGGCAGCATAGAGAAATATAAAAGTGATGAAATAGAAGATACACCAGATGGATTCAAGACAACTTCCTTGAATGGTGTAGTTGAAGAAGAAGTGTATGTGGAGCAGCCACTTTGTTTTGAGACACATGATAGGAAATCATATATGTGTAGAACTTGGTATGGTGAAGATAGATTGATTGCCGACACGCAGCGGAAGCTTGCTGCCAAGTTCGAGATGAAGAACTTGGGGATGATGCACTATTTGTTTTTGGCATGGAGGTGTGGCAGAGTGCAGAAGGAATCTTCCTTGGACAAGGGAAGTATGCAATAGAGATCCTGAAGAGGTTCGGGATGATGGATTGCAAGGCCATGGCCACACCTATGGCATCGAATCTGAAGCTTCTATGTGATGCTTCATCTGAGTTGGTTGATGTCTCTATGTATCGTCAGATGATTGGGTCATTACTGTACCTAACGAA
Source organism: Larix kaempferi (assembly GCA_027924585.1). NCBI lineage: Eukaryota > Viridiplantae > Streptophyta > Pinopsida > Pinales > Pinaceae > Larix > Larix kaempferi. The sequence continues at coordinate 3,632,027 of BSBM01000398.1, read as the reverse complement.
CATGAGACCAGACATTTACTTTGTTGTGAACACATTGAGCCAGTTCCTGATGGATCCGAGGAGTGTTCACCTGGTTTCTCTAAAGCATGTTCTGAGGTACCTGAAGGGTACAGTGGATTATGGGCTCAAGTATGAAGCAAATCAAAAGTTTAACCTATAGGATTATGTTGATTCAGATTGGGCTGGCAGTGCTGCAGACAGGAAGAGCACATCTGGGTGTTCCTTCAGTATGGGATTAGGTGTCATCTCTTGGTTCAACAGGAAGCAGTCCTGCATGGCACTGAGTCCAGCTGAGGCAGAGTATGTTACAGCCTGTTCAGCTAGTTGTGAGGCAGTATGGCTACGGAAGCTACTGTCTGAGTTATTTGATCTCCCGTTGGAGGCTACTGGTATCTTCTGTGATAACCAGAGTTATGTGAAGCTGTTCGAGAACCCAGTGTTTCATGACAGGTCGAAACACATAGAGATCAAATATCACTATATCAGAGATATGGTCGAGAGAGGAGCTGTGAAGCTCCTGTATGTTGCGACGGACGAGAAGATTGCAGATGTGCTGACGAAGCCACTAGCCAGAGTGAAGTTCGAGTACTTCAGAGAGAGGCTTGGCGTTCTTCAGATCGAGGACACTTCGAGGAAGAAGTGATGGACACATTTGCTGAAGCCATTCCAAGCATGTTGGAAGGGGGATCCTTCACATGGCTGTGGATGTAAGTGCTGGATGATGAGCATCAGGATGATGTTCTAGTTTCTGCTTTGATATGATCAGTTGGATCATTTATATCTATGCATCATGTTGGATGCTAGATATGATCAGTTGGATCATTTATATGTATGTACGCATCATGTTGGATGCCGTATATGATAAGTTGGATCATGTGTATGTATTTTTGTATATGCATCATGTTGGATTCTTGGACCATGTATCTATATATGTATCAGGTGGATACATTGTATGATCAGGTGGATCATGTGTGCTGATATGTATCATGTATTTGTATTTGTATCAGGTGGATACATTGAATGATCAGATGGATCATGTATGATGATATGTATCAGGTAGATACGTGGTGTGCATCAGATGGATGCATTGTATGATCAAGATGATCATGGATGACGAGCTTCAGGATGTTGCTCCAGATGACATGCAGCAGGATGTTACAGTGATGATGATCAGGATGATCATGGATGACGAGCTTCAGGATGTTGCTCCAGATGACATGCAGCAGGATGTTGCAGTGATGATGATCAGGATGATCATGGATGACGAGCTTCAGGATGTTGCTCCATATGATATGCAGCAGGATGTTGCAGTGATGATGATCAGGATGATCATGAGTACATCATGATGATGTATGGTGAGTATCAGGTTGATACTCTATGGCCGTGGATCAGGTTGTGCAGATGAGCATGTAATTCGGTGCCCTGGGAGATTTGTAGATAGTCTTTCGAGGTTTTGACTATGGCATGTAATTCAGTTCCCTGGGATATCTGGAAAATGCTCTTTCGAGGTTTTGCTCTGGGAGGACATGTAATTCGGTGCCCTGGGAGATCTGCAGATAGTCTTTCGAGGTTTTGCGTATGGCATGTAATTCAGTTCCCTGGGATATCTGGCAGATGCTCTTTCGAGGTTTTGTCCTATGGCATGTAATTTGTTTCCCTGGGAGATCCGATAGGTTGGGCTGTGTGCCCGTAATCAGTCCTGGGATGCTCTTGCGAGGTTTTGCCATGACCACATGTAATTCGTTGCCCTGGGAGATCCTATAGGTAGAGCTGTGTGCTCGTAACGGCCTGGGATGCTCTTGCGAGGTTTTGTGGTGAGGTCACATGTAATTCGGTGCCCTGGGAGATCCTATAGGTAGAGTTGTGTGCTCGTAACAGCCTGGGATGCTCTTACAAGGTTTTATGGTGAAGTCACATGTCATTCGGTGCCCTCGGAGATCCTATAGGTAGAGCTGTGTGCTCGTAACAGCCTGGGATGCTCTTTCGAGGTTTTCTGACACACGTAATAAGTCTTGAGGATTCCACAGTATGGCCAGTGATGATGAAGACCTGCAGGTGGTGGGCCTACATCCAGTATGAAAAAGGACTGGCTCTCTAGAACTTCCTATGACGAGTAGATTTAGATATTGATTGAGATAGCAGCAGCAGTGACGATGATGATGACTCGATGACGATTATCCAGTGACGATGATCCAGAGAAGATGACTTATGATAGAAAAACTGTGCTGAGAAATACCTTCCTAGTTAAGAGGGAGTGTTGATGTATGTGTAACTTCGGAATGTATTTCACATATATGTATAATGTATTCCTATAGAGATGGTATTATTCCTCTATAAGGAAGTGTTGTCATTTATATTGTAAATGTCGTAACTTATTCTTGATGGGTTATTAGACCACCTTGTTGGGGTCGGCCCTGTATAAGTCATGTGGGTCGAAGGGTTATTAGACCACCCTATTGGGGGTCGGCCATGTGGGTCAAAGGGTTATTATACCACCCTATTGGGGGTCGGCCCAGTCAGCATTATGTTATGTGGTTAAGTTAGAGCCTACATGAGTTAGGTAAAAAGGCAAGTCAAGTCAAGTATAAATAGAGTGCGGGAAGCACTCTATTTACTCACTCACTTCTCACACATGCACTCAAGGAGGAGTGGCGCACTTATGGAGGAGGATGATCTGCTGCTAGGTTATTTCTATCTCTCATGGTTGTATCATTGCTCTATCTATCTTTGAGGAAGTTATTGGGGTTTTTCACCTTTATGGTTTTTCCCAAGTAAATCTTTGTGTCTCTTGTGTGCTTGCATTATTGTCTCCATGATTGATATGCTGTAGATATGCTGTACATGTTGTTCTCTAAGTTAAGATCCTAGATCAGATTGAAGTAAATTCTAAAAATTTAACATGGTATCAGAGCTAGCCTGAAAGAAGGCATGATATGGCATGTATGACACTTGTTGCACTTATGATGCTAGGGTTGATATAGAAAAAACAAGTCATCGTAGCACTTTCGCTATAAATCCGTTTTGACGAATTTTTCGGATCTGAAATTGTTACAGGACGAAGCTAAGATCTCCATGTACCTTGTTTCCAAAGGACAACCTCTAATTCGTTGTACTTTGTGATTTATGATCTGTACAATATAGGGTTTCTGCCTCTTCCAGATCTGAGTCAAAATAAGGTGACCTTGGGAAAAAGGTCATAACTTGGGCTAGGAAGCTCCAAATAAAATTTCATAAAAAGTGAAAGGTAGCACATAGACTGTACTATCTCAAAAAACTTTTGCAGAGGCCGAAGTTGAACCAGTGACACGTGGCACACCGTACAAGTTTGCTCTCCTGTATTATCCCATAAACAGGTCACGTTGCGACACTTCGCATAACTCTCTCTCAGAGAATCCAATTGAGGTCAGACCTATCAGGATGGAAATATAACAGGCTGAGCTATCTCAGGAAACGTTTTCAGAGGCCGAAGTTGAAACAGTGAAACGTGGCACGCCGTACAAGTTCGCACTCCTGTATTGTCCCAAAACAGGTCACGTTGCGACATTTGGCATAACTCTCTCTCAGAGAATCCAATTGAGGTCAGACCTATCAGGATGGAAAGATGACAGGTCAGGCTATCTCAGGAAATGTTTTCATAACCTGTGGATCGAAAAGTTCAGAGTTACACCAGAAACAATCAGGTACATATTTATGTCAAAACAGAATTATTTTTGAGTACCTTCATTCATGGCTTCCAGAATTTAGGGCTTTGGAGAAAGTTGAAATTTTTGTAATCGGAGACCACGGCTGGATGCTACTCATCAAAATAGAAATTTAGAGACCAAGATCAGAATTTTTGGTTGGGAAGAAGGCCAGGCTTGATCAAACCCTAGTTTGGGATTGTGATCAGAAAAGTAGAAAATTAGGGCTTCTGTAAAAATGAGAATTTTTGAAATCTGTGACCACGGCTGGAAGCTCCTCAGAAAAATAGAAGCTTAGAACTTTGGATCAAATTTTTTGATTGGGCAGAAGAGTGGGCTTCATCAAACCCCAGTTCAGGGTCACGTCCAGTGAATCTGGAAGTTTCAAAGGCAAAATTGAGGAGTCAAAGTTTGCAGTTTTCAAATTCTGAATATACCAGCTTGATCAGCTCATCAAGGTGCATATTTCTATCCTTTCGGAAGTTTGAAATTCAAAGTTTGAATTTTTGGGGTTTCTCTGACAAACCCATATCCAGCTCCAGGTCCAGTTCTTGCAAATCAAGTGGATTGGGTTAATCCTAGAAGAAGATGGATTGGTCACCTGCATAAGTGAAGGAGTTCCTGTTTCAGAGGGAGATGAGGCTAAGGCTTTACATAAGGAGATTACAAGCGATCTCGACAGGTATGACTCATCGAGGTATGTTTTGAGATTTGTTCATGATTAAGTTTATGGTATGTTTGTCTTCATGTTATTACGGTTAGTACAATCTTGATTTTAGATTTGTCGTATCACCTTAACAAAATTATGAATGCATGATAGAAGATATTCATTGGTTAGGGTGTTGACACTTATGATTGTACTAATGCATTATGGTGTTGTATGAGGTTTATGTTGTCTACTAACATGAAAGGTACACCAAGAAAGACAAATCATGTTCTAGTTCAAGAACATATGATCATGATGACATGAGGATAAAGACTCATCCATTGTCATGGATCTCATAGAAGATCCATTTACGAGGTATGTATAACTTGGTTTTATAATGGCTAACCTATGAGATATACAGGTTACTAGCACAAGTCATTGGAGAAGAACAAGAAGACATCATGTGAGTATGTTAGACATAAATAGCTAGCATGCTAATCCAGGTATGTTTTTCCTATATCAAGCTAGAATCCTACCTTGTGTTAGGATCTTATACTGTTGTTGATAATGATTATTCATGAAGTCATAGGTTTGAATAATCATGGTTGTATGCATATTATGTTTCTTACCATAATTGATGATATGACTAACCAGAAGAATCATGAAGGCATAGGTTTGAATAATCACAGGTTTTACGCATATTATATCTCTTATCTTAATTGATGATTCAACTAACCCGAAGAGTCATAGGGTCGAGTAATTATAGGTTTAGATATGTTATGTTTCTTATGATTTGACTAACCATAAGAATCCTACATAAACCTTGAATAATAATGCTTACTATTTCTGTTTGAAATGATCATGACTATACATGCTTGAGATTATTGTGTTTTAATAGTATACTAATGAATGTATGATTTTATATTAGACCTAGAGGATAACACAATGATGATACTAACAAGCATGCATAGGGATCAAGAATGTATATAAGTTCAAGGACAGGTAATCCAGGGAGCAGAGATCAAGAGGGAGTACACTCCAGTGGTTTATGAAAGGATGCAGATATTCAGAGGGAGTTGTCCATCTCTCTACATTCCACAACAGAAAGGTGTAGAAGAAGCTACTGCAGATTAGGACTCCAGCAGCTCTTGCAAGAAAGCAAAGACTCAGAGGGAGTCCACCCAACGAAAAAAAAAGAAAAAAAAAGATAAGTATTTTAATTATCATTTCTTGCATATGTGTTTGTTTAAATAAAATTGTTCAATGATGTATATGCTCATGTTCCTAGACTTAGGATATGTATTGTGCATATTAGAATAGTTGCATTAATGAACAGTATACTACTAATATACATGGGTAAGTGGCCTATGGCACTGTACAACATTCCATTGCTACTTATCTAGAATGAAACCTCTTTGCTGACATGTTGGGAGTTGTGCACACTCTTAACAATGTTCTGGAAGAGATTGGAAGACATCTAGAAAGTAACGGGATATGGATAAATGTTGTATTGAAGCATTGGCTAAGATAATTGCATGACTGTATGACATATTTCTTTATGTGTAAGAATTTGTTCTGAAAATTATGAGATGTTTCTAATCATGCAATTTAACTTGTTTTGTAGGAAAGACCGTATATCTTCACCTATAAAAGGACTACAACATTTGTTCCAGCAACAAAGATATCTATTGAAGTTCCCAGGATATGGGAAGAATGCCATGATCCGTCGATCATGAAGAACGATGTTTGGGATGCGGTCCCAAGAGCTGAAGGGAAGTCTGTTGTGACTTCCAAATGGAACTATCAGATCAAGCATGTTGCAGATGGCAGCATAGAGAAATATAAAAGTGATGAAATAGAAGATACACCAGATGGATTCAAGACAGCTTCCTTGAATGGTGTAGTTGAAGAAGAAGTGTATGTGGAGCAGCCACTTGGTTCTGAGACACATGATAGGAAATCATATATGTGCAGAACTTGGTATGGTGAAGATAGATTGATTGCCGACACGCAGCGGAAGCTTGCTGCCAAGTTCGAGATGAAGAACTTGGGGATGATGCACTATCTTTTTTTGGCATGGAGGTGTGGCAGAGTGTAGAAGGAATCTTCCTTGGACAAGGGAAGTATGCAGTAGAGATCCTGAAGAGGTTCGGGATGATGCATTGCAAGGCCATGGCCACACTTATGGCATCGAATCTGAAGCTTCTATGTGATGCTTCATCTGAGTTGGTTGATGTCTCTATGTATCGTCAGATGATTGGGTCATTGATGTACCTATCGAACACGAGACCAGAAATTTGCTTTGCTGTGAACACATTGAGCCAGTTCCTGACGGATCCGAGGAGTGTTCACCTCGTTGCTCTAAAGCATGTTCTGAGGTACCTGAATGGTACAGTGGATTATGGGCTCAAGTATGAAGTGAATCAAAAGTTTAACCTGCAGGGTTATGTTGATTCAAATTGGGTTGGCAGTGCTGCAGACAGGAAGAGCACATCTAGGTGTTGCTTCAGTATGGGATCAGGTGTGATCTCTTAGTTCAGCAGGAAGCAGTCCTGCGTGGCACTGAGTACAGCTGAGGCAGAGTATGTTGCATCCTGTTCAGCTAGTTGTGAGGAAGTATGGCTACGGAAGCTACTGTCTGAGTTATTTGATCTCCCGTTGGAGGCTACTGGTATCTTCTGTGATAACCAGAGTTGTGTGAAGCTGTCCGAGAACCCAGTGTTTCATGACAGGTCGAAACACATAGAGATCAAATATCACTATATCAGGGATATGGTGCAGAGAGGAGCTATGAAGCTCCTGTATGTTGCGATGGACGAGCAAATTGTAGATGTGCTGACGAAGCCACTAGCCAGAGTGAAGTTTGAGTACTTCAGAGAGAGGCTTGGCATTCTTCAGATCGAGGACACTTCGAGGAAGAAGTGATGGACACATTTGCTGAAGCCATTCCAAGCATGTTGGAAGGGGGATCCTTCACATGGCTGTGGATGTAAGTGCTGGATGATGTTCTGGTTTCTGCTTTCATATGATCAGCTGGATCATTTATATGTATGCATCATGTTGGATGCTGGATATGATTAGTTGGATCATTTATATGTATGTACGCATCATGTTGGATGCCGGATATGATTAGTTGGATCATGTGTATGTATTTTTTTATATGCATCATGTTGGATGCTTGGACCATGTATCTGTATATGTATCAGGTGGATCATGTGTGGTGATATGTATCATGTATTTGTATTTGTATCAGGTGGATACATTGAATGATCAGATGGATCATGTATGATGATATGTATCAGGTAGATACGTGGTGTGCATCAGATGGATGCATTGTATGATCAGGATGATCATGGATGACAAGCTTCAGGATGTTGCTCCAGATGACATGCAGCAGGATGTTGCAGTGATGATGATCAGGATGATCATGGATGACGAGCTTCAGGATGTTGCTCCAGATGACATGCAACAGGATGTTGCAGTGATGTGATCAGGATGATCATGGATGACGAGCTTCAGGATGTTGCTCCAGATGATATGCAGCAGGATGTTGCAGTGATGATGATCAGGATGATCATGAGTACATCAGGATGATGTATGGTGAGTATCAGGTTCATACTCTATGGCCGTGGATCAGGTTGTGCAGATGAGCATGTAATTCGGTGCCCTGGGAGATTTGCAGATAGTCTTTCGAGGTTTTGCCTATGGCATGTAATTCGGTTCCTTGGGATATTTGGCAAATGCTCTTTAGAGGTTTTGCTCTGGGAGGACATGTAATTCGATGCCCTGGGAGATCTGCAGATAGTCTTTCGAGGTTTTGCCTATGGCATGTAATTCGGTTCCCTGGGATATCTAGCAGATGCTCTTTCGAGGTTTTGTCCTATGGCATGTAATTTGTTTCCCTAGGAGATCCGATAGGTTGGGCTGTGTGCCCGTAATCAGTCCTGGGATGCTCTTGCGAGGTTTTGCCATGACCACATGTAATTCGTTGCCCTGGGAGATCCTATAGGTAGAGCTGTGTGCTCGTAACAGCCTGGGATGCTCTTGCAAGGTTTTGTGGTGAGGTCACATGTAATTCGGTGCCCTTGGAGATCCTATAGGTACAGCTGTGTGCTCGTAACAGCCTGGGATGCTCTTGCGAGGTTTTGTGGTGAGGTCACATGTAATTCGGTGTCCTCGGAGATCCTATAGGTAGAGCTATGTGCTCGTAACAGCCTGGGATTCTCTTTCGAGGTTTTGTGACGCACGTAATAAGTCCTGAGGATTCCACAGTATGGCCAGTGATGATGAAGACCTGCAGGTGGTGGGCCTACATCCAGTATGAAAAAGGACTGGCTCTGTAGAACTTCCTATGATGAGTAGATTCAGAGATTGATTGAGATAGCAGCAGCAGTGACGATGATGATGACTCGATGATGATTATCCAGTGACGATGATCCAGAGAAGATGACTTGTGCTAGAAGAACTGTGCTGAGAAATACCTTCCTAGTTAAGAGGGAGTGTTGATGTATATGTAACTTTGGAATGTATTTCACATATATGTATATTGTATTCCTATAGAGATGGTATTATTCCTCTATAAGGAAGTGTCGTCATTTATATTGTAAATGTCGTAACTTATTCTTGATGGGTTATTAGACCACCTTGTTGGGGTCGGCCCTGTATAAGTCATGTGGGTCGAAGGGTTATTAGACCACCCTATTGGGGGTCGGCCATGTGGGTCAAAGGGTTATTATACCACCCTATTGGGGGTCGGCCCAGTCAGCATTATGTTATGTGGTTAAGTTCGAGCCTACATGAGTTAGGTAAAAAGGAAAGTCAAGTCAAGTATAAATAGAGTGCGGGAAGCACTCTATTTACTCACTCACTTCTCACACATGCACTCAAGGAGGAGTGGCGCACTTATGGAGGAGGAGGATCTGCTGCTAGGTTATGTCTATCTCTCATGGTTGTATCATTGCTCTATCTATCTTTGAGGAAGTTATTGGGGTTTTTCACCTTTATGGTTTTCCCCAAGTAAATGTTTGTGTCTCTTGTGTGCTTGCATTATTGTCTCCATGATTGATATGCTGTAGATATGCTGTACATGTTGTTCTCTCAGTTAAGATCCTAGATCAGATTGAAGTAAATTCTAAAAATTTAACATGGTTGAGGCTCCAACCTTCTCATCTACGAATAAAACTACTGATGATGAGGTGGCTGAAGGGTAGAACTGTTCTTGAAAATATTCTGTGAAAACATGGTCTAAGTCAGAGAAGGACTGAGGGAACTCAATACTAGTAATGGTTGAGATAAATTGATCTAGGATATCATCTTCAGTCTGGTGTTCCAGCCCCCTAGTTTGACTGATAGATAGTAAGGGTTGTTCCACGTCCTCATCTCTGTAAGGATTCTCTAACCATAACATGTTTTCCAATATAGGCTGTGCTGGGGGAAAAATAATCAGGTTCTGTAGAGAAGTGCCATTTGATATAGTCAAAATGCCTTCTTTGCAACCTATAATGGCATTGGCAGTGGCTAACCAGGGCCTTCCTAGCATAACAGGATGTTCCCCCATTGGGTGTTTAGTTTGGAGTACCAGAAAATCCACTGGATACTCCCAAGAAGCTACTGTGACAGTAATGTCATCTAAGGCCCCCACAGGTTTGACTGTGCTCCTATCAGCCAACTCCAAAATAGTAGGAGTAGATCCGAGGAGATTATGCAACTGAAGTCTCTGCATGGTGTTCATAGACATGACATTAATGGCATCCCCCAAGTCAACTAGAGTGTTTCCTATTGGAATCTCATTAATGCAAATGGTCACTACTGGGTTTCCAGGATTTGCAAATTTTGGAGGTAAGGAACAGTCTGAAAGATAATTGGACAGCTGACCTAAAACATGTATCGTGGGTGGGTATTTCTATTTTCGACCAGGTTTCTTTAAGCACAGTTCCCTTACCAGTTTTGAATAGATAGGGACATCTCTAATAGCCTGAAGTAATGGAATCTTGATACAAACATTTTTCAACTCATTTTCCAAATCAAATTGTGGACGAACCATAGGATTCTCTATTAATAACCTCTTTGGATAAGGGGGGTTGTTATTCACTTGTGGATGAGCAGATGATTGGGAATGAGTTCCCAGTGCTTGAGTGTTTTCTGAGGCAATCTGCACTTCTTCTTCCTCTGAAATCTCTTTTTCAGCATTTTATTCTCCAGTCTCTTCGTGAATAATCACTGCTGGAGGGGTTTTATTTAATGTTTTCCCATACCTTAATTGTATTTCCTGTAAAGGAGTTGAATAGATTATGTAAGTTGGAGCCATTTGAATTTCAGCATTATGAAGAGGCTGGGAAGGTCTGTTATTAGGGTTTGGGATAGGTTGGGTTGGCAACAACGTGGGTCGAGGTGGGTTTGGATTTTGATATTGTTGTGGAACTGGGGGTATAGGAGGAAGTGCAGGTGGTGTAAAGCCTGAATATAGCTGCTGCATATTTGGGGGCATTGGACAATAACTAGGACGGGCTATTGATTGTGTTCCTCCATAGGGTTGTCCTTGTGGTCCCCCATATGACTGTCCTCGCTAGCCTTGCTGCCATGGTTGGGTCTGAGTAGGTTGAGAAGGCCAATTCTACCACATTTGTGGACTCCATGGCTGCTGAGATTGCTACATGGGATAGTAATATGCAGGGTTCGGAAAAACAGTCTCTCGGTACATGTTTTGGGGTCTAGGATACCAAGGCCTTCTTGATGTATATGATGGATTCGTAGGTTCAACATTAAGCTTGTAAAAAGCTTGCAGTTCTGGTAAAGAAGGGCAATTGTCAGTTGGGTGTTTATCAGAGCAAAGAGCACAAACTGAAATGGTATTAAGAGGGCACTCTTTCAAAGGGTGTCTTTTTTTGCATTTAGGGAAGAATATGTGTAGTGCTGCTATGTCCTCTTCCTCTTGCCATTTCTTTGTTTTCAATGCATCAAATTGGGAACTTAAGCTGCCTAAAATGTTGGTTTTGAAATTTTCTAACAGGTTCCCCAATTCAACTCTTGTGATCCCACTAGTTCCTGCTGTTCTAGAAATGCGGGAAGGACCTTCCCTTGTGCTTTTTCCTGCCTTGTCTCTACTCCTAGAATATTTTCTGCATAGTTTAGTAATCTCCTCAAAGGATTTATGAGATACATCACCTGAGGCCATCAAGTTGAGGATTTCCACATATTCATCCAGAATCCCTTTCAGAAAAAGAGTTCTGACTGCATCCTCCTGTAAGGTATTATACTTAGACTTCTTTAATACAAAGCAGAAGCATTCTAGGAAGTCCTCAAGACTCTCTTCTTCATGCTGTTGCATTTTAAAGATATCATTTTGGGAGTCTCTAGGTCCACAGTAGTCTTGGTATTTTCTGAGGAAAGTACTCTTCATCTCTTCCCAAGTTCGGATAGTGGATTCCCCCAGGCTCATAAACCATCTAAGTGCATAATCCTTAAGGGTGGCTGGAAATAGTTTTAACTTTTGTGCATCCTGTAGATAATTATAACTCCTACATAAGATGTCAAACTCAAATAGAAAAGTATCCGGATCTTCAGTACTTTTCCCATAGAAGTGTTAAGTTTAAACCAAATAGACAAGCAAGATCTCTGATAGAAACACAATCACAAGATAACACACAATATATCCTAGGAAACCCTCATGGGGTAGAAAACCCAGTAAAGCTTTCCTCAATAAGATGATCAACCAAAATACAAGATGTGCTCCTTCTCCTTGACTCCTTAGCAGATCTCCTCAACTAGTGCGCACTCTTCCACAAGTGAGTGAATGAGCTAATGAGGAGTTCACCTCCTCTATTTATACTTGAATCTCAACTGACTAAAAGACCTGTTGGGGCCGACCTCACCTGGAGAATTCTAATAACCCCTAAAATGTAACTACAGGTCCGACCCACATATGGTGGGTCTAATAACCCTAGTTAATATTAATCATCGGAGGAATAAACATCTCCGGATACATATTAGGATTTCCTCGGAGGAATGAAACATCTCCAGAATAATAAAGTACAAATATAATATTCTTTGAAGTTACAATATTCAACACTTCCCCGTAAACGAGAAGGATATTATAACAGCATCTGCAGGAGCAAGGAGTCACCACACATGATACATCTATAAATCATCAGAAGCTTTCTTCAATCTGTCCTCATCAGTAACTCAAACAGTTACTGGTATATCACTGTCAACATCAACATCACGATCAGCAGTATCGTCATCATATGATCAGCAGCATCGTCATCACACGATCAGCAGCATCGTCATCACACGATCAGCAGCATCATCATCACACGATCAGCAGTATCGTCATCACACGATCAGCAGCATCGTCATCACACGATCAGCAGTATCGTCATCACACGATCAGCAGCATCGTCATCACACGATCAGCAGTATCATCATCACACAATCAGCAGCATCGTCATCACACGATCAGCAGCATCGTCATCACACGATCAGCAGTATCGTCATCACACGATCAGCAGCATCGTCATCACACGATCAGCAGTATCGTCATCACACGATCAGCAGCATCGTCATCACACGATCAGCAGTATCGTCATCACACGATCAGCAGCATCGTCATCATCAGCAGCACAAGTATCCTACCGATACCTCATCAATACTCTTTCTCGGAGACCATTCGTCTACGGATCAATTCAGGGACCGAAGTCCGGGGATGATACAATCCCCATCACGTACATTTTGAACTATCAGTTCCGGGATGATGCAATCCCCATCATGTACATTTTGAACTATCAGTTCCGGGATGATGCAATCCCCATCACGTACATTTTGAACTATCAGTTCCGGGATGATGCAATCCCCATCACGTACATTTTGAACTATCAGTTCCGGGATGATGCAATCCCTATCACGTACATTTTGAACTATCAGTTCCGGGATGATGCAATCCCCATCACGTACATTTTGAACTATCAGTTCCAGGATGATGCAATCCCTATCACATACATTTTGAACTATCAGTTCCGGGATGATGCAATCCCTATCACGTACATTTTGAACTATCAGTTCCGGGATGATGCAATCCCTATCACGTACATTTTGAACTATCAGTTCCGGGATGATGCAATCCCTATCACGTACATTTTGAACTATCAGTTCCGGGATGATGCAATCCCCATCACGTACATTTTGAACTATCAGTTCCGGGATGATGCAATCCCTATCACGTACATTTTGAACTATCAGTTCCGGGATGATGCAATCCCTATCACGTACATTTTGAACTATCAGTTCCGGGATGATGCAATCCCCATCACGTACATTTTGAACTATCAGTTCCGGGATGATGCAATCCCCATCACGTACATTTTGAACTAAGGTCCAGGGACGATGCAGTCCTATCCTCTATTCTCGGAGACCTCACGTCTACGGCTCTCTTTAGGACTGAAAGTCCAGGGATGATCCAATCCCCTCAAGTCCACCAAGGACTTCATTCTCGGAGACCTCTCGTCTACGGCTCTCTTTAGGACTGAAAGTCCAGGGATGATCCAATCCCCTCAACTATCCATTAAGGACTTCATTCTCGGAGACCTCTCGTCTACGGCTCCTTTTAGGACTGAAAGTCCAGGGATGATCCAATCCCCTCAACTGTCCACTAAGGACTTCATTCTCGGAGACCTCACGTCTACGGCTCTCTTTAGGACTGAAAGTCCAGGGATGATCCAATCCCCTCAACTGTCCACTAAGGACTTCATTCTCGGAGACCTCACGTCTACGGCTCTCTTTAGGACTGAAAGTCCAGGGATGATCCAATCCCCTCAACTGTATTCACATCCATACAGGTACAATCATGTATCACATCAAAACATGTAATCATCACATCAAAGCATGTGTACATCAAAACATGTATACATCACTTAATCAACACATGTACATACCACATCAAAACATGTGTACATCAAAACATGTATACATCACTAATCAAAACATGTACACATCACATCAAAACATGTGTACATCAGAACATGTATACATCACTAATCAAAACATGTATACATCACATCAAAACATGTGTACATCAAAACATGTATACATCACTAATCAACACATGTACACATCACATCAAAACATGTGTACATCACAAGCATGTATATCAAAAACAAAACATGTATACATCAGACATGTATTCTCACTAATACATCATATCAAAACATGTATACATCACATCAAAACATGTGTACATCAAAACATGTATACATCACTAATCAACACATGTACACATCACATCATAAACAATATGTAAGAGTTCTAAATCTAAATAATTGTAAGTAGCTAACAGAAAAATAAACGACAGAAATACTATACTACCCCCCCTTTCGAGGAGGGTCCTTCTGGACTATACCAAGCTTGTCTCGGAAGTACTCAAACTTCACTCGAGACAGAGGTTTAGTCAAGATGTCAGCAACCTGATCCTCAGTGCTTATGTACTCGAGCTTGATGGCTCCTCTCTGCACCATGTCTCGTATATAGAAGTAACGGATCTCAATGTGTTTTGACTTATCATGAAACACAGGATTTTCAGTCATCTTAATGCAGCTTTGATTATCACACATAATCACAGTGGGATCCATTTCTAAGTCAAAGATTCCAGATAAGAGTTTCCGAAGCCACACCGCTTCACAGCTGGCAGAGCAAGCAGCAATATATTCTGCTTCAGCGGTACTGAGGGCCACACTAGATTGTTTCTTGCTGAACCAGGAGATCATGGCAGACCCAAGACTATAACATCCACCTAAAGTACTTTTTCTGTCTGAGACACTTCCTGCCCAATCAGAATCTGAGAAACCATGCAACTTGAGTTCATTGTCTCTAAGATAGTAAAGGCCATAATCCACTGTACCTTTTAGGTACCTCATGATATGCTTTGCAGCTATAAGGTGAACCTTTCTAGGTTCTACTTGAAACTGACTTAGGGTATTTACAGCAAAGCATATATCAGGCCTAGTATTTGTCAAGTACATCAATGATCCAATGATTTGTCTATATAGGGTTATGTCCACTAGTTCTGATGAATCATTAGCTAGCAGTTTTAGGTTGGAGTCCATGGGAGTGGCCATAGCTTTACACTCCAACATATCAAATCTTTTGAGGATCTCCACAGTATACTTGCCTTGATTTAGAAAGATCCCTTTTGGCTCTTGCCACACTTCTAGGCCTAAGAAGTAGTGCATTAATCCGAGATCTTTCATTTCGAATTCTGAAGAAAGCTTCTTCTTGCTTTCAATGATTTGTTTCTCATTTCCTGTTAGAAATAGATCATCTACATATAATAGCAATATAACAGGTTCATCATTCATTACCTTAAGATAGAGATTGGGGTCAGCTTTACTTTTGGTAAAGCCCATGCTTAATAAGAAACTGTCAATTCTTCCATACCAAGCTCTGGGAGCTTGCTTCAAACCATATAATGCCTTCTTCAGTTTGCATACATGGGTCCTTCCATCTTTGAACTCAAAACCTTGAGGTTGTTCTATGTATACTTCTTCTTCGATTACACCATTCAGGAAGGCTGTCTTAACATCCATTTGATGCAATTTCCATTTCATCATAGATGCAAGTGCCATGATAGTTCTAATCGAAGTATACCTAGCAACAGGTGCAAATGTATCTTCATAGTCAATTCCCTCCTTTTGAGAGAATCCTCTGGCTACAAACCTTGCCTTGTATTTTTCAATGCTACCATCTGCAGCATGTTTTATTTTGAAAATCCATTTGGAAGAAACCACACTTTTATCTCTTGGTTTGGGGACTATATCCCAAACATCATTTTTCATTATTGACTGATATTCTTCAGTCATTGCTTCTACCCATTCTTTCTTTTGAGCTGCTTCTTCATAGCTAGTAGGTAGTTGATCCACAAGATCACACATCAAGGCCATATAGTTGGATACTAGCTTTGGTTTCTTCCTTTCTCTAGTGGAGCCTTCTGGAGCACCATATCTTTCAGCTCCTTGAATAATATCTCTAGCCCATGCTGGTCTTCTTTTCCTAGATAATTCTGCAACAGGAGGTTCTTGTGGTTCCAGCATGTCATGATCCTCTGTTATGTCCTCTTCAGGGATGTGAACAGTCTCTGAGATTCTGGGAGATGTATCTTCTTCATAAACTTCTTCAAGTTGACATTTTCTAGATTTCTTAAGAGTTGCTTCCTCATCGAAGGTTACATCTCTACTTATCTCTATATGATGAAAGCCTGGTATGTAAATCCTGAAGGCTTTGGATGATTCACAATAGCCAACAAATATTCCTTTCTTACCAGAAGGATCCAACTTGGTTCTCTTTTCCTTTGGAATGTGGATGTACACAGGACACCCAAATATTTTAAGATGGCTTACCTCGGGCTTCTTTCCACAAAACACTTCTTCTGGAGTTTTGAAATCAAGAGCACTATGAGATAATCTGTTTTGAACATATACTGCTGTTCTGGCTGCTTCATCCCACAGATACATGGGAAGATCCTGGTCATGTATCATAGTCTTCACAGCTTCCATGATGGTTCTATTTTTCCTTTCTGCAACCCCATTTTGTTGGGGATTGTAGGGAGTGGTTAGTTCTCTCTTGATTCCAGCTTCCTTACAGAATTCTTCAAACTCTTTTGAAGTATATTCTCCACCATTGTCTGTTCTGAGAATCTTGATTTTCTTTTCTGAAAGATTTTCTATTAGAGCCTTGAACTCTTTGAACTTCCCAAAAACTTCATTCTTACCCTTTAGAAAGTATATCCAAGTTTTCCTTGAATGATCATCAATGAATGAAAGATAGTATTCAAACCCACTTAGAGAGGTGGTGGGCATTGGACCACACACATCTGAGTGTATTAACTCCAAGACCCCTTTGGTCTTTGTTTCACTCTTTGGAAAGGGGTTCTTGACATTCTTGCCTTTCTTACATCCTTTGCATGAGCCATCATGATCAACCTTTAAATCTGGTAGTCCTATGACCACCTTGCTTACATAAGGTAAGGCTTTGTAGTTAATGTGAGCTAGTCTTCTATGCCATAGCTCACTGGGGCTAGAGGTTTCATGAACAAGAGCAGCTTCTGGATGACCCTTGAGTTTATATAAACCTCCTTCCTCTTCACCAATAACAATTGCATCCTTAATGGATTTGCCTTTGGTCCACATTAACACTTGTCCATCAATGAAAGCAATTCTGTAGCCTTTCTTGTCCAAAGCTGAGATTGAAAGCAAATTCTTCTTCAATCCTGGAACATATAGAACTTCCTTCATCTTCATGGGAGTTCCAGAATCGAGTTTGTAGTTTGCTTCACCAATTCCCTTAATGGGATATTGATAGTCATCTCCTAGAGATACCTTTTGGGGAGAAGTCTTTTCTTCAAGTTTTGAGAGAGTCCTTTTCTGTCCTGTCATGTGCTTTGAAGCACCACTGTCAATAAGCCATGTACCTTCTTCAGGGGTTATGGAACCAGAGAGTGCGGAGAAGAGAACATATTCTTCTGCATCTTCTTCTGTATTTCTCCTTGTCCTTCTTTTGGAGAAGGTCCTTTCTTCTTCCTCCCTTTCATCTCTAGGCCTTTTATTGTGAGACCTTTCTTCCTCAACTTCTTCTTCTTCACTGTCATCTTCTGCAAGATGTGCTTGGTGTCTTTTATAGTAAGAACCCTTCTTCTTTTGTAGAGGACAATCTTTAGCAATGTGTCCTAATTTGTGGCAAGAATAGCACTGGAAGGAAGAGTAATCTCTTCTTTGAGTAGATCCTCTTTTCTTCTGAAATCTGTGAGGAGGATGAGACTCCTTGTGATTACCCTTCTTGGAGTAGGATTGACTCCTTCTTCTTTTGGTGTGTGTGGCCAAGGCTTGGTCATCTTCTTTGAGTAGGGCTTCTCTATTTGCAACCCTAGCCTCCTCTTGCACACAATCCTCCCAAACTACATCAAACTTCATACTTTCTTTTATGGCACACATAGTTTGAATGAATGACTCCCAAGATCTAGTGAGACCATTTAGAGCTGTCATCACAAGTTCATCCTCATCAAGAGTATCACCAATGGCATCTAGTTGCTCTTTGATTAGAGAGACTCTTGAGAAGTAGTCTTGAATGGATTCTCCTTTGTGCATCTTGGTACTCTTCAACTGAGTCCTTAGATTCATCTTCCTATTGATGTTCTTCCCTTCATACATTCTTCCTAGGGCATCATACATTTCTTTTGGAGTCTTCTTGGAAGCCACTTGGGGAATCAAGTGGTCTTTAATAGAATCTGCTATGATTCTCTTTGCCCTAATCAAATCCTTCCTGTGTTTTTCTTTGGCTTCATCTTCTTCTGGTTCTGCAACTTCCTCCTTGATATAATGAGCAAGATCATTCTCTTCAAGAATGAGACCAATTCTGTATTTCCATGCCCAGAAATTTTCTATTCCTTCTAGCTTGTCTTCAAGCTTAGTATTAGGAGCCATCTTCTCTTGGGGGAGTCCAAGAGACAGAGTAGACTAACTTGGAAAGTTACTTTTCACTTTTCCGGAAACTGAAACAGAAATTTATCGCACTTTTGGTAGAATTAGGGTTTGCAATTCCCGGAGTTCTACCCAACCAAAAAGTTCGATCTATAGCTTAAAAGAATGCTCTTGATAAGGGCTATCCAACCATGTAAACAGAAATAAAAAATTCCAACTTTTTTCTGAAACCAAAATCTGACGTATTGCAGTTTTGGTAGAATTAGGGTTTGCAATTCCCGGAGTTCTACCCAACCAAAAAGTTCGATCTAGGGCTTAAAAGAAAGGTATTGATGAGGGCTATCCAGCCATGCAACCAAAAATCAATAATACTAACTTTTGGGCTGAAAAACCTAACTTCACCAAAGAGAGAGAGAGATGATCTTACCTTGTGAAAGATGTCCTATTCAGTCTAGCTCTGATACCATGTTAAGTTTAAACCAAATAGACAAGCAAGATCTCTGATAGAAACACAATCACAAGATAACACACAATATATCCTGGGAAACCCTCATGGGGTAGAAAACCCAGTAAAGCTTTCCTCAATAAGATGATCAACCAAAATACAAGATGTGCTCCTTCTCCTTGACTCCTTAGCAGATCTCCTCAACTAGTGCGCACTCTTCCACAAGTGAGTGAATGAGCTAATGAGGAGTTCACCTCCTCTATTTATACTTGAATCTCAACTGACTAAGAGACCTGTTGGGGCCGACCTCACCTGGAGAAGTCTAATAACCCCTAAAATGTAACTACAGGGCCGACCCACATATGGTGGGGTCTAATAACTCTAGTTAATATTAATCATCGGAGGAATAAACATCTCCGGATACATAATAGGATTGCCTCGGAGGAATGAAACATCTCCGGAATAATAAAGTACAAATATAATATTCTTTGAAGTTACAATATTCAACAAGAAGGTAGGTAATGAAGATGCTAGGATATTTTTCATACTGACATCCTATGCAAGATCCAAAATGGGGAAGCCAAAAGTTGTTTCAGTTCGTCCCTCATGTTCTCCCTCTCCTTCCATCTGGTGTCCGGTTCCTGATCACTCATAACAAGAGGGGTTCCTAAACCAGTTGACACCTAACCTATCTCTTCTTGGGGATGGAATGAAGTCCCAATAGTCTGGCCTAGGCCAAGATTGAAGATTGAAAGGTAAATCTGTGGTAGATTCTACTTGAGAAACCACCGGATTCTGAGTATGTCCAAGAAGGGAGTTCACTCTTTCTATGTTCACTATGTCAACCAAGTTGGAATCTTCCTTTGGAGGTGAAGCTTGTTGGGTCTGTGGGATCTCTACTGAATGTAACTGTTCACTGAGTATAACCTCAGTTCCTGCTGGTCTGGTCCAGAATTCCACTGAATTTTGAGTGTTGTTGTTTTTAGTTTCATTGCCGGTATTCCTATCCCTAGGATTAGTGAACGGGGGGTTTTGTTGTTTCCAATAAGATCAAAATGAATTTTAATGAATCTTCCCTTACTATCTCTGGGTCTCATCAAAACAATTACTGAAAATAACAAGACTTTTTAATCAAATGAATCGAAATATCTATTCGACAAATGGGTTTGAAGGAACCTGTTATAACAGATGTGCAGGTTCTCACCTCTCGTCTTACCATCCCCTCTCCTCCAATCTGCCAAAAGAAAAACAGTAAATCTCATTCTGAAGCACAAGTAAACAAAACCATTACCATTCCATTATAAAACAATGCCAAAGTATATAAACTTCACTCTACTTACAGAAATACAAACAACACTTAAGCACAAAGGATCGGTGTTGAAGGTGGGCCCTGCCCTCAACGCCTGCCAGTCTTAAATCAAAGTCTAAAAGAAGATAAACACTGGATCAATTGATAACAATAAATTTTTACAGTCTTCTCTGTATATCCCCTCCCTACTTAGGGTTTCAAGGTTCATTTTATACTGAAAATACAAAGTAAAATTGACCTTGAAGCAAGGATCGATCCAACTAACAACCCTACACCTATCTCGGCATATATGAACCAAAGATGGGAGTTCAAATCTCCTAAAATCCACATACTTCTAAATATGGAAAACAACAGCTCCTTGAACGAAGGACATCCACGAAACAACACTCGAGTAATCTTCATAAGCATCTGGAAGGTGATGTGAATCCAAGAGAAACATCTCCACTGTGGACAGAATCCCCCAAATCGCTAGTTCAACATATATTCTGAGTGCCGATACCACTACATGGAAGAAACAAAGACTCATTAGTTGACCAAGTGTTTAAATGGAAACTTAAAGGTTGCATTATACTCATAAAAACAAAGCAAAGTAATGAATAAGCAACTAAAAAGTCACTTACCAAAACCTAGCAATGTTGATCTTCAAAAAGGAATAATCATATACAAAACAACACTAAATAAGGTTGACTAGCACTTAATCTTATGTGACTTAAAACTAGAAATATGATGCTAAATAGTCAAAATAGGAAGCCAACAGTACATCTTCAACAAAGGTACCTGAATCATGCTTTAATTAGTCACACGGTTAGTACATACTTTTCAACAAGATATACAAAATACCACAAGGATATTACCAAATACTTACACACTAAATGTCACTAAGATACCACCAAAATACCTTTCAACAAATATCACAAATATACCTTTCTTATGAAGATCACAAAGATACCTTTCTAATGAAGATCGCAAAGATAAAGATCACAAAGATATTTTTCTAGCAAGATTGCAAAGATCACCTAAACATTTTATGCACTTAATGTAAAAAGTAAGAAGACTTATACACAACAATTCCAATCTAACTAAGAAACCAAAAAGGGCCATAATGACGAGTAGTTAAACATACTACCTTTCATCTCCATACAAGCATAAGTATTCTTTAGAGAACATTCAAAAATTCGTTATACATCAACTAATAGTAATTAGTATCAACCAGTAGCATCAACCAATATCAATCATACACCAATATCAACCAATGAAAGCCATACATGCATCAACTAACCATACAAGCATCAATCATAGTACATCAACCAGAATACAACAGCCAGAACACATCAATTAGATTACATCAACCAAAGTACATCAACATGAACACATCATTCATAATACATCAACCAAAAGAAAAATAAATCAACCGGAATACATCAACCATAATACTTCAATAATAGTACATCAATCAAATTCAATATACATCAATCAAATTAGGATACATCAATCATAATACATTAATCAAATTACATTAATATTTAACAATCACATATATCCCACATCTGATAAACATCGATTAGTTTCTCAATAACATCACCTAAGCACATCAATCATACCAATATCAACAAATGACGACAATAACAACCAATAGAAACCATATGAATAACAATATCATCCATACATCATACACTCAACATCAACCAATGTTCATCAATCATACGCTCAACAACCTTAACAACCAATGATAGCCATACATAGAATAATGACAATATCGTACATGTATCAAACATTAATCAACCAACATCAATCATTAACAACCAATAGTATCAAACAACATAATCAACCATTTAAACATCAACCATAGCAATCATTTCAAATATTTACTATTTATCATAACATTATACATAATTATTAGCACATGTCTATATATATAATATCCATATATTAATAATACATGCATGCAACCAACATCATCACACAAACACTACTAATACTGCACTTTTGTAAACACTCAACACATACGCAATCATACATTTTTTCTGCATACATACCCCATCAGTAGCAATGTTATACATTGACAACAATCCCATCTAATACCCATATACTAGCCATGCATTACGTTACTAATTATTTACATGTAGCACACTACTTATACTATCAACCAAAGTAAATACATAGTTACCTCAAACAATGAAACATCCTGCCACCAAAATCTTCTAATATTCCGTGATAAAATAATTACTAGCTATAAAACACACCATCATACATTCATACCATACACCATACTTACTATTACTATGTATTATTTCTATACATATGCCCATTTTTGTCTACATACATATTATAATTCTTCAATCATATATTATATTATTATTAATCATATACACAACATATTAGTCATATATAATCTATATATCCTATACACCCGTATAATTATTATGTTATACCAGAATATCCATACAATTCCAACGGTATAATTACTTAATCCAATGCTTTCATATTAGGTACGCATTATAACATAATACTTCTGACCACACTATACTTCTTAATATGTCCAAAAAATTCCAAACACTTCCAAGTACTCCAAAATGATTCCAAACTTTATACTTACTTAATTGCATACGTTCACATCTATACATATAGTATATACACAATATCATATACATGTAATACTAATAATTATTGCATATTTTAAAATACATATTACAGTATATACAAACATATATATATATATATATATATATATGATTGTTAAAAGTCTCTCTCTTTCTCTCTCTCTCTCTCTATATATATATATATACCACGCATATTATATATATATATATATATATTATGCTATATTCAATACCATATACCCCTCATCTATGTTACATCACATATTATATTATACATATTTAAATTCATGTCATACAATATTATCATACACTACTACACTACCTTCTTACACACAAAATAAAATAAAATAATTAAAATTAAGAGAATATGAACCATTAAGACAAGTGGCCAATTTATTCCAAAAATAGACAAGGAGTTACATCTCCAAAAATAAAATAAAATAAATAAAATAAATAAAATAGAAGAGAATATGAACCATTAAAGACAAGTGGCTCACTTCCTTAAAAAATAGACAAGTTCCATTTCCACAAACAAAATAAATAAAATAGAAGAGAATATGAACCATTAAAGACAAGTGGCTCATTTCCTCCAAAAATAGACAAGGAGTTACTCACATACATTGAAAATAAATAAATAATAAAAAATAAAAAAGAAGTTGGAACCACTATTAAGACAAGTGGCCTATTTCCCCAAAATAGACAAGGAGTTACTCATCAATGTAACCACCACCATCCAAGTGGCATAAATAAGCCTATAAAAGCATACCATCAATAGAAAATCCAAAATCCATATAGGGTATAAATTCCACTTAATAAATCATATTAATATTTAATAATATTAAAACTATATCATCTTAATAACTTATCATTAAATTAATACTGATAATGGTACATAGTACATACTATTATAATGACAATTATTTACTTATCAATTAATAATCAGAATGTAATATTAAATAAATAATACCACATTAAGCATTTCAATATTAACAATTCAATGAGCAGTAAAAGAGACAATGCATGATGAACAAGCATTGACCAATCAATTCACTTAACAACCAAAGAGGAAATGCACAAGCATCAACCAATCAAGTCACTGAACAGTAAAAGAGGCAATGCATAAGCATTGACCAATCAAATCACTGAAGAAATAAAAGAAGCAATGAACAAGCATAAACCAATCAAATCATTGAACAATAAAGGAGGCAATGCAAGGTGAACATGCATCAACCAATCAATCTACTCGATTACTAGATACGCACCACATATTACTTACCAATCAATCTATTGAACAATAAATATGCAATGTTAAATAATTCTAAAGCATACAACAAACTGATCCGAATTGAGGCTATGTATTCTTCCTTTAACATAACGGAGGTTAAAATTCTTTCACAAAGAATATTTATAAATTCCCAATGCACATAAACATAAAATTATGAGTTTGTAACATGCCCAACAGCCACAGAGTTGGAACCTAAGCTCTGATACCACCTGTAATGTCCCTTGAGGCTATCAAATGGTCTTAGGGACATATCATTATCTCTCTAGGGCTAATTAGAATATTTTAGCACAGCGGAATAATTTTATAAATATTTAATTTCATTTTCTACAATTTAATTATGACAAAATATCGATAATTCCAAATAAATTAAAATAAAATTCCTAATTGATCAAGAAAATTGAACCAAGGTTTGGAAAGCATATCCAACACTATCAAACATCATTATACATCCATACCAAACCATAACATGGGTTACTTGCACCTAAAAAAATCATTTTTAGTTAACATGATTAACTAGTAATTAGTGTACTAATTGTGACACTTAGCGACACTAATTGACGACAGTTAACATAAATTCATTTGTTTATCATTTAATTATAATTTATAAATCTCAATGTCTAATTAACACCTAATATCACGTAAATAAGGCCTAATTATCATTTTGCAACTAATTAAACAAAACAATTACGAAACTGACTCCACAAGACTAGTTAACTAGTATTTAACACAAACAACTAGTCTTGCATGAATTCAACACACAACCATGCCAATGAACCAAAAAGTGAACCTACATCCATAATACATATATTTAATAATGCACATACATCCAAATAAAGTTTCATTTGCAGGTCAAATCCGTTCACATAAACAACGACTCTTTCAAGCTAAATCAATGCAACTAGTTAATAAACACTACTAGGAATTTAACCTAATCAATTGTACTGAGTTATGAAACACACAAAGGTGAGGGTAAATATTTGGAAAATACATTCTACAAAAAAATTGAAGTACAAAAAATAGAGCATAGGCTGTACATTCCAAAAATTACGAAAACATAGATTCAATCTACAAACTAGTTACCAATTTCCACCGACTTGAAGCTATTTTTCGTTTCTAGTTTCCAAATGAAGAACAATAAGAAAGTATTGACTATTGTATCTCATGTAAATAATATCATAGGTAAACTACAGCCAAATTTTTGTAGCTTTCCGCTCATAAACATTCATCTTATTAATTCATCAAACTAGCTAAATCTACTTCTCCAAATTGGCTAGAAATTGAGGAATCAAGTAAGATAAATGCATAAAAAATTTGCAGTCATTTGGAATCCATTCTAACTAAAAATACCATGTACTATCATTCTTATGAGAGTTATAACTCATGTAAACATTTCATAAAACACTTCTCATGCAAATTCATAAATTCATTTAAAACAATTCTTTCGAAGGAGCTAGTGAATGGAAACAAAAATATAGAACTATCTAAGAACTCTTCTACACATTTATTCATACATTTAAAGTGTAATTATAAGATCTAATATCAGTTATCTCACTAAGGAATTTTCTCAAACATTTCACATTCCAAGTCTCGAAACTACATAAAACAACCCAATCGGTGAACTAGTTTTCGTATAAAGGCTAGAAACACTTTAGAGATGTGTTTCCAATCATTCATAATATATTGCACAATAAAAGTACACATAACATAAATATCAGAGGCACAATTATCATATCTTTAGTAGAGGTTCCAAATAAACATTTTTATCAAGTACTTGCTAACAAAATACTAAAAACTAGTTAGTTATTTTCCCCAAAAACTAATAGCATAATGTAACTAAAATCTATGAGAGATTTCCATAATTAGCTCATATATTTTCTCATATATTTCATGTGAAACCATATAAGAAACATATCAGAGAAAATTAATTCAAATGAACATGAAATAAAGTACTTATCTTGCAAAATACACACCGAAATAGACTGTGCCACGTTCCACCCAACTGTAGACACAATCCAATCCAAAACTCACTTTGCAATGGTCACCCCTGAGATGGAACCATGATTCCACAAGAAAGAGTGCACTCAACCACAAAACCCATCTAATATTGGTCCAACCACAATCCAATGGAAAATGGATTCCACATCACTTTCGATCCAGGATTTCCAGTGTCAATTCCAAGACAAAGTTTTCAGTAGAAATCAGTCCAACCATAACCCAATGGAAAGTCTTCCCCGAATTCCACTCTAGGGAAATTCCAGTGGCTCCAGGAAAATTCCAGTGGATCCAAGACAAAATATTCAGAAATATATCAGTCCAACCTCAAATCCAATTGCAAGTGGACTCCACATCACTTCCAATCCAGGATCTCCAAAGGAAATTCCAAGACAAAACAATGTCAATTCCAGAGTAACTCAACTTGGGAATAGGCTCAGAAAGGGCGCAACAAACAGCAAAAAATAATTTCAAGAGAAACGAAAACCAATCACACCAGTACCATAGAAAATACAAGATCCAAGAGCATGCATAACCCACCAGAGAGACTACCTCACATCCACTCAAATCCCATTTCCCAAGAGAAATTCAAATTGGGGGGAGAGAGGGGGACACCAAGGGAGGATTTACATTCCCAAATTAGAAAAATGGAAATTACACTTCTCAAGAGGGCGCATTAGAGGGGAGAGGAAGATTCATCATCAAGGTGGGAGCCAAACTTTCATGAAGGGCGCACTAGGTGAGGAAAAAATCTACCTCCACATAAAATTAATCTTGGAATAAAATAAAAAACCAAGGGGTAGAATAACACATGAGGGTGCATAAATCAAGAGGGTCCACCAAGTCCACAAGAAGAGTGTATCACATCCACACAAGTCAAGACACAAATTTAACACTTTTCCCACAACCCCTTGCTCGTAACATCATGGTTCCTCATACTCTTTTATGTGGCATCGGTCAATTAGGTTGTTTTATTTAATTAATTAATTAATAATGTCCAACATAATAGTAATAATGTGCAAACCATAGTCCTGGAACCTCGTGCCATATCACAACACAAATAATAACCACAACATATGTCCAAGGGATAAACTAGAGGGTATTACAGTCAGTTTGTGTCCTTTTTGGCAGTTTTGGCATATCCTAGGCCACCTCCACTCCACCACTTTATCCAACACTCATTTTCTACCATCATTAATGTCCTCCCATTCCATCCCAATGTCCAGATTATCAATTTGTGATAGTTTGAGGTGATTTGGGAGACTATTAGTCAACCTAGGGGGGATTGAGGTCCAATGTAAGTTATCCACTTGTAGCTCATTCGAATGCCTCCAAAGGCTCACAATTTTTCCCAAACGTAATATAATGGTGTTCACAACTCATTTCCGGGTTGGACGGCAATAAATTACCAGCTATTTGGATCACTTATTGTGTATGTTGTGCCTCTTTTACATTGTTTTCTTGTATACTTAGCCAAATTCTTTATTTGTGAGGAAATTATTAGCTAGTAGATCCTAATGTGATTTTAATTTCACATGGTATCATATCTCTTGGAGCTTCTAGTAGAACCATACTGCTTCATAGGTGCACTAGAAGTAGTGGAGCAACCATAGAAGTCCTTGGGGCTATTGCCTTGAAGCCATTGGATCAATCCTTTGGATTATACCTAGGGTGTGATGTGCTCCCAAATGTGCCCTCTATAAATGCAGGGTTTGAATTAGTTTCTTAGGGTTCCCTCCTGAGTGATTAAGTGTTTTCATTGCAGGTTTTCCATGTTCTTTGTCACCTAGTGCGCAAGCTACAAAATGGAGCAGTCTCATGTCATATTGCTCACTCCATTCAACTACTTTGAGTGGAATGCCGAAATGATAATCCAGTTGATATTGAAGGGTCTATTTATAGTTACCATTGTTATAGGATTTCTCGATTGATGCGGACAAAGATCAAGGTCCCTAGGTTTGAATGGTTCAAATCTAGAACCAAAGGGGACAAATTGTACAAACCTTCACCTAGGTCAATAAAATAGTTTCAATGGATGAGTGTAGAAGATACATACCATTGATATGATAGTTGTTGTGACAATCCAAGAGCAACCACCGTCTAGCTTCATGCGCAAAGAAACTACCAAAGATTGAAACAAGACAACAACAAGAGAAGTATAAACAATATAATTGACCTATGCAAGTGACCAAGGAATCTCATAATACACCATCAAGAACATCAAATGTATGGGAAGTAAAATACAATTGCATTAACAAATATAGAAAGATATTACAATTGTTTAGGCCCATGGGGGCTTCACTAGAAGGAAATATAATATCACGTTCATTCATATTGGGGTATTAAATAAGCATGAAAACCTAAAAATTATATTGCTTATATATTAAGGGGTAAAGGGTTTTTAATTTAATGTAACAATACAAAAATACTTTGGGATTTTTTTTATATGGGCGGGATGACAAATATCCACCAAATGGAGATGGCGGGATTACGACCGGATGAGAAATCGGGTTGAGGCAAGGCTTAGGCTTACTAGTATGCAGAGAAATCATGTCTTGAGGCATGCTTGAGGCCAGGGGTTTCGTGGTGAAGAGGGTTGTTAGTCGATCATAGTCGAGAGATACTGGTCATTGACATCGAGTTGTTACCAATAACACTCAATGAGTTGTTACCAATAGCCTTGGGAGGATCTAAGCCTCCAGGGCCTGTTATAGGCCCTCGATAGGCCTTGGGGACTTGAATACCAAACCACTCATGCCTATTACAGGCCTTGGGAGGTTTATTCAGTCTCCTAGAGATTGTTACAGGCCCTAGGGGCTTGGATACCTAGCCCACAACATGCTTAGTCAGCGATTGGGGAACTGCAACATCCAATCTAAATGTTGTACTATGTGCATTGGCTCTAGTGACTTACAAGAAGTGATCTCCTTTCTCTTCATTAGACCATTAGATGTTACAAATCATAATGATATGTGGTTGAGTAATTGCATTGTGGGTGAAGTAATGTGCATCCACAATATACATTGAAAGAAGCAAGGTGCATTGTAGAATGCATGTGGGGTCATAAGAGGGGTATCATATCAATATACTAGGTAGAAATATAAAGGGGTATAAAACATGTTAATGAAAAAATCGATACATACAATATCTAGTGAAAATAGGGCTTTTTTAAATTGGGAAGGCATATTGGGAGGGGGTTTAAAAAAATGATTTTAGAAGGTATTTTCCAATATTTAGTGAAATTAGGGGTATTGTTTCATATGCCATGAACGAACGTGCTATGATAGCGGTTTATTGAGTGAAGCCCCCATGTTTAGGCCTTGGTGTTGTAGCTTCTTTCCAATGATTTCTTCTTGTTCCAACGAGTCACTTTCACCTTGAATACAAAGCCTCAATAGTCTAGAAGCCTAGAGTAATTCCTCTAGCATTTCCTTACTACCAATCTTCCTCCTCCCTCACCCATAGCCCAAAGCATCAATTTATTGGAAAATGTGGATAGGGAGAGGTTGAGAAAAGTGTGGGGAGTGGATGAGATATGATATCCCTCAATGGTGGAAGTTGATTCATATCCATAAGAATAGGAGGGAAAGGTGATGATTCGATATTTCGCTATAGAAGCTTCTCGAAAACCTAGTTTTTTTCCCATGGAGACATCGACGCAACCTGATCATTTATAAACATGTGCCAAATGAGCTCGATGCGGGTTGACATGAATGAAAGATGCGTCATTGACATGGATTGACAATGAAATAGACTATGTAGATGGAATTCGACGCGTGTTGCTAGAAAAGAAAAGCGCATCGAAGCCACCAAAAAAAGTCAAATTGCAAGGAAAACTAATCAGATCCCATTCACCATGAAAGTGACTTCAGGGATTATGGAAAGTCAAGATCACATGGTTTTATACAGGTGACGAAAATTCCATGTAACAACCATGGGTACTGAGAATGAGGTGAACTCTGCAATAGATAAGTCGAAGTTCTTCAATGGGATGGATGAAGCATTTGGCATGCTTTGTCTCGATATCTCAAGAGACCTCTTGTTTCATGTAGAAAGTATCACTACTCCAAATGAACTGTGGCTCAATATTGAGTCACTGTTTGGGAAGACTAATGAGTTGAGAGGCCACCAACTTGAGAATGAGTTGATCTCTCTGATCCCAAGCAAATTTTAGACCATCCAAGACTTCTTCACCAAGTTCAAATCCTTGGTTTTGCAGCTCAAGCAATGTAACATTGATAGGAAGGACGAACAACTAGTGTTGTCCATTCTTTCAAAGTTGGGACCTAAGTACTCTGTGTTTGTTTCAACTTTCCATTCCACCAAGTTCACTGTTCGAAACTGGAAGATTCCATCTTTGGCAGACTTCATGGACTCTCTTACACAAGAGCAAGACAAGTTGGCCCAAATGGGCACCGTCAAAACATCAAAGGACTAAGTTCTTGCAACTAGTGATTCGAAGCATGCAAAGGGGAAGCAAAAGGCCAAAGGTTCGAAGCAACAATAGAAGAAGATAGACAAAGAGAGACCCAAATATTTTGAAGGGGTTTCGAATCCTAGCAAGGATAAAGGGAAGAAGAAGGAGAAATCGAAATGCACTTACTGTCACAAAGGTTGGCACTCTGAAAGTGCATGCATGAAGAAGACCATTGATATGATGGCTCATCTCCTTGAGAAAAACAATATCCCTCTTCCATAAGGAGAAAAGAAGAAGGAGGGTGGTTCTGAAGACAAGGAGAGATGCCATGCATTGATGTATAGTACTTATGAATCCTCTTCCTTCATCATATATTCAGGTGCCTCAAGGAACATGGCTTTTGCAAGAGAAACTTTCTCTACTCTCTCACCATATAGTGGTCCTCCTATTCTCACGGGTGATGACTTAGAGATCCTAGCAAGAGGCATTGGAATGATCAATCTAGACAATGGGTACTTCAATAGTGCGTTGTATGTACCTGATCTTGCATCAAATATCCTCTATGTTTACCAAATGATCCATACTGGTTTGGCCAAGAGAGTGATTTTCACTCAAGAAAATGTGGAAATTTCTAAAGTTTCCAATGTCAAAGTGGTAGCAGTTGGTGTTGCAGATCATGAGTCAAGGATGTACAATTTTTCACACTGTGTTCCTTACTCTTCTCCTAATGCTCTTATGTCACATGATAATGAGGTCAGTAGACTTTGGCATGAGAGTTTTGGACACCTAAACTACAGATATATTCAATCTTTGAGCAAAGAAAGCATGGTTGAAGGACTTCCAAGCATCAAATTTTCCAAAGGCACTCGTAAAGGATGCATTGTTGGGAAGCATGCAGAGCGCAAGTTTGAGAAAGGGAAGGAAAGAAGAGATACTCAACCTATTGATTTGGTCCGTTCATATGTGATAGGACCTCTTCCTACACCCTCCTATGGCTACTAAAAATATTTCCTAACATTCATTGATGATTTTTCAAGGTACTGTTGGGTGTTCTTTCTCAAGTTAAAGTTTGAAGTGTTTCATTCTTTCAAAATTTTCAAAGCTTCGGTTAAGAACTTCAGTGGGAGAAAGATAAAGGAATTAAGGACTGATAATGGAAGAGAATATATCAATAAGGGTATGCAGAATCTATGT